>CM060698.1:172300085-173040085 GCA_030686995.1 Artemisia argyi | reverse complement strand
TTAGTGTGGAAAGATATTGAAATTGTTAAGTAGAAGACTAAATTTTATAAGTGTTCGGCAACTTTTCTTTTTTTCACTTACAACTCACTTACACACCCAAAAACATCCTCTTAGTAATTTAAGTCAAAATCTCACTTTTGAGACCTACTATTTTATTTTCTTTTCATTTTTTTCAAACCAACTTAAATTTTATTCATAAAAATAAAATTACAAATTACAATGTGAAAATAAAAAAAATACAAAAATTAAAATTAAAAATATATGAAAAAGATACAATACATCAAATAATCAAGAAACTAAATTTGTTATTAATGTTTTTGTCAAATATGCTCCATAAGATTTCGTTGAAAACTTTTACATATATATTTACTAGTTTATAGACCCGTGATAAATCACGGGCGGCTTATAAAAAGTTTACCATAGGCGCCAACCCTTAAAATCAAGTGTTAAGCTTATAAAAAGTTGAAATGAACATTGTAATGTATAAAAACCTATAAATCCGTACATATTATGAGTTATTCATGTGTAGAAAAGTTCATGTAAATTGCTATATATCTTTGAAGTATACAATATTATACGATATTATTAAATTAACATGTGTTAATTAGCACAACCTCATCTAGAAAATAATAATTCAAGTTCTCATCCACTTATAGGGATATTTTTTGAACATTGACCACAATTCTATTAAAACTTAATTTATGTTATCATGAATCTTTTCCTCTACACAACCGACCCAACCCAAAGTAATGAATAAAACTTGTAATCATATCCTTGTCGATAAGAAATCTCAAACTCCCCCTTTAAGAAATCTCCGATCCAAATTTTATTTAATAAGATGTAAATATCATTCATTTATGATTGCAATAATCATGACATATAACACACAATTAAATAAGAAGTCAATAACCAAACTTAAGAAGTCAGTAATAAAAGAAACATAAAGAAAGTTAGAAGTGAATAACCAAATTTAAAGAACATTTGTTGTCAATTGTTCATCATATTTCGATTTTCGCGACACATATTCAATATTACAAAAAAGTATCGGACTTTGATTCTTGTTCAGGCATTTTATATAACACTCACTATGAGAATCACTTGAAATCTTCATTAAAGAATCCACCAAGCTTAGTATCCTCTTTTAAAGTAAACAAATCATTGTCAAAGTAAGCAACCTAATTTGTATAGTTTAGGCTTATACGAACACGACATTCCAATAACATGTATCATGATCATTACAACAGAAATAGCAATATCCTAATGTTAGACCCGTTTCCCGGGTGTTGGGACCCCACCCTAGATGAAAGCGAATAAAGACTTTATGTGATTGGTCAATCAACGAAAGTTGCGTAATGGTCAAACCCGATAGCCAATTAATAGTCAAAGTATGACTAATATAGTTATATAATATGATGCATAACTAAAGGGGCCTAAGTTGCCATTGTGGTAAGTATGTTATAAGTTAGTTGTGGCTAAAGTAGGAAGAAAGAGACTTGAGGGGCCATCTTTGCCATTAGCCCAAACATGTATTTAGCTAAATAAATCCAGGAGATTCTAGTCTCCTCTACATTATTCTTGGGTCTTTGGGAAGGCCGGTTTTAGAGGGAGAAAATGGAGGGAAATGATTGCCTTGATGGCTTAGGAAGGAAGATGATCAAGTCCTAGTGCTTATGGCCACCCTAGCTATGATTCTCCTTCAAGTAAGTATGTATGTTCTTGATGTTATTGAAGTTATAGATTATGGATTAAGTGGGTTTTCATCATATGATCAAGATATGATCATATGATGATGTAGAAAGTAAGATAAGCATGTTTGATGGGTTTTGATAACCCTTGTTATGTTATTCATTGTTATGTTATTAGGTTTTGATTATTGTAAGGATGATGATGATGATGATGATGATGGAAGAATGTGATGATTATGATGTTCTTGTTATGTTTTAGCTTGGATTAAGGTAAGTAAAATGATGGTAACATGTGTTATATGGATTTCTAACATATGGGTTATGTATGTTGTATGACAAGTGATATGGACTATGGAATATGTTTATGTGATGCCATGAATGTGGCTTATGTGATGATTTGATGCTATTGTATATGATGATGTTATGTGTTAGATGAGTCTTGGGTTGTAAGCCCGTCAAGTAAGTGTTTTATGTATAAGATGCTATGTGTGGATTGAAGTATAATGATATGTTATAGTCGTTTTACTTACTAAGTGAAAACTTATGGTTTAGTTGTCAATCTCTTTTGTAGGTCCTTGTGTTTAAGGAAGGCGTGGGATATGGAGTATGGTTCATTTATGCGGAAGGTTAGAATATTGGTAAGGAATTAGAGCTTAGGTAGATACCGAGCTCAAGTGTATAAGTTTGTACCCCCCGTGTGTCAAGTAGTACTTTGAAATGAGTAGACAAGTGTTAAATTGTATGTCAAGAGTTGTATAAGGATTTGGTAGTCATTTAGTAAGTCAAAGCATGTTTTATGTGTTTATGGTTTAAGTTGAAGGGGCGTTTGGTTTAAGGGTAAACGTACCCGTTTTGGATAGGAAATGGGTCAATGTGTCGTTGGAACATGTTTGATATATTAAATTATTGAAGTTGGTAAAGTTTAGTGCAAAACGGATGTGGTATGAGTAGTTTGATGTGTAACTGGGTCAAAATGGGTTTTGGTGCATAACCCGTCAACTTTTAAAGTACTCTTTCAGGTTGATTGAGTATGTAAACGATTTTGTATGTTATGTTAATGGATTTGAGTGATTTTGGTGTGGATATAAGGTAGTAGGGGTCGATTATTGTGAAAAAGGGCCAAATTTCGGTTTGGATATCCCGAATTTCGGTTTATACCGAAATTTGGTACCAAATTCCCAAATTTCGGTTTGAAATTTTGGTTTGATTCGGACATATTTTAGTAAACTTTGAAAAATCATATCTTTTAATCCGTAAGTCGTCACGGGTCGTGCCACCCGTCATTTTGAAGCTAATTGAGTCTAGTTTTATTTAAAAATAGTCTCAAGGTCTGAATATTTATATATTTTTTTCGGTGGTCAAAAGAGTAACGAGATGTCCGTAAAAGTCAAGCGTTTCCGTGTAAAAAGTTTTAGTTTTTTGTCTAAGCGGGCACGGGGTGTAACAAATTGGTATCAGAGCTTCGGTTTAAGTGAATTAGGTTTCCACTATAGGTTGCCTAGTCTTAAACCACTCGTAGAAGCGTTAGACGTAAGTGTTAGTCGCGCGGAAATTGATTGCTAGGTGCTAGACGCCTAGACGGATTGTGTTTTATGTTAGTCGATCCTATTGATGATAGGTGAGGTATGTCTATGATAGTGTTGTTTTGTATGAGATACAAGTCCACGGGGACTTGAGATGTTTAAGTGGTTTGTTAGCCGTGCACCTCGGTTGGTGCCGGTGTTTGTATTGAAATTATGTGATGTTTGATAGAGTTATGGTTATGGTATGCGAGTAGCAAGGCTAAGTGGTATTAGAGATGGGTTAGTAAGTGAACTAAGGTTCATGATGCCTTAGTTATAAGGTAGGCTATTGCTTGCGGCTAATTAGAATGTTGATGCTTAGACATAGATTGATTATGCGATGTGATATATGAGCCATAGACTTCATGTTTTGATGATGTTTATAAATGTTTTAACACTTGTCGGATAAGTGTTAAGTGTTATGATATGATTTCTTATGTAATGTTAAGTCTATGGTAGTTTATTATATGTCTAATTTTTATGCGGTGTGCTTGAGAGCACGATGGCATAGAATTGTATGAATTGAGATAGACGCATTGGAATGTGTGTTATGTGTTGACCTAGTTGTGGTCGATAAAGTTAAAAAGAATTCATTGATTTGTGAAATAAGTTAAGAAGCATGGTAAGTGCTTGGAAAACTTAGATGCTTAAAAAGATTGAGATAAGTAAGAAGTGAATAGCGAAGTATGTTTGTAGTTTGATGTCTTGAGAGGCATGATTGATATAATAACGATTAGATGCTTGAAGGCATGAATTCTTACATGAGTAACTAAAATGAGAAAGTTAAGCGTATAGTTAAGACGTGATGAGGTCATGTATCATATAAAACATGATAAGTTAAAAACATTAATAATAAATGGCTAAGCGTGATGAGTAGAAGTGATAATTGAGATATATATTGCGTTAGAAGTCATAGTGATATGAAGTGCGCTAGAAAGAATTGTAAAACCTGAATATAGCCATGTCTTTATATATTGAAATTTATACGACGAGATTTATGTGATTGTGATAGAATAAACCTATGTAAGGTTTATATGCGTACAAGTTGGATAGACTAAATGAAGTGATAGTATGAGTTTAGAATATGGTCAACAAGGGGTTGACGGGCATTAGTAAAAGTGTGTTGTAAGAACACATAGAGAAGAGTAAGTTGTAATGGATAAGCATTACATATAAATTGTCTAATTAAAGATGGCACATGGTTAGTGTATGAGTCAACTTGGGGTTGACGGATGAATGATAAGCTGCGTTGTGAAATTTCAAAGATAATAAATCGACAAGTGTTGTATAGAAACTTGTCTAGATGATAGTAAGTGTGATAGTGAATGTTGAGATTGTGTAAGGCAATGAAAAATTGAGAAAATGATAGTGGGTGCCTAATTATAAAAGTACATGAAAGATAAAATGAGTAAAGATGATAAGATATATATAGCTTGGATCCAATGCTCTAGTTATGGTATCCTTCGGGATAGCCCAACTTGCCTTTATGGCATGGATGTTATGGTATCCTTCGGGATAGCCCAGCTTGCCTTATGGCATGGATGTTATGGTATCCTTCGGGATAGCCCAGCTTGCCTTTATGGCATGGATTGTTAGCTTGCCATAGGGCATGGTTGTAGCTTGCCTTCATGGCATGTGTTTGGCATCCTTTGAGATGGCCTAGCTTGCCTTTATGGCATGATGATACCTTGCCTTTATGGCATGGATGAAAGTTAGTGAGATTGGATCCAAGGCTATTAAAGATGGGAAAAAAAACAAGTACGAAGGTTATGTTGGAAGCATATAAGTAGGATGGTTTATGGTTTCTTGATTTAAATGGATTGGGACGCCTTTTTATTTAAATGAAGAATTGTAAATCGCCGAACCATGAGTTTATAATTCCTTATTTACATAGATTGGGACGCCTTTTTATATAAATAAAGAGTTATAAATGAGTGGACTTATGTGTAGCCGATATGACATGAGTACGGATAGTAATATGAGAAAATGAAAACTAAAACAAGTTAGACGTCATAAGAAAAGATAGATATGAATAAAACTTATAAGTGGCGTTAAGGTCATGTGTGAAACCTTAAGATAGACGTCTAGAATGAATTATGCATAAAATTGATAAGTTAATTGGTGAGCTTTTCCGATAGTTAATAAGAAAGCTTGCTAAAGTAATGCGTGAGAAAGAATTTTTGAAGGTGCCGTTTGTATGGTACTTTGTGTATTTTGAACAAAGTTGCCAGTTTTTGGTATAGATGCGTATTTGGTATTATGTGGAATGTGAGATTGGCCGGAATATGATGTTATGTTATGATTAGTGCATTGATGATAGCGTGTTTATAGTGATGAAGTTTGACTTATCTAGAGTCAAAGTAGTAGATGTTCCCGGATGACAAGTAGTCATTACGGAAAATCATAGAAAAATTAGCGATGAGAAGTGTGTTTTAAGTGAATTGTGAGTTATGTTTATGTATAGTAAGCTTAGAAATTGCACGATCATGTAGATCGTTGCAAGGAGTTGGCTTAGAAAGCATGAGAATGAGAACATGTATATGTGGTGTTTTAGTTTTAGATAGTTTTAGACGAGAGATTTCGGGGACGAAATCTAAATAAGGGGGATAGAATTGTTAGACCCGTTTCCCCGGTGTTGGGACCCCACCCTAGATGAAAGCGAATAAAGACTTTATGTGATTGGCCAGCCAACGAAAGTTGCGTAATGGTCAAACCCGATAGCCAATTAATAGTCAAAGTATGACTAATATAGTTATATAATATGATGCATAACTAAAGGGGCCTAAGTTGCCATTGTGGTAAGTATGTTATAAGTTAGTTGTGGCTAAAGTAGTAAGAAAGAGACTTGAGGGGCCATCTTTGCCATTAGCCCAAACATGTATTTTAGCTAAATAAATCCAGGAGATTCTAGTCTCTTATACATTATTCTTGGGTCTTTGAGAAGGCCGGTTCTAGAGGGAGAAAAGGGAAGGAAATGATTACCTTGATGGCTTAAGAAGGAAGATGATCAAGTCCTAGTGCTTATGGCCACCCTAGCTATGATTCACCTTCAAGTAAGTATGTATGTTCTTGATGTTATTGAAGTTATAGATTATAGATTAAGTGGGTTTTCATCATATGATCAAGATATGATCATATGATGATGTAGAAAGTAAGATAAGTATGTTTGATGGGTTTTGATAACCCTTGTTATGTTATTGATTGTTATGTTGTTAGGTTTTGATTATTGTAAGGATGATGATGATGATGATGGAAGAATGTGATGATTATGATGTTCTTGTTATGTTTTAGCTTGGATTAAGGTAAGTAAAATGATGGTAACATGTGTTATATGGATTTCTAACATATGTGTTGTGTATGTTGTATGACAAGTGATATGGACTATGAAATATGTTTATGTGATGCCATGAATGTGGCTTATGTGATGATTTGATGCTATTGTATATGATGATGTTATGTGTTAGATGAGTCTTGGGTTGTAAGCCCGTCAAGTAAGTGTTTTATGTATAAGATGCTATGTGTGGATTGAAGTATAATGATATGTTATAGTCGTTTTACTTACTAAGCGAAAGCTTATGGTTTAGTTGTCAATCCCTTTTGTAGGTCCTTGTGTTTAAGGAAGGCGTGGGATATGGAGTATGGTTCATTTATGCGGAAGGTTAGAATATTGGTAAGGAATTAGAGCTTAGGTAGATACCGAGCTCACGTGTATAAGTTTGTACCCCCCCCCCCCCCCCCCCCCCCCCCGTGTGTCAAGTAGTACTTTGAAATGAGTAGACAAATGTTAAATTGTATGTCAAGAGTTGTATAAGGATTTGGTAGTCATTTAGTAAGTCAAAGCATGTTTTATGTGTTTATGGTTTAAGTTAAAGGGGCGTTTGGTTTAAGCGTAAACGTACCCGTTTTGGATAGGAAATGGGTCAATGTGTCGTTGGAACATGTTTGATATGTTAAATTATTGAAGTTGGTAAAGTTTAGTGCAAAACGGATGTGGTATGAGTAGTTTGATGTGTAAATGGGTCAAAATGGGTTTTGGTGCATAACTCGTTAACTTTTAAAGTACTATTTCGGGTTGATTGACAATGTAAACGATTTTATATGTTATGTTAATGGCTTTGAGTGAGTTTGGTGTGGATATAAGGTAGTAGGGGTCGATTATTGTGAAAAAGGCCAAATTTCGGTTTGGATATCCCAAATTTCGGTTTATACCGAAATTTGGTACCAAATTCCCAAATTTCGGTTTGATTCGGACAAATTTTGGTAAACTTTGAAAAATCATATCTTTTAATTCTAAAGTCGTCACGGGTCGTGCCACCCGTCGTTTTGAAGGTAATTGAGTCTAGTTTTATTTAAAAATAGTCTCAAGGTCTGAATGTTTATAGATTTTTGTCGGTGGTCAAAAGAGTAATGGGATGTCCGTAAAAGTCAAGCGTTTCCGCGTAAAAAGTTTTAGTTTTTGGTCTAAGCGGGCACGGGGTGTAACACCTAATATTTAAAACAACACACTTATCCCATCATTACAGCAGATAATATTTAAGGTACTTATAATCTAAACGTTGCCAAAAAAGAAAAGAAAAACAACGCCCTTGAGATAACCTTAATATAAGTCCAAAACAATTCCATCAAACCACATCCAACAAACTGCTACTTTGCACAACTACTCTATATTGCACTTGCAAGATCATCTCGTAGGCGAACCCATCCCATAACTACTCTTAGCGAGCATTTGGATGTAAATATTGAGTCTTGAAAGAAATCTTGTTTCACATAAATATAATTGAAGCATAATGACTATACATCAAAGAGCCCAAAACCCGCAACCCTTATTCCAAATAATTGAAAAAAAAATGATCTCTAAAAGTTACTTTTATATTTTCTGTAACTTGGAAAAATTCGACAGCTAAATTACCTATAAAACATGTTGAGTCACACACATACTCCTGTAACTTTAGTTAAAATCAAGTTCAACTCGTCAGTGTATAACTGAAAAGCGAAACCTTTTAGATTAATTGTACTAAAATAGTTTTAAAACATTTCATCGAACACCTTTGATGCATTTCTTAATTTACTTGACTTAACATATATATTGAATAGAAGAATTCAAATAATCAGCCTCAACATCAAATTTATTTCAAATATAATTTATGAATCTAGATCTTAAAAACAATGAACCAATTTTTTTACATGAAGATACTGGATTAAGCTAAATCAAACTTGGGTTGACACAATAATCTTCATTTAATTTCCTCAAAACACCTTCGAATCAACATGACAAATTGAATGATATCTATAACAAAGAAGCAAAAACTTTCACTTGACATTGCAGTTTAAGCAGAAGAAGAGAATGATGAAACAAATGACTTTTTGAAAAGACAAATTGATATGTAACGTTTGAATTTTAACCTGATGATACAATTGCTTTCAATAAAATAGATCATAATGCTTAAATCACATGAAATGGCACACCTTCAGTATTTAGCATATATTGGTTGCATCAGATTGTCTAACTGGCTTTTACACGTGGCAATTGTGACTTGGCATTTTTGACATGGCAGTGTGTCCACGTAGATTTAATGTCAATCCAAGTACGTTGTATATTTGGTTGTGGACTAATATACAATTCGTTGAATTCACTTATCGTAAACTTTTGATCTTTCAAAATCATATTATGCAATATGATGCAAGTCTGTATGCTTCTTTGTATCATGTTGATATTGTAATTACGTATCGGTTGTTGTAACATTCCCCAGCGTCCTTGGAGGACACCAAAAGCTTGTTTGACATGCTTTCTTGCACTCTCTGGCCTTCATTTAGAGATTCCGTGTTTTTCGTCTCGGGGCACCGTAAATGATTTGACAAAAGTTGCCCATTGTGGGCAAACATGTCAGCTAGGTAATGCCCTTATTCATATGTAACTCCAGTTACTTCAAACGGAGCCACATGGGCGATGTCATCAATAAGGTCGTCGAATAACGCATAATAATTTAAAACATTAAGATCGCTATTCGCACCGCTACATCAAAAAAAGTATGCCAAATTCACAAACCGTACGACACCTTCAAGCATTATAGTTAGATATTTTTTTATCATATATTCCAAATTGTTAATGTCATGTTTTTAGACATTTTGTATATTCCCAATGCATACAATCAATTCTTCTAAGCATTTTCAGAAACCCATGAACCCTCTTATGTGTAGCATATAAATTTTGAATGTTATTAAAGTATGATTTCCTTTAGAACTTGGGCATGTACAAATCAAGAGTACACATAGTAAAAAAAATTAGACAATCGCGTGCACAATGTTCACCCATTTGTAAATATTTTCATCAAATGTATCAGGTGTTGTGTCATATGCAATTGGCGAATGGTGGAAGTGCATTTTATAATAACACTACGGTGGTGTTTGTTAAAAAAAAAAAAAAAAAAAAAACAAAAAACAAAAAAAAAAACCCTCATAAAAGCCTCTTAATCTGACTCATTCAGATGTAGTTAGAGGTTTATCACAAAAAGGGTGTTTAGTTTTTTCACGTCATTAAGAGGCGGTAAGATGCAATCAGTGTTAAGAGCGTTTATTTTTTTTAATGATAATGATTTGTTGCAGAAATTTTATTAACAAGTTTCACCAATTATTAAAGGTGTGTTTAAGATTACGAATTAAAGAAAGAAAGAAAGAAGAGCCCTGCATATATATATATATATATATATATATATATATATATATATATATATATATATATATATATATATATATATATATATATATATATATATATATATACTAGTTTCTAAGCCCGCCCGATGGGTGGGCATGACTTGTAATTTACATTTTAATTTAATCATGTACGTATATTAGTGATCTTTTATAGTTATAACTTGTGTATTAATAAAGAGACATACATGACTTATAATTGTTCTTATAATGGTATTAGTCAATTGAAATCCATATTTAAGGACGCGGAGGTTAACTAATATTTGAGGGTATTAGTTTACATTTAATAGTTTTGATGAAAGATGAGGTTGACATACAATTTAATTGTTATTGGTGTTTTTTTTTTTTTTTTTTTTTTTTTAATTATTTAGAATAATTTTGGTTATTAGAAGATCACTCGTATTCCAAATCTACATTAACAAATTCATGAAATAACTACACATCGTTGTGTTTCACATGTCTTATAATTATTGTCTTATAATTATTGGTCAAGAATGATTGGAAAAGTGGACATGTTGACAGAGTATCAAAGCATGGTCCGTTGGATGGGCGAGCAAGGCTTATAAATATTGTTAAAACTTACATTAACAACTGGCCTCTAGAGAAACAACTCAACTTGTGACAATGTCTGACCTTAAATTTTATTAGTCGTCATTACAAAACATATCGAGGAACTATGAGTAATATAGCCCGCCCGACAGTCGGGTAAGCCGTATGAATATTGTTGAAAAAATTAGTTAATGAAAAATAAACTATTAACATGACAAATTATTTATTGAATGCATTATGAACGAAAAAAAGGATCTGTGATTGCATCTGGTTTCTTGAAGGATTTGGGTTCTTTAAAAGGGTGATTCTCCTTAGCTTTGCATTCAACTCTTCGTAGTCTAGCTCTTCATAGCAGCACGGGGTTGAAAGAGATTATTTCCCTTGGACCTTGAATCCATCACTGCTTTTATTCTAAGCAGCTTCGTGTTCACATCTTTATTATTTGGGCCCATCTTTCCTGCCATTTAAGATTATTGATCAATTTGAAAAGAGGATATTCAAAGTGGTAGTACCCGTGTAGATTGAAGCCTCGCGAGCAGCCACGGGCATGTAATAAACCTAAAAATTTCAAAATCACTAAGCCTGATGCTGCAATGTAATTGTCACCTAACCTAAGTTGAGTAATACATACCAGATTTGTATCTTCATCACGAAGCACGATCCCAACACCAACTGGTCCGTGATTTCCTTTTACTTCAGCAACAAACTCAAGCATATAATATATTTCTATTAAATTATCTAAAGAAATTTGTAGAGACAGAACATCATACGTTTTCGTTAAGTGATAAGGCATATGCTGAAAGGTTAAAAGACACAAACGATGCTGCCGATGCATAACCTCTGTAAACGTCCTTGTGATCCGTTATGATTTTTCTTTCCTTGTTTCCCCATTTGAAACTCTGAATTTATCCTATTGGCAATAGCTTCTTTTGCACAATAGAAGTTGTAGCCACATACCATGGGTTCCTCTACGGTAGGAGATAGTAATAAATTAAGGAATACAAAAAGGTCATGAGTTTATTATTTCGTTCTATATTACTTCTCATGTATCTTTGTTTCTGTATTGTTAGTAGTCTCTATAAGTAATGGTCCAACTGTCTAAGCTAGTGAAAGGACAACAATTTAGAAATATTCAAACCAATAAATTTAAAATAATTTCTATATTCCAGTGATGACCATCAGGAGACCATGTTTTACATGAAGTATATTTCAGACAAGATACTTCAATAGCATAACATGTAGCTCTATACAGAACTACGACCTTGAATTTTCCATTATATATCCCATAACAATGAAATTATAGCAACATTTAGTATAATAATTATAACCCGTGGTCATGAAACTGTAACAATATATAGTACAAATTAATGTAGAAAAAATATCAAATGTTATGTCGTACATTATCTCAATTGATACTTATGATGAAATTATATTATCCTTGAATCAGTTAGGGTGCTGTTAATTAATATGAGGTAAAAACATATTCAAACATGATCTAACAATAGAATTAAACCTGGAGGTCATAAAAAGCTCATCATAAATACTTATATTATTAACCAATTACATAAATATATAATGGATTATATGTAAAATTTTGATCTAATTATTAAGATTGAATGCCATTGTACAAAAGTAATTGTGGTGGCACTTAGAAGATGTGATAGGTGTTTTTCACAAGGGTCATTTACCAAAGTCAACTAAAAGAGGTTAAGGACATAAACTATGCCATTTGAACTCATGAATATTAACATGCAAGTGCTACTGAATCCATATAATAAAACGTAAATTGGCATATATATTTGTAATTATTATGTGCTTCTCATGTAGTATGCTTTTGTGACAGAATATGAAGTACATATTTTGATTATAAAAGCAGCCTATATGTTAATATATGTTATATTCAGGGGTCATGTTACCTTGGATATATAACGTTTTACCCTGCTGGTCCAAGCCTCCTTATGCTCTCTGCCAATATCTAGCAAATACTTGAGCGAAACCAGAAACGTTTCATCTGGAACATCAGATTCATCCTTGATGTTGGAGATTAATTTGAAGAAGTTTGTGTAATCAACTTTGTCGACAGCAATGTTGTTCAACAGTTCATCAATGAGCTCTTTATTATACCTTGGCAGGCTGAGATTTTTTGTCATTGTATTACAGATTGCTACAAATTACAAAGGGGGAAAAATAGCAAAGAATATTATTGAATGGCATAATTGAGCTCCTTCTTATCTATAAGTTGGGCAATTGAAAGAGCTAATGCGAATTGGCCTATATTCCACAAACCAATATCAGGTTGTTCTGCGAATGGTTGCAACCCCTTTAATGCATTTCCTCAAACCTTCGGGTTCTTTGAAGTAGTTGAAAGTTACTGATGGGGAGTCAACTGAATTACGGTTGTCATTCTTACGCTCACCCATAGATAAAGGGCCATTAATTTTCTTGAATATAAAGCCTCCCATCTACAAAGTCCAAAACATAGTAATTAATCAAATTTATTGTGCTCAATGAGCTCAATGCATTTCCTTTAAATGATATGTACTGTATTTGCCTAATATCTACATAGCAAAGCATTTTTTTATTAGGATCATCACTTTATAATGCTAATGAAGGAACCCAATAACTGATTATTTGCTTCACACATCACTGATTATTTGCTCCTAACAATATATACTCCTGCAATTGATGTTCTAGTTACTCCTATAACTGATGCACTTTTTTCATTGATCATGTGTATTTCCTTTTTTCTCGTTTGTGTGTGTATGTGTCCTCAGCATATTTTGGGTCAGACTAAGATGTTTAAAAATAATGTGGTGCTTATATCTGGAGCTAGTTTATTCTAAGTGATCCCTTGAAAAGTGATATCCGATAACCTAACAACCTCAAAACTATATGTTGTCCAGCTAAAATCCACCAAATAGCATGGACAAAAGCTAAGCAGGTGGTACATTTGTATATAAAAATAGATATAATTCGCAATATAGCATCAAACCATGGAAAATTTAGGATTATCATGAACCATAAAGGCAAATAATTATCATATTAAAATAAGCCTGATTGAGCTCAAAAGCCAAAATTGATCTTTGGAAAGCAGGTTATATTCAATAATATAAACCTTACCGATGATATACCCGTGAGATTAAGAAGCGATCCTTACCCAAAATATAAAGCCATGTACTGCCATGTACAAATATAAACCTTAATAGTCTTTCCATTTGAGGCGGTAACTATGTCCCATAGCCTCATCCTTGTTTCACTGATAATGTTTTCACAAGCTGCTACAATATAATGAACCTTCAATATCAATAAGAAAATTTTTATTAACATATTAGTGAATAACTGGAAAACCACAGGGAAAGTTAAAAAAAATAGAAATCATATTTTAAATGCATACAACCTCGTTAATCACTTTCTTCAAAGAAGATTGTAGTATATGGGTTAGGTTTGAATCTCCGAATGCTATGTGTCCACTTCTTCCTTTGTTGTATCCGATCACAAGATCAAAAGAATATAGCAAAAATGAAAGAATACTTAAGTGAACTAAAATTTGAAATGAAAAGCGATTACCAATAAACAGGCATTCAACGACATTAATTAGATTGATAACCATATGACACAAACCATAGGCAAAAATAAAAAGTTCATCAATCACAGAAACAAATACAATTCCCATCTCATTTTTTGTGTTCAATAGTGGTGACACAACTTACACACCACCAAGTAGACTGGACTAATGGACTGCGTGTCATTTTTATAGGATTTTGGGGGGAAATCTATTTTCACAAACCCTCCTTGGGAGATTCATTATTGCATAAAGTGTATGTATGTCAACGAAATAGATATAAAGATGATCATACTGAAAAGACTTACCTTAACCTTCATCTTTTGACAATCCAACATAGGTAGATAAATATATCTTGTAGCAACATCGTGAAGCGAAGCTCTCCATTTGAATTAGTTACAAAAATAAAATTAAGGTGAGGAGTTAAGATGAGATGTTTGGTACTAAATTTTAATGTTTGGATTTATTTGTTTTGAGGTGTAATGATCAGGTGTCTCGAGTCCCATATATCTACATCAAAACATACCTATATATCTAGCGAGTAAAACACTTACACCAAAACCATGTAGCTTCAGTCCATCATTTCCGTGAGCATTCTGATCAGCCTATAAAAAATAAACAAAACATTAGTTAAACATCAATTTCCTAAACTATCTTATTGATTGTTAAAAATACCTCTTCATACCTGGTAAATGGTGGCTTAAAACCTGCAATCCAATTAAAAAACCAAGTGTCATATACTGATTTACACGCGTATGCGTAATGCATATAACTTATCAAGATCATTGCTTTAATATTACATTGGAAAGATATTTATAACTATTTGGTCATATTTGAACACATTGAAAGGACCAAAGAATATACCTCTCATGCATAAAAGATCTTCAAGATTCTTTGGATCACCTTTGCTCTATTACTCTCTTGAGAGCAATTAACATATTTATACTAAATAAGATGAAATGAAAAAATAAGATAAGATGTATTATATAGATACGAATGAATTATAGGTTATTTCCACAATGGTATGTTGTTATCTTTTACAAAAATAATTAGAAAAATTATGTGCTTTCAGAAAATACCTAAGTTTTTGTTTTATTGTTAATTCGTACTTTTACGGTGTAGCTTCTTCTAACGTCTCATGTGTTCGAAACACAACAACATTGTTTTGCATGATACGATGCATATTCAATCTAATCTTTGAGGTATCTATTGAACCATTTCTTGATATTGTCATGCAATAATCTTCTCTCATGCATCATTTAGTAATGGCTTTTGTTTATAACCTGTATATGATCAATGTGAGGCTATATAATGCTTAACTAATTTTGCAAGTTATATGCAAAGATCATGGAATGCAACTTCACCTAGCTTATGGGTCTCTACAACTATATCAGCAAAGTCGCAACGAATAACGCAATGGAATAGTTAACCGGGTCTATCAGGTCAAACCAACCCCGTTATGACCCTTTACCCTCCACCTGGTCTTTCCATCTTGCCACCTAAAGTCATGAATAACAATTTTGCATATTAAGAATTACCTCCTAATGGTAATTGTTTGGGATTACACCCATATTCTAATGAATGGTAGCTAAGGCCAGAATTGGCTCCTTCTACATTCTCGGATTTCCATGGTCAACGACCTTGTAATGACATAGCTTGATGCAAGATCCTTCGCTATAGCTGCCTTTCGAGGTATTCGAGCTCGTTGGTACTCAATGAGTCAATTTCCTGACCATTATATACTTTTCATGGATAATAAATCTGCTCACCCAACTTCTCGAGTAAGAAGTGTTGTTCATAATACCCATTATATACTTATCATTAGTTGGTTGATTATCATTGCCCGTTGGCTTTAGTATGAGCAACTCGAGATGAAGTGCTTCATTTCCTGTAACCTTTGCAATACCTTTGCTATGCAATACTTGTTTGATCTTTTACCACACTAATAGCCTTTCCAACTTTGCTTGAAGCCATAACTAAAATTGTATAAACACAACTGCAAGTTAGAAAGATCACATTAATATAAATTAGTAGATTCTCAAATAAACACTAAAGTAGTATTCTAATGCATCCTCTAGTTATGGGCATACCATATATCACCATGTGATCTTTATGTTTAAAGAAAAAAAATATATAAATTAAAAAAAAAAAAAAAAAAAAAAAAAAAAAAAAAGAAGAACTCATATCAGTTTTGACATTGAAAGTTTGTTGCATTTGACCTCAAATATCAAAGCATACATGTTGCATCTCATGGAAGTACGTTTAGAGGAGTGTTCAAAGACGATGAATGTCTGGTATGAGCTTCATCAAACACCATACCATACTAATCAAATTCTTAAAAAATGTTGTTTTCCGAATGCAAATTTGAGAAATAAACCTAAAATTTAGTTCTAAATGAATAACATTGAGAAATGTGGAAAAAATTTGAAACAATTCCCATATGCATGTATAGTTGAGTAATACATTATTTTTTTTCTTTCAGTGTGACAATACTAATTATAAGTGATTATGAGATTTAAAAAAGTTACCTTTGGAATGAAACTGGTACAATACCAGTTTGGTATTGTGCTATTTGCAAGAAAGCAGGCTTGGCGAAATGAAAATGCTGAAGAGGAAGGTTGCACCATCCACCATTATTATTAGACTGAGCAGGGTTTGGTGTGCCGAAATTAAAGTGACATTAAAAAACTTTTGAACCTAGTATATCCACATATGACTCAAATTAACATCGATTCATAGATAAATCAAAATTTATATGAAACAAAAACATTGATTCCCTTACACAAAAGAGAAATTATAATAATATTTGTTCTAAATCAAATAACATACCTGTTAGATTGAAAGCTGCAATTGAGGTGATAATCGGATCAAACAATTGGTGTTTGTTTTGACGGTTTAGGGTTTCGCAGGTTGTCAATCAAGAACAATTAGTTTTGCAGCGGATGTTGTTGTTTCAAATGAAATTGGTGGCACTGGATATTGCTTCCATAACAGTGAATAAGAATTGGCATTATCACAACAATCCAAAGTCCAACATCTTCAAATGAGTTTTATATGTCAGAAAATTAATCCACGAAGTTACCCAATACATACATTTCGGTTCAATTCCCCTAGGAACATAAAATAAAATAAAAAAATGCGATCAATCGTTGACACATCAAAAACCATCACTGAGAAATACAAACAGGATGGAACATAAAGTATAGACTTACTCGAGGTCCGTTAGCTTTAAAGGTTTCTTCTTCCCTGGTTTATCGCTTGTAGCATTGTTGTCAAAGCTTCAGACTCTAAAAAAGTTTACCATTCACATCTAAGAGAAACAATATTTATGTAACTATACGTAATGACAAGCACATGTCTGATGTATTATGTACATAACATGTGGCTTTTGGTTTTGACGTTACCAATCATTGATGAGTTCATGTTATCAATCTGGAATAATGAAGTGAAAAACACAGATATGAAATCTTTTAATAGTAACAGGGAAACACACAACTGATCGTAGTGAAAAATTAAGAATGCACCTTACAATCTAATCTAAGGAGGTTTTCTAGCATCATATCAAGACTATATCAAAACCATTTATTCATTGTTTGAGATCATGATGACCACAAATATTTTACATCTTCCCTGCAAGAAAGGTTCAAATCAAAGCATCATATTCTCAACAATAATAAATTGATGACTTAATTTATCATAAGGTATTTCCAAAACTGCATGTGAACTATTCCAAAAAGCAACATGCATATTAGAATTTACATATGATTGAGTATTAGCAGTAGCACTACAAAAATACTTATCAAAACCTTTTAAGTATAACCTATTCTACATCTTATGTGTTGTTTCTCTTGATCGATTAGATGCAAGAAACCTTTGTATCTGGTTATGGATGCTTCAAGAAAGTGATAGTTGTTCACATGAGGTCTCGATACCTATCACACCAAAAGTTATAGAACTAAATCGAGTTATCAGAATACAAACTCTTAGTTTTAAGATTACCTAGTAAGTGAATGGGATCTGGCTTTCAATAGCTAAACAATGAAGAATTTAAGTGGAAAAATAATATTGTTGTTAAACTCTTTGTTTTGGATTCACTGATATGTAACAGAATAAGTAATAACCATACAAAACAAAATAATATGCACAAAAAATATAGATGCATGGGTCACTTACTGTTTTTAAACCCTATTCAGAATATTACAGAGGACCAAAAAACGATAAGAGATGAGTTGGGAACCGGTAGATGATTTTTTTTAGGGTTTTGTGTGTGTTTTAGGATGAGTTGGGAACCGAATAAATTTCTCGTTTTTTAGAAGGAAAGTGGTTATGATTTTTGAAACAAAGATATTTTTATATTTTGTTTGTTTAAATTGGTCTATATGCATTTATCAATTTTGATTTTGCTTAGTCAATCACAAATATTGAATTAGTCCAATGGTTGGGCTCTTTCTATTTGTTTGAAAGGATCCACGGTTCGATCTTTGTGGGTTGCATTTTTTATTCGGATTTTTAGTACTCAGCCGAATTTAATTAAAACATTTGCTTACAATACGGTTAAAAAATAAATAGTGATGACATGGATGGCAAAATGTGATGACATGGACATTAATGCGATGACATGGACATTTTACAATTACATGGCATTGAGGTGGCATTTAGGTGGCATTAATGACGTCATACGCCTCCTGTTATATATAATGTAGATATATATATATATATATATATATATATATATATATATATATATATATATATATATATATATATATATATATATATATATCAAAATGAATATTTTCATGAGGAAAGTACCAAAAAGGAACAAAACTTTTTTGATGGTCTAATGTATAGTCATCTTTTCACCTTATTCATCATACTCAACTCCTCAACTACTCAACTTCAGTACCATATATTTTTTGAAGTGGCCCATAAACTACTCAACCGACGAATACTCAACTTGAGAATCTACTCAACTTCATCTAAAAAGTACAATACCCATGTGCAAAGGTACAAGACCATGACCCACATACTACTCAATCGACGGCTACTCAACTTGGGAATTTACTTAACTTCACCTAAAAGGTACATCGGGAATGACAAAAAAATCTTGTACTTCCTTTTTTTAGATTTTGTTTGTATGTTTTTTTTATTTATTTTCTATACACATGTTTAATAAAATAAACACACAGTTAAAAATAACATGACCAAAGATAACGAAGGTCGATTTGATCGGTTGGTTGGATGAATTCGATCATTTGGTTGGTAACAAATGTGGATTTTGATCGGTTTGTTTGATAGTGAAGCATTGTGTGTGTGTTTTTCTTTTCAACTGTGTGTTATGGGAGGTGATTTGGGACACTTTACTGTACAAGCTGTTGAAGCCCAGTGTTAATATTGTACAAGTATTTAATGCACAAATAGAGTGTGTTAATCAATTTTGAAAATGTACAAATCAATTTCCTTTTATTAAACATGTGTGTAGAAAATACAATATAAAAAAAAGTATAAACAAAATCTTAAAAAAGAAAGTACAAGATTTTTTGTCATTCCCGATGTACCTTTTAGGTGAAGTTGAGTAGATTTTCAAGTTGAGTAGCCGTATGTGAGTCATGACTCATGACTTGTACTTTGGCACATGAGTATTATACTTTCTAGATGAAGTTGAGTAGATTCTCAAGTTGAGTAGTTGTCGGTTAAGTAGTTTGTGGGTCACTTTAAAAAATATATTTTATTAGAAAGTGAGAAACATGTCAATAAAGTATTAAAGTTGAGTAGTTGAGTATGAACAATTTGACCACATATTAGACCATCAAAAAGATTTTGTACTTTTTTGATACTTCCCTCATGAAAATATTAATTTTCAGAGAGGAGATATATGAGGTGTTTTTTTTTTTTTTTTTTTTTTTTTTTTTTTTTTTTTTTTTTTTTTAATTGGTGAAACTTGTTAATAAAAATTCTGCAACAAGCCATTATCACTATGATTTTATTTTTTCTAAAGATACAAAAAAATGGATTAAGATCTTCTCTAATAACAGTGTGTTATCTTGGATTTCTTTTACACGGCGAGTGTTTGTAAAAAAGAAATTTATTTGTCAAGTGCCTTATGAACTCATTGAGAATTACTCCATCCGTCTCAATATTATTATCCGTATTTTCATTTCAGGTTGTTCCAAAATAATTGTGTGTTGCTAAAAGTAGATTGAAAATTCAATCAAGATTACTATATTACTCGTACTTGAATTTGTTATTACAAATTTTCAATAAAGTAGTGATTAATTAGTTAGAGGTAAAACTGTTATTCTTTAAAAAATAAAAAATACTAATAAATGTGATTTTTATTGATTAACAATTATTTTATGATAAAGCTAGTACAGTTTTGAAAGATTTTTATTTACTATTTTATTATTATTTAATTTTATTATTATTGTTATTATTTTTGAAAGATAATTCACCTAAGCCTCTTTCTTCACCATTTTCAACCATTCTTCCGTACCAAACATCCTCTAAATACCAATAAAACCATATTCTAAAGCCAACAATAATGCATTACTATTGGACAAAGGTTCCGAATAATAATACGCCTCGAGAATACATCATTTCCAAGACACTGTAGCTCACTTTAATAAACGTTCGGATAACTTAAGTATTTATTTATTGGGTAAAAGGCCTATATTAAATGAACAGTGTATAACAAAATTAGAGCATCAAGTGTAAGGCTATCCTCGTTCGATGGGTCAAGTGATCGGTCATAGCTAGATCACATCGACTGTGGGTGTTTGGTTATGGGTCGGTCAAGCAACAAAATTTTCTCAAATCGGTCAAAATTACGACCGACATTTTACACATTTTTTTCTTCTTTTTTTGTCACCGGCTGTGGCAACTTGGTCACCAACTGTGGCAATTTGGTCGTCGGAGAGAAAAAACTGATGTGCCAAGGTCGTGTTTGGTCACGACTGTGCCCAGCCTAATAATGTTGTTAACACCAAATAGTGTTATAATATTAGGCTGCACATAATCGTGACCGGGTCATCAGCCTGCCACATAATAGTGTTTGATGTCCGGCGGTGTGGTAACGCCGTCAACGCGAGCTCCACGTCAATATAACAAAGGCCAAGGCAGAAATAGGCACATGACCAAAAATAACTAGAAGACCGCACAAACATAACAATAGGCACATAACCAAAAAAATAAAAGTGGTAAAAATTTGACGTTCAAATCCATGACCAGCTTGTTTGCTGAGTATTAGTAGAGAAATACGGTGACATTGGACTCTAACACGCGAATTATGCATATATACCAGTGCCTGGCCAATCGGCTAAACTTAAAGTACTTCTTTAGAAACGATACTGAACGATTCAACACATGGAACAACAAGAAGAGAGCTCCCATAATGTTTATAGAATTATAGGTATAATAAGAAAAGTACAGCAACTTTTGGTGGTGTTATTATTCATGCCACTATTTCCAAACATGCATGAATAACAAACATACCTAACAGGTACAAATTTAACAAGAAAGTAGATATCAAGCACAGAGCTATTTCGACCTGTTTTCCAAATATTGTAGAATCAAAGGCTCGCATTTAGATGTCACAAAATCAATTTTCATGATTCATGAGTGTCTAAATAGGGGGTGGTAATTACGACCTGTTTACCCAGCAATGGGTCGGTTTTGAGCTGTCCGTTATCTCCATCAGTAAAACTTTAAGGCTCGGTTTTGGGCTGTATGCCTGTATGTTATCTCAAATACTACAAATTTCGACCCATTCACCTGACATTGGGTGATTGGTTTTGACCTGCACTGAATAAAGCACTTGTTTTGAACCGTTATTCAACCACCAACCCAACCATTTTTCTACCTTTAATAAACTAGAAAGTTTAATGATTATCTAAAGTTATAATGAGTTCTAGTCACTCAAAATTTACCCATGAACTGCAAAAGTCTCACAATCTTTCCTCTTGGTCTTGTATGTAGTTTCCAGTATATAACTAGATTCACTCTTCAGGAACTTCAACCAATTTGGTAACAAAAATGATCAAAGGTACAATGCACAAAGTCAACATTAACAATTAAAGAGGCTTTCAAATTTCAAAACTATTCGGCAAACAAATACCACAGCTTGCAGAATCACACAAGAGTTAACAGTTTCTAATCCACCGTGCTGCTATATAAACGATAAATGGGTTCAAAATCCTAAATGCACCTATTTTGATTAAACTATACATTCGAGATGATGCAATAACCTCAAGAAACATTAGTAGAAACTATGATTTATAGACATTCCAGAATCCAGTTTCAAAATAGACGGCCTTTTTTTTCTTAACTTCTTGGAGGGAAGAAACGGTCAGCATTCTGTTGGTATACTTTGAAGAGCTCAACTGAGTAGTTTACAGCAAACATTCGACACTGATCGAGCTCAAAACGGTCCAACTCCGAAGGTTTTTTCTTTAGCTTTCTTTCTGGATCCCCATCAATAAGCCATTCTGCCAATTTGTTGAATCTAGATACAAAAAAGAACAATTATAATTATCAATCTTAAATATACACCAAAGACAAAATGTATGCAAATTTGGAATTGGAAATTTTAAAGCAGCCTTTAGACCATACCGTGGTAAAAGATAAGCACCGACGTAAATGTTTTGTCTATGTAGAGCACACACAGCATTCATACATAACTCGCTACTTTTACTAAATTCAATTATCATTTCAGCTTCCGTTTCCCATCTCTCTGTATGTTTCTCTATAATGGGCTCATATGCTTCCTCAACTTTCACATCATCTGATTTACCTGAATACAAGAATGGCGTTGCTGAATGTGAAGTTATCGGTTGTCTTCCAGTTGGTATGCTGTTAACATGGTCATTGTTACACTCGCTTTGAATTTCCTTTGAAACCGGCTTTCTCAATATGGATAAGCATCTTTCATCATCACTGTTATCCTCTACTTTGACATTACTTGAACTCCGTTTTCTTTTTAACGACGAGACATCCTTCATATCATTTTCATCTTCATCTTCACCTTCATCATCATCTATGTGAATGATATCAGAAAACTTGTGGTTGGTTCTTTCTTGAGATTCCCCCTTCTCACTAGACATCCGTTTTTTACTGCTTTCTGTGACAGATAAAAGTATAATATAAGATTTGGGTTTGCAGTTTTGCAGTCATTATTTCGCATTTCTTTATACAAATGTGCAATCAAAGCTATCAAAGTATTTCAAGAACTAGAATAGGTCTAGAGAAATAGAAGTATAGAACGCAATATACTAATTCAATGTAATGCGATCACTTCAAATAACCAGGAATGTAATAATGGCACGAAAATGTAGATAAACAGGGCAATATAACGAAAGATGAGTAGAAAATCCACGTGACATCTTGATGCGCGTCAACATATATATGTACTATATACAAATGTTTAATCTATGTAAAGCACACACACGACATTCATATAAAGCTCGTTACTCTTACCAGATTTTGTTCGCATGTCAGCTGATTCCCATCTTTCTTTTTGTTTATCCAGGATGGTCTCATTAGCTTCCTTGATTTTCTCATCATCTGAACCCGAATCCAAGAATGGACTTGTCATCTGTTGAATTCCAGTTTGAATTTCGGGCATTGTTGTTGTTGTGGTTCCAGTTGGAATTTTGTCAACATGATCATTGTTACACTCGCTTGGGATTTCCTTTGTAACTGGTTTTCTTGTCAAGATCGAAATAAATCGATCATCATCACTGTCATACTCTATTTTAATTTCACTAGAACCCCGTTGTCTTTTTGATGAGGGGACATACTTTAGATCATCTTCATCATTGTCGCCATCTTCTTCATCATCGTCTATCCGAATAGTATCTGGAATCTTGTCGTCAGTTCCTTGTTTGGAGTCACGTTTTTCATTAGACATCTGTGGTATATTGATTTCTGCAGCACATCCTGTAAAATAAGATTTGGGTTTGCACAGTCAGTAATTGCAATTTCTTCTTACAAATGCGCATTCAGGCTATTAAACCATTTCTAGAACTAATTTAGGTATTGATCAATATAACAAGATCCGCCAATACACTATCATCACACTAACAAACACTTTAAATAACCAGAAACATAGTTATGGCATAATTTATAAGCAAAAGACAGCAATGCAGAACACGAGTTTAACAATTTGATGCACATCAAAGTATGTTTCCTTAGTTAATCGAACTTACAAAACTACTAATATATCTGAGAACTTGATTTTCTTCTGTACCCAAAAGAATTTACTAAGGGGGTGTTTGGATGTGCATTTTCAAAGCGAAAATAGTAACTTCAACTCAGAATCAATCACTTACTTAAAACAGTTCTACATTATCTTGGATGTGCATTTCCAAAACTGTTGCAACTTACAAGCTAACAAAGCTCATAATCATATAATTAACTATAATAAAACACGGGCCATAATGTACTATCCCCTTTTGTCACAACTAGTATTAAAGTAATAGAAAGTAACAAATATAATAATCAGTTAACCCACCCCTTAAACATACACTTTTTTTCTTAAACCGTGGTTTCTATCATTTTGGCATACTAATGCACCGGGCTTGAGCCCACAACACCCACTCAAACCAAATAAAGCCCTCTCAGCGTGGCCACTTTAGCGCTATTTTAACCAAGCATCTCACTTTTTAGTTATGAACTTATGAGAGTCGCAAGCTTTTTACCAAGGGGTTGTTTGTTTCGGCTTATATAGCGGGCTTATGACTTATTTGGTTTTCGGCTTATGTTTCATAAGCCCACCTTTTGAGGCTTATTTCGAAACTTTTCGGCTTGTATAAGCTTATTATGACATGATAAGCTTATATAAGCCAAAAAGTTTCAAAATAAGCCACAAAAAGTAAGCTTATGAAACATATGCCGAAAACCAAATAAGCTATAAACACGCTATATAAGCCGAAATAAATCTAGCTACCAAACTACAAAAACATGAAATCAACAAAAGCAAAAACACAAAACAAGAAATTTATACCAACAACACCATCCTTTTGTTTCCCCGAAAAATCGGCCGAATCCATCAACTCCTGCCCCAACTTCTCCAAATCCAAAACCCGAACATCAAAACCCAAAACCCTCTTCTCATAAACCCTCTTAACCTTCTCATTCACCTTCTTCATTTCCTCAACCTTATTTTTCAACCCTTCATTTTCCTCCACCATTTCCTTCATCTCATCTTTCAACTCCTTATTTTTCTTTTTCAAACCCTCAATCCTTTTATCTTTTTTCTTGTTCTTCATTTCTAGCACCTGGGTCTTCTTTATAAGGTCAAGATTTTGGGTCTTTAAGCGTTGTTCAGTGTCAAGAAGTGCTTTTGTGACGTTTTGTGTGTCCATTGAGAAGATGGATGATTTGAGCTTTGTGATGAGCTCATCAACAACCGGAGATGAACCCATGTTTTTGTTTTGCTGAAAATGGTTAAAAAATGGATGAGATTGGAATGTGAAACGAAAGAGGGTTTTAGCTAAAAGTGGAAACAGAGAAAAACCCTGAACAAGACATGTTTTTTGTTGGTGGAGTTATTAATGGTATCTTGAGAAAGGCATGGGAATTGTTATTTATTAACTTTAGGACCACAATATTATTGAGAACGAGGTGGGAACGGTCCGCCGCGTTATGGCGGGACATTGTTTCATGTAGTTAATTATTGCACGGTATTTTTTTTGTTAAGTCAAAAGTGGGTCAGGTGTTCGGTACGGGATTAAAAAGTCCGGAAAAAAATTGAAACGGCGTGGTTCTTGATGGAGTTTTGCGTCGGGGCTTGCTAAATATATGTTAGATAAAAGTTTAAAGTAGTTTTCGCAAGTCATTATATAGTAGGGTGTAAGTTTTGTAAATAGTGTTTTGGGTTGTTTTTTAACCCACTATATAGTAGATTGTATGTTTTGTAAATACTATTTTGGGTTTTTAACTGGGTCAAAGTGGGCTTGTTGTTGGGGCAAAAAAATTTTCGGGAACGCAGGTGACATGGCAACATTTGACGCTGAATTAGTATATATAGTAATTCTAAAAGATTATTAGTAGTCTTTAGACTAGGAGTAACAAAGTTCACAAAAATTGTGAATTGGTAGTTGGTTATATAACTTTTTCGGCGAGTTTGGGTTATTCCCAGCAAGATATATTTAAAATAACATCTTGTTTCAGATATAAAGACGACTATAAGCAATTAAAACAAGTTTAGAGTATTTCCGGCAAAATTTGTAGGTTTTCAATAAGTTTGACCACAATTGATCATTGTTGACCATAGTTGACCGATTTACACAAATACAAAAGGTTGATAGCCGATTAGCACCTAAAAGGCGATTAACCAACCATCCAATTTAATAAAGTAATGAATGTAATCATCGCTACATCTAATTTAAGAAAGTAATCTTCTGTTCACAAGTGAACAAATTTCCTATTAATTACTTTCTTCATTCCAAAAACACAATTATCAGGTAAAAATAAAATTTTAAAACAAAATTATTACTGTTTACTTCTTGCGTAATAATTTCAAGGTAATATGATAACCGAATTTGTTTTTTCATATTAAGTAACAGAAATATGTTATTAGACGAAAGAGGTACTTTATTCGAGTCATCTATAGTGTCGATAGATCATCTCGAAAGATCCTTATTGACATGTAAGCGTTAAACACTAGACTAGAGGCAAATACTAATGGCAACCACCAACCATAAATATTGTGGTCACGCCTTATCACATCAATGGTCATATCAGTTTTTTTTTTTTCAAAACTACACCTAACCACAATTTGTTAATAAGGCGATCACAACCACAACAAAAAATATACCCTACAAAAACTAATAAAAAAAGTACACACTCAAAAGAGAATGAAACTTTCGGTTATCAGGCCAACCATAACTTTGAAAATGTTGGAATTCGGTTGAGCTAAGAACTCGATCATTTATTTATTTATTTATTTTTTTTTTGGGGGGGGGGGGGGGGGGGGGGGCTTACCATTAGCATTGGCCTAACAAAGTTTGCAAAAATCCCAAATCGGTAGTCGGTCACATGACATTTCTGACGAGTTTTGGGTATTTCCGGCAAGATTTATCTTAAAAAAACAACTTGTAGCAGATATAAACAGCGACTATAAGTAATTAAAACAAGTTTACGGCCAGTTTTAGGTATTTTTGTCAAGATTTGCAGGTTTCTAGCAAGTTTTACCACTATTGACCATCGTTGACCGGTTTACACAAATCGAAAAGGTTGATGGCCGATTAGCACCTAGAAGGCGATTAACCGATCTTTTAAGCCTTTTTTTGCAACTCTTGCGTAACAAGGGTTTCGACTACGCGTGAAAGGGGTGCAACGACCTTGCGTGGTGAGTCATTACACCTCCTCTCTCGTTGACACATTGTTAGTCAAATTTGGAGAAGGTTTAATCATCCAGATCATCAAATGAAATTTTGAGTGTTATGTGTGTGAGTGTATTGTAATGTGTATTTTTAGGTAAAGTATGTTTACGTGGTTGGTTTGATGGTTAACAACACAAGTGTTTGACAATTAATTTAATAAAGTGAGTAATTGTTAAGATGACGGGGTAATGAATGTAATCACCACTACATCTAATTTAATAAAGTAATCTTGTGTTCACAAGTGCACAAATTTCCCATTAATTACTTTCTTCATTCCAAAAACACAATCATCGGGAAAAAATAAAATTTTAAAACATAACTATTATTGTTTACTTCTTGCATAATAATTTCAAGTAAGGTAATATGATAAGCAAATTTGTTTTTTCATATTAAGTAATAGAAATTTGTTATTGGACGAAAGGGGTACTTTATTCGAGTCATCTATAGTGTCCGATAGATGAATCATGAACTCTATAGATCATCTCGAAAGTTCCTTATTTACCTTTAAGCAGTGTTCTAAAAGGCGCGCCAAGCCGCCGCAAAGGCATCACTAAGGCATGAGGCGTGGCCTCGCCGCCACGAAATGGACCTTGGCGGTTGATCTAAGCATGGCGCGAGAAGGCGTGAAATAAGGCGAGAAAATGCGCGTCTTTTGGTAAGGCATGGCGCCATGACACGTAAGGCTTGAGGCGCGGCCATGCCGCCACGCCTCACGCCTTTTATAACCTTGCCTGTAAGCATTAAATCTAAGACCTTCCTTGATTAAGGGGTACAACGGGTGACTTGAAAAACGTGTTTGCATTTTCTTTGCAAACTTTTAATTTCAGTTGTTACGATAATTATGTTGGCGAAAAAATATTAATTCTTGGGCGTTGTGAATTAAATTTTATTTAAGACAAAACTAGCAACTTCCAAGTTTTGCTTACTCCACCATGCCAACTAAAAAAAAAAAAAAAAAAAAAAAAAAAAAAAAAAAAAAAAAAAAAAAAAACTTTACTCTGTTTAAGTATGTGTGTCGGTAAGCTTAAACCTCGAAAATTAGTCGACTAAAACATGATAAAATGCATTTACCCCGTTTATATATGTGGAGCCGGTGAGCTTAAATGACTTTTATAAAGTCATTGAAAAATTCCTAATATAGCACACATGTAAGTTTCATGAATGTAACTCTTTTATTTATAGCTTAAATGACTTTTATAAAGTCATTGAAAAATTCCTAATATAGTACACATGTAAGTTTCATGAATGTAACTCTTTTATTTATAGTTCATGTAAGGTATGTTTGGTAAAACAAGCGGTACTAGTTAGCCGTCAGTGGCGGCGATTAGAGTGTGTAAGTGGTGCAATCGCACCGGGACCCTTTTTTAAGGGGCCCCCAATTTAGTATATATATTAATAGAGTTATGATCACATAAAAATATTACTTAAAATAAGAAGAAATATAACCGCAAATTCGAGATGCACCGACCTAAATTAGATGCATACCTATAATCTTATGCATTATAACGCACTATAGTGTGTTTTCTAGCTTTTAATCAGATGCATATACGTATATTAGATGCATTTCATGATTTCTCTTGTTTTTTGTTCCTCTGCACGTGTCGAAATCATGAAAATCAATTTGCATCATCTATACATCAAATTAACTTTCGAAACTCAAGAAGTTACATCTATATGAATAGAAATGCATCTAATGCAAGTCGTTGCATCTCAAATGTGTGGTTTTGGTCACTTCTCACCACTTCTTATTTATAGTTTTATACATAAATGTTTTGAATGTTTAGTGTCTTTGTTAAATATTATCAAAGTTGAACCGGGCCACATACAAAAAAAACAAGACAAAGAACTTTTTATTTTCTATAATAATTTACTTTTCGTGATTTATGGGAGCCCCATTTGTGATTTCGCACCGGGCCACCCAAATCAATGGGACGGCCCTGTTAGCCGTGGTTGTTTATTTTAATGAAACGTGTTTGTTAATGTAGTTGTAATTATAAAAGAAGCATTTAAACAAAACAAAAATGTTAAATGCTTAAAAAATGAGCATTTAAAAAGTAGCATTTAAACAAAATAAAATATTAAATGTTTGTTGTCAAACAAGTTTTAATATTCAAATGTTAAATGCTAAGGGTGCGTTTAGTTGGGGGAAAACATCTTTGTTTTCTATAAAATCTTTTGTGGAAAATAAAGAAAACAGAAACCGCATTCAAATAAGCATGTTTCAACAAAATATTTTGCAAAACACAAAATCCTCTATTTCTCAACTTAACAAGAAAAATTACAAAAACATTACCTTCTTAAAAATAGAAAATACAAATATTAACTAAGCACGTTTTCTATATTTTTTAAGTGTCAATTTTTCTTCTAAATTTTTATAAAACTAGAGCTAGAAAACATTTTTTTTTTCTTCTAACTAAACGCGCCCTAAATGTTTAAAAATGATCTAAAAAACTTGTCGGCAAACATAGGTGTAGTATTTTGCAATGTTTCTTTGAAATAAATTTGTATTAATTTACTCAAATTGTAACTCTAGTTAAAAAATTTTTTAAAAAAAATGTTACTCTCCATTATAACCGCGTTCACCAGTTTTTTTTATGAATCGAATGTGACGTTGTTATTCGATCAAACCAAACGCAATCTCAATCGAATTTTGCATATGGATGTTTAGTCTTCTTCTCTCTTTCAGATCCTGGTATTATTATTATTTTTTTTTAATCTTTTTTAATCATACTTATAAATTTGTGCTCAATTGATCATACGTCCAATTTCATATTCTCATCTTTGAACTCTTAGTTTACTTTTTTATTTTATTTTCATGGAACTTGTTGGAACCAAAATTTAATGTCAAAACTTTTGTTCAATCATGTATGTATATGTCTTTGCTTATGTTCACAATTGCATGCAAATGTTTGATTATTTTGTGCATCAATCTCTACATGTAATGTGCTTAGCTATATTTTATAGACAAATTTATGATATTTTGGTTTTGCTCTTAGCCAAAATGAACAATAACTATGTTACATAAATTCTCGATTTATATTTGTCTTCACAAAAGACATTAATTCTCAATATGTTGTCGTCTTGTGTAAAATGATGAAAGTATTATGGCTGAAATGAACAAAATCTAAATATGTTGTTATTTTCTGCAACATTTCTTATTGTTCTAAGAGATCATAGCATGATATCGTTCTTTAAGCAGTGTTCTTTGTTTTGACTCTCATCGATCGTTAGGAGATATATAAATAGTATGACTATGATTTGAAACTTGCATCGTATGAACTTTCAGAATTTGAGTTTCTTGCTTCTGCATAAGAGGAGGTGCGGCGGGATTAGGAATGACCAAGTTAAGGTGGAACGAGCCAATGAACACGTTCCGGGATCATATTGATCCAGGAAAGGAAGATCAACTAAAAGAGATCATAGTAGGTAACTATCTCTATCCAATACGACGATCCTTTGAAAATGAGAATTTGTCTAAATCTTAACTCAGATCATCACAGCTTAAAACAACATAAACATATCTAAATTGAGAATCTCATGTAGCCTTTTATTTAAGCTAATTATATCACATTATCACTTCAAAAAGCAATGCCAAACACTTATTTCCTTGTAGATATGATTCTTTTAGAGCTATTTCCCACACAATAATTGATCCTGAAAGTTTGAACGTCTTACAAAACTCGTGTTTATTTTTATGCAGAAACGGATACTAAAGTTGAGAGAATCGTGAAGCTTGTTAGGGGTGCAAACTCTGGTAACAGAGAAGCAAAGCAAAAGAAAAAGGCCGAAGCTATTAGCCTAATTGAAGATTTTCATAAACAATACCAATCGATATGTGCTTTGTATGGAGACTTAAGGGAAGGAGTAAAGAGAAAATGCAACAATGACGAAGATAAAGAAAACAACGAGTCTACTGCTTCATCATCTTGTTCATTAAGCATGGAGTTATCAGCGTTTTTATCTCCCCGTAGTGGATCAAAAACACCAAGTCTTGATCAACCAAAGGTGACAACAGATGGACAAAGTATGAAATCCGAGACTTCGTGTTATTCTTTAGAGGATACAAGCGAAATTGTAAAAGAAACATTTCTTGTTGAACCTTATTTACGAAATAAATTGTGTGAAAGATTCAACAAATACCAGAATTTTGATAAGATTAAGGTGTCAGAAGACAGAGCTGCTGCTTTGAAGCTTGAGCTCGAAGCCTTAAATTGTCACAATAGTGAATATGAAGTGGAATACAAGGGTAGACATGATGACTTTCATAGAAGAACTAATATAAATCCAGGATTTCGGTATCGGGTTTCTGATATTGAAATGGCATTTAAAGAACAGGAAGGTTATGTTTTGAAGAAACTAGACGACTGTGAGAAGATTCTCAAGGGTAAAATTGGACAATCCATGGATCAAGTCCTAAGTTTGCAAATTGAAGTGGAGTCTTTACGGTCTCAAAATTTGCTGAACAACAAAGTGAAAGAACTCGAGTCACTGAGGAATCGGAATAAAGAATCAGAAATGGAGCTCAAGATAAAGACCACGGATGAAGATGGTTTAGTCAAAGAAATAAATAGTTTACAAAAACGGGTAAAAGATTTGGAGGTCAAGATCTCAACTATAAGCGATGAAGTTCGTTCATCAAAATATGAAAACGAGGCACAAAGAAAAACAATTTCTCAGCTTGAGGAAAAACTGCAAGAGAAACAGGATCAAATTTCACTCGGGTCAAAGACTGAGGGTGTCAATAGGGACTTATCAAACAAGATAAAATCACTTGAGCAAAAATTTAAATCATTGGAAATTGACAAAAGAGAACTTGAAGAAAAAAATGATGTTTTAGCAGCAACACTCGAGCAAAGGGACATGTTGGTGAGCAAAATAAACCATGACACGAAATCAAGTTTCCGAACCACAGTGAAGAAAATGGGCGAGATGGTGGATGAATTTAGAAAAAAATCTGAGGATAGTATCCGTCTTTTGAGCCGAAGAATCCGTGTGGCAGAGCAACTTCACAATGAAACAAGAGAATGGCACAAGAAAACACAAGAGAAGCACGAGCAAGATAAAAAAGACAATGAGTTAGCATTTCGCAGTATAAAGATTATAACGTCGATGGTGAGTGATGCATTAGGTGCTTCGGAGACACTTGGACTTACATTCACCGAGTGTTGCGAAGATTTCACAAATCGTGTCTCAAAAGTGTCGTGTGAGATGAACTTCGTGAAAGATTGGGCGAAAATAAAGAATGGTAATATGGCGAAGCTAAAAGTTGATTTTGATGCACTTGTAGTGCAGTTAGATGTTAAAGAAGAGGAAATACTTGGGTCAAGGCAAAAAGTGTTGAAACTAGAAAGCAAACTAAGGGATTTAGAGAAGATTGTCAAGGAAAATGATGAAGCCTTGATTGTTTTGAAAGAGGAGAAAAGGGAGGCCATTAGACAATTGTGTGTATGGATCGATTATCACCGTAGTCAGTCCGATTCTCTCAGAAAAGCCTTTTGTGACCTCGTTGCTAGAAACCGAAGACCAATGTAACCAGTGAACCTTGGTTGTAACAGTTTTTGTTTTCGCGGCTTGTTACTTGGTGGTAATAGTTAGATTTGTGTAATTTCATCAAAATTTCAAATACATAGAGTTTGGACAAATTTTATTAACATAAGTTAGGCAAAGTAGGAATGAATTTGGTTTCTGAATCAATTCAACCAAACAACACAACTCGGCTTATTTGGTTTGAGATCTATTTCAAAACCATAAAAGTTAAACAGATGCACCTACAAGCAAATGTTATCCGAACCAAAACTAACACCACAAAAGAATAGCTAAAGATAAAGAAAGTCGAAACTATGTTTAAAAACCATTATCGTAATCATAGATACTGACAAAACAACTTATGTAGCAAATATGAGGCAATGAGAACCTCGGCTCTATGAAATATCCTTATTGGGTGGCGTTGGGATTGCATAAATGACAACACCAAAAAACCACAGCAGAAAGAACAAAGTGGGTATGTTTTGGAGTCGATTCTATCAACACTAATGAGTTCTAAATCTCTTCATGTTATAGTGAGGGATAACTGAAAGAGTGGAGAACAAAAATTTTATGACATCCATAGTTTTTACCTCCTACTTTCTCTTCTGCGCGCAAAAATAGCATGAATATTCAACAACATTATTTTAAGGATGTCTTTCTAATCAGATATCCTCATCTCTACCCCAAGTAGATCCTTAACCAACTCATATGAGACAAACGCAATGGCTATTGAAGGAACCACCTGTTCAACAAATTAAACTTGCATTAGAAACTTTAAAAGAGCCAAATGTGATTATAAGAAAAATATATTTTTAATAATGACTAATACTCACCTTCACCGAGTTAGGGACCAAGCCCTTGTACAATGCCCCAAAACCCTCGTGGCGGACAGTTTTCCGGAAGGCGTCAACCATTCCAGTGTACTCGAGTGATGACTTGCCATCTGCTGTAACAACTGAAGCAGCATCTTTCCAACCAACCATTTGCATTCTTCGGCGGATGACATCAAGAGGATAAGCAACCGTTTGGCCAACAGTTCCAGCTGCAGCCCCACATGCGAGCTTTGTTGTGACACTCAACTCAGTGTCCTCAACTAGCCCAAATGGTCTTGATTTAACTAACCAGTCTTTTAGAGATTCATACACAGCAAAATTAAGACCCACGTATGGTACCTATAAGCAACACATAAAATTAAAGGTGGCAAAATAGCTCCAGGTTATAACGGATAGGAAAATATGTTCAGGGTCGGGTTAGGTGACCAAAATACTTTTTGTCCAAAGCTATCTACCTTTGTCCTCTGAATAGCAAAAGCCCAACTTCATGATTAATACCTCCCCTCCCATATCCAGAAATAAATGCAACAATGTTCTATTTGGGATGTCCCTAAACAATTGCTCATCTACCCATATTGCAGCTTTTACAGTTTAAAAAACTTCAACTTCACTTTATGATAATAACATTGATATTGGTCCATAAGAATCCCCAGTTTAGTAATTAAAAAGTGGCTTTTTTCGCACTTTTTATAGGTGCAAAAACTTGCATTAAACCATGTCAGTACTAAAGTCATTTTGGGAGAGTAGAAACACCGGTTCATTCCCATTATTACAACACATTTAACGTTTTTACTTACAACACCAATAACCGAAGGAAGCCATCCTTTATATAATGCACGTGGACCTTCTTCACGCAGTACAGTTCTAAGAGCATGTGCAATTCCTCGATATTGGCTGGGAGATTTATCAGTCTGCAAACATTAAAACATTCATAATATTATACAGCCTATAAGGCTAAAAGCCTAAAATAACCAAAATAAGGTATTATATTATTATATATATAAATCTTGAATACCTGAACAGTAAGCCGACCTCGAACCAAATCCATTGGGTAAGTAGCTGACATAGCAATTATTCCAGCACAAGCACCAGCTCCAAGACGCAAGAGAGGGGTGAGTTCAGCATCCTCTGGAAAAAACATCATCTCTTTTGAGTTCATGTCTGAACATATGTTTGTTTATTCATTTGTTTTAAGATTATAAAAAAGAATGTACCATTTCCAGGTTGCTGCCGGTATAGCCATAAAATTCCCCTGTTTATGACAATGCATAAGAATGTTAAGTCACAGTCTATGGGTATAACAAGAGAGAAGAAAACCCGACCATAAGACATGCTTTATTAACACAATTTCTATTCAGAGTACATATTATCACTTCCATTTTCCAATAACTTCAAAGTTCAAACTGGCTTCTGAATTTAAATTACGTGTAGCGATGTACATCTAGCATTGTGAAATTAGATTAGGTTGTCTATCCAGTTCAAACTCAGTGTTATGTACTCGTGTAGCAGGTTGATAGAACCAAAAACAAAACATGACCTATGACCTGAAAAAGGGGTGCTACATGTGAAATGTAAATTTTCAAAAGCAGATGACTATGAACATAAGTAAACGTACTTTGATGCCTCCTCGTAGCTAAAGAATTTGACAGCAGAGTTTGGGACAATACGAGCACAATTAGTTCCATTGCCTTTAAACAATCCACGAAAACCCTCTGTTCTATAAATATATTTTAACCCCTGGATAGTACCATTGTATTTGATTGCATGTGGATTTTGAACCTGCAAATAAAATTAATCAAGTGCATTGAGTAAATCATTACATGTACATTTCACTAGGTCAAACTTAACATCAGAGGCTATATTCCTTTTAGAAAAAATAAGACAGAAAATTGGAAGATATAAAACATAGCTTTAAACCTGCAATAAATTTCCCTTCTTTTTCTTTTTTAGTTTTAATTACAACTAACATTTTTCTGTCCTTTCAGTAGTTTCCTTTTGAGGTAGGTTGTGGACCTATGGTTAGAATTAGAACAGAAAAGACATATATAATTTCCAGACCTTCTAGACATTATAAGTATAAGATCAAAATGTCAATCTTTTAGAGATTAGTTATAATGCCGATTGTGAGATGAATGACAATTTTTGAGTTTACTGATTCTTGGAAACAAAATTAATAGATATAGGACCTACCTGAAGCAGAATTTTCAGTCTTTCTAGAGGTGCAACAGCAGTTCGTGATCTGCAACAAAACATAACCAAATAAACAAAGTTGCAGGGAAAAACCAGTTACGGAGAAATTATAGACCATTTAAATAGCCCTTGGGAGAAGTAAAAGCAATAATACATAGAACGAGAAAAATTATAAGGGAAGTTCCTATTCCTACCAGAGAACTTACTTCTAATTTCTAATGCCACCCGCTTATTGCTAATATTTTATCATGTCAAATTTTAAACATTGGTTGTGATTATGTGAACTCAACAAACTATTTTCTTATATGTTAAGGCTTGAGAGAGAGAGAGAGTGTATCTCAAAAAAGATGGATAGCTCGATAGTCATCTCTATCCTTGTTGGTTAACCTTTCCAATATCTCTATTGTCTTTCTTCCTATTAGGCATGCTTATTGGTCGATGTTTGAATGTGTCTAAACCATGTACCATCTCATAACCAATGTGTCCAAACTGACTCACATTTGTTGCACCGTACAGCAGTCCCCCACCCCCCACCCCAAAGGCCCCACATAATTGGTGTCTGAGGTCATATACTATATTGGTCCTTTGCGTTACGACACAAGCTGACAGGATCTATAACTATACTTTCTTGATTCTTCTTATGGTCGTAATGAACGTAAAAAAGGCCCAAAAGATAGTACATTAACACTTTAAAAGGACATTAGACAACTACTTATACCAAAATCATAATAGCCACATGCTTATGTCTCCTTCACCCTGTGATATCCGACTCTTCTAATAACATTAATGGCAGTCACGATCTCATATAGAAGTACTAGACCATCATATCACATATAACAGAAATACATACATATGTACTAAAACAGCTTCTTACAAGTACATTATAATAACACGTCACTCAAGCTTTATTAGCAAATAACAAATGGATAAGTTTACAAAAATATACATAACCAGCTTTCAGACAAGAAACCCAATCATTCAGTTACTCGTTTTCGTCAAATCCAGCTTCCAGACTTTAACTAGCCAAAAGGTATCCAAAGTTACTATCTTTTTGTGAATTTTGGAATATTCAGATCTTATTACAACATCAAACGAATAAGGATTGGATTTTTACCATTTTAGTCGCTTTCTTAAATCTTAAGCAAAAAAGACTAATTTTCAACACTCTCATATTTCTGTTATACACATCAGCCCAGTAAAAATCAGATTTTTACCGTTTTAATCACTTTCACTAACAAAAAAATACCATAATTCAAGATTCCATATTTTAGCTTATGCAAATTAAACAAAATCCAATCTTTCAATCAGTAACAACAGTAATAAGCAAAATCTACCCAACAAGTATTAAACTTTTTCGCATTTTAGTCAGTCACCTTATTGAGCAATAAAATTCCATATCAACATTCCCATATCTCAGCTTATTATGCAAATTGGTAAGGAAATTAAAAAAAAAAATAATAATAATAAATAAAATAAAAAATAAAAAAAAAAATCCAATTTTCAATCAGTAACAATAGTATCATACAAAATAAGCAAATCCCATAAAGGGGGTGTTTGTTTAAGCTTATTTTTGGGCTTATAAGCTTTATCTGATTTCGGCTTATGTTTCATAAGCTAAATCTTTTCTCAGCTTATTTTGAAACTTGCCAGCTTATATAAGCTTGTTATATCATAACAAGCTTATATCCCATAATAAGTTTCAAAATAAGCTGAAAAAAGATTTAGCTTATGAAACATAAGCCAAAATCAGATAAGCTCATAAGCCCAAAAACAAGCGTAAACAAACACCCCCTTATGAGCTTATATTCTTATATATACAAATCAAGAATCATGAATTTACTGACTGAAACTACAAGTAACAAAAAAAGAGAAGAAACTAACACTCCACCAGCGACACCACCAGCGACGAGTGACTTAGCGATGGAAAGCAAAGCATGACGAGAAGGAGCCTTAACAGCAACACCTTCAGTCGCTATCTTATTCGCTTCTTCCGCTAGATTTGCAATCGTTGCACTCGTCTTACCAACCACATCTTCTGACGCCATTTTTTTTCTGTCACTAATAAAATCAAGATTTAGCCGCCGTCGCTAATATTAGTTAGTAACAAAAGACTCCGCAGGGCGATCTCAGTTGGTGTATGGTGGCTAAATTATATATAAAATGAAATATAAAGTAGTAAATGCAATTTGTTGGGAAAAATGATTTTTTTCTTTTTTTATATAATGGTTTTATTTGGTATGGTTGTGACTTTATTTATGTAGGGGGCCCTCTTTAAATTAAACCACATACATTTTCTCATTTATTTATTTGTGGAGTTAATGATTTGTTGTGATGAAATGTTGTTTTTTTTTAATATCCAAGGGCCAAAGGGTAGTTAAGCCCAATTGTTTATGTGGAAGATCCATAAGTTGGTTAGTTGTGTGTTTTTCTTTAGGGTTGGTGGGATTTGATAATTGAGAAGTATCAATAATTCAATAGGGTTTAGTTGGTGTTGGTTATTTTAGTTTGGTTGATATTAAAGACGTGTTTCTTTTTCACTTAATGAGTGAGTCCAAACCCTTGTTTTATTTTAATGGAGAGGTCAACAAAAATTGTTCTCTCTCAATTAAATGTCTAATCTAGTAATATCTCCAAACCTCTTAATTTAGTAAACAACCCAAGTGTAATAAGGCAGTGGAAGACGCATGCTATGCACCAATGACGCATTGTCCCTTATTATAACGCCCACCATCAACATGTCTTGGGATCATTTTGCGCACAAGCCGGTCTATATATATATATATATATATATATATATATTTTATTTCTATTGTGTGCGTGTATATTGTGAAATTTATTTGTGTTTAAGTGAAGTATGTTTGAATGATAAAGTTGGTGGTCTTATTACATTATGTTGCTAGTAATGTTGGTGGTGGAGTATGAAGCTAATGTTGCGCTGAGTTTGCGTTGATGATGTTGGTCGCCACTACACTTAGTCTGAGAGGGTTTATGTCAATGTTTTGTCTGTATTTTATATTTATTTCAAATAAATTTATATATATACTAAAAGGCGTAATTGTTACTGTAGCAACAGTAACTTTGCAAGTTTCGTGTTTGCCAATTTTAGCCCCCGATGTTAGCGATCAATTGCGAAGTTAGTCCTTAACGACCGTTATCTAACAAATGTGGATTAAATTTGAAAAAGAACAGTAACTTCAGGGGCTTTTTCTGTACAAATAATAAACATAAACAGCCCCTAAGGTTAACTTTTTTTTAACGTTAGTCCCTAAGGACTAACTTTGCAAAGAACGCCACGTTAAGGGACTAAAACTGAAAATAACGTTGCTACAATACAAAACAGTAACTGCTACAGTAAAAATCAGTTTGTAATAGTATGTGTACTGTAGCTAACGATTTTACACTTTTAGTCCCCCACGTTAGCTATAAATTGCACCGTTAGTCCCCCGTTAGCGATCTTTTGCAAATTTAGTCCCTAAAAAAATTAAAAATAATAAAAATAATTTGGAATAAACACAACATTCCCGCAGCAACGCGCGGGTACCCCCGCTCGTATTTAACTATTACGTGTAATATTTACATCATAAATCTATTGCGTATGTGATAGACATGACGTGAACTCACAATTATTTGGTTGAGAAGCATTGGCATTTGGCACACAAACTAGATACCACTAGACTACAAGCTCTTTGGTAGTTAACATTGATTTTTTTTATTTAGTACGCGGTCAAATGTATTTTTTTAGCATGTTTGTTTAATTAGGTGTTATTTTGGCTATTTGATTTTGAAATATGGATTCTAGTTTATACGACTTCCTTTTTTCTAATCTAAACCTACTGCTTTGTTTTGAGTATCCATCAATGCATATTTTGTTGCGCTAATTCGTTGACTTAGGCGTGAGAGCTAGCTTCGTATGCTTTATTTTGACTCCCTTTAACTTCAATCTCATTTGTCTGACACTAAGATTATGTCTCAAGCTCTCTAATTAGAGTTACATATGTCATCAAAGACGGACACATTTGAGGCAAAATATATGTACGTGCATACCTTCTACAAAGTCTCCGTAGTGGCCAAAATATTTATTCAAAATTAATGAACACATTACTTCACAATTAGTACACATCCATCACAAAAGCTAAATAATCCTACACTTTTTCATAAAGTGCAAATTTTATAACAAATGTATGTCATCCAATACATGTCACATGCATCAAAGGTTAAACCCCTTCCTAAAACTCTAATTACTCATTTTACCACTTTTAACCATCTCATGTGAAATTAATATGAAAATGGTCATAAATTCCAACTGTTTTATGGTTATAACATTTTGATTATTTGGTTTTTGATCTTATCTTCATGTCCCTATCGGAGTGGAGGTTTCTAGTTTTGTATTTCTAGGCCCACCTAACTTTGGACGACATTGTTGTCTCATCTTCTTGCCTATCATAACGAAAAGTATGACTTGTCATTCTAAGTTTTTTTTAAACACTTCTTTTTTTTTTTACCAACGTGTGAATGTCGTATCATATGTGACATTATATTTACCATCGAATAACGCATCTATGCTACTGTGTTCGTGTGAGTTACTAAAACTATGCCTAATAATAGAGAGATACAAAAACAATCAAAAAAGCCGGGTCAAGATTAAGCCTTATCATGATCACCCTGTTTGATCGATAAATATTTTCATTTGATATAATTGATCTATCAATTATATGTTTTGCGAAAGGGGTCAACATCACATCATAAAGTATTCGTAGACTACCTGTCGTGAGATGGTCAACAATTCAGTCGAGACCAACTTAGACACATCTTCCCCATTACGGCATGTTGGTCAAGGAAGAGTCGAAATAAGGTTTTGGGTGTTTATTTAATTTATTTTTAGGGGTATGTTTTTTATGGTATTCTCAGTCATCTCCATAGCTGCTCATGAAATTATTGTAGAAAGAGAAAGCTGATATGAAAGTGATGTTTTCGGACATGAAACGGGTTGCATTATGGGTAGCCTTATTTCTTTCCCGAATGTATTTAGGTTGATGTTTTGTTTTTGAGAACCAAAGTGGCCCATTAATTTCACTTATTGTCTTGATGCTTGCAATGTTGGGCCCAAATGAGTTATGCAAAACTTTAATCAAAAACATAACTGCTCTCATAAACAAATAACCATTAAAAAAACCAAACTACACTATCTGTTTTTAATATATCTAGTGCAAAGTAAACACTCTATGCATATTGTAGAGACAGTAATGAACACATATATGATATATGTAGTTGTAATTCTATAATTATAAGAAGAAAATGTCATAAAGTTGTAGATAATTCAATATTGTAGGTGTTATAACTTATACAGTAAAATCTTGCATGCCGTTGTCAATTTGTCATGTTATTCATAAACCTGTTTGCTAAAACACCTCGCTACCACTACTACAAAAAACGACGACTATAGGAATACAGGTGGGGGTTGCACATACCAAAAAATGACAATTTTGAATTTATTTTACACTTTGTGACCTAAAATCAGGTGTGCTACACCTGACACCCATGTAGGTCCGTCCTTACTTTATTTGTGCATTACAAAAGTTAAGGATCTCAAACAAAAGGGAGGTGATTTGTCCACTCCTAAAAATGATTGGCACACTCAAAATGTGAGTGTGTTAACATTTATACCTTTACAGGATAAGAATAAGTCCAAACAATGTAAGGGTATAAATGTCAACACACTCCAAATTTGTGTGTGCCAATCATTTTTGGAAGTGTGCAAATCACTTCCCCAAACAAAAACATGTGATATATCAATAAATACACAACTAACTTGACTTGTTGAAGCCGGCAATATTTGAGCTTGTAACATGGGTCAACTTCATGAAAATGATGTTATAGACTTGTGGTAGCTTTTAGCATCTTGGTGACTTGATCTACTCACATGTCTCATATCGCTAGGAAATGGATAAAACCATACAATCCGTGACACGGTTTAAATTGAATACATAAAAACAACAACATTTAAGAATCTATTAACCTTTGACGATGCATATATTTATTTCTATAAAATAACAAAGTACGTAGTAGTTTTTTGTTTCGTTTATTTATAATGATTTTCTGTATTAACTGTAGTTGTTAGCTTTGTATAGCACCACACTTCCAAATGGCGTGCCATTGATATTTTTTGAGAATGCACCACCTTGGGTGCCATTGCATAGCCATTCGTTCTTTCGTTTTTTCACCTATGACTTTACCAGTGTTGGGTTTTTTTCTTTTAGATTTATTTTGTGAGTGAGTGTGATATTTTTGATGTTGTGTTATGGGACCCAATTCTTCAATAACAGTTATTGAGTGTTATTGCTAAAGAAAGTGTTTTAGTTATTGAGGTGTTATTGTGTGTATGCTAAATTGTCCAGTTGATAACGGTTATTGGTGTTGTAGTGCACCTAGCACTCTTAATGGATTCACAAAAAGTAGTGGACATGTAGTCGCAAATTTAACAAATAAACGCCTGTATAACATCGACCTAGTCCATAACGCAACTTTTTAAAGCGTAGTACTATTAGTACGCCTTTACCCATCCCACCCTTGAATCTCAATTTATTGATAGGATAAGACAGTTTTTTATTATTTTTTGTTCCGTATCTTTTTTTTTTACATGTCAAATTTTATATTTTCCATTCCATATTTTTTATTTCTCAGTTTCTAATAGAAATAAAATTATAAAAATATTTTTTTAAAAGACGTATTAATATCACTTTTGAGTGTACCAGTAAACATATCCTATTATTATATCATGACAAAAAATACAATAAAATACATGTTTTTCTAAAAGCAACAATATTAGTATTAAAAACATAATAAAGAGTACAAAACTCTTATTAGGGAGTATGACTTTAAAGCAAATACGGAGTACGTATTACAGATAAAGTGATAATCGTCTAGCTTTACGTACATGGGTCAACATCAAGTAGTCATTAGTCCCATATAGTCTCTGACCTAGTCCATCTTATGATCTTTTTGAAGGCCTATGTTGACCACACCCCGGTCTATTTTTTAGCCACACCCCCCCCCCCCCTCCTATTTTTTTATTTTTTTTTATTTTTATAATTTTATTTACATCAAAAAGCTATAAACCTGAAAGTGCGGAACAGAAAATGTAAAGTTTAATAAGTCAAACGGTTAAAACTGTCAAAAATACGGAACAGAAACTGACAAAAACTGGGGTACACTGAAAAAAAATAGGGGACAAATGGGGAGACAAGTGGGCCTGCCACCCCCTGCCACCCTTGTCCCCCGTCCGGTTAGGGCCACCCCTTTTTCAATCATGAATCGCTATGCAAATTAGGGAAGGGGCGTGATATATACGGACACCCAAGCAGGGGTTGCTACAGTAACAATGCATCGGGAGTTGTATCATGTGCATTGCGGTATTTTACTGTATGTAGTTTGTACGAGATTTTATTTGAGTGGTTAAAAATTTGTAATGGTCTCATTTTTATTAACCCGTGTGATTTTATCTTCTGACAATAATTTTGAGACAGAAAAGATAATTTTTATTGACTTTTAATATACGCATTAGACAATTATACTTATAAAATATGTTTTAACTAGTTATACATTGTAGTGTGAGAATAAAAATTATAAGTGTGCAAATTACTTTCCATATAAATATACACTTTTTTTTCTTCTTAATTTACAAATTACAATTAGTTAGTAGCCTAACAGCCAAGTATACTCTAAGAAAGCACGATGCCTTTTTTTTTCTTTTTCTTTTTTTTTTTTTTTTTTTTCTTTTTTTCAAGTATACTCCCAAGAGAGCACGATGCAATTTTTTTCCCCTTTATATCAACAGCGGCGCCATTTGTCCCTTCGTGGATTCACCGCGATCGTTGTTGCCTTTTTTTCTCTTTTTCTTTTCTTTTATAAGTGAGTGAAGTATTTTTGATAGTGTGTTATGAGACACACATATTGTTAGAGTTTGACAATCAAATACACGTATTGCGGAAGCTAGGATCAAGTATAACACATAAATATTAACTAAAACATAAATAGTAAACGTACCCGATGCACTTCAATAAACCTTGATTCTTGGACAATTAGATCAATGATAAACCCCTTACCGTTTTGTTTATCGATCTCTTGATAATTACTAAAGTAAGTAATTACCTCGTTCTTGTACACACAAACTACCAACGAATAAAGGTTGTTGCAAGTAAACGAAACACTTAATGTTTTGTACTTAGAAAATCGACCCAAAGATCCCTAGGAGGGGGGGGGGGGGGGGGTACGATCGGCCAAGCAAAGAAGAAAGAAAAACAAAGGTTTTAGGGTTAGAGTGTGTGCACAAAAGATTGTTAAGTCTAACCCCAAGGCCTTGTATTTATACTATGTGAAACTTGGAGGACAAGACAAACTCGGGTTGGGCTTCCCCACCCTTGTTCGACCGGCCTAGGGATCCCCTAGGGGATTCTAGATCCTTCTTGACTCCTAAATTTCACTCTAGTCCTTATCTTTCGTCCTTAACGATAGTTAGTCCATACGGTTAACAACTAACGACCGTTTAGTCCATTAAGTGTCATAAATATATATATTTCATACATTTAATAAATATATATATTTATTTACATTATTCTTGTTTGTAAAGTGTGCAATCCCGAGGTCTCGTGTTCGATCCTAGACATTTACCTATTAATGTTTATACGTAACATTTAACAGCTCCCACTCGTATATTCATTAATAGTAAAATGACATTGGTTAGTGTCTTGCAACACTCCAATGCCCCTAGTTCAAACCGAGCTAGGTTTCCTGGAAAAACCTTTAATGATTCATCATTATAATTATCCTTTCATTACTAATACCGCATTAATAAAGATGTGAGTTCCTTTATTAAAATTCTGTTTCTCGTTTCTTTATGATTGAACAAAATTACCAAAACATCTGAACGTATTCCAGATAGACTTTGGGCATGGCCATGCAAACATTTTGTCAACCCTACGAGGGGCCCAGCAGTATTAAACTTCTAAACAAATCAGAAGGAATGAATTCTTTCTTGACTACAAGAATAACCCATGAACTTTGCAACACTTCTGAAAACAATCCTTATGACTCCCTGTTACGGTGAGCGGTAGATTGCTTCACAAAAATGCACTACATCCATGACACTTATCTGGTATCTCAAGTCTGAGGATAACTTTAAATATGATTCTCACATTACATATTAAATCATATTGTTGGGATAAGTCCAATATTCAATTCATTGAATATCATGTGAAATTGGTATGACTACGCATCAATATACTTTCAAGTATATTCTAAACCAATACTCAAATTTGTCTTAGTTTAATGATATTCCCATATCATTAATCGACAATGGACATTTAGAATAATAAATTATTCAAGGATCTTAAACATGCAAATATAGGATATATTATTAAGACAATGATAAATAAACATAAAACGTATTTTATTCCATTAAAATAATAATTGTACATTACATCCTTTATCCAAACACTAATCACAAATGGGCATGAAACTTTCAGCTAATCTAAGTCCTACACCTGCAGCATGCTTGTGAAGCTTAGTGCCAGGTAAAGGCTTTGTTAATTGATCCGCCAAGTTATCATCTGTGTGAACTTTGAGCATTTCGATTTCACCTATTTCGACTTGTTCTCGAACATAGTGATGCTTAATCGGGAAATGTCTGGTGCCTTTCATGATTCCAGGCTCATTGGCAAATGTGATTGCAGCAGAATTGTCACAATACATTTTAATAGGTCTTTGAATCGAAGGCATGACTCCAAGCCCTGAAACAAACTTCCTAATCCAAACAGCTTCCATTGCAGCTTCTGAAGCAGCTATATACTCACTTTCTGTAGCAGACATCGCTAGTACACTCTGCTTTCTGCTCCTCCAATCCACTGCTCCTCCATTAATGACAAAGACATAACCCATCTGAGACTTCGTATCATCCTTATCACCTTTCCAAGAAGCATCGCAGTAACCTGTAACATCAAGTTCTGCCGATGGATTTCCCCCATAAACCAAAAACATATCCTTAGTTGCCCTAAGGTACTTAAGAATATTCTTAACAGCAGTCCAGTGAGCTACACCTGGATTTTGCTGATATCGACTGGTTAAATTCTGAGCAAACGCTACATCAGGTCTTGTACTTTTCACCGCATACATAATAGATCCCACAGCCGAAGCATAAGGGACTCTCTTCATGCGTTGCACCTCTGCAGGTGTTGAAGCACAAACCTTGTTGCTCAAGCCATGTTGCTCTTGCATTGGCAAATATCCTTTCTTGGAATTTTGCATATTGAATCTCTTCAATATTTTATCAATGTAAGCACTTTGGCTTAATCCAATTAATCGCTGAGATCTATCTCTATATATCTTGATTCCCAGAATAAATGCAGCTTCCCCTAAATCTTTCATAGAAAAACAACTTCCAAGATATTCCTTAACCTTTTGTAAACTTGGAATGTCGTTCCCCATGATCAATATGTCATCGACATATAATATAAGGAAAATTACATTACTCCCACTAACTTTGTGATATACACATGGCTCATCAAGATTTTTAGTGAATCCATACTTTTTAATCTCACCATCAAATCTCTTATTCCATTGTCGTGATGCTTGCTTTAATCCATAAATGGATCTTTTAAGCTTGCATACACGATTTGGAAATTCTGGATTTACATACCCCTCAGGCTGCGTCATATAGATGTCCTCATCTAGGCGACCATTTAAGAAGGCGGTTTTAACATCCATTTGCCAAATCTCATAGTCATAGTAAGCGGCTATGGCTATAAGAATCCTAATTGCCCTTATGTCAGCTACAGGAGAAAAGGTCTCCTCATAGTCAACACCAAAAGTTTGTGTATAGCCTTTAGCTACACAACGGGCCTTATAGGTGTGTACAACGCCATCCATGTCAGTCTTTTTCTTGTAGAGCCATTTACTCCCAACTAGTTTGGCACCCGGAGGTAGGTCTACTTCTTCCCAGACATCATTGTCTTCCATGGATTGCATTTCCCCATCCATAGCTTCTTTCCATTTGGCCTTTTCAGGACCATTCATGGCAGCTTTATAACTTGTAGGCTCATCAAGATCACCCAGTATATGCTCATCACTCTCCACATTAAGACATAGACGAGTAGGAGCTTTTACTGGTCTTGTTGACCTACGAATGGGAATCACTTCAACTTCAGGTGGAGGACCTAAGCTTTCAGGTTCTACCGGAAGTTGGTTAGTGTTTTCAGAAGGTTCTACATCTTCTTGACCGTCTTCCAGGTCATATATTCTCCCACTGAATTCTTGAGATATGAGCTCTCTTTCAAGAAAGTCTCCATACCTTGCAACAAATACTTTGTTTTCAGGTGGGTAATAAAAGTAGTATCCCATAGTTTCCTTAGGGTATCCTACGAAGATGCACTTCACAGATCTTTGTTGGAGTTTGTCTGCTGAGTCACGTTTAACATACGCCTCACAACCCCAGACCTTAAGATAAGACAAGTTAGGAGCTTTTCCAGTCCATACCTCATATGGTGTCTTATCAACCTTCTTTGTTGGAACCATATTTAGAATGCGAACCGCAGATTCTAAGGCATAATCCCAAAACGAGAAAGGAAGAGTTGTTAGATTAAACATAGATCGTATCATGTCTTGCAATGTACGATTCCTTCTTTCAGATACACCATTTTGTTGTGGAGTATATGGAGAAGTAAGGTGCTGGACAATTCCCTCCTTTGCTAGATAATCTATGAACTCCTGACTCAGGTATTCACCACCTCTATCGGATCGAAGAGCTTTAATCTTCTTTCCAAGTTGCAACTCTACTTCTGCTTTAAACACTTTGAATGTTTCAAATACCTCATGCTTATGTTTAAGTAAATAAACATAACCATAACGGCTGTAATCATCCGTAAATGTTAAGAAGTAGCTAGCACCCCTCCTTGACACATGTCTAAGTGGTCCACACACATCTGTGTGAATAAGACCAAGTAGATCATTAGCCCTTTCAATCCTATTTTTAAAGGGTTTCTTAGTCATCTTCCCAGCAATGCAAGATTCGCATTTATCAAATGATTCATCATTGATCTTATCTAAAAGCCCATCATGTTGCAGCTTTTTCATGCGATCTTTGCCAATGTGAGCAAGTCGACAATGCCAAAGATAAGACGAATCCAGACCTTTCTTGATTCTCTTATTGTTGATGCTATACATTGAATTATTTTTAACAAAAGCATTATCATTGTCATTCATATCAATTTCAAATACACCATTCACAGCAATAGCATTAAAATAAAAAACATTATTTAAAGAAACTGAAATTCCATTGCTTGAAATAGTATGCTCAAAACCAAGGTTTAACAAACATGAAAATGAAATTACACCTCTAACAATTGACGGTGCATAATGACAATTATTTAAAGATAGTACTAAGCCCGAAGGCAACACTAAATTAAATACTCCTATAGCTTCAACTCCTGCATGCGCTCCGTTACCAACGTGCAAGAATTGTTGTCCATAGGCCAGCTTTCTCTCAACTCTAAACCCCTGCATGGTATTGCAGATATGAATGCCACATCCAGTATCATATACCCATGAATTCAATTTAGGAGTAAGAGTGAATAATTCAATCATAAAGAACGCACCTGATGAGCTGGGGTTACTAGCATCATTCCCCTGCTTCTTGAGTCGCAAGTCATGAATGTAGAGAGGGCAATTGCGCTTCCAATGGCCCTTTTCATGACAATGGTGACAAGCCTGATCCTTCCTGTTTGGCGGATTCACCTTGTTCTGCTTAGGCTGATGTTGTTTCATCTTGGGTTGAGGTTGATAGGCCATGACCTGCTTGCCTTTATCACCTTTACCTTTGCCTTTGTTCACATGCGATTTCTTCTGGATTCTCCCCCCATGTATTGCCAACACTTGCGGGGTGGGATTCTTGACCTTGGCTGGTAGACTTTTCTCATAATCAACAAGCAATGCGAGTAATTCTGAGACTGTCTTCCCCGAGCAATGCATGTTGAAGTTCTGCACAAAACCAGCAAAATCCTTGTTAAGGGATCTGTTGATCAAGTGCACTTGCACATTCTCAGGGTAACCAAAACCAATTATGTGAAGTTGATCAAAGGAGTCCTTCATCTCATCCACATAATCGGCTACTGGTTTACCATCACCATGCTTGCAGTTGTGTAGCTTGTCAAGTTCATCATACAATTCAACTGCAGGTGACTTCTCATAAGATTGCCTGAGGTTATCAAGCATATTCTTAGGAGACGAATACTCATACTTCTTTTGTAATTGAGCATTCATGCTAGTGAGCATTAGACAAGCAACCTCATTGTACTTAGCATTAGTCACCTTCCATTCTGCCTTTGCTTCAGGTGTTGTCGTAGCAGCAGGTTCAGCAGGGCATTCCTGGGTCACATAATCCATCTTACCAGACGCCCTCAAGACAATTCTGAGCGAACGGTACCAGTCATTGAAATTCTTTCCAGTGAGTTTCTCTCTCTCAAGATGACTCTTGAAAGCATTAATCACAGTTTGGTTATCGGGTTGAGCCATATCTACAGATAAAGTTCAAATATTAGTATTTTCGATAATCAATATCTTCAAGAAAATAAAATACCCAAGGCTATATTCATATAACCAACAAATTTTCTTGAAAACCTAGGATCTATCTTTACATAGTTTCACCACATCAGTTGATCTGCTAGTGGTAAAAGTACAAAAGATAGTAATCTGTCGAACAATAATTGGCAAACAAGATTTCCAATTCCTAGATCATTATGGGATTTACTACAAATTGATTCATCAATTTGCCTTGTAAGCATGTTTCATCCCATCTCATGCCTTAAGTTCTAGGTCTCACGCACAACTTAATTAAGTCGTCTACCTTAGAAACTGTAAAATTACAATTATGGTCTCACGCGTTAAAAGAATTTTACCTTGTTATAGTAATTTAGCCTAGGTCTCACGTTTACTAAATTAAAATTCCAAGTGTTTCTTATAGGTAGATGGCACGTAACTTAAATTTTAAGGGTATTAATTTTTGATATGTCAATCAAAATTATGTACAAAGATGCATGCACTCATCTTTATAACATAAGTTTTCATAAAAACTTTTTATGTCCGATTCCTGAAATTAATACACAAAGTTTTACTTGAGGTTTATGCCAAAACCCTAAGATGACTTTCTACAACATATAATTTTAAAAGTAATTCGTTTAAGATATATTCAAGATTGTGATAACCAAGGCAGACTCTAAGGCTCTTTTCTAAGCCTTCAAATCACGGTTATGAATATCATCTTAAAAGACTTAATTTAAAACCATATTTGCACAAAACATCATTCAAGCAAAAGTTTATGGATTCAATCTCAAAATAGTAATAAAGTTTGAATAATGCTAGTCTCGACTGGGAGCTGATTACCGTGCGAATCGGACCACGATTGTCATAAGACCATTGCAAGATTCTTACTTTATCACTTTAGGGTTTCACAATTATTAGTCCGTTTTAATTTTCTTTATGAAAACACCCTTTTATTGCTTACATCAAGTCCAACTAAAAACAATAAAACAAGTTGCAAAGAAAATCAAACAAACAATAATAATATAAGTGAAACAATTAGCCACATGCAAACCGTTTTAGAAAAGATCCTAATAAAATCAATTCTAGGTATAATAACGCATGTAATCAACTAAGGCCTTCACCTCTTAATAGAGATGAGCCACATACATTGACGAATCAATTGCGTAGGCCAAAGCTAAAAACACACCACATAGCATATAAAATTGATTTTAATATTTATTGGAGTCTTCCCCAATTTAAGATCTATCTAAATATGTGACAACAAAACAAGATCCATGACAAACATGCATGTAAGTCACGGATTAAAACCTAACAATTAGCAATTAGGTCACAAGATACGTTCAATTAACCGGTTAATGACCTAGGGTTTCTAGTGATTACACATAATCAATAAAACCACAAAACCTTAATTGGGGTTTCATGGAGAAAATCGACCCCCCCCCCCCAAAATTAGGGTTAGGGTTTCGAAATTTTTAGAAAAAAAAAAATAGGAAAAACCCTAGATCAAAAAAAACATGTATCTAAAACAATTAAAGATCCGGTTTTTATTACGTTTTAGTAATCAATTACATGTTATACATGGCTCGTGATGCCACTGTTAGAGTTTGACAATCAAATACACGTATTGCGGAAGCTAGGATCAAGTATAACACATAAATATTAACTAAAACATAAATAGTAAACGTACCCGATGCACTTCAATAAACCTTGATTCTTGGACAATTAGATCAATGATAAACCCCTTACCGTTTTGTTTATCGATCTCTTGATAATTACTAAAGTAAGTAATTACCTCGTTCTTGTACACACAAACTACCAACGAATAAAGGTTGTTGCAAGTAAACGAAACACTTAATGTTTTGTACTTAGAAAATCGACCCAAAGATCCCTAGGAGGGGGGGGTACGATCGGCCAAGCAAAGAAGAAAGAAAAACAAAGGTTTTAGGGTTAGAGTGTGTGCACAAAAGATTGTTAAGTCTAACCCCAAGGCCTTGTATTTATACTATGTGAAACTTGGAGGACAAGACAAACTCGGGTTGGGCTTCCCCACCCTTGTTCGACCGGCCTAGGGATCCCCTAGGGGATTCTAGATCCTTCTTGACTCCTAAATTTCACTCTAGTCCTTATCTTTCGTCCTTAACGATAGTTAGTCCATATGGTTAACAACTAACGACCGTTTAGTCCATTAAGTGTCATAAATATATATATTTCATACATTTAATAAATATATATATTTATTTACATTATTCTTGTTTGTAAAGTGTGCAATCCCGAGGTCTCGTGTTCGATCCTAGACATTTACCTATTAATGTTTATACGTAACATTTAACACATATACCAATAACAGTTACTATTAAGTGTTATTACTACAAGGAATGTTTTAGTTATTGAGATATTATTGATAAGATGAGAAGATGACATACGAATAACGGTTATTGATGCTTTACTACACCTAGTACTCTAAGTGTGAAAGAGATGCTATTTTATCCTCTCTCTTTTTTTCCTTATTATCTTCTAATCATCTTCTTATCATTATGAGAAAATTACGAGAAATAAAGGCGTTAAAAACTTCATCAGCTACATATGCGTGTTATAAGAATGAATTAGAACGATTTAGAAAAATACAGCATTACTTACACATTGCATTTGCACGAACATATTTATGTGTTTGCTAAAATATTGTTATCTTTATGGCAATAAAAAAAGAATATAACAACTTGTATGAAGCTTATACGGTGTAAGTGTTAACATTTTGTGTATCTTAAACTATAAGCACTTGTTGTATATCAAGACAACTATATGTAGCAACTGTTTAGATATACATGTCCCAAGTAAGTAAAGTTACATCATGCTCCCATGTTTATTAAAGGTACAAATTTTGGTGTTTTTTTAGTGCTCCGCCTAAGAGCACGTCACATTCTGTATTTTTTTCCCTTTATTGCCTTGATGGCTTAATATATTTGCCTTTAAAAAAAAAGATACAAATTTCATAAATATTTTCATTACAAATCTTTGTAGACTCAACAAACAAATCTGAAAGATTCAAATCCTTGGAAGTAATATCTTACTAACCTTATCAGTTGGCTTAAATATAATTCAATTGCTTCGATCAGCTACCAAAAACTAACCTTGCCAGGAATTAGTCTTGTGTTATTACATGTCAAACATCACCATTAGGCTCAATTAATTGATTTGAATATATTTAGTTTATCAGTGGGAAATTATATATAATGCATTGTTTGAAAGAAGACTTGCAAATTATGTAGTAACTTATTTAGTCGCAGGTAGGGGTGGCAATCGAGTCATATTTGTATTAACTTATTCGGGTTAGCGGGTTGACTGGTTGAAATAATATTTACCAACGACCAATTTATTAATTGTGTCAAGAAGCTCAACTCTAACCCAAACCTGCATAACATGCGTAACTCATTTGTAATCCGTTTAACATGTTTAAGTATATAGGTCAAACAGTGAATAAGGTTGGTGGTTTGTTGATTTTATTAGTTTAAATACAAAAATGATATAAGGATCTAAAATATGATAAAAATAACATACAAATAACTATACGGCAATTTCAATGATATCTGAGTTATAAGCGTCAATTTCAATAATATCTGAGATATAATTGTAATTCACTCATATTAAGTAGACAACAAAATACATTTAATCCATATCCAACATTAAAACCAAGTTATATATTTTATTTTTAGAGGCTTATATACTTAAACAGGTTCACGTGGAGACAAGTTTAACACTTACTCAACCCAAACACGACCCGTTTATTAAACGGGTTAGACGAGTTGATCTGTATTTTTACCCAAACATGTTTATCCTCAACCCAAACCTGTTTAACTTCGTGTCGGGTTCATGTAGTTTATCGTGTCGTGTCGAAAATTGCCACCATAGTTGTAGGTCATTTTGTTTATTGTATTCCGGCACTTCTCGATTTACTTGAGGGGTGTTTGGTTTGATGGTGCGTGTGGGTTTGAGCTTTGTTTAGTTCTTTTGGTTTGATTGCCAATTTTAGAACTTAAACCTTTCGGCTAAACGCTTTATAATTTGTAAATGAATGTGATCACGTATAGTATCCCCGGACCCAAGAATAATGGGTTCGGCTTGCCCAAACTAACTCTGATCACGTATAGTATCCCCGGACCTAGGAATAATGGGCCGGGCTTGCCCAAACTAACCCGGACCAGGACATAGGCGGGCCGCGTCACAGCATTCCTCTAAGGAGCTCCGCGGCTCTGAGGCCTAACCGCAGGACGCACTCCGCGACCGGGGACAACTTAAACGTCAGAACCACGATACAACCCAAAAAGAGTAAGAAGTACTGTCAGCTATCATATAGCTGACCAACGCAGACCCGAAATAGGAAAGGCGATAACCCCTTTCCGAAGGAGTCGCCACTCACGATAAGAAGACAAGAAGGAAAGGGGACCTGAGGGCCTAGCGCCTGAAAATGTCGCTATCATAGTACGAAACCTCAGAAAACCGACAACAGAAACCATGGTATAAATAGAGGACATTCACCGTCCTCAAAGGGGTAACATATACAACTCTCACATACTTTAAACACTTTATCTCTCTAAACTATTACAAACTCTCACACCGGAGGTTGACCGCGGAAGTCCCTCTTCCGCGGTGAGGCTAACGGTGTTTTCTTTCTTAGCAGCTAATCATCAACTCTTAAAGTCTGAAATTCACTCCATCAAGAGCTAGCCTAAACTAGGTCTTGCATTGAGCCCAAGTTTTGTACTAACAAGTGGCGCCATCCGCATTGTGACTCGTTAACTTAACAACGTTTCAAAAGATACTCTAACCAATATGAGTAAACCGGCGAGAAGTGGCTCTACTCCTACCCAAGAACACTCCACAGTACGGAACACTCTAGGAAAGGAGAAGAGTCAAGGAGTGAGTGAACCACTGCCGGATGCGGCAATAAGGGAGTTTTGCGACAAGCATTACGACCAATTATTGCCCTTAATGGCCGAAAAGGTTCACCAAGAGAAGTTAAGGAAGGTACAAACGCGCCTTGATTTTGATAATGATGAGGGAAAAAGTGGGAGGTCTTGAGACCAATCTCGAAACTCTGAATCTAAATCCCTGGGAGAAAGAAAAGCCAAAAGGAAGCGATAAGCCAGCCCAAGTGTCAAATCCGGACCTTCCGAGTACTCTTGCTCCCAAAGCGCTTTCTCCCGACTCAGCAGTGGAGAGACCAAAACCTCCAGAGAAGATTGTGAGAGGAAAATGTACCCCCGGTCGGTCCTCTTCTCGCATCTTGGAGAAAAACGACGAGACGTCAAGTCACGACTAGGGGAAAAGAAATCAGGCGTATTCTCCCGGCTAAAGTCCAAAAGCCGCGCTCGAAGAGAGCGAAGAGCGAAAGCCAGACAAAGTCGGCGTGAAGCTATGTACGGGAGTGAAGGAAGACCTGAAAGATGGAGGAGGAGAAGTCCAAGCCCAACCCTCAGAAGCACCCCCTACCCCAGGGAAAAGGGTGCCGGAGATAGATCTGTGTGCTCTGACCCCGGGAGGTGGATAGAACGCTCACCGCTGGAAAGCGAGGACATCTCTGGGGGGCATTGGAAATCTAGATCCATGAGAGACAAAGGTGACGAGGACGACCTCTATCGTCGATACGATATTGAGGATACTGATACCTTCACACATCGAATCCGGAACTTTGAGTTTCCCAAAAGCACCAGAATGTCGTCCAATGTCAAAATCTATGACGGGACTGGTGATCTAGAAGACCATCTAAAGAATTTATGTACCGCGGCTAAAGTAGAACGATGGTCCATGCCTACGTGGTGCCACATGTTCAACTCAACTCTCATGGGTCATGCCCACATGTGGTTTGATGAACTGCCGCCGGAGAGCATCGATAGTTTTGACGACCTGCGGAGGAGCTTCCTGTCCTACTTCCTCCAGCAAAATAAATATGCAAAGGACCCAGTGGAGCTACACCACATCAAACAGAGGGAGGGAGAGTCAACTGGAGCTTTTGTGGACCGCTTCAAGGCCGAGAGCATGCACGTAAAGGGCGCCCCGAAGTACATGAAAATTTCAAGCTTCATGCACGGAATTACCAATCCGGAGTTGATCAAAAGACTCAACGAAAAAATCCCACAAACTGTGGATGAAATGTGGAAAGTAACTACAGCTTTCCTCCGCGGAGCAACGGCCGTGGCAAACAAGTCGAAGAAGAAGCAAGATCGTTCTACGTGGAAAGCTCAAAAAAATGGACCCAAGGTCAGTCAGAATAGCCAGGTGTTTGACCGAAAATCAAAATTCAAAGGACGCTCCAGAGCCGACAGGAGGAGAGTTGACCATTTCACACCTCTTACTAAGACACCAAAGGAAATCTTGGCAATGGACTCCGTCAAATTCATGGCCCCGCCTCCCATGGCAAGCCCGGCGGAGTCAAGAAACAAAGACAAATAACGCGATTTCCACAGAGAAAGGGGACACACCACAAACGAATGTTTCCAACTGAAAAAGCAAATTGAGGAAGCAGTCAGGTCCGGCCAACTGGCGCACTTGGTAAAAGAAATCAAGAATGGAAGTCAGAAAGGCGGGGCAGTCAAAGGCGGAAAGAAAGAAACCGCAGCAAAAGACAAATCCCTCGCCATATTCATGGTTTAATCCAGGCAGAGGAGTGTAAAACAAAAGATTCCACCATAAACATGTCTAAACCTGGAAATATCCTTCCCACCAGTACAAGGGGATGATTGGGATGATCACCCATTGGTAATTAAAGCAGATGTGGGCGGGCACCGCGTACACTGAATGTACGTGGACAACGGAAGTGCCTCAGAAGTACTTTACGAGCACTGCTTCAGCCGCCTAAGCCCAGAAATCAAAAAGAGAATGATCGCCGCCACAACCCCTTTGCTTGGCTTCAGCGGTGAAATATCATGGCCTTTAGGCCAAATTTTACTAGAAGTAACTTTGGGAGATGATAAGAACTCAGCAAGTACATGGATGAATTTCATGGTGGTGAGATCTCCATCCCCGTACAATGGGATCATTGGCAGACCGGGTATAAGATTACTGAGGATCATATCTTCAACAGCTCACGACATGATAAAATTCCCTACCAAAGGAGGTATAGTAACGCTCCATAGCAACAAAACTATACTTGACGAATGCCGCATGGTAGCAGAATCACAGCCGCAGCAGAATGCCTAAGTACCCGCGGCGAAAGAAGGTATCAAGGTAGCAATACACCCATAATTCCCGGATCAAACCATTACCATAGGAGGAAGCCTAACCGGTCAAGGGAAAAAAGATTTATGTGAAGTTCTTAGAAACAATTTGGATATTTTCGCGTGGAAACCGTCGGATATGACCGGAGTACCGCGGAGTATCGCAGAACACAAGCTTAATGTCCGGGAAGGGTACACCCCCAGTGAGGCAGAAAAAAAGGGTAAAAGCTCCGGAAAGAAATAAGGCTATCAACGATGTGTGACCAAGCTCATTGAGGCCGACATCATAAGGGAAGTCCACTATCATGACTTGCTGTCAAACCCGGTCCTAGTTAAAAAAGCGACGGGAGTTGGAGGATGTGCGTCGATTTCAAAGACGTGAACAAGGCCTGCCCCAAGGATTGCTACCGGCTACCGGAGATTGACTGGAAGGTAGAATCACTTTGCGGCTACGCGTTCAAATGTTTCCTAGATGCATACAAAGGGTACTGCCAGATCCAGATGGCTGTGGAAGACGAGGAGAAGACCACGTTCCACACGAGCCAAGGAATATTCTGTTATCGGAAAATGCCATTTGGTCTAAAAAATGCAGGAGCCACGTACCAGCGATTGGTCGACATGGCTTTTCAAAAGCAGATTGGTAGAAACTTAGAGGTGTACGTAGATGATCTGGTCATAAAAAGTCACTCATAGGCTGAAGTACTAAGGGATGTGGAAGAAACCTTCACAACCCTCAGGAAGATCAACATGAAGTTAAACCCAAAGAAATGCACCTTCGGTGTAGAAGAAGGAATGTTCTTAGGACACTTGATCCGTAAGCAAGGAATTCGGGCTCGTCTGGAGAAATCTGAGATTGTCGCCCAACTACCGTCTCCAAGAACCTTGAAAGAGGTGCAAAGCTTAAATGGGAAGCTGGCAAGTCTCAACCGCTTCTTATCCAAGTCCATGGAAAAATCACTACCATTCTTTCAAACATTAAATAAGTGCATCAAGAAGAGCGACTTTCAGTGGACATCGGAAGCGGAGACAGCCTTCAGAGAGATGAAGAAGCACATTGCCAACCTTCCAACTCTCACCGCCCCTCGGCCAAAGGAAGAGTTGATAATGTATTTATCCGCGGCTAGAGAAGCTATCAGCGTCGTCTTACTGGCCGAAAGAGGAACATGCCAGATGCCAGTGTACTTCATCAGCCGCGCTCTGCAAAGTCCGGAGATAAACTATAGCCCGATGGAAAAGCTGGTCCTGGCACTAATTCACGCGGCTAGAAGACTCTAAAGGTATTTCCAAGGACATCCAATTGTTGTTATCACTGATCAGCCGATCAAACAAGTACTGGCACAAACAGAAAAAACAGCCAGAATGACGAAATGAGCTCTAACTCAAATTCTAGAATTAATTTTTCTTTAAGGCTCTTAGGCTCTAAATGGATTTCAAGAATTGATTTTTTTTAAGGCTCTTAGGCTCTAACTGGATTTTCAGAATTAATCTTTTGTTAAGGCTCTTGAGCTAAAACTGGATTTTCAGAATTAATGTTTTGTTAGAAAACATTAATTATGGAAATCCAGTTAGAGCCTAAGAACCTTAACAAAAATGTAATTCTGGAAACCCAGTTAGAAACCAAGAGCATTAACAAAAAAATAATTCTAGAAATCCAGTTAGAGTCTGAGAGCCTAAACAAAAAATTAATTCTGGAAATCCAGTTTGACACAAAGAGCCTTAACAGAACATTAATTCTGGAAACCCAATAAGAGCCCAAGAGCATTAATAAAAAAATAATTCTGGAAATCCAGTTAGAGACTGAGAGCCTAAACAAAAGATTTGTTGGTCCCTTTTACTTGGTTAACCGTAACTAAGAAGTTAAAGTAACCAAGTTATATGACTTGAACACAAATGTAGAAAATGATTAACAATAAAAAACGTAAACAAAAGAGATAATATTTTCCAACGTTTAATTCTTTATTAGAAGTTAATCAAAAAGAATCGTACCCAAGTGTTTGCGGAATAACACTTGGGGTTGAATTGACAAGTGTGGTATGGACTCCTCACTAAACTCAACTAAGTTGAGTGACAACTTAAATTACCCACTGAGCTATCTCAGGGGCTTGTGTTGTTCTTTGGAGGAGTAAAAGTGGTTTGTGAATGCTTTGCATTAATTGCACAAACTTGTCCCCTTTTACTCCTCACATTTGCTTCCTATTTATACACAAGTATAGAACAACTAAATATACATTGGACCTAAAGCTTCCTTAACAAAATCTTGAAAGATATTATTCTTCTGGCAAAGGAACCTTCATTGAGTTAGATCCAAAAGGCACTTTCTGATGACAGACTGGTTTTAACCATTTGGGGAAAGTCTGACATTAAAGTGATAAAGCACTTTAATAAAGCAGCTCAGACTTTCCCGCCCAGTCCCGCCAAAACTTCAGTCTTCATGTCATCAGTCTTCAGTACGTTTAAGTTGCTGAGGAGTCATTGGGGTTCAGTGAGTTATTGTCATCCTCACTGAACCCATCACCTTCTTCTTGGCTTAGATCACACTTCACTGAGTTCCGCCTCACTGAATGGAGAACCTTTCTTCTTAGGCTCGGTCTTAGCTCCCTGAAGGTGACTCACTGAGTTACTGTTCACTCAGTGACTTGTTTGCACTTAGGGGATTTTACGCTCAAATCCTTGTTAGAAGACTTGGGGAATTCAGTGACCCAACAATCTCCCCCTATTTGAACATACAAATTGCCTAAGTGATACTTGATTCAGCTTGAGTTGTCAGGGTACATCTTCTCTTGCTGAATGTTTGTTGTAATTGTAAGTAGGACATAACTATTTAAACAAAACATCAGTTTATTCATTAGCTATTACATTTTCCTACAAATTACAAACAAAATAAAAAAAGATAGTTGTTGCAGATCAGATGTTCAGATGATAGCCAAGTCCCTCAATCTTAGCTTTCTTTGATCTCAGCAGGTGTTTCTCAGGATGCTCCTCAATCTTTGTCCTTAGGTCCTTACAGAACCTTTGGTTTGCACCACTTTGAATAGGAGCAGCTAACATCAGGTACGTTACCATTGTCGTGACCCCTGCCTTGTCTATATCGGACCACCTTTGGAAGCCAAGGTCTCCATATTCATCAGTGAAGCATAGACCTCGTTCAGGGTGTTCAAGCACGGTGTTGTTCACGAAGGTGATTCCTTCAGGAACAGACCTGTCACATTCCAATCCTGGGACTTTGATCTCAGGCTCGGATTCGATGTGCTTCCTTTTTCTCCTTGTGGTGGTTGAAGAAGCAGTTCCTGTTGTTGGAGCAGGAAGAAGGGAGGGAATGTTGAGGGCTTCAGGCATTGCTCTCAGTCTGTCATATCTTTCGCTCAGTGACTTGAGAAGTTGATCAACAACGACGCCATTTTTCTTGGCAATGATGGGACGGAGTTCATCAAGTTCAGTGATCCCAAAGTCAGCGAATTTGAATGGATTATGAACATCCATTATTCTCTTATCAGCCCCCCTGAAGACAGTGACCATTGCGGGTTTGGTATTCCTGTGGATTTTGATGTCAGTGATGGTTTCAGGCTTCAATCTTTCCTTCATCACCCAATGATATCTTTCAACCCTGGTCTTTCTGATTTGAGCTTGCCTCTTCAGCTTTTCTTCCCTTTCCTTTTTCAGAGCATTCATCTGTTCTTCCTGAGCCTTTTTAAAGGCTGCACCAGCTTGCTCATTAGCTAGTGCCTCAGTGTCCAGACCAATCTTTTCAGCCTCCTCATGAACAACCTGTATCAGTTTAGGCTTGCTCAGTTTCTCTTCTTCAGCTGCCTTTGCCGCTTTCTCAACTTTTCCCAAGTAGTCTTGTATCTGGTCATGAGTAAGTTGATAGATTTTTCCATTAATTTCATACGGGACCCTGATAGGTTCATCAGGGTCAATTCTGACAATTTTGGAGGCAGGCTGGAGTCTGACTTCAGGTTCTGAGGTGGTGGCAATGCTTTTTCCTCTGTCCTGAAGTAGAGTGGAGGAGACTGGTTCCTCTTGTGGGGGAACTTGAGTGATTGGTGTGGCTTCAGTGACATGCTCCCCCTCAGTGTGAGAGGGCTGTCCAGCTTCTTGTTCATCAGTAACAGGGGTTTCAGTAACATTCTCCCCCTCAACATTTGCCGGAGCTGCAGTGATGGCAAGTGTTGGAGTTACTGAAGTAGAAGTAGAACCCTTGAAGGCTTGAAATATTTCCGTCATCATGGACTTGATCTCCGCAGTATCCTGATGAATGAGAGATACCCTGGAGTCAAGTGAAGCCTGAGAACTTTCAAGGGCAGTCATCCGGGAACCCATTGTCCATGCCAGAGATGTGGACTTCTGGAATTGAGCTGTCACTGATGCTTCCAACTGAGTGAAGGAAGACTTGAGGGACTCCACCGTGGAGCTGAGATTCTGAACATTTGAATCCCTTATCAAACCAAGTAACTCAGTAAGGGCCGCCGAGTTGACCTGATATGTCTCAGATGCCTGAAGAATTCTTTTGTTGAGCTCAGGATCATCCTTGACTGATTCTTGAACTGACTTAACCCCTGTAGCCAGCTCCTTAAGGGATTCCAAAAATTGATTGATGTGCGAAGCCATTTGTGTCAGGGAGTGATTGACAGTGGAATTTTGCTCCCTGACATCTTCATTGTAATCTTCAACAGCATCTTTGAGGAGGTGATAGTGGACTGCTTGTTCAGTATGCAGATCAAACACCTCTTCAGTGACCCCCCTGTACAAAACATTAGTCATTTTCTTGATGAACCTTTTGAAGGCTCTTTCAGTGAGAGGAGTTGAAGCGTCTTCTGAGGTTTCCGGCTCGGAATGTTGTTCATCTTCATCATGGTTAGAGGGTTGAGGAGACTGAGTAACAGGTTCAGGGACTGTCTCCTCATCCTCCATATCATCTCCGGCCGTGAAGACTTCCTCGTCACTGTTGAATTCATCATCAGAAAATAAGAATGCCTGAGCATCCGCCAGGGAGGATATCTGCAACAATTGGAGGTTATCCGGCTCCTCTTCATAAGAAGATTTGCCTTCGTTTTGGCCAGGTCCTGACCCCTCAAATCCGGTAGGTTGGGTTTTACCTACCTGGTCTTTAAGGCCAGTTCCCAAGTTATGCGCACCTCCGGGAGTGGTTGTGGGTTCCATATCAGCGGGTGGTTTATATCCCTCTGAGTCTTTGTCCCCCGTGACCCCTTCAGACACTGATGGGTGTTTCTCAGTGCCATCCCGAGGAGCCGTGATTGTTGTGTCCCTATCAGTGGGTTGTTTGTTTCCCACTGAGTCTTGGGGATAAGTAGGGGTGCCCTCAGACAAAAGCTTTGATTTGCGAATGTCCTCATCAGGCAAGTGAGTGGTTGAGTCCCCCTTTCCAACAGGCTTGTTCTGGCCTGTCGAAGGTTTAGGGACATTAACTCCCTGATGCTTGGGTTTTGATCTACCCGAGCTTTTAGCAGGATGTGATTGTTTGTGGACCCCCTTCTTAGTGGAGTAGTGCTGCCCCACCGAGGATTTAGGATCCCTTACTCCCTGAGACCCTGGTTGTGATTTGCCAGAGACGTTAACAGGATGTGAAGGTTTGTTTTGTTTCGGCTCAACTGTCTTGTTTATGACAGTAGAGTCTTTGGAAACGGGTTTGCCCGAGGACACTGAGTGTGATTTCTCAGTGCCCTCCGTTGGCTTTTGTTGCAGGCCTAGTGACTGGGTTATTATACTCAGGGTGTCCGCAGTCAAGGGCGGTAATTCATGCCCCTTTTTGGCAACTTTAGGATCAGAAGTCTCAGTGTCGAGTGACTTGGGTTGAGCCACCTTCCTGGACCCCTGACCCTTCTTCCTCTTCACCCTTTTGGTGGGAGAGGGAATTGGTGATACTTTATTGTCACCCTGGATAGCAGTACGCATATACAATGTCAGGGTGACTGGTGTAACCTCAAGAGGGTCGCGTGAGTAGTTTGCCTTGTGTAGGACGTCAGGCTCAAAACCTACTGCGTCAGGCCTATCATACTCAGACCCAAGCAAGTCTTGTAGGGCACAGGAAACAAATCTAGGATATGACATATGTTTTTGCCTAGACTTCCCCCCTAACTTTGCTATGAGGTCCCTGAAGATGATTTCTCCAAGGTCAATCATTTTACCCTCAATGAGACAGAACACTATCATTGCTTGAGTAGTGTTTAATTGCTCAGTCGAGGATTTATTTCCCCAGAGAACCTGAATGACAAAAGTCATTAGAATCCTCCAGGGAGCTGGGAACCAGGTCTTAACAATTGGGGCTTTGGATAATAGGGACCCTGGTGTCACCTCAGGGTGATTTTTGTCATAGGGTCCTAATTCCAACAAGACCTCCTTTACCTCTTTTTCAGAGGGTTGGGCAGTGAAGGTCGTGGTATAATCAAGCCCAGTGGCTTTGACAAAAGTTTTATAGTCAAGAGTTAGGGACTTAGTTCCATTCTTGACTGTAAACTTGATTTTGGCCTCTTTTGGCGCATCAGGGTTTTCAACAACCGCTGTGCACCAAAATTCCCTCAAGTAGTCATGATAGATGACTGAGGGGGTCTTAGTGAATGAGGTGGTCAGGAAACAGTTCTGAAGGAACATCACCACATCCCTGTATTCAGGGTACCCAGCAGGGTAGGCAAAGTTCCCCACCACATTATTTTTGGTAAGGTCTACGCTTTCCATTTGGAAATCCACATTGGGTGCGTATTTTACGACCTTAGAAGTAGCCATTTGTTTATAAAAAGCCTGGTTTGAAAAATGGGTATGGGTGAGGAAACACACGCAGTTTTGAAAACAATTTGCAAGAGTTTTGTTAAAGATTTTAAAAGCGTGTGTGTTTCCCTTTTTTGTGGGGGTATTTATAGGGTAAAGATTTGGGAGGTGATGTTGCGGATGCCAAAGGTTTAATTTATTTAACCGAAACGGCATAATAATTTTGGTTTGATATCCGCATTAAATGTCACGATTCCCACTACCCCTATTTTCTCTCACCCTTTGGGGTGCTTCTGCAAATATTGCACTTTTGCAGGAAAAACAATCATCACACGTTTTGTGTGTGAGAGAGCATTTAATGCTCAGTGGTGTTTGGTGAGAGAGATGTGGGGGCCCAAGGAGTGGATGCCAGTTGTGTAAGTGACATATAATCCTATATTAAATAGGATTCAGTTACCTACCTGGGACATTTAACTGACTAAATACTTAGAGCATTTAGTTAGGGTATTCAATGCCATTTTTCATCCTGAGCCCCCTGAATGATTTTTTCATTCAATAAAAATGAGTGTTTCAGGAAGGGTGTGATCAGGGACCTAGAGAATATACATCATGTTGGAACATTTTTGATCAGTTCCCTGATTCTATGTCCAACATGCCCAGTTCAGCTTTCAATCTTGTGAAAGTGGGTTCATCCAAAGGTTTAGTGAAGATATCAGCTAGCTGATACTCAGTGGGGATGAAATGTAGTTCAATTTCTCCATTAGAGATATGGTCCCTGATGAAGTGGTATCTGATATCAATGTGTTTGGTTCTTTGATGAAGTACTGGATTGTTTGAGATGGCTATGGCACTTGTATTATCACAAAAGATAGGTACCATCTTATACTGAATGCCATAGTCACTCAGTTGGCTCTTCATCCAAAGTACATTTGCACAGCATCCTGCAGCAGCCATATATTCAGCTTCAGCTGAGGACATAGCCACTGACTGCTGTTTCTTTGTACTCCAACACACAAGTTTACCACCAAGAAATTGGCAGGATCCTGAAGTACTTTTCCTATCCATGTTACATCCTGCATAGTCAGAGTCAGTGTACCCTTTGAGATCAAATCCTGAACATTTTGGGTAATACAAACCAAGGTTTGGAGTACCCTTCAGGTACCTGATGATTCTCTTGACAGCAGTGAGATGTGATTCTTTAGGGTCAGCCTGGTATCTTGCACACAGGCAGACTGAGAATTGGATATCAGGCCTTGAGGCAAGTAAGTACATCAGGGAGCCAATCATTCCTCTATATTGGGTTTGATTCACTGACTTTCCAGTGAGATCAGGACCAAGGTTGTTTGGAGGAACCATGGGAGTTTTTACTGAAGAGCAGTCAGTGAGCTCATACTTCCTCAGTATGTTCCTGAGATATTTCTCTTGGCAAATGGATATTCCTTTTTCAGTTTGTTTGATTTGTAGTCCAAGAAAGTATGTGAGTTCACCCATCATGCTCATTTCAAACTTTGTGGTCATGAGTTTTTCAAATTGTTTGCAAAGTTTGTAACTTGTTGAGCCAAAGATGATGTCATCAACATATACTTGGACAAGAATGACATCATCCTTTGTTCTGTAGATGAACAGTGTGTTGTCAATTCTTCCTCTGACAAACTTGTTTTGGATCAGGAAGGCTGAAAGAGTTTCATACCATGCCCTGGGTGCTTGTTTTAGTCCATAAAGGGCTTTGTTAAGCTTGTAGACATGGTTGGGGTATTCACTACTTTCGAAACCAGGAGGCTGTTGCACATAAACATCTTCTTTGATGTTACCATTCAGGAATGCACTTTTAACATCCATTTGGTAAACTTTAAAGTTCATGTAAGTTGCATAGGCAAGGAAGATCCTGATGGCTTCCATTCTTGCAACAGGTGCAAAGGTTTCCTCATAGTCTATACCTTCCTGTTGATTATATCCTTTGGCAACCAGTCTTGCTTTGTTTTTGATGACTGTGCCATTCTCATCAGTCTTGTTTTTAAAGACCCATTTCATACCAATGATTAAAACACCCTGGGGGCATTCAACAAGGGTCATGACATCATTTCTGTCAAATTGTTCTAATTCATCTCTCATGGCCTGAACCCAACTTTCATAAGTCAGGGCTTCCTTGACATTTTTAGGCTCAATTTCTGAGAGATAGTCGGCATAAAGGCATATGTTGGCAGTGGCAGCCTTGAGTTTGGCAGCCTTGCTTCTTGTGAGCATGCCTTCAGTGGGTTCACCAATGATGTTCACAAGCTCAATGATTTTGGATCTAGTCCAGCTATCCTGGGGTTTGGGATAGGAATTTGAGCTTGTAGGAGCCTGAATAGGTTCAGTCTCAGGAACATGAGGTAACTCATCAATATGCACTTCAGTGACAACTGTAGGAACAATTTGTTCTGTGGGTTCCTGAACATTTTGTTCAGTGGTGTCAGTCTCATTTGAGACAGGCTGAGTTTCTATGAACTCACTGATAGGTGGTTGGCGTAGATTGTGAGGGATGATGTAGTAGGAGACATCAGCATCAGCTTGGTATTGAGTTGAGGGATTGTTCTCAGGATGATACTTATCAGGAGGATATCTTGATGAGTCATCAATACCAATTTCTTCAACTGAGGAATTTGAGAACCTGATGGATTCAGTGCTCTCATCAACAGTAATGTGATAAGTTTCCTCAGTTTGTTGTCTCCTTGTGTTGAACACCCTGAAGGCTTTAGAGACCAAGGAATATCCCAGGAAGTATCCATCATCAGCTTTGGCATCAAATTTACCTAAGTGATCCTTGTGATTATGTATAAACACAGGACACCCAAATACATGAAAGTAGCTGATGTCAGGAATCCTTCCTTTGAATATCTCATAAGGTGTCTTATTGTGCCTTTTCACAATGATTGACCTGTTTTGAGTGTAGCAGGCTGTTTTAACTGCCTCAGTCCAAAAATGTTTTGAGAGGACTGAGCCATTTAGCATGGTTCTTGCTGCCTCAATGAGTGTTCTATTTCTCCTTTCAGCTACTCCATTTTGTTCAGGAGTATAGGGAGAAGTGAAATTTTGAGAAATTCCTTTCTCATCACAAAAACACTCAAGGTCTTGGTTTTTGAATTCAGTGCCATTGTCAGTCCTGATCTGTTTAACTTTGACATCATTTTGATTTTCAATGTTCCTGACAAATGACATGATGGTTTTAGCTGCCTGACTCTTTTTGGTCAGGAAGTAAACCCAAGTATATCTTGAGTATTCATCCACAATGACCAGAGTATACTTCTCATGGTGTATGGACATTGGACTGACAGGTCCAAAAAGGTCCATATGAAGAAGATGCAGGCAGCTTTTGATTGAAAAGGTTTGTTTGGTTTTGAATGATGCCCTGTGATGTTTTCCTTTTTCACAAGCAGAACAAGGCTTGTCTTTGGTATACACCAGGGATGGAAGGCCCAGAACTTTGTTCTGTTTGGCCAGGTTGTTGATGTTTTTGAAGTTGAGATGAGAGAGTCTCCTATGCCATAGCCAGTTGATTGTCTCACTTGCCTTTGAGAATAGGCAAGTCCCATTTTGAGTCAGGGATGACATGTCAAGGACATATACATCATCCCTTCTGGGTGCAATCAACACAACTTCCTTATTGGCATTAAAGATGGTCCCTCTCTTATCATCAAACTGAACTATGTATTTTGCATCACATAGTTGGGAAACACTTATCAGGTTGTACTTCAGACCATTAACATAAGCTATTCTTGTAAAAACTATACCATTGCAGTTTACTGAACCATAACCCTCAGTGGGAGCTGATGAGTTATCACCAAATAGTACTTTGGGTCCTGGTTCTTCCACATATTTGTGCAGAAAACTTTTCACACCAGTCATACTTCTAGAGCATCCACTGTCTAGATGCCAGGTAGGATCCTTGATGTGTTTCTGCACAAACAGTAAACTGGGTTAGTTTTGCTTGTTGACCCACCTTCTAGTGGGCTTAGTCCTCAGGGACTTTTTGAACTCAGTTAGTGAATCATGGTCTGAAGTTATGTGTCCTGAGCTTCCACATGTTTTACATTTTGTGGATGTTGATGCATCAGGTGACTGAGAAGTGTTGGTTTGATATTTCCTTCTGGACTGAATCACTTTGTCATGCCCCCTGGTTTCATGGGAGGGATCTCCACAGATGTCACAGCATACTTTCATCAAACAATCATCAGGAAGATGATCATTGAAACCACAGTGAGGACATGGTGAGAAAGGCTTAGCCTTCAGTCTTTGTTTGGGAGGTGTGGCATACTGATAGCCTTGGGTTTTGTACTGACCCCTTGCCTTTAAAGAGGCAGTGTGGGGGATGTGATCACAAGTTCTGTGGTCCTCTTGTTTGCATATCATACAAAATAGGACTCTGTAGCATTTATCAGTGCTGTGATTTGGATAATTGCACAGTTCACATCTCCCTGAGGGTCTGGGTGTGGTTTTTGGTTTGGATGAACCTGAGGATACTGAGGGCTTGGTAGATTTAGAGTCAGAGTTTTTCTCAGTAGACTCAATTTTCTCACTCAGCATCCTGACAAGTTCAGCAAGCTGATCAACCTTTGAATCAGTGCTTTCAAGCTTCACTTCAGTAGTTACTGAAGGTTTTTGGTGTTGAGTGGGTGCAGGAGTAGGTCTTTTCAGTATAGTCCTTCCTAACCCTGATTTCTCTTTAGGAGAATGTGGTTGAAAGACTAATGGTGCAAGATTAGAATTGGGTTCTGCTCCATGAAGTTGTTTCAGTGGTGGGAGTGGTGAATCAGACTTAGACTCAGTGATGGACTCAGTAGGACTAAGTTCATCAGTGACTCCTAGCAGCTCCTTGATAGCCTGACTTTCAGGCTCCAGAATTCTTCCAGTGTTAAAATTTGGCAATTTACTATCAGGATTGTTTCTTTCAATCCAATCACTGGGTTTGGGAGCTAGTTCCTTGCTAGAGAGTATGTTGGTAAATAGAAAAGTTGTGGAATGACTACTTTCCCTTGAAACCTCAGTGAGTTGATCATCACCTAGACCAGCCTTATTGGGGCTGGGTGAGAGACTCAGTGTTTCATAAAGTTTGGGGTTTTTCTGAGTCCATTTCCAAATAATTTCCTTTTCTTTCTTAAGTTCTTCCTGAAGAGCTTGATTTTGTTTTACAAGTTCAGAGTTTTGAATTTGAAGTGTGACACTTTCAAGTTTGGCTTGTTTTAAGACAAGTAATTCATCTCTACACTGATTTAATTCAAAACTGAGTTTGTTAAATTTTGAAAACAGATTAAGTCTTTGCTCTTCAACATACTTAAGATCAACATTTATATAGTCTAAGTAAGATTTCCAATCATCATTATCATCCATAGAAAGTAAAAGATTTACCTTTCTCATTGTGATGTTGACCCATTCACCATTTCTTGCATGACTCTTCCCCACAGCAAGTTTGTTGTCTTCTGACAGAGCCATCAGGGCACTGATGTGAACTTCATCATCATCAGAGGACACTTCAACCTCATCCCAGTCATATGTTTCAGCAACAAGCCCTTTGTTTTTGGCTTGAGTAGGCTTTGGAGCCTGAGGAGGCTGAGAGACTGTTGAGGATGATTCAAGAAGGGCAAGCTTGGCTTTTGCCTTTCTGTACTTTGCTTCAAAGTCAATTTGAGGGACTTTTTCAAATCTTTGACTAGACTGAAGCATTTTTGGTTGAAATTTGCTGGGGCCTGAAAAAGAGTTATTTCCTGAAAACTTGAAGGATGGTTCTGAGGTAGTTTTTGAAAAACAATCTTTAGCAAAATGCCCCATTTTGCCACATTTAAAGCATTCAGTATTGTCATTTGCTTTAGAAGGAAATTTATTTTTCTTAAAAAACCTTTTTGAATTAGCAAGGAGTGCTCTTTCATGAAATTCAATCTGAAGATCATTAAGATACTCCTCACTGGTTCTTTGGTCAACCTCATCATCTGAACCATCCTGAAAATCCTGCACAACACCTTTAGAATAGAAAGCAGTTGATATGGGTGTGATTGTCAAGGCCTTTTTGGTCTCCTGAGCTTTACCAGGGTATCTCCTGGTGATAAGATTGTCTTCATAGACAAACTTCCCATAAATGGCAGGGAGCTCAAGGTTCTGAATGTGGTTTGCATTTCTCAATCCCTGAGAGAAGTTTAACCACTTCTCAGGGAGACTGTTGACAAAACCAACATTGATTTCATGTTTTGACAGTATAACACCATCATTGGTCAGCTCATTCAGGAGGGTCTTATACCGAGTATAAGTCTCAGGGAGACTTTCAGAATCCTTGGCCCTGAAGGTATTGAATTCAAGCTTCAGGTCCATGATTCTATTCTCTTTGGTATCAGAAGGCCCTTCATAGCTATGAACCAGGTCAGTCCATGTCTGCTGGGCAGTGGGACAGTTGATCACTGATTCCATTATATCATCAGGAAGGCATGATATAATGATGCTTTTCAGGCGCTGGTCTTGATTGACCACCCTCCTTTCATCTGGGGTCCACTGAGCTTCAGGTTTGATTAAACCTTGGGCAGTTGTTGGGACATATGGACCCTCATTAATCAATTTGATATAATAAGGTTCCATCCCAGTTAAGTAGCAAAGCATTCGTTTTTTCCACTTGTTAAATTTGCCAGCTTCAAGTCGAGGGGCAGTTGCTGAATAACTTCCACCCTTTTTATCGACAAGCTGGGGAACATCTGTGTCAGTCATAGTGGGATCTTGATTTTAAAAACTTGAGCACTCTTTAGGTTTTGAAAAACGTGTAAAAGTTTTGCAAATCAGAGGCTCTGATACCACTTGTTGGTCCCTTTTACTTGGTTAACCGTAACTAAGAAGTTAAAGTAACCAAGTTATATGACTTGAACACAAATGTAGAAAATGATTAACAATAAAAAACGTAAACAAAAGAGATAATATTTTCCAACGTTTAATTCTTTATTAGAAGTTAATCAAAAAGAATCGTACCCAAGTGTTTGCGGAATAACACTTGGGGTTGAATTGACAAGTGTGGTATGGACTCCTCACTAAACTCAACTAAGTTGAGTGACAACTTAAATTACCCACTGAGCTATCTCAGGGGCTTGTGTTGTTCTTTGGAGGAGTAAAAGTGGTTTGTGAATGCTTTGCATTAATTGCACAAACTTGTCCCCTTTTACTCCTCACATTTGCTTCCTATTTATACACAAGTATAGAACAACTAAATATACATTGGACCTAAAGCTTCCTTAACAAAATCTTGAAAGATATTATTCTTCTGGCAAAGGAACCTTCATTGAGTTAGATCCAAAAGGCACTTTCTGATGACAGACTGGTTTTAACCATTTGGGGAAAGTCTGACATTAAAGTGATAAAGCACTTTAATAAAGCAGCTCAGACTTTCCCGCCCAGTCCCGCCAAAACTTCAGTCTTCATGTCATCAGTCTTTAGTACGTTTAAGTTGCTGAGGAGTCATTGGGGTTCAGTGAGTTATTGTCATCCTCACTGAACCCATCACCTTCTTCTTGGCTTAGATCACACTTCACTGAGTTCCGCCTCACTGAATGGAGAACCTTTCTTCTTAGGCTCGGTCTTAGCTCCCTGAAGGTGACTCACTGAGTTACTGTTCACTCAGTGACTTGTTTGCACTTAGGGGATTTTACGTTCAAATCCTTGTTAGAAGACTTGGGGAATTCAGTGACCCAACAAGATTAATTTTGGAAATCCAGTTTGACCCTAAGAGCCTTAACAAAACATTAATTCTGGAAATCTAGTTAGAGTCCAAGAGCATTAGCAAAAAATTAATTATGGAAATCCAGTTAAAGCATGAGAGCCTAAACAAAAAATTAATTCTGGAAATCCAGTTTGAGACCAAGAGCCTTAACGAAGCAATAATTCTGGAAATCTAGTTAGGGCCCAAGAGCCTTAACAAAAAATTAATTCTGGAAATCCAGTTAGAGCCTAAGAGCCCTAACAAAAAACTAATTCTGGAAATCCAGTTTGAACCCAAGAGCCTTAACAAAACAATAATTCTGGAAATCATGTTAGAGCCGAAAATTCTTAACAAAAAATTAATTCTGGAAATCCAATTAGAGCCTAAAAGCATTAACAAAAAATTAATTCTGAAAATCCAGTTCGAACCCAAGAGCCTTAACAAAACATCAATTCTAGAAATCCAGTTAGAGCCCAAGATCCTTAAAAAAAATTAATTCTGGAAATCCAGTTTCAGCACAATAGCCTTAACAAAACATTAATTCTGGAAATCCAGTTAGAGCCTAAGAACCTTAACAAAAAATTAATTCTGAAAATCGAGTTAAAGAACAAAATCTTGAAGAAAAAAATAATTTTGGAAATCCAGTTAGAGCCCAATAGCCTTAACAAAAAATTAATTCTTGAAATCCAATTTGAACCCAAGAACCTAAACAAAATATTAATTCTGAAAACCCAGTTAGAGCCCAAGAGCGTTAACAAAAATTTAATTCTGGAGGTTAGAGCCTGAGAGCATAAAAAAAATTAATTCTGGAAATCCATTTTGAGCCCAAAAGCCTTAACAAAACATTAATTCTGGAAATCCAGTTAGAGCCCAAGAGCATTAACAAAAAAGTAATTCTGGAAATCCAGTTAGAGCCTGAGGGCCTAAACACAAAATATTCTGGAAATCCAGTTTGACACCAAGAGCCTTAACAAAACAATAATTCTGGAAACCCAGTAAGAGCCCAAGAGCATTAACAAAAAAGTAATTCTGGAAATCCAGTTAGAGCCTGAGAGCCTAAACAAAAAATTAATTCTGGAAATCCAGTTTGACCCAAGAGCCTTAACAAAAAAATGAATTCTGGAAATCCAGTTTGAGCCCAAAAGCCTTAACAATAAAATTAATTCTGGAAATCCAGTTAGTGCCTAAGAGCCTTAACAAAAAATTAATTCTAGAAATTGAGTTAGAGCCCAAAATCCTTAAAGAAAAAACCAATTTAGGAAATCCAGTTATAGCCCAACAACCTTAACAAAAATATAATTCCGGAAATCCAGTTAGAGCGTGAGAGCCTAAGCAAAAAATCAATTCTGGAAATCCAGTTTGAGTTCAAGAGCCTAAACAAAACATTAATTTTGGAAACCCAGTTAAAGCCCAAGAGCATTAACAAAAAAGTAATTCTGGCCTGAGAGCTTAAACAAAAAATTAATTCTGGAAATCCAGTTTGAGCTCTAGAGCTTTAACGACGCATTAATTCTAGAAATACAGTTCGGGCCCAAGAGCCTTTACAAAAAATTAATTCTGGAAATCTGGTTAGAGCCTAAGAGCCTTACAAAAAATTAATTCTGGAAATCCATTTTGAACCCAAGAGCCTTAACAAAACAATAATTATGGAAGTCCAATTAGAGCCCAAAAGTCTTAACAAAAAACTAATTCTGGAAATCCAATTACAGCCTAAGAGCATTAACAAAAAATTAATTCTGGAAACCCAGTTCGAACCCAGGAGCCTTAACAAAACACTAATTCTTGAAATCCAGTTTTAGCCCAATTGCCTTAACAAAACATTAACTCGGAATTCCAGTTAGAGCTTAAGAACCATAACAAAAAAATAATTCTGAAAATCGAGTTAGATAACAAAATTTTGAAGAAAAAAATAATTTTAGAAACCAGTTAGAGCCCAATAGCCTTAACAAAAAATTAATTTTGGAAATTCAGTTTAAGCCTAATAGCCTAAACAAAACATTAATTCTGGAAACCCTGTTAGTGCCCAAGAGCATTAACAAAAAAGTAATTCTGGAAATCCAGTTAGATCCTGAGAGCCTAAACAAAAAATTAATTCTGGAAATCCAGTATGAGCCCAAGAGCCTTAACAAAACATTAATTCTGGAAATCCAGTTAGAGCCCAAGAGCATTAACAAAAAAGTAATTCTGGAAATCCAGTTAGAGCCTGAGAGCCTAAACAAAAAATTAATTCTGGAAATCCAGTTTAATCCTAATAGCCTTAACGAAACATTAATTCCGGAAATCCAGTTAGGGCCCAAGAGGCTTAACAAAAAATTAATTATGGAAATCTAGTTTGAACCCAAGAGCCTTAACAAAACAATAATTTATGAAATTCAGTTAGAGCCCAAAAGCCTTACCAAAAAAATTAATTCTGAAAATCCAGTTAGGGCCCAAGAGTCTTAACAAAAAAAATTAATTCTGGAAATCCAGTTTGAACCCAAGAGCCTTAACAAAACATTAATTCTGGAAATCCAGTTAGAGCACAAGAGCATTAACAAAAAAGTAATTCTGGAAATCTAGTTAGAGCCTGAGAGCCTAAACAAAAAATTAATTCTGGAAATCCAGTTTGAGCCCAAGAGCCTTAACGAAACATTAATTCTGAAAATCCAGTTAGGGCCCAAGAGCCTTAACAAGAAATTAATTCTAGAAATCCAGTTTAAACCAAGAGCCTTAACAAAACAATAATTCTGGAAATTCAGTTAGAGCCCACAAGCCTTAACAAAAAAATTAATTCTGGAAATCCAGTTAGTGCCCATGAGCCTTAACAAAAAATTAATTTTAGAAATCAAGTTAGAGCCCAAAATCCTTAATAAAAAAAACCAATTCTGGAAATACAGTTATTGCCCAATAGCCTTAACAAAAAATTAATTCTGGAAATCCAGTTTGGGCCTAAGAGCCTTAACGAAACATTAATTCTAGAAACCCAGTTAGAGCCCAAGAGCCTAAACAAAAAATTGATTCTGGAAATCCAATTAGAGCATTAGAGCCTTAAGAAAAAATTAATTCTGAAATCCAGTTTTTATCCAAGATCCTTAACAAAACATTAATTCTGAGGTGATAGACTATTCTTTTCTCTCCTCTCTCTAGGCGATTTTGGCTATTTCATCTTCCCCAAACAACAAGATAATCCTAGTAATTTTAGGTTTTATTGTTGTGCTTCTCCTTTGTAATTCTTCTGATTAAATCCCCAATTTCATCTCATTTGATATGCCAATTGAATCCACTGAACCTCCTGATGTTATCAGTGATGAGTTTCGTACACTTATTGGGATAACATCAGGTGATTTACATCATCGACCTATCTTTCCCAATGATGAAATAAAAAACCCTAGATCTAGAGGTAGGCCTAGGGGTTCTAAGAATTGTCTCAAAAATGTTAAGGTTAAAGTTCATTCACCTAGATCTGCTTCTGCTGGTGCTGGAGCTATTCTAAAGAGGTTGAGAAATTCTAAAGTAAATGGTTAGGGTAGGAGTCGAAGTGAATCTTCTCCTATGGTTCCTGTTAATGGTAACCGTTTAAACCCTACTAATATTCCTGTTGATGATGTTTTAACTAAGGTATTTGATAAAATGGCTCATGATAAGAATATTGCTAGGCAAATGGTACTTAGTGAAGGTGTTAAGGAGGATGATATGTCTGGTAGAAATCTTATAAAGTCTGATAGTTACTGTTTGATTGGGGTTAATGATGGTTCTTTCATTAGTAATCCTATTGAACCTATTTTGACTATGCCTGTTGATAGTAGTAATGTTGCGGGGCATAATGTCACGAGTCAAATTCTGAAGGTCGGGTTCTACTTGGAAGCGTTGCTTAATGCGTGGGTTACTAGTCAATCTTGTTGGTCTCGTTGGAGTACCCCAACGATAAGGGTGTACTACGTGCCATGAGTAGAGAGTCGATATAGCACACACTGGTCGGGAGTTGGGGCCACTCCCCTGATGAACCTATATTATACGTGGGATGGATGGCTGGTCCTTATCGGTGTAAGGGCGCCACGCGGGGTCGAAGGAATGACCCTGTGACAAGTGGTATCACAGCCAGGTTGGGCCAGGTTGGACCGAGGTGGACCAAAACAAGAATCGCTCAAGTCGCTCTCCTAAAAGTTCTTAAAAAGTTTTGGCTAAACGAAGTTGGCGGGAATGAGTTCTCGGGATATTGAAGAGTCAATATGATATTGTGTTGAGTTCACAACGTTACATTCGATGAAAGCTAGAAGGGGTAATGAACTATTGAGTTTAGTCACTGCACGTTGGGACACAAAAGAGCTCGAAGTCGAATGTCCCTTTAGCTGTGAAGCTGGAGTAAAGCCAAATCATTCGAGTGAAGTCGTTCGTCGATACGGATGACCATGCACGAGGATGTGCATGAATTTGTGGTGGGAGTAACCTTAACAAAAAATAGGTTATGTTGGATTTTGCTAAAGTTTTGGTGGAAGTGTCAGCTGCTTATGTCCTTCCTCACTCTCTTGAAATTGAATACCCTCAGATTGGTGATAGGCCTGTTAGAATTGGTAAGTTAGATGTTCAGTACCAACGGCACCCACCTCAATGTACTCACTGCAAAACCTTTGGTCATAAAATTATTTCATGCACAGTTAGACCTCAGACTGATGTTGAGATTGCTGCTATGAATGCTAAAGTTGCTAGTGCTGTTAAGGAAGTTAATCAAGTCAAGAGTTGTAACACCCCCATTTTCACAGATCACAACGGAATTTAGATCTGGGGTATTACTTCATGGATACAAAGACAAGATAATAGAAAACAACTCGAAAAGAGACCTTTTTGAAAAAGGGGTTATCATTAATTTATTCCTCAAAGTTTTTACAGTAAAATATGTACTTTTACCAAAAGAGAGGTCCCTAAGATACATTTTATAGTAAAAGCAGGTGAATGATAACTATTCTGGACATCCTCATGTCCAGTGCCACTCCGTGTCAGGGTTCCTAAAGTGCTCAATTACCTAGGATAACATGCTTAAAGGTCAACACTAAGGTTGAGTTAGAGTAATAGGTTTAAGTAGATATAGAGTGAAAACAAGTTTCACAGGGTTCATCTTAAACCCTATGTGTGGAAAAGTATTAGATAGAGAAGGTATATTGCACTAAACTCATTGTTGATATAAATAATACATAAAAACGTTATTAGTGTTTTTCGATATCCCTATCTTTTGACGATCACAAAATGTAAAAACATTAAACATAAAATTATTACGTAAACAAGTATTTAGTTACAAATATCATATCATCCAACAAAATCACTTAAGGTATAAATAAACAAATGTCTAATACATTTTATGATCAAAGGGATTTTTATTTAAATAACTACACAGTTTATAAAATGATATAAACATCTTATATATTTTTGAAAAACACTTTTGGTAATTAAAGAAAAATGTTTAATTCATAACAAATATATGAATTCAAATTTTTAACCAAAATCAGTTAGTTTTTCACCAAATAAACTTTCACCAGAAAAGACAAAATTTTTCTGGCCGTTACAGGAGGGAGGCCCCCTTAATTATAGGGCGGCCCCCTTAATTTTAAGGGGGCCGGCCATCATTTAAAGGGGCCGGCACGCTCCTGTTCTCAGAAATGTTTGTCTATAAATACTGGTTTATTTCTGTAATTTTTCCTCACCTTTTGCATGGAAATTTTCAGTCCCAATCCTTTCCAAACATTCTTCTAAATCCTTTGATCATAAGATTATAAGTCTTTGTTTCAAGTGATTCAATCCCTCATCATTCAAAGTGCAAGAGAAGAATACTTCTTCAACATCTAGTTAAGAAGTATTGTACATTTGTGAATATAGTCTTGTAGTTGTGTAAATTATTTGTAAAGGTGTAAAGAGTTTGTTATAATTAGATTTAGGTGTGTTAGTAGTGAAGAAGAAGTAGTGTTGAGAAGAAGAAGTAGTGAAGTTGTGAGAAGTCGTGTAGTAGTTGTGGTGTGTAAAAGTCGTGAGAAGTCGTGAAGAGTTGTGAGATTGGTTCTAGCTACAATTAGAACTCGACATTTTGCTTGGTGTCGTTAAACGGTGTAAGCAAAGGTGTGTTAGGTTTCTCCGCCATAAGGGAGCTTGTTGATGTAACCACCCCTAAAATCCCATCACTATCATTCCCACTATAAATACCTATGACAGGTATTTCCGAGGTAAATTTTTGCTTTTTATGTGCATTCACTACATGTATGACTCTCTAGATAGGCTCACGTATCTCCACAAGCCAACTATCTCTACTCTCACATCCTGTAAACCCCTGGTATGTCAAGCATAAGATCACAACAACACAACAATAAGTAATCTACCAATATAACATACTAAACTCATCACAACACCATAATAAACCCTAATAAAGCCTAATTGAGCCCTAATCAGGCCTATGTGTTTATAAAACCCTAATTGCTTATCTAAACTAGTTTGAAAGTGTTCAAGGCTTATGTATGAGTTACCTTAGGAACATTATGATACCTTAGCACCCTTAGACCCTAGTACAACCCTTTAGTACAACCCTTTAGAGCTTAGGTACAAGTCCTTTAGGCACAAAACCATAACTAGGTTATAACTTCCCGGAAACTAGGTTAAACTATCCCAAATCTTTACCATAAGCTACCACCATTTAGTATAAGCCTCTTAGGACTTAGGATTAGTCATTAAACACTCATAGGAACCTAATATAGGCACTAAACCTTAGGCTAGACCAAAAACTCTCACTAGGCAAAACTAGTCAGCGGAATTTATAGCCCGCGACACACGATAAAGTCTAGAACACTTACTTCAAAAATAAAGACGAGTATACTAGACTGGGGGGACTTGATCACGTATAGTATCCCCGGACCCAAGAATAATGGGCTGGGCTTGCCCAAACTAACCCTGATCACGTATAGTATCCCCGGACCCAGGAATAATGGGCCGGGCTTGCCCAAACTATCCCGGACCAGGGCAAAGGCGGGCCGCGTCACAGCATTCCTCTAAGGAGCTCCGCGGCTCTGAGGCCTAAACGCAGGGCGCACTCCGCGACTGGGGGCAACTTAAACGTCAGAACCACGATACAACCCAAAAAGAGTAAGAAGTACTGTCAGCTATCATATAGCTGACCAACGCAGACCCGAAATAGGAAAGGCGACAACCCCTTTCCGAAAGAGTCGCCACTCATGATAAGAAGACAAGAAGGAAAGGGGACTTGAGGGCCTAGCGCCTGAAAATGTCGCTATCATAGTACGAAACCTCAGGAAACCGACAACAGAAACCATGGTATAAATAGAGGGCATTCACCGTCTTCAAGGGGGTAACATATACAACTCTCACATACTTTAAACACTTTATCTCTCTAAACTATTACTTACTCTCACACTGGAGGTTGACTGCGAAAGTCCCTCTTCCGCGGTGAGGCTAATGGTGTTTTCTTTCTTAGCATCTAATCATCATCTCTTAAAGTTAGAAATTCACTCCATCAAGAGCTAGCTTAAACTAGGTCTTGCATTGAGCCCAAGTTTTGTACTAACAGAATGAAACTCATTTCTCATTTCCATACCTATAAAACAAACTCAGCTATCGACTACATGTTTTCATGACAGATTATTGTTACTTCATTGACTCAAATCTAATCTCAGATATACATTGTTTAAGGTAACATCTTTTAGATAATGTAATTTTCATGTATAGCTTTATCGATAGTTCAAGTCTTGCCAAAGACTTAATCCCAAAACAAAAGACTGAATTATGTGTCAAAATAATAATAATAATAATAATAATAATAATAATAATAATAATAATAATAATTGAAAAAAAAAATGTTATAATTAATTTTTCCCTAACAAAGGAGTAACTAAGATTTATTATCATTGTGGGTTGTAGTATGCTTAAAATCATTTTTCTTGGATAAAAGCAAATAATATCACCCCAATACATCTACACAGTACACACGTTTCAACTAAGTTTTTAATTCACAACAGATTACTCAAGTACTACTAGATTAAAAATCTTTTGGTTCCAAAACATTTTCGTACTTTGAAGAAAAAAAGCAATTACTCCCTCCATCTTTGTTCACTGAAATCAGTTATAATTGGTTAAAACATAAAATGGACACTTATGTAAAAACAATTTTAAATAAAAAAAAATAGACTGAAGTAATCAAATTTGAATGTTTTTATCATATACTTTTTGCATAGTTGTAAATATTTCAAATGTCTACTTACAACGTTTCATTTATCTAGGCAAATAAAATGTAACTTTAGAATCAAACTCCATAGCTATCAAGTTGCTTAAAAACACTGTGTAGTCTCCCTCACTTTGCTTTCGGCTAGCTCAAATCACAAAAAAAGCACTTCTTCCCCATTTCTTGCTTTTACCTTATTTCTTTATCTTTTACTTTATCAAAGCAACTTTAATTTTTAACACAAGCACATAAATATTGATTCTTGAACCATAAGACACCATTTTGAACCATTTTTATAATAGTGAAAACACATTTGATTATAAATTAAAATTTTTTAAAATAAGTAATATTGTAAGATTAAAATGCCCATACTTATAAAGTATAATGCAATCTATTAAATATACAAGACTGCTTACAGTAAGCCACCATCGATCAATCATTTGCCAATGTCCACTCGATCGCACCCAATCCCAGTCGATCGATTGCATGTCTTTTTGGCATGAGGGTCGTGCGATCTGGATCCCATGTCTTGTTGTGAGTAGTAAATTAAATATAAAAAGTATTTTTATGTGGTATGTTTTTTTGTAGTGTAGGTCGTATTACTGTAACAACCAATCGCCTGTAGGTCGTCGGAGAGAGAAAACTGACGTGACGGATAAAATAAGGATCAATCCTCTCCCTTACTGTGTCCAGCCTAAGACTACTCACAGCAAGGACGGATGGATCAATCCATTTGTCAATCTCACTCAATCCTCCTTACTGTGGCAACATTTGTGAATCGATCAATCCCCCCCCCCCCCCCCCCCCCTTTCCCCTCATTTTTTTTACCTTTCGATTGTCTGCACGACCATGAATCGTTTGGTTCTTGTGTGTATTTATTAAATATAAAATGTATTTTTGTGAGATATGTCTTTTGTAGTGTAGGTCGTCTTACTGTGGCAACCAATTGGCGGAGAGAGAAAGCTGACATGACGGATAAAATGATGGTCAATCCCTCCCCTTACTGTGTTTAGCCTAAATACTTAACTACTCGTACAGTTTAAATTACTAACTTTCTACACTCTCACTTACTCCACACGTGAGCATCGGTCTAAGACCGGACCGGACCGGACAAGACCGTACTGACCAAAATCGAGACCGACATAGCCCAAAAACCTAGACTGAGGATCGGACCAAATGTGTTCGGTCCGGTCCAGTTTGGTCCAAGAAGACATAATAGACAGGTTTTACGTAAGACCGGACTGGACCAAAACCGAAATAAGGCAAAAATCCATACCAAGACTGGACACGAGTCCTTCGGTTCGATCGATCCGGTCGATCTTCTCGACCTCAATCGGTTTTGAGTCTGTGATGCTCAACTCTACTCCACACCCAGGTATATACACTAAAAAAACGACACACACAAATTAACACTACCATGTAGCATCGCCGCTGTACCAGGTAATCTACCTACGTAAAAAAAACTCAAATCACATTTTACTTTTATCCTTTTTTGATCATATGCTAAAGAAATAGTGGGCCCCACCAATGTTATTCCAATTCCCTCCAAACTTTCGCTTTTCTTGGAATACGTGAATTTATTACCTCATCAACACACTCACTTTTCACCCACTCAAATCAACTCAACTCTTTTTTGTTTTGTTTTATTTGTATGAAGTATTCAATCTTTTTATATAATATATGTTTTTGGTGATTACAATGGGGCTTGAAGTTTGAACTAGTCTTTTGAAGTTGGTTTATAGTAAATATCAGTTAAGTTTCAGTGAATGTGATGTGGGTCTGTTTTTAATACACATTTTAATTTTAACCATAAAGAAACAGTCTTTGCATATCTTTTTTACTGTTTTTGTTGACTATAATGTGTTTTGAATGATTCTATGATATGGGTTTGTGTTAGTTTTACTCAAAGTTGAGTAAATTTTATGTGGGTCAGTTTGGTTACAATGTGTTTTGATTAGCTATTTTGATATGGGTATGTTGTGATTTTACTTAAAGTTTAGTAAATTTGAGGTGGGTCAGTTTTTAATCACATTTTAACCTTAAAGAATCAGTTTTTACATATCTTTTTTACTGTTTTTGTTGGTTAAAATGGGGTTTGAGTGATTATGTGATTTGGGTTTGTTTTAATTTTACTTAAAGTTTAGTAGTTTGCACATTTTTTAGCGAAATATGGAGGAAGAAGAAGGTTCGAGTGTGAGGTTAGTTCGTTGCCCGAAATGCGAAAATTTACTTACTGAGCTGCCAGAGTACTCTGTCTATCAGTGTGGAGGTTGTGGTGCTGTTCTTAGAGGTAATTTTTTTTACTCCATTAGTGTGAAATTAGATTAGTATTTGTGTGTTTATGGATGCATGTATCTGAGTTTGACTTTTGATAGTCAAATTAAGTACTCCTTTTAGCTATAAGTTATGTGAGAAACTGAGAATTGTGTTTATTAGAAACTTGTGTAGAAAAGGTAGCATGTTAGAACACATTTGAGCTAACATTAACTAGGATGTTGATTTTTGAGATGCATGTATCTGATTTTGACTTTTTGATGGTCAAACTGATTAGTCTTTAACTTCAGTATATATAAAGTTGTGTTGGTTGAAAGAAACTTGTTAAATGCATTGATTCCTAAAGAATTGATTTTATGTTAGAAGTTAGAACACATTGTGACTTGACCATGAATGAAGAATTTAGATTTGGTAGATAGTAAGTTTGACTTTTGCAAAATCAAAGGTTGACTCTAATATGAAATGGAAGATTGATACTACCATAAACACATTGATATGAATTTGATTATCACTGTGCAAAACTACCCCTTGGTATTTTGACTATTTGATGATGTTATATGAGTATAAATGCATAATTTTACCGAGTTCCTTCAGTAATATGATCTTTAACTGCTGTCTTGAGAGAATTTTGTATATACGTAATGTATGTGTTATATTTTTGATTATTCAGGAAAACAATCGACTCCAGTCAGTGGAAAAAGACCATTAGATAAGTCCGACAGCGAGATTGGTACAAGGGTAGAATCGTCCATGAAAGACAAAGTTAGTTTAGATTCTAGTTCTCGAGTTGAGAGAGAAAGTGATGAATTTGAGCTTGGCAGAAGGCAGGGTAGAACCGTCCACGCAAAAGTTCCAAACTTGACAGCTAGTTCTTCATCAAGAAAAGAGAAGCGTGAATTTGTCACAGACTCTGATCAAAGTAGAAGAAGAAGGCTTGATTTTGATCAAAGCAAATATGGTGTGTCAAGTGAATCTCAAGATATTAGACACCCTTTTGGGCCGATTAGGTCACGACCTGTAGGGATTCATAGGAATGCAAGTATATTCGAAAAGGGTAGATTTGGGAATTTACCATATTCAAACGAAGGCCCTTCAAGTTCTCACTTAGGTAGTTATAGCAGCTTTGGTGACCGCATAACAAACCCTGGTAATTTACACGAGTTTTCAAAGGTTCAAAATTTAGAAAATGATAGAGCCGAACTTCTTAAGAAGCTTGATGACTTAAGAACTCAACTTAGCAGATCATGCACTGTAGCCGAAAACCCAAATGTAAGATTAAATAACTCCTATCCTTGGCCACATCAGCCTCCACCAATGCCGCATCAGCCTTCCCATCATCAATATCTACCTCCAACTTATCATGACCCTTTTCATAGCTATAACCAAGAACCAATTCTTCACCGAACCTCCTGCTCTTGCTCAGAATGTTACAACATGAACTGGAGGCCGATCCCTCCAAGGGTCCGTCCTTTTCCGACTTTTAACACACGAGAAGCCAGCCACTCCCTACCTGGACCTTTGACTTATGGTCCACGTCAGCTTCCACGTCATCATGTAGGTTCATTTGGAGGCGACCTTGATTTTGGAAATGGTGGTTTTGGCAGAAGATATCCAAGAAGACGGGTGATTCTAAGTCATGAACGTGAACATGTATCTCGTCCTATATCAGGTGGGGCCCCATTTATAAGCTGTTGCAATTGCTTCGAGGTACTTGAAATTCCGAGGAAGCTTAGATTGGTGGAAAAGAATAATCAGAGGACGATAAAATGTGCAGTCTGTTCTGCTCTAATATCGTTAAGACTCGAGGATAACAAACTTGTTGCTTCAGTTTCTTCACCTATAGTACAACAAAAAGTCGATGCAAAAAATTCAAACAGAAGCCGTCATAGCTCTCTTGATTATGATAAATGTGGTTATAATTTTCAGTTGACGGATTCTGAACCGACTTTATCAACCAGTGGAGCTGAAAAGAGCAATGAGCAAAGCCCTGACAGCGTATTAGAAAGTCAAAACGATGAGTTGACTAATAATGACTTGGGAAGAAGTCAAAGAACCAATCAGGAAAGGGTTATTGTTGATGATAAGTCCGTTGATAACAAGAAATCTTTGAAAGACGCATTGACTGCAACTGAGATAGACGTGTCTCTAAACGAGTACTTAAACTATGACGAAGTTGTTAGCAGAGAAGATGATCAATCAAAGAGCAAGAAAGGGGTGAGTGAATCTTTCTTCGGGGGTTTAATAAAAAAGAGACTTAAAGATTTCTCAAGATCGAGTAGCGGCGTGGAGAAGGGAAGATCAGATGTTTTTGTGAATGGTCAACTTTTGACGGATCGTGCTGTTAAAAAGGCTGAGAAGTTAGCAGGGCCTATTCAGCCTGGAGAGTACTGGTTAGTAATTACATTTTTACAAGGAAGGTGTATGCCTTCTAACTTTTGAGTTCAAACATGTTACTTTTAATTATAACTTTTAATTGGATTCTATTTAGAACGTTAAGAACCATAATCTTCTGTTTGTGTTTATTTGATGAGAGTCCTATTTAGCCATCACATTTTTCTCTTATATCTAGAGAGATCTAAATAGTAAACTCAGAAAACGGTATGTATGATAAAAAGTCAGACTGCAACTCTTTTGACTTCTGAATTCATGCCTGTTATCCGTAAAATCCAAAGTTTTTATCTGTTTGTCGGAGTAGCATTTTAAGTAGCCATCACATTTCGGCCAAATTTGCATAAAGTTTCAAGTTTTAAACCAAAAAGCGGTCCTCCTGATCATACAAGTCAAACCACAACTCTTCTTTCACTCTAATTACGATACACGTCTTATATTTCCTCTTGTTTAATCAGGTATGATTCATTAGCTGGCTTCTGGGGTGTCATGAACCACCCTTGCCTTGGCATTATCCCTGTAAGTTTCACATTCAATTCATTTCATGTTGTTTGTTTATTTGTTTGACATAGAAATCCAACTGACTGTTACCATTTTGCAGCCATTTATCGAAGAATTTGACAATCCAATGCCCAAAAACTGCGCTGCTGGGAACACTAGAGTCTTTGTGAACGGAAGAGAACTTAACCAAAAAGATTTAGATCTTCTTGCTGGTAGAGGTCTACCAACGACCAAAGATAGGTCTTACATCATCGACATTTCTGGGAAAGTCGTGGATGAAGACACAAACGAAGAACTTGACTGTCTTGGCAAGCTTGCTCCAACGTAAAGTTTGACTTTTTATCTGTTACACTTTGACTTTTCTCTTAAATATTTGGTCTAACACAATTTCTTAATCAATTCACAGGGTTGAAAAGGTTAAACATGGATTTGGCATGAAAGTCCCGAAAACTATTCCTAAATGAATCAATTTGTTCGTGTTGATACATTTACCGGTTACTTAGGTGTTCATACAATGGTCCAGCCGTCACGGTAAAGAACTTTCAATACGTACGGTTTTCTTTAAAAAAAAAGTTATGTATGGTTTAAGATGTTATTATGTATTCATAGAGAGCTTATGATATATGGATATTTTACTTTACTTAATATAGTTGTTTGTTTAGGTTCCATGTTTATGTTATAGGTCAATTGTCACTGTCTATGTTTCTTTACTAGATTTGTGAATTAAAGATGCTAAATTTCATTTATAGGCTTGGGGTTGGTAGAGGAGATGAGACCTGAAAGTGATATACCATTTTTTTTTTCATTTAATTCTCTGTGAATATAGTACCTACTACATGGACTGGAACATGGCATTTACTTTATAATTTGTTGCATTAAAAACTTTGGTCTATTGTTTATGTTCTAGAAAAGATGATCATATTTCTTACAGAAAACTCTTTCTTTTCATTTTCTTTCCTTTATTGTATTCAGCGTCGTTACTATATATCTTTGACCGTTTCAAATGTCGTAACTTATTACTAATTCAAACGCACAAACGATGATAGTTTGTACCTAGATGTGTGAAAGCTCATATTTATGGATGGAAAACTGAATGAATAAATGAGTAATTGAGTATGCAATATATTTTTAGTTAAAAATACTGTTGAAAGTACAAACATAAAATATTCATGAATTCAACATGTTAATTATTAGAGCTGAAGGAATATTTGCATTGGATGTAGCAGAGTGAGTCAAGATTAAGTCAGAAGCATGTGAGTTTGGGTATTTCTATTCCCCACTACTAAGTCGGTGGCATATGTCGTATAGGTGATAATTATGTTTGTGGTAATGTTTTGTTTTTCTGATATGATTTCAAGTTTTGATTTTAGTCATTTTATTAATTAGAACACTCTTTCTAAAGCCTAACATACATAGGCGAGTGCCTTTTTGTGTAAAATGAACAAGGATATTAAAGTTTATTTCGACATCATTGTGAGACATAAAACAATTTTTGAGTGAATATTGTACTATCCTTAAGTCACCGGCTGAATATCGTACTATCTTTAAGTCTACATGCTCATGATTTTCTACTAGCTATTCCCATGAACGGTCTAGGTCAATATATGTCACCGGCTGAATATCGTACTATCCTCAAGTATTACCTCATGATTCTATTATTTTCGGTTGATACTATGTGCCCAGTTGATCGCAAGACATGTTTGTATTTCTTTGGGGAATATGCATTTCATTGTAAATAGCTCTCAGGCTTCAAGTACCGACACGATATGGTTAGAGACGTTCTTTTTTACGTATGCAGGTGTGCCGATATTTCCGCCAAAAAAAAGCACCTGTGAACTTTTTGAGTGACCAGTTAGATGGAAGATCCATACTTAGACCGACTAACATTTTGGTTTTTGGATGCGTTTGAAGGAAACATGTGTGTTGATATATTCAGGGCTTCCCTTCTAGTGGTTTGAATAGTCTGGGTTTTACAATTGGATAAGCTATTTTAAAAGTCTTCTCGTGAAAAGTGACAAAAGACGAGAAAATGTGCATTGAAAATCAACACATGTTTATACCTTTCGCGTTTGATACTTTTGGTTTCTTTCCACATGAGGCGTTGAAGCTCCTCAACAGAGTCCACCGAGTTATGCATAGTAACGTTATGACACCCAGATCCCACGAATGTTGTTTTCAAAAGAATGAGTTTTACAATCCAAAAATAGCTAGTGGCGCAACTTGGTGCTCGTTTGACTTCTACCACATTGTTATATAAAGTGTAATGTAATTCAATCAATGAGAAATCCATTGATTCAATATCTATATGCGACAATATTGTGTTTATAGTTAGAAGTTAGAACTATAGAAAAACTGATTAAAAAAAAAAAAAAAAAAACTGAATACGAGTCATTTCTATAGTGTTATATCGTTATCGATAGGTAACCATGTCACATATAAACTGTTTAATATTTCGATTGAAACTAATAAATAAAGAAACAAGTAGCGTTGGATCAGTTGGAAAACCCCTTGCTTCTTAACCTAGAGGTCAAGGGTTTGATCCTCACTCCCTACAGAAGGCCGGAGGTCCTTTTCTACTTTAAGTAGAACCGGAAGCAACCTCTCTACCTTAAGTAGGGGTATGGTTGTCTACGTCTCAACCTCCCCCATACACCAGAGTTACTTTACTTTACTTTTTTAAACTGATAAATAAAGAAAATCAGCTGGGGTAGTTGAGTGGTCAGTAACCTGTGAGAGTGAGTGATGAGGTGAGTGCCATAATTGACGTAAAACAATAAACAATACCAGAAAGTGTATCTTTCTATTCAACGAGTGGGTGAGCCCGCGCGATGCTGCGGGAGTGTTGTGTTGATAGTAGAGCATTTTATTCTCAATGTATGTTGCAGGCTAGATTGTAGAACTATAAATCCCAAATAGCATATGAATCGAAAAAGAAAGCAACACATATAGCAGACTAAACAATCAGATTCCAAAATTTGTAAAACAGTCTTTTAACTATCACCAATAGACACCATCTTTTTCTTTTCAATACTATAACATATCTCCTATTTTACCATGATCATTTATGTCATCGATGTCCATGAGCTAGGTGGTTGAGAGCAAACAGTTTCTGTCAAAGGAAATAAACACTTGGTTAAAACAATAATTGAAAAACTAAGTTGTTGCATCGTAGGATGAAAAACCAAGTCAATCCTGTATCTTCCATATCATAATGTCCGGTTGAAATTAATCTGATAGCCTAAATGCAAACATGAACAATTTCTTAATTATATTACTTAAGCTTAAGACCAGGCTCATATTTAGTTTGGGCAGGAAAAAAAATGGTTATATTTCATGGCTAAAAGCTCTTATGATTCCAGAATTCAACAATCCCAACTATTCCAAAACGCATAAACCAACCACATATCAAAAAATCTGTATGAGGTTACGAAAAATGGGATTGTATCACTCTCAAATGAAGGTTTAACAAAGTCGGCATAGTTTAATAAAGTCATTTCCCTCTTGGGTATCTTAGCTTTCAAACATCGCCAGGGCTCTTCAACTTGGTTGTTTTCGCAAGAATCCTCATGATTGCGTTAACTTACAATACTAATACTCGTGCTACTTACATGTTCATATACCAGTAGGCAGTTGTTCACGCTGCTGTTGCAGTGCAGAAATACTATTGATATTTTTTATATTGGCTGCTGCATCGGCTTAGTACGAAAACCACCATTTAATGTATAACCAAACTTTATTAAACTCTAAATCTGTAAATATACACAAAATTTACAATTTAAATTTTCTAATGAATATAGTAAGAGGAGTTTATAAATCAAAATTGTATGTGTTAAAAGTGTCATTAATGTTGTCCCTTATATTTATATATAATGGGGACGAAAATGGAATGTTTTATCAAATGCTTTAAGCACAATGTAAACAGGGCACTAATATAAGGTAACATGTTCCCAGGATGTAAAACACAAAGTGAAACACCCTCTAAATAATCAACATTATAATCCATTTTTAATTTACTTTAGATGCAAATCCTATTTTTTATTTCCAATTGCAACCATAAAGTGAATAAAAAAAGGGAAAGATGGACATTGAAGATGTAAAGAATTGAGGAATAATGCAGAATACTTACAAAGGCTTAATAGGTGGTTGTTTGACTCAAGGTAACTGTTATCCCATTCTTGTGTGACACAATTGCCTAAAACCTAAAGTTCAAGTAGCAAGGTTTCTGCCTGCAAAGTTGTAACGTGTTAGTACCCAAATTATATATGTCAAATTATGAAATATTAAATGCACTCGTGTTTAAATCTGTTATTGTACTGCCATCCCGACAATGTGACAACAACCACTATTGCAGCACTAAGACCAGACCTGTAATTATCCCTTATTGCAGTTGAGAGAAGCTCCAAGTAACCGGTCATTCCACCTATATTATTGCAGTGGTGAAGAGCTCCAGTTTCCTAATACAATAATTGCAACACAATTAGTCACAAAGTTTTAAAGACTTATGGATCTTGACCAATGGTGTATATAGTACCTTTTCCAATTGCTTTTCAATATTTCGTTAACTAATTTAAAATATTGCATATTGCTAATACTCGTAATTACCCAATGTTGACACCTAATAAATTTTTTTAGCTTTTATTAATAAAACTATAATATATTTCCGACGATATTCATACGTTGCTGGCAAGCATCCCTGATATGATGAGATACGTGCTTCATTGTAAGCTCTACTTCATCCTGCAAAATATCATTCTTTCTTTTAGCTATATATTCCAACTTGCAGCCACCTCGTATAGATCTAAACGTCAAACATGATGCAACATTGATTAGATATAAAGACAATGAATAATAACTCAACAACATAGTTTAACATTCAAGACTCAACTATACAATCAACACATACCTGTTATAAAAATACAACCACACATATAGAAGAAAGAGGATATGCACGCCATGCCTGCATACTGCATACTCAGCGAGTTGCCGCGCGCATAGGTAAGCAATCAAAGAAAGAGGATACGTACACCAAGGCTGCAATTCTAGACCTTCTTACCAAACCCTAAGTGAGACTCTGACGCTTTCTATCATGTGAATGCAAGCTGAAAATTCAACTGTGATCACTTCAAGAACGTGATATAATAAATGATTAAGTAAAGATTCAATAACGGCTCACTACCATGAAGTATTATGTTATGTATCTGTTAAGTTAAAATATCATGAGTTCATGACATAAAATGTTACCTGCTATTACACCTTCAAATGCGTCTTTGTCTTTGAGGGGCTTGATAAATTCTCTAACCTCCTTCCCAAATTCTCGAACTCTTTTCAGGTTGTCACCCTGCATATTCAGTTTAACACCAATATTCCACATTAGTTAACAAAATCACAATTATACACTCACAATTCCAACAGAAAATACTAATCCTCACTTAAAAATTTGTCAAAGAATGAGCAGTGCTGGCTCCGTTATAGAAAACCAATAACCAAAAATCAATATTATTTTATAAAAGTCATCCAAATGTCCAAAATACCAAAACAAAGCAGTCTCATTACCTATAAAAGAACGAACAATAATATGCTAAATAAGATCAATTCTGCTTTTCTCATGATAATGTTTAGATAGCTACTGATTCTAAAACTCGACATTTCTTCTTGACCCAAGATCTCTTCCAAACAAATTACAAAATCCAGGAAGTGTTCCAGGACTGAGATTGCCAGGTTCAAAATTTAATACATAATTTATAGAACACACTTCTAATATAGTCTTGCAAAGATATAAGAACAAATACGAAATGCAAAATAAGCGTCACAATGTCTTATGGCACCATATTTAACTATATAAAGAAAATCTAATTGGAAAAAAAAACAAATGCCTAAGACTCTTTTCAAATAGATACCCAATCCAAAAGAACTAATGTTTGTTGTCAAATATGTTTTGACTTTAAAGAACAATCAGTTAACTCGAGCAAACAACTAAGTATAAACTCTTCTAAGAACAATTCACTTATAAAACCATGTATCATAGATAACGAAACAAACTTACTGTGTTGAACTATCAAATCCAAGGAAACATCATCCTTCGAGAGCGACAAATCCTCCATCAAAACGAATGAAAATCCTCCGAACAAAGCCTTAATTTCCTGAAACATATGACAGTCATAATCAGAAACATAGTTTTATGTTAAAAAAAAACGAAACAACAATTGTTATAAATTAAATCACATCTAAAAGTATTAATACATAGAGCTGATGCAAAAACCAATAATTTTTAACTAAAAATCAAACTAACTTTAATCCAAATTCTAAGTACGTAACAAAAAAAACCAAAAAGTAAGCATTTTTTTTTACTAACTCATAGAAACAAACACCTGGTATGCATATATACTAAACAATATAACTAATACCTTAATTCATCATATAATTTAACAAAATCAAAAACCCACATCCCAAATGACAATTTACAACAAACCCATATCATGAACTTTAGTAAAATCAAACATAAATTAAGCAAGGATTAAAAACAGGTTTTTTCTTATCACCTTTAAAAAAAATCTTGATTCTTGGAAGTAGGTGGATTCATGCTTGTCTATTGAATCTGGGAAATTTATTGGTTTTGTATGTGGGATTGATGATGGTGCTGTTTTTTTTAGTGGTTTTGTATTTTGATTATTGGAATATTGGTTAGTGATAAAGATCAGATGTTTTGAGTTTAATGAAAACGGTGGAAGAAGAAGATGGAAGAGTGTTCTGGAAATTTGTGGTGGTATTTGGGAATAATCGAGAGAGATAGAGATATATATTTGTGTTGATGATGACAGATTTTAACTTTGTATGTTGCACTGTTAAAACAAAGCATGCAAAATTCTGCCTTTTAGTATATATAATAATTTGAAGCATGGTACTGTGCGAAACACTGTTTAGTACAACTTTTTGAAGCATGCAAAATTCTGCCTTTTAGTATATATAATAATAAGGGTCCCTTCAATAATTATTACAATATACTCTGTTTGGAACTATTAAATGAGACTAGTAAGCCCCTCTTTATAATTTCCTTTTAAAAGGCTTAGGATAACAGAGTTTAAACATTGCTTAAATGCCAAGGAAAAATCCACTTTCTATACTAGAATACCGTGCAAAATAACCAAATAATTATACTTGTTAACTTGCGATTATGATATAACCTTTGATGTAACCGTTTTAAATTGATGAAAACGGTTGCAATAGTGTGACTCTAGACTAATATTCACGAAAACAACATTTTGTAAGTCAGTTGATAAAGAATATATGATGTTAATAATACGGTGCAAGACCTAAGATTGTTGTCATATTATGTTTGCAAAATTCAATTTTTTGTCGCTCAAAAAGTTGCCAACTATCTGTTTATAAGTTAAAATTTATTGTCAAAGTTAACATTATTAATCACAGGTAAAATTTATTTACAGTAAATTATTTATTTTAAATGGTATTAAAAGGGTCTCCAAAGTTTATATTAATAAAACGTCTTCATTACATTTAAGACTTATGCAAGTTAATTATTTTAAGAGGCATATTGGTGAATCAAATTTACTCATTTTTAAAAGATTTTAAGTTTTAGAAATAAACAAATTTGTTTTATAAGTAGTAAAAACATTAGTATATTACTGTACGAGATTACAAGATTAAAAAGTACTCTTTCCAAGGTTCAAGTGTCTTAAGTGTAAAGATCTTATGTAGTTACATGCAAGGTTTTAAACATCAGGATCCTACATACGATCGTTTTTGTTTTTGCAAGATTATAATCGTGAGATCTTAAGATCATACTATAATGTCATTTTCTTAATAGATGTTGTAAAATTATGCAAAATTGCATACTACGGAGTATTATATATCATATATCATGAAAATGTAGGTCAAAATTATGATTAGAAAAAATTACACGGATGGTCCTTGTGGTTTACACAGATTTCATGTTTAGTCTCTATTTCATTTTAATTACACCAGAGATCCCTATTTTGGGAAACCTTGCACATTTTAGTCCCTAATTTGGATGGGCTGTTAGTTTGGCCGTTAAGTTATTTGCACCGTTAATATTTTTTGCACCGTTAGTCCTTATTTTCTAAAAAAGTTCTTATTTTTTGCACCGTTGGTCCCTCCGTTAACATTTTGCACCGTTGTCAATCTTTTTATGTTTTCGTCCATATTTTAACGTTCTAGTCCGTCTTTTTAACGTTTTCGTCCATTTTTTTTACGTTTTTGTCCATTTTTTGCGTTTTCGGCCATTTTTTTTTCGTTTTCGTCCGTTTTTTTTACGTTTTCGTCCATTTTTTTACGTTTTTGTCAACATTTTTACGTTTTTGTCCATTTTTTACGTTTTCGTCTGTTTTTTTACGTTTTCGTCCGTTTTTTTTACGTTTTTGTCTATCTTTTTACGTTTTCGTCCTTTTTTTTTACGTTTTCGTCCTTTTTTTTACGTTTTCGTCCATTTTTTAACGTTTTCGTCCATTTTTTTTTTACGTTTTTGTCAATCTTTTTACGTATTGTTCATTTTTTTACGTTCTCGTCTGTTTTTTTATGTTTTCATCCGTTTTTTTACGTTTTCGTCCGTTTTTTTAACGTTTTCGTCCATTTTTTACGTTTTTGTCCATCTTTTTACGTTTTCGTCCTTTTTTTTACATTCTAGTCCGTTTTTTTAACGTTTTCGTCCATTTTTTTTACGTTTTTGTCAATCTTTTTGCGTTTTCGAGAAATTACTTTTTTTCTAATTTTTTTAGAGAAATTACTTTTTTTTCGAAATTATTTTTTTACAAAAATTATTTTTTTTTCGAAATTAATTTTTTTAGAAAAATTAAATTTTTTTCGAAATTATTTTTTTACAAAAATTATTTTGTTTTTACAAAAATTAATTTTTTTTCGAAATTAATTTTTTTTTAGAAAAATTAACTTTTTTTCGAAATTAATTTTTTTAGAAATTATTTTTTTCGAAATTAATTTTTTTACAAAAATTACTTTTTTTTCGAAATTATTTTTTTACAAAAATTAATTTTTTTTCGAAATTAATTTTTTTACAAAAATTACTTTTTTTTCGAAATTATTTTTTTACAAAAAAAATTAATTTCGAAAAAAAAATTATTTCGAAAAAAAAGTAATTTTTGTAAAAAAATTAAATTCGAAAAAAAAAATTAATTTTTTGAAAAAAATTAATTTCGAAAAAAAAATTATTTTGAAAAAAAAATTAATTTCGAAAAAAAAAATTAATTTCGAAAAAAAAATTATTTTGAAAAAAAAGTAATTTTTGTAAAAAAATTAAATTCGAAAAAAAAATTAATTTTTGTAAAAAAATTAATTTTTCAAAAAAAAAAGTACTTTTTGTAAAAAATACTAACGAGGGACTAACGGTGCAAAAAATATTAACGGAGGACTAACGGTGCAAATAACTTAACGGCCAAACTAACAGCCCATCCAAATTAGGGACTAAAATGTGCAAGGTTTCCCAAAATAGGGATCTCTGGTGTAATTAAAATGAAATAGGGACTAAACATGAAATCTGTGTAAACCACAAGGACCATCCGTGTAATTTTTTCTTATGATTATAAAGTGTTTAATACAACTAGCCTCTTGTTTTGCATATTCTACAAAACTTAATACATAAATTTTTAGTTTTCTAGCTTGTAGTTTGAAAAAAGTAAGATCAGATCGATCGAGATCTTAAGATCCTATGGTTAAGATAGGAATCCTATTAAGATTCTATCTCGCAAAGATCCTACGTAGGATCGAGATTGTTTTCGATTTTTAGTATCGTAAATTCGTAAGATACTAAAATCAGTATCGAAATTTAATTTGATGTTTTTTTATCTGAATATATAACAAGTTTCAGTTTCAACTTACAAGTATAATATAAGTTCCTTTTCAGCTAATTCCACAAAACACATTATTGATCCTCTCATGTCAAGGAATTAAACACAATTTTTATTAGAAAAAAACAAAAGAAAAAAGCTAAACAATAATTTATTTTTCCACTTTTTTCTATAAAAAAACCACTTTATCTTTCCATCTGCCAAAATCAAGAAAACCCATTGTCACTTGTCGGTATGCATTCTCAGATTTAAAAAAAAAATGTTCATAACTTTATAACCTTTCATTCATAAACAAAAAAACAATACCCTTATCATTTTTATATAAAAAAAAGAAAAAAATGAAGCAAAATCTATGGAAAACAGCTTATAAGCAAAACCATTTAGTTTTCAAGTTGGGTTTTTCAATTTTGTTAGTGGGCTTTGGATTTAGGCTTCTTTTTTCACAATCATCAAATGTCATACCAGATAATAATATTAGTATTGATAAGGATGTGAAGTTGGTTCCTTCTGGTTTTACTGATGCTGTTAAGGAATTGAATAAGTTTCATTCTAATGGTAACTTTTTTATAAAGATTTTATTTTTTTCCATTTTTGATGTGTGTTTTGGTTTTGTTTTTATGGAAATGTGATAAGATTTGTGGGTTTAATGTGATTAAATGAGTAAAGGGGTGTTTGGCATTTAGTTTTAGTGTTGAAAGTTGCACTAGATAGTGTATTGTATCAAGGTTTAATTTTTTTCTACTTTTGATGTGTTTTTGGATTTGTTTATATGGAAATGTGATAAGATTTGTGGGGTTTGATGTGATTAAATGAGTTAGGGGGTGTTTGGTATTTAATTTTATAGTTAGTAGATGTGTTTTGATTGAAAGTTGGTTGCACTAGATAGTGTATTGTATCAAGATTTAATTTTTTTCTACTTTTGATGTGTTTTTGGTTTTGTTTAAATGGAAATGTATTATGATTTGTGGGGTTTGATGTGATTAAATGAGTAATGGAGTGTTTGGCATTTCATTTTGGAAGTGACTATGTTGTTTGGATTAACAAATTAGAAAGAAAAAAAAACTGATAATGTGAGACATGAAAACACATTAAGCAATTTCAAAATGAAATGGCAAACACCCCTTTAAGCTTTGGTTGAATTTATTTATTGGTTAATGTTTTTTGAGTATTGTATGTTTGTCATTGTTATTTGCACAAACGCTACATTTTATGCATCTGGCACAAGATTTGTTAGTTATTACGGGTACTAGTTATCTTATGCATTGACTGAATGTATTTTGTTGATTGTTGTGAAGATAATAAATCAGAAAGTTGCGATATTTTTGATGGTGAATGGGTACCGGATGAGGACATTCCAGTATACACGAATAACACTTGTAGATGGATTGAAAGTCATCAAAATTGTATGGGGAATGGGAGGCCGGACACCGGGTATATATTCTGGAAATGGAGTCCTAAAGCTTGTGAATTGCCTCGTTTTGATGCAAGGACATTTCTTGGAATGATGAGGGATAAATCTTGGGCCTTTGTTGGTGATTCGATAAATCGGAATCATCTTCAGTCGTTCATTTGCCTTTTGTCTCAGGTAAAGTATTCTACTTTTACATGTCAAGAATCATGTGTTCTTGTTTCTTGAATGGATTTGAATAACATACTGCATCATATCAATCTGACATGCATGAATAATTCAAGGTAGAAGAGGGATTAACATAATGAATACTTGTAAAGATATAGCTTTTGGATCGTATAGACGGAAAAGAAAAAAAAGAGTTATGGACTTGATTGTTAAGAGGAAACATCTTAGTCCTGAATACCGAATCAGTTTAACTATCTAAACAGTGGTCTGATTGAATTGTCTTAACAATCGTATTTCTTCCTCAAAAAATTATGTTTTTGAAATATTTGTGTATTTTGTTTTCTCTAGGTAGAAGATGCAGTTGAACTGTACCACGATCCGGATTACAAAAACCGAAAATGGCATTTTCCATCATACAATCTTACAGTCTCAGTTATATGGTCTCCTTTCTATGCAAAAGCCGACATCTTTGAAGACATTAATGGTGTTTCGTCATCAGAGATTGAACTCCACACTGACATTCTTGACAAAACGTGGACCGAACAATTTCACACATGGGATTACGTCGTATTTTCAGCTGGTAAATGGTTTATCAAATCCGCAATCTACTATGAAAATAAATCTGTTTTAGGCTGTCACGGTTGCAATGGAAAGAACAACTACACTGATGTTGGTTTCAATTTTGCTTACCGCAAAATCTTAAAAAATGTTTTTAAATTTATTTTGAAATCCAGCCCAAAAAATATGATCATATTCAGAACTTCAACACCAGATCACTTTGAAAATGGTGAATGGTCAACTGGTGGGCGTTGTGATAGAACGGTTCCTGCTAATGAAGGTGAGTTTCAGATGAACGAATTGAACAGAATCCTTAGAGAGATTGAATTACCAGAAATTACAAAAGCTGAAGCTGAAGCTTCCGAAAAAGGTATGAAATTGAAACTTCTTGATGTGACGCCTCTTTCGTTGTTGAGGCCCGATGGGCATCCGGGCCCGTATAGACATTTTTACCCTTTTGCGAAAGATAAGAAGGCGAAAGTTCAGTATGATTGTCTGCATTGGTGTTTGCCCGGGCCAATTGATAATTGGAATGATTTGCTGATGAACTTGGTGGTAAATGGTTAATGCAATGGCTTTGTGAATATTGTTAAGTGCTTCATTGCTACGCCTCTTGAAAGTTGAAAGTATATGTTTCCACAATTCCTTATGGTTTTAGAAGTTTGATCACACGTTTGTTTAAGGATGTAATTTGGTAGATTTTTTTGTTAATGAGTTTATTTTGTCGCAGAAGACTCTTGCATGGTCTTATAGACCGAAGAGACATGCTTGTATTCTAAAACTATATATAAGATGAGATCGATCAAGTATCTATCATGTATCATTGGTTTATATGTTGGTGTTGTCTCAATTCCTTGGATGCCGTATGTGATGACTAGATAAGGCTGTGAATGGTCAAGCTTAAGGACTGTCGGGTAAGCTTGAACTCGGCTTGATTGCTTAACAACCTCTTTTGCTGGTTGCATTATGTTGCCATTGAAATCTATCTGTCGACTACATTCTGAGCTCGTTTATATCATTCAAAGAAGGTTAATGAGAACCAATAATTTTAGTTTGTTAGTCTACAACATCAAACGAGTGCCAAAAGTGGGGTTCCCACACATGGTGGAGGGGGGCCGTAATGGCCTTCACTCGTGGTAGAAGGCACTATTACGATTGGATAGGCCAATGCTAATGGCTCGGTTGGTTGACCCCCAACCGATTTGGTCTACTACTAGCTCACCCGAATTGGTGACTGGTCATTCCCAACATTTTCAAAATTAGGCCAATGCTAATGGTAACCACAAATATTGTAGTCACCCTATGCCACATCAGTTTTATCTCTTCAAGATTACACCCCAACCACAAACAAGTATTAAGGCGAGCAACCACAACAAAAAGCATACCTCACAAAGCAAATAAAAAAAGCTACACACACAAACAAAATGAAAGATTCGGTTGGGTAGCCAACCGAGCAATTGAAAAGGTTGGGGTGTGACTCAGTTGCATCCGGTTGAGCTAATGAGAGGAACTCGGTTGGGGGGTCGGTTCGTTGGGGGTATTCGGATTCCATTAGAATTGGCTTTATGATTTGTCAGCCAACCGTAAGTTTCAATTGTTTTTGTGTGTGTAGTTTTTTATTTTATTTGTTTTTGCGGGGTATGTTGTTGTTGTGGTTGTGATCGTCTTATTAGCAAATTATGGTAGGGTGTAGTTTTGAAGAAAGAAAACTGATGTGGCATAAAGTGACCACAATACTTACTGTCACCATTAGAATCAGCCTTATAAGTATCAATCATTTCTTAAAAAGAAAATGCAAACTCTACAGTGTTCTCTAGTTGTAAGTGTCAAGTGTTTTGATACTTAAAAGTCTACTCGAAGCTAAGAGCACCAGGTGCCCATGTGCCATATGGCTCATTTTATAGCAAAATGTACCGTCATTTCAGCACTTTTCCTCCTTTATAGCTCTGAACCTATAAGAGTATAATTTAACCAAAAAACACACTCCTTTTATCACTCAAGTTATAGCACTTTCTCTGGCCCACACTTTAACCCAATAAAACACAAATAAAATAAAAAAGCAAAAATGCCTTATAACTCAGCTGATAAATTTGACGCGAGACCTTATAACATGATGCGGCCCGTGCGGGTGTGATGTCGAGCCATAAGGTAGGGCTACATTTTGATATATGATCACATCAAACTGAATGTCTTGATTTGCCAATAATTGGATGGGCCGAGGCCCACTTTATTACATCAAACTGAATGTCTTTAATATTTCCAAAATTTAATACTACGTACTACTTACCCTAACAGTAAACTTTTCAAAATTTTATATAATTTTTTGAAATTTGAAAAAACATAACCGTTAGATAGGGTTTCATAGCTCTTGTATAAAACCCTCACAATCACCACCACACTATTCACACCTTTCTTCACAAATCTCAAAACCAAACACGAAAAATGGCCGACATCGCAGCCAACGCCAACCCCGTCATCATCCCAACAAAGAAAAGAACCAAAAAGGCCCTAAAACCAAAAACCTCTAACGAAACCAACATCGTCCCCCCGGAACCAATCTCCAACGCGCCATTAGTTCCCGACATCTCTACGGGAAAAGAAAACGCCGTCTCAAAATCCAAGAAACCATCCAAAGCGAAAAAAGACCCGAAACCAAAATCTGAAAATGCAGCGTTTTCGTTCGAGAAAGAGATGCAAGAAATGCAAGAGAAGCTTGAAAAGATGACACTTGAAAAGCAACAAGCGGAAGAGAAGCTGAAGATGAAGGAGCAAGAACTCGAGTCGCGTAATGAAGAACAAGAAAAGGTGAAAATGGAGTTAAAGAAGTTGCAGAAATTGAAAGAATTTAAGCCCACTATGGTATTTTACTAAACCCTTTTGATATAATCTTGTTTCTTGATTGATTTCTGTAAAAGGGTTGCAGAATCTTGGATCTTGATTTCTAGGGTTTTGATATAGAGCCTGTATTGTGATCTATGAAATTAGGGTTTGTATCTTGAATTGGGTATTTGTTAGGAAAGTTGAAATTGGGTTTTGATTATCTGTTATGTATCGATAATAAGTTATGTGCGTTGATTCTTTGATTTTAGGTTTTGAGAATATTTATTAGTATGATTTAAGCAAGTTCTTGATTTTGGGGCAATTTTAAATTAGGGGTTTGGTGATCTGTTATATATTTGTAACAATCTCTGTGCTATGATTCTTGTTCCTAGGTGCTGAGAAATGTGATTATGATTTATAACATTTATTGATTTAACGGCTTAGGTTTGTATCTTTATGGGCGATTTGTTGCGAAACCTAACAGATTAGAATTTTGGTTTTTAGTATCTGTTTTTCTCCTATAAGAATCTTGATTACCATTTATGATAGGGCTTTGGGTTTTGTTTACGGGAATATGATCTGTTTTGTTAGCTGCATTGATCTCGAGTGCAGCAAAAGGGCAAAAAGTTTACATCTTTAGACCTATATGTGCTTTAATTGTTGATTACCGGTTTTGGGAAATTTGATAATCTGTTTTACAACTTTCTCAGACTCTGCCCCTTTTGCACTCGTCGAAAGACAAAGATCAAGTGAAGAAGAAATGTGAAACTAAGAAGCCAGCAACTCCTTACATCATGTGGTGTAAAGAGCACTGGACTGAGGTAAACACTAACCTTTGTCAATAGTCTTATATGGGCGAGCATCTAAATAGTATGATAACGCTGGGGTTTGTTATGCTTTTTATAGGTCAAGAATGAGAATCCGGAGTCAGAGTTCAGTGAAATGGCAAGCATATTGGCTGCAAAATGGAAGGTGCTAACGCCCGAAGAGAAGAAGCCTTATGAGGAGAAGTATCAAATTGAGAAGGCGGCTTATGCGAAAATTGTTGGTAATGAGAAAAGAGAAATTGAAGCTATGAAGCTCTTGGAAGAGGATCAGAAGCAGAAAACAGCAATGGAGTTGCTTGAACAATATCTGCAGTTCAAACAAGAAGCCGAGAAAGAGGGAGATAACAAAAAGAACAAGTAATTTGACAGTTATCGTATGTTTTAAAATTGCACACCATATTCTATTTTTAATGCTAATAGCTTTCTTTTTTTGCATACAGAAAAGAGAAAGATCCATTAAAGCCGAAACGTCCTGAGTCTGCTTATTTCTTGTTTATGAACGAGCGACGTGCTTCTTTGGTTGCTGAAAGCAAGAGTGCAGTGGAGGTAGTTTAATTTAAATATTAAACTTAGTCAGAATTGCTGGTTTATTCTATTGTGAAGAAGTAACTAATTTGTGTTACATTCTGGGTGATGACAGATTGCTAAGATTACAGGAGAAGAATGGAAGAACATGACAGAGAAGCAAAAAGCTCCGTATGAAAAAGTGGCAAAGCAGAAGAATGAAAAGTATACGCAAGAAATGGAGGTTTACAAGCAGAATAAAGAGGAAGAAGCTGAAAATGCCAAGAAGGAAGAAGACGAGCTTTTGAAAGTCCTAAAGCAGGAAGCTTTACAGTTGCTTAAAAAGAAAGAGAAAACCGAAACCATCATTAAGGTTTGTGTTCCTAGTTCTGATTTGATTGTTCAATTCCCGATGAAGTTTTTCGTGGCTTTAATTAATTGAGTTTTTATTTTTGTTGTTGCAGAAAACAAAAGAGGATAAGAATAAGAAGAAGGAAGAGAAGAAGAACAAGGTCATTGATCCTAACAAGCCTAAACGCCCTGCGTCTTCTTTCCTTATTTTCAGGTATCCTATTTGTATACAATTCAAGATTTGAAGCACAAAACAGGTTCTTTGCAGCGAATATTCACTGTTCAAGATTCGAAGTAAAAAGTTTGATAATCATGTTTTTTGCATAATGCAGCAAAGAAACTAGGAAGGAGTTGTCGAAAGAGAAGCCAGGAATCAGCAATGCTCAAGTCACTGCTCTCATTTCGGTGAAGTGGAAGGTACACTCCCACCTTTCTGTCAAGTTAATTTCTCACAAGTTTAGTTAACCAATCTCTTGTTAATATATTTTGTGGTATGTGTTCAGGAATTGAGCGAAGAAGAAAAACAGAAATGGAACGCTGAGGCTGCAGCAGCAATGGAAGCTTACAAGAAGGAAATGGAAGAGTACAACAAGAATGCAGTGGAGATCACTGAACAAGAATGACCGGCTTACAGATGTTCAACTGCTTATGTTGAACATCTACAGATTGCAATTATCATTGTGTCTTTGTTTCAAGTAGTTGGTAGTTATAGCTCAAGTTGGAGTCACAAATTCGTGTATTGAACCGCATTATAGAGTCAATAATGAATCTAATGAATGAATACCAACTTCAAACATATTAATGGTCGAACAATTTTGTTTATGCCTAAATATGTTTATGAGCTCTGCCAACAAATAACGCGTTAATACTAAAACCAGTTACGATCCTCTTAAGTTAGTCACTTCGCAATTTGTCACTTTAATGTTGCTCGGTTGAGGCTCACCTTTTTCTTCCTGATTGGCTTCCTCATGCTCAGGTTGAGACTTTATAAGTTGACTTTTTTGTTCAACAATAGTTTAATCCTTGAAACATATTGTGGTAGAACACTCTCTGGCCGAGTTGATATTGACACAATGACACACCTGCTGTAATCTGCAAGTAGTCTTCTACAATCATTTTTACAATGTTTACATGATCTGAGCAAATTGATGTGAGAAATTTTTAAAGTTTCAAAGACCAATTGTTGCAAGTTCTAAAGATATCCCGTAATGTAATGGTAAAATATAATTCATGATGAATAAAGTTAGTTCTACTTGCTAGTGGAATCGTGCTCGTAGGTTGATCAGTGTCAGTTATGCAACCTCTTTCCAATCACTTGCTTCATCAAGTTCCAATTAGTTAAAAATCATGTCCACACAACGTCATTTTGACTTATTCAACATAATTAACTAACATGAACTCATCACAAGTCATTTTGAAGAGGGTCAGCAACAGGTTAGTTCAAATTTAACTTCATCCCCATTCAACTAGTTTGTTTACACTTAATACACTAGATCACGGTTACTAATGTGTATTCCAATCCTACTCATACATTGTTCGAAGCTCAGGTAATCACGTTTCTGCCCACAATGTTTTATCATTTGACATGATGACATTTCAATCACTGAAAAGTTCATTCTCAACTTCTGGCTTATGTTGTTTTGGGGTCCATTGCAGTGTAAACTTTCTGTTTATAGTAGTTGCGATGCCAATTGTAGATGCTCCCAACCAAGAACGGAAGAATTATAGTATTATACCAAAAGGATATAAGATGATGAAAGAATGGCAACAGGTAGGCAACTACTGCTGTAACGCATAATAGAAAGAAAATATAAACAATATTATCTTGTCAGAATCCGATTCAAGTTTTGCAAAATGGGAATCCAATTCTATTGCAGAAATTTGCTATAACTACATATGCTACCAAATGTTCCAAATGTGTGAGTGATCAATCAACTGAACCAAAAAAGAAGAGAAATTTAAGCTGCAATGGCTTCGATCCAATGCCAAAGGCCAGTTGACCACACCAAAAACATCACCCAACAGAACCATGCCCCAGTCAACACATGTGGCTACCAAAAACCAGCTGACCACACCAAATACAACCATCAACATACCCCTACCAATGCCCAAAACAAATGTAACAACACATGCACCTGTTGTCGCCGTAAAGAAAACGAACACTCTTACATCAACAAAGTGAAAGACATGGCAAATTCAGCTTACAAGAAGGTGGCAGACCAGATACACCACCATGATCAACACAACAATGGACATCGGCCTAACACTGGCCCAAAACCGGTTAGCCCAAAACAGAAAGAAGGAAGCATGACCAACTGCATACCTAGAATCGGCGATTACAAGAAAAGAGATAAAACCTCAAGAAAGAAGAAGGGAAACGACTGCAAACGTAAAGATGGAAGCAGCAGTAGTGACAGTGAAAGTGACAATGAAGCTCATGTGAAGCGTACTTAAATTATTGGACTTGAATTATCTATTCTCTAGCTCAAGGGCATAATAAACCACAACTTAAGGTCATGGAGCTATTGAAATTCAGTGTGTAATAACTACTAGTTTTCGTTTATGTGCTTGTCTGTAATAAAAGTGATATATTAACTTAACGAGTTAAATCTCTTGAATGCCATAGTTACCTATCAAGAACAGAGAAGAATACAACATAACAGATGACACAAACTGTATTCTTAACTAGAAAATTATGGTTATGACTTATGATGATAAAATGATATAATAATATTGGCCAGAATATACAGAAAGATCACCTGTACGCCTCTACAAACTTACTCTGGGTGCTTTGGTCACCTTTTCGTTCCTAATTCTTGAAACAAACGTGCAATAGCTTTAACAGCACCTTCTTCAGCTTCTTCATGAGTCTCGAGATTCTTCTCTGCAATTTGGAATGAGTGATCACCATATTCAATGACATGCAAATCGTTAAAAGCTTTCAGCTGTTTCCTGACCTTTTCTAACTATTCCAGCGGCAGAAAACATCATTACTGCCCTACATCAGACATTTTAAAACATAAGCAGAGAACCAAATAAGCCATAAGCCCGTTAACTATAGAAGTCGAAAATTTTGTTAGACCATGCATGGTTAATCTAGTTTCTGCTATATGTATCCGTAAACACGAATTAACAAGTTTAAGGCATTCAAATCACCGCTAACATAAACTAAATAAAACTTAGGTCCATTGAACAAACATTCACATTACAAACAGCTGCCAAGCTCTAAATGAATCTAAAACTTAAGGAGTGTTTGGGATTGCTCGTTTCCATTCCACCTAAAATAAGCGGATTCTTATGAGCTTATTTCGAAGTGTTTACTTTAGCTGATTATAAATATACCTTTTTACAAACATATGTAACTTAAAACCTTTGAAATTGAAATTGATTCAAAATAATCAACAAATAATTACTTTTTGAGTATTCTTACAGTTTTACACATTCAAAACACCATTATCAAAAAGTAGTTATTTTTCCCCAAAATCGTCCCTGACCCCGTGCATCCCTTTTGGGTGCCGACTGACCCTTCCCCAGAGAACCTAACCTCAGGCAATGAGCACATGTTCGGCTTGGCGCGCTGAGGAAGAGAGTTCTTGATTGGGCATGTAGATTATATGGTTTTGGCTTTCAAAATTCAATACAAAATAATTCACAATCTTTTAAACTAGTGTTGTTAGTTAGTTACATAAAAATGTCTTATTTTAGCTAGAGCATCGGGAGTGCTTTTTTTTTGCCCTACTAATCCACGGGATTTGAGCCCACTGCCAAACAGACTCAAACGTGGTAAAGCCCTCCCCTTTTCAGAAAGGTTGGAGCGCTCGTTTGTTGGATAAGTCATAAATGGCAAGTTGGTATAGAGCAATGTTGGCAGGTGCATTCATGATTTCCTATGTATGGATGATGAGACAATGAGACACCAAGCGTGAAGCTTTATAACTAAGGGGAGTGACATTATCAGCGTGAAGGCGCGTCCATGTGCATGCCCGACTTGGGAAATGCCTTCACTCCACATGCTTCTATAGATAATTACAAAACTTTTGAGTACTTAATTAGTATACCTCGATGGCTCGAACCAGAATGTTTGATATCATAAAGCACATAAAATACAAATCTTCTAAAAAAATCACCCCCAAACATCCTTTTGAACTCTTTGGAAAATTTCATTCTTGGTTTCTAAACCTTCTCACTAGAAAAGTTACCTCACTGCCCAATTTGTACCATTCGAGTTTTTTTACCTTTGTTGGAAGTAATACAAGACTATATACTATTCCATCATTTTTTTTGATAATTGAGTCATTATCTAAAATACAACACACAAATAATACACCATTTATTTTTTTGAAAAGCAATAATACACCATTTATAATATATATGTTTCAGTCAGATATACATATCCTTGAAAGGATGCATCCATAAGGAACAATATAAGGGCAAAAGTCTTCACTACATATATATAAAAAGGAGAACCAATCTTGATACATTGATCATTGGCGATAAATATTACAACTATATTATGAGGCAAGCCACCCGACACATATCTTTTTCTTAGCACTAAACCTGAAAGACCATATAATTAATATTTAAATCTATACAAATGTGGCTAGGTTAATACTATCTATTTAGACCACAAATCTCTAGATAGAACTAGCTACCTAATCATTAAGAAAAATGATAGCTAGCTTCAAAGTTCAAACAATATTTCAAGCAAGCTCTTGGTTCTTCTCCACCACCCTCACTTCTTTAGCAGATCTAAGCACATTGGCCTAAAATACCACAGAGTCAAATTTAACCATCATTATCTTTAACTAAACAAAGGAGTGAGCTAGAGAGATATAGGGAGAAAATATAAATAGCTAGGTTACCTGAACATCAGTGATTTGAACAGCAAAAGCATCAACAATGAGCAAAGACAATGTCTTGTTGTAAGTTCCAGCCTCAAGTTTCTTAGCCAACAAGTCATTGTGCTTCTTGTTTAAGTACATTTCCACTTCTCTTGCACCTCTTTTTGTTCTGCAAATTAAAAAACAAAGTTACATATATATATTTTTTTGGTAAGAGGAAGTAACTTAAAAGAAAAACTGACCTATCAGATTGAAGGCGTTCATATTCAGGATCATAGTTTAAGAACACAAAATGAAGATGTTTTTGTCTGTCACCCATTGTGGAGTTAGGTTGAGTTGAGTAGGCAGCTATCTACTATTAGCTTTTAGTGATTATAAGATCCATTGGTCATTGCCTTTTATACTAGTTTACCACCAAATTACTTTGACTCTTTCAAACCTTGTTGGATCTAAACATTGCAAAAAATAATAAAAGGATAAGCTTTTATATTTTTTTATAAATATAATATATTGTTTATATATAATTTAAAGTGTGTAGGGTTAAAGAGAAGAAATACAATGATCATTACTTTTGAAAAGCAAGGAAAGAATTATTAGCTAGTTATTTTGGCATTAATTAATACTACTCTTTAAAGTAAATATTTTTAAGATAATATAAGCAAGTTTCATTGAGTTATACTAGCAAGTTTTCATTTTAGATCTATTGAATGTGTATCAATATTACCCGTGACAGTGTGTCGGCAAGTTCAGCTTTTACATATGACAATGTGTGAGAAATAATTGCTATCGGATATCATGTAAGGTGTGATAAATATCCTTATTATATATAGCTTTGATAACCATCAATGTTAACCGATCCTCATGCAAGGTACGTACATCTGTTTAGAGAACGCAACTATTTGCTTGTAAGGTCGTACTTTTGGAATCAACTAATTACGTGCATGAAGGTTGGCCGGTAGTTATATATAATATCCTTATCCTTACGTGTATTTAAAGTATAGAGTGCACATTTTCGAACAGCGAAAAACCATTCATGGAATTTCACCTTAGTAAAGGGACAACGAATGTAACTATTTTAATCTAAATGGTTACTAGTCAACGTGGTTAACTTTTAATTAAGAATAAATAAATTACTACAAGTGATTGTTTCCTTAAATCATGCATGGAAGCTTCTCTAATATGAAGGATTAATAATATTATAGTCGATCGAATATTGGTCACCGCACGTACGCACGCTTGTTGATGATCGATGATTAAAAGTCAACAGATTCCCTTAATTGAATCTAAAGCCACTAATTTATTGCCATGTTACATTACGACGTGCACATATAACTATTAACTTTAATTAATCTTTGTTTTAGATCCGTGCAATATTCAATTAATTATAATGTCGTCATATATATTATCTCGAATATTTGAACGTAAGTATTGTACGTAATATCGTTTTTGAGATCTTGCTTCTAGCAAAATAAGTAATCAGATGGAGTAGTACAAAAAGCATCTGATTATAATACGAATCAGAAATGGCTGAAATGGTTGAATCTTCGGTTAAAGAGGATGTAAAAGGCTATTTTGGAGGCTTCGTTTTTTTCGCTTTGGTGGCACATGTGGTTTCATAGGAACGCTTGTGTTTTTCGAGTAGTGCGGCCGAAGCAAAACGTCTTCTTTGATAACTTTGTTTTGATGACGTTTATTTGGATTAGTAGTAGATGTAATTATAAGCACTTTAGTTGGGTCCGGTGGCTTCAAAATCTGTCACTTTACTTCTGCTATGTAATTGTTTTGTTATCTAGCTCTTTGATAGTTTAACAAAATTTCGCCGTTAAAAAAAAAAAGCACTTACAATATTGGATTTCATTATAATTTTTAACGAGTTTTATTAAAATATAACAGTTGTCAAAATAAAAAGTTCATACGAGAAGTTGATATAATTTAATGTCTTCATCTTGCTATTATGGTACCGATAATCTTCCTAATTACCATATCGTGTATGTTTGCGCTATTGTATATAACTCGTATTCACGTAATTACCAGTACTCCTGTAGATTGTTGATCGTACGTTATATGTTTTTGACATGACAAAGTTGATAATTTGCTCTCATTTCTTTTCTGATCTATTGTATTTGCATTTAAAAAAGCAACAACTTTTGTTTTATAATGTTTTTTTAATTTTGGTATGGGCCTATGCGATTGTTTGATCTCTTGGGACCATATAATGCTCACAATATGACATGTTAGATCACGGAAATAAACTGGAACAGTAACATGTGATCGAGGGGCCGGGTACTAAAAGAGTAAAGTCATAATCCCAATGTTTGAATACACTGTATCATGGTTAAATACTTGAATTATATTCATTACTGATGTGATTGACTTGGTCATAAAAAGTCATAACAATACCTGCTATATATAAAAGAAACCAACATGAAAGTAAAAAGTGATTGGTCAAGATTTATAAAACCCATGTGCGGTAGATGTTGTAGACTTCTAGGCATATATTAAAAAAAATTGTTGTATAGTAGATGAAAATATAATTTAATACGAGTATATTTTCAGCTAATATACAACGATAATACATACATTGTGTGAGACTTTTTTACGAAATGGTAGATGTAGATCTTTAACAGAAAGCTTAAACTAACCGGCCACTCATGGATAATTTAGTAATAAAAGTGCTTATAAGGATTATCAAACAAACATGAGTGGTTTTAAGTTCAAGTCTTGTTTTGTCAACTCTAATGTATGTGGTCACGGATATCTTCTTAAAAGGAGAAAGATTTTAACGTACATATATGTTATAATGCATTTTAACGTACGTATAATAAGTTATAACGCTGAACTCAAATCTCATGAATAGGTAGGCTAAAATATGGAAAGCATGATTAACAAGAAAATAAGCCAAAGCCAAAGCCAAATTCAGGCAATTTAAATTACATGCACACACGTTAAAAAAACTAGATACGACTCGCAAATATATATATATATATATAGTTTTTGGTTATGTCTTTCACAAAAACGTCATAATTTACTATTAAAAATGCATGTTTATGAGTTATAGTTTTTGGTTATGTCTTTCACAAAAACATTACCAAACTAAAGCAACGGTGAATATGAAAAGATGAACTGATCAGGTGAATCTAGTCTGACGAAATTGATGTTTCTACGTAGTTTCATATGGAGTACCAGGTAGAAAATATAATTGAAAGGCTGTACAGTACAGTAATTTTATGACGTCACTACACAAACACGTGTCAATGTATGAAAGGCTGTGTACTTCAGGGGGCCCTATAATGAAAGAGAGCAACCGAAACGTGTGGTTACTGACAAATTAAAGAACCACCGACAGCTTCTCTGCTGTCCTGTGATTCCCACACGTGAGACTGTGTGCATCAGCCTTTTCAACTTCATTCAACTTTTTGGTACTACTTTTCTTTTCAAACATATATGTTGTTAAACAAAATGAAACACTATTTGGAGACTACTTAAGTTTGAGCCTAGCTAAACAGGTTTCTCAAGTTAAAGTTTAGATGTATGAACATGTTACGGCTAATAATGCTAAATATTTTGACACGACTAACTAAACAAATCGAGTTAAAGTTTAGATGTATGAACATGTTACGCCGAACATGTCAACCTAAACATAACACGAGCCACCATCCAAATAGTGTTTAAAGGATCGTATAAGCTGTTTTTATCAACATCGTATTTGCAAGGTGTGATTCGTTTGTATTTTACTAGACGGCAGTACACCGTAAAAATTTTATAGTGATAAATTTTGTAGCATTGAATCTATGTATATTTTTATTTTGTTAGTTTTAAAGCAAGTTAATGACTAATTAATCAATGTTAATGGAAAGTGTCGTATGAGTAATGAATCGTATATACTTGATTGATGATCATTTTGCATAGTGTGTAGTAAAAAACATTGGTAATCGAACATGGCTTGAGTAATGAATCGTATATATATAAAAGTATGTTAGTTGTCAATACTGGCCTAACTTGAGGTAACCTTTGTATACATGCCGAGGCAATGTCAAAAACTTTAAGAACATGCAGTCTTTCTTTCTCATCGAAAGAAAACTCGAAACCCCTTTGTTTAGTATTCCAATTGTCTTCTTTTGGTTCAAAAACACATTTTGTTGAATCTATGGCATTAGGACGGCTGAGTATATCCAATTAAAGTATCGTCCCAAACTAGTATATGTCATCTTTTGGGACAATACTTCATTTATGGTGTTGTCCGGCGGTAGTGGTGAAACGGTACGTGCTGGTGGTTTGTGATGACCGATGTCACACATTTCATTTGCAAGTTGGGTAAAACCATAATCAGCTAGACGGATGTTGAAATCGACTCCAATCATAATGTTGGAGGTTTTAAGGTTTCATGTACATTAATAATCATGTTTTTGTCTCGTGCATGTTGTGAATGATTAAAGGAAATTATATTGTTCTTGCTATTTGGTTTCTTGTCTTGAACCTTTGTCTTCACTTTAGAGGTGTGTGTGAGTGTGTCCATGTTTCCCTGCTCCTTTAAATTTAAATCATGTCAACCCCCATGATAATTATATCAGATTTGTACACAAGAAGGACAATGATTGGTGTAATTGAACATATAAGTTAAAACTACTAAATTGTATAAAAAGTTAAAAACCTTACCAAGAAGCAAATCTCCGAGACTCCCCATGGGATAATAGTCACAAAACAATAAACTTGATCAACCTTGTCGAGTAAGGAAAGCGTTAACCGGGACAAGATATTCACATTTTTTACTTGTCGATGCTAGTTATGCTACTCATCGTCCAAATACCTTCCTCCTAGCACTAACCGTCCTAGTAAACCTTTTCACGACACAACACTTACCATCTAAGAACACAACCTTTTTCGGAGACTCCTGATGCTTCCTAATGCACACTCTCCCATTACACCAACGGATGCCCTCATCACATCCTTCATTGTCCATCGACACCCATTGTTGTCCACTTTGTTAGTTCCATCACCAAAACGCTTCACCGTTGGTATATCATCCATCCATCCATCCAATAAATGTGTCGTCATACTCATATAGAGACAATGATGATCGCTCATTTTCTTCGCCAATCCTAGTAAAGTCATATACTAAAATATTAGTTGCAATGAAAATGTATCGCCCTAGACTAATGAAATTAATATACAAGAACATTACCTTGGAACTTGTCTAATATCTACTTGTCGTCCAAAGCATGGAATCTATTACTGAATCCAATATTGTGAATTTCTTAGGTGGTCCGATAAGATACCCATCTCAAATTTATAAAACACATTGAATCGATTACATATTTGCAATTACTTAGCTAACTCAAATCACATATGAAACAATTGTAGTACACAGATTCTTCGTTGCTCAACGATACGTGGTAATTTCTTGCTCGTTTTACACTTAACTGGTGATACATGGCGTGTTGTCTTTTGCTCTTAGCATTTTCATGGGCATCTCCCACTAAGTGAATGGTAATCTAATAATGTAGTTTTTAACTTCATGACATAACTACACTCGCATCAAGTAATTGGTTTGATGATATGCACTAATAAAGAGGTGGTTGGTTGAACTCACTCCCGGGGTTTTGTGTAGAGTGGTTCACTAGTTGATCGAAAACTAACTCCAAATAGGACTAAACCATACACGAACCAAGACGAATAAATGAAAAAACTGATGGCGCATCGGACACTGTCTATCGGTTATAGCCCAACCCGAGGAACATAACGTTTAAGCCCAATTGCCCACTCATATAAAACTGTCTTTTTTTTTTGCAAAAATTATTTAAAATTTAAAAACAAGTTCTACATCTCCACCACTTCATTAAAAACATAAAAATTACCATGTGTTCAAATGCCATACTTAATGAAAATAAGGATAAATCTCAGCAATTTAGTACAGAATACATATTGAAGGAAACCAAATGAAGAGTATCTAAAACTTGTCACAAAGACTTTTGTACAAGTGATAAGTAGGAGCAACCTTAGCGATATCCACATTATTGGGAGTCACCGGCCTGAAGTCAAGATAAGTATTTGGTAAGATTTAGTTGCTAACAAAGTACCAGGAGGAGACAAGATCTCTGATGGTTCTAAGAAGGTTAGACTTGGAGTACACATCATAAAGCATGGAAGAGAAACAATTATCTGATGTATTTAACAACACTAGAACTAGATTAGCACGAGGCTAGATAAACAAAGCGCCACAAGTAACAATGATGTGCGCGCATCAAGTGGCTGCGTGAAAAATACACCGACGGTTTTTGCAAAATAGAGATCATAAAGTAATGACCTTTTCTTCCATGAGTTGCTTCAAGATGGAAAGAGCAATTGTTTCAGCTTCTTTTAGTGTCAGGTCCAGCAAATATTCATATAAAAGCTATCACCATCAATTAAAACTCTTAACCATCAAATTGTCTTCCCAAAAAACATTTAAGTAAAAAAAACATCAATAAGTTGTGGTATCCATGGAGAAAAAAAACACTCTCCAATTCTGGCTCATCTACTGAGAGCCTTGCAAACTTTAAAAACCTTGTATCCTCCAATGTATAAAAGTCGTCTCCACCAACATCCCACAACAACATGGTTTTCTCTTTGACCCGACTTGACCTGACCCGTTTTGAACCGAACCCGATTAACCCGAGTTGAAATAGGGTTGGGTTCGGGTATGTTATTTTTAGCCTCGACCCGAGAGATCTGAACCCGATTAATACCCCTAGGTGCCAACTTTGTTCGCCTAAACTAGTCATATAAAATATCAACATTAGTTCTCAATATTCATTTATAAGACATCTCGGTATATAACTACTTAGATACTACCTCCGTCCCATAATTATTGTCCACTTTGACTTTTTTGAGTTTTTTTTTTATTTAATTTTGACTCTAAATATTTTTATTTGTGTAATATAATGCTTGATGAAAAATATATGGATAGATTGAGTTTTAAATGTTTTTTCATTTGTTATAATTTTATCAAGTATTATATAACACAAATAAAAATATTAATGGTCAAATTTGAACAAGGAAAACTCAAAAAAGTAAAATTGGACAATTATCATGTTGTATGCAGTTTGTTTCTTAAGATAAAGAAATTTGTTGAAACACATCGAAATATTATTACCACATCCCGTATTACTTCAGTTGGTTATCTCGCTATACCATACGTCCATACTTCAAAACGAGATGTGAAACACCGCGTAACTTGATAAATATCAAAGAAAAAAGGTAATGAGAAGAAATTACACTGTAGATGCTCATTCTTGGAACAGAGGTTAGGTTCGAGACACAACTGAGATACTTTTGAACCTCAGTTAGACAAAGATAGCATATTTATCTATTTAAATTAGTCACATATATCCGCTTGCATGCTCAAATGCAATGATAATACCTAATCGCGAAACGACATATATGCAAAGATAGTATATTATCTAGCAAACCTTACTAAGTGCGTTCACGTCCACTTACATATAATCATAACTAACTATACTACCCTACTTACATAAATAAACTAATATACGAAATATGAGTCACTCTACATGATGCGAACGCCAATATATAATTAAGAGAAGTTAAATTTAGGGATAGTAACAAAAAAATCCTCGTATTTTTCACTTTTTGTGGTTGTATGTACTGAACTTTTTTTTCTTATTGTGTGTACTCAATTTTCAAATTTGATCATTTTGTGTATTTTGTGATATTTTACCTTTACTTTTTTAAAATTTTGAAAGGTAAAATGGTCATTTTACCTGACAGAATAATCACAAAATACACACAATAATCAAAATTTGAATGTTAAAAATTCAGTACACAACCATAAAAAATGACAATTACTATCTATTTTTTTGTTATTATCCCTTAAATTTATTAGCATATAATTAAAAACTTATTTAAACGGAGACTGATGTCGTGCTCAAATGTTCATATATTGGTTTTTGAATCATCAGTAATCCAAGAATCATCCGCTCCTTCTTTGAGGGGTGGTGGTTTTGATGTTGGTGGCGGAGCATAAGAAGTGGAGTCGGGATAATACTTGCTATGGTTTCAGCCAAGTTGGCCATGGAGGCTTCGAGTCGCGAGCCTATGGGCGAAACGTACAGCGTCATCGATTGGAGGCATGAGTAAGATGAATGAAAGCACCAAATGATAGAGACTGATTTGAGATGGTCAATCTCCCAAGAATTAGATACGAGACGAGATGTGATAAGGCCCTTAAAGCGGGCAATACTCCAAAAGAAACTATACTTTTAACAATTTTCTTTTCTTCATATTCATTCTTATGCCAACTACAATTTAATTAAGTGGAAAACATTATGCTACCCGAAACTTTAGCAACAAACAAAGAACGTGGGATGAAGGAGTTACTAGTGCTCCCTAAACTCATGCAAGCAAGTAACACACTAACTAAAGACTTATTAAAAGTGCATGTGACAAAATAACAAGGTAACATGGCTAAGTATTGCTAAGGATCAGTAGACTTGGTCTTCTGTTGCTTGTAGTCTCGTACCATGAAGTAGCTCGAATCATATGTGGCTCATAGTCATATAAAGACAATGATGATAGCTCATTTTCTTCGCCATTCCTAACAAAGTCATATACTAAAATATTAGTTGCGGTGAAAAATGTATCACCCTAGACTAATGAAATTAATATACAAAAACATTACAATATAGTTCCTAGAGGTTATCAAATAAAAGAAAAAGCTTGGAATTTATCTAATATCTACTTGTCGTCCAAAGTATGGAATCTGTTATTGAATCCAATATTGCAATTTTCTTAGGTGGTCTTATAACATACCCATCTCAAATTTATAAAACACATTCAACTTACTTAGCTTACTCAAATCACATATGAAACAACTGTAGTACACAGATTGTTCGTTGATCAACATTCAACGATACGTGGTGATTTCCTGCTCATTTTACACTTAATCGGTGATACATGCATGGCGTGTTGTCTTTTTTTCTTAGCATTTTCTTGGGCATCTCCCACTAAATAGTCTATAAATGGTAATCTATTACGTATAAAGTTTTTAATCTTCATGACATAATTACACTCGCATCAAGTAACGGGTTTGATTGAGATGCGCTTTTAGGAAATAGCGTTTGATTAAATTGTGTAATCACTTTTGTAAAACGTTGCATCACATATTTTGTGTTTGTGAAGATTAAGGAATCAGTATACCTTTATGTGTTCCTTCTTAACAAGTAAATTACAATAAGCAATTTACCTGGTACATTTCTACAAACATGGTATTTTTTTCATCCCTTATAGAATATTTTGATTGTGTTTCTGATATAGAGAAATCACATCTTAATATCATTACACTTTTATGATTATAGAGTATAGACACATAAATTAGAAATGACCTTTTTTCCCCTATCAACACTTGGTCACTCGGAAAAAGTGTAAATTGGCAGGGACACCTCAACCCTGTGTACCATAATGGTACCCATCAACTCTACTCAGCAAATGTTTGATGCCTGTGAAATACCTTCACCCAATACCCAACCATGCTGCGGAACGGAATCAAACTCGCGTCCTTTAGTTAAATCAAGACATCACATGGTTGGGCCCAGGCTTTTAAGGTAGCTGGTTGATATCATTAGAGCTTGTGGTCCCCAAGTGAGGACTTCCCGGTTGGTCACCCAACCCGGTACTACTCTCACCTAGGCTCGCTTAACTTAATAAGCTTCACCCAGTGAACCACAAAGCCCCGTGATCTTCTATAAGGTAAACCCAGCCAGATATAAAGTGGGCAGTTAAGATCTTCTACTTGAAATGCCCATTAATATCTTTACACAAATCTTAACCCAGTTAAAACACAATAAATACTTAAATACTAATAACTTTTAAGAATTACAACATCAAACATCTTTTAGACCATCCGTGACAAGGAGAAGTTGCACGCGTCCTTTCTCTATGTGGTATCTCATGATCGAGTCTTGCTTAATACGGCCACCCCATAAGCACGCGTCTTTGGCAACAATTTGGAGAACTCTGTCGTCTTGACGATTGAGTCTTGGAGCTATATTTTGTATTTAAGTGGGTATATTTGGGTGTTGAAGTTGGTTATCTTATTGTACTAAGTTGGTGATGAAGTTGATTGTAGAGAGAGAGTGCTGATGTGCGGTGATGAATGTGGTCTTGTGATCTCTTTATTATACCCACTCTTAGTCGATGAGTTTCAAATTTGAAATTCAAGACTTGTAATAAAAAGCAATTAGCCATTGATATTTGAAACTTTCATATTTTCTATTGTGTACATCAATACTGCAAAACGATACTCGTGATTTTTTTCTTAGTACATTTTGTGCCTAGTATCTTGATAAACAGGAAGACTACTACAAATGTTAGTTTTGATAGACACATTATTAGGTTTACCAAACTCATGGCCTCTTGTTTATGAAAGAATTCAATGCCTTTTCTTTTGCATCAAATGCTTTTAACTGTAATACTATCACCGAATTAAATGCAATTTTCAATGCCCTTAAATGGTTGTGAGTTGTGCTTTAAGTGTTGTGTTACCTTCACTTTATCTACTTTCTCCTCCCATTTCTCCTCCCACTCTCTTTTAACATAAATCTTTTTATTTCCCTTCAATATAGTATACTCACCAAGTTAATGTGGTGGTGGTGATCATGACCATCAGGTTTCTTGTCTTAAGCTCTAGCAAAGACCACTTATTATACCTGCTTTTAGTTTTCGACGGGCAAGCAAAAAGTAATTCTCTCGTGATTGAAATAGGTGTTCTTGGAATATTAAGGTAAAGTCATCCCATTTTAAGGTTTATCTCAAATATTTTTTAGTGTACTTGAAAAGTATTATTAAAGGTTTTATGATTTGTGGTCGATATCATATCTATGTGGTGGTTATTTTTGTTTGTTTTAATGATGTCTTTCTTTTTGCATAATATGTGGGTTTTTGTTGTTGTTTGTATTGATGGGTGTGAATTTATTTGTTTAATATGGACATGTGTTATAAGAGTTAATTTTGTCTATAAACAGTATTATGCATGTACCTGGACTAATAAAGAAATTTGCATGATGAAACTTTAAATCATTTCCATTGAAGATTTAGAATTTGTACTAAATGTCAAAGAGCATCTTATGTATCTTAGGTTTTTGAGTGCATTAATTGGTACAAAATGAGAAGTAAAATTTGTTATAACCGGTCTACCTTTCACTTTTTTTACACGAGATAATGGTTGACTGCAAAAAGAGTAAGGATTATTCCATATAAGGCATAGGCAATAGTTGATATGAAGAAGGTATTGGGTTATTGGCCGAAGTGGAGTAAATCACACTAGGATAGCATAAAAAGGGGTATAAAAATTGCATAAGGGCATTATAGTCCATGCACAATAATTATATATGTATCTTCAAAATGATATGTATACATATCAATTCCTTTAAATATATAGCTAACTTGAATTGTATATTTTCAGCGAAACCAGCAAGCTTAAACTTGAAGTTGTCACAGCTTCCCTGTGCGACTCTGAGGATAATAATGAAAGCCTCTGTAACAGGCTCAAAAGTGGAGGCAAGATTTTGAAGATGACGAGCATTATCATGCATTGTTCTATTCTTGCCGACCCCTTTAATCTCTACTTCGTCCCTCATATCTCCCAACAACATCTCGATATTCCGACATTTGATATCACTAAGAACATGTGGTATATGAAGAAAAAAAATGGGTATTGATTAGCCACATAATTAACTTTCATCAAACCACCATGTTATTTCAAGAGTGACACAATATTACGTTTCAAACCGATTATATCACCTGGTTTAACCCACATTGAATCATCCTCATTCATTGCATCAAAATTGGGCTACCCTAACAAAAATGTCCGGGCATTGTTCAATGTAGGTAAGTTATGTACCCAAGAACGTGTAGCCAGAATCACCGTAAACCCACGATATCTTAGACCACGAAGATCTGGAGAAAGGGACGCATCACCTGTAATTGCCATGAAGTTACACGGTACAATGTTATCAAAGGCAAATTTTAGCAAGTCAACTAAAATTTTCTTATCAAGCGAGTCGTTTTTCACCCCTTTGAAGTATCTATGAAGCGCGTCCCCCTCTCATCGAATCCATTTCTTGAATTCAAAGAAATCATACTTGAACTCGTATGCTCTGAAAGTAGGAGTGAAGGGTACCATACCATTAATTGGAGGAATCTTTCTTATACGAGACTCAACTCCCGAATTCAAATGTAGTGCCTTCTCAGAATATTAAATGCATTGTAATGCTTTTCAGAAAATTAAATGCATTTAATGGTAAGTTGGTTTTTTGGTATTATCCAAAGCCAACAAAAATGAATGTCTTCTCGTTTAATTCTCATAACTAATCTTCCGTTTGGGCAACATGTTTGATCCTATAAAACTTTGGCGAGGCAACAACTTTTGTCTGTTTCAATTGGTAATATAAATATAAACGAATTAAAATCGTCCCATTTCATTTTAGAATAAGCTGTTAAAATTTACATGTTTGATCCATTGAACGTATTAAGCATTGAAAACAAATAAGTGCTTATACTTGAGTCTAGTTGGGTGAATATCTTTTAAAGGATTGGTCCGTACAATTTCATGTAGGGATATAGGAATAAGTACAATTAGGCATCGATGAACACGAGATATGGGAATAAGTACAATTAGATCTCGATGAACCCTTGATGATATATTTTTTAAGGAATCGTATGAATAGCAGATTATTCAGAATTACACTGCAAAAATAATGTCATTTGGTGACACAAAGTTTTAATGGCTCAAGTAAAGTGCCACTGAATTGCGTTTTGGTGGCTAAAAATAAGTGGGACTAAACGTTTTCAAGATTTTGTACGTGCAATAATTATAAACAGTTGTACCAAATATTGAATGCTAATAGAAGTTAAATTCATTTATCTATTCACATATATATCTGATGCTTTTAGGTAATCCTATTGAGAAGTTAAATGTCTTTAACTTTTTTCCTTCATTTTTATGAACTATGATTTTTCCTCTTTTTTGGTTCTTTTTGTCTGAGCAACCATGTGTTGTAATGTTACTAATTGTTTATTTGCTCTAAACTGTTACTTGAAATGAAGCTACCAAGTTGTTTTATAAGTGTAATTTTAAAGTACAATACACGACATCATGTGAGTATTAAATAAGTATAATTTCTAAAGTACAATATACAATATCATGTGAGTACTAAAAATCACATCCCTCAAACATGGTGATTTTAAGAGGAGAAGGTGTCATTCGTCGCAATGCCTCGCCACTCCTACGTGTAAGCTACTCATACCTCTTCATGGCTAGCCATGACACCGCCCCCCTCTCCTCATCCCTCCTCACTTAGCTTTTGCTCGTCTGCACGGTGAAGCTTGCATCTGACAATTTTGTTTTTGTTTTTTTTTTTTTTTTTGAAAATAAAATAAAGGTGTAAATGGTGGGTCTCAAATGAGTAAAAACCCCTCACCATGGCACCTTTCCCTCTAAGAGTTACAAAAAGGTGGATGAAGTTCTGATTTATGTCTGAGTTCTTTTGTTGGATGTACTTCTTTTGATGAATGAGAAATTCTTTTGGATCAAGTTGACTAGTTGAGTGTAGACTATTGAATCATTTCGTTTCCCACACAAGAGCAATTGTGACTTCATTTTAACTGATGAGGATATTCTGAATTTCTGATGCAATACGAGCTACTCATGGAGGGAGTATATGATTTATGTATGGAATTTACGGCCAACGTCGAATGAATATATAACTCTGAGATGGAGACCGAGACAAGGAAACCGCGTTTTCGTAATTACACCTGCATCGTATGCACGCTATTGTTTGTTTCTTTTGTTGCATGTTGCTTTGTATGTATCTCGTGTAATAATTATTTAGGATCCTTGTCAAATTTATAACTTGATAAAATTCACTTGAATGCCCATAACACTTTGTTATTTGATCCATGTACCTGTGTCCGAACCACAATTATTGCTTATCCTTCAAGCAACCAAAATTTTACCGATCAGTACGTGCGACTATGTCTGTTTGTGACCAATATATACAACAATGTTGGAGCTTATTAGTTAAATCCAACATTTAGTAGCAACGGGTGTATACGATAATATGGGATTTTTATTTTTTTATTTATTTTATTTCCTTACTTTTTCTGGCTTTGACATCTACCAGCAAGTCATATACTTTTGATACTGGGTTTAATAATAACTAGATAGAGTATCGATCACTAGCTAGAGATACAACTATACAAGTTTTGAAAATTGATATATTAAGGGATAATTCCTAATATGCCCAGATTGTTCAAGTTATTTGCTTTTTTGCCCTTGAATTCGGAGTTTCCGATTTTACCCAGAGCAACTGGGCAACTCGATCCATGTGACGCCAAGTGTTCGACATGAGGGCCGCCAGTTGCCCAAAAGTACACAAGTTGCCCAAAAAATACACATGTTGCCAAAAAAAATATTCTGAAAAGTGACACTTGACACTGCAGATTGCAGTTGCCCAAAAACTACAAGTTGCCCTGGGGTAAAATCGGAAACTCCGAATTCAGGGCAAAAATGCAAATCACTCGGGCAATCTGAATATATTAGGAATTATCCCATATATTAAAGGGTGTGCTGCCTAAATAGATACCTATCAAAAGTTATGGCATTAATAAATGAAAGTAAGATGGTAGAAAAAAGTTACTGAAAAGCTACCTACTATAGTTAATATATCCCACCTAACATAATTCAACGTCTTCAATTCTTTAAATGTTTATCATCTATCCTTCTTAAATGTAATAAGCAGACTTTGAAAATGAACTCTCACACACTAAAAAAACCATATAACTTGATTTCGGTATCAGTTTTATTAAAATAAAAATCTTAGGATAATATACTTTAGTTAAGATATAACAAGCGGGTGAGCCCGCGCGTTGCTGCGGGAGTGTTGTGTATGATAATCATTTTTTCAACTAATTTGGAAAATTAAATAACACACACTTTTTTGAATGTCGGGTTAACAATGACTAAAACTTCTTAGCTTCAACATCCACTTCTGTGACTATATCATTATAGCTTTGCAGATCTGCAGCCTAAAAAGGGATCCTTCTTATTCTAAAGTAATGTAACCAAATGATCAAACATGACACAATGTAATAATAAAAAGTTGAAGTCCATGTGACCAACTATATCAATTAGTTTGTAATTACAACCAAAACCAAGTTTGGCACAATATTAACAAAAGGACATTACCTGCCATATGTATTATTAATTGCCATATGTATTATTAATTAGACAACTTTTCAGGTAGTCTTTATGCAGTATCATACCGTCGAAGACTACTTCATATAATCATAAGGGTCATCATGGTCCCCCTATGTCGAAAGAGACAGTCTTTAAGCAGTAACATACCTGCGTGCGACACATAAAATTATGTCATGAGCAAGTTAAAATAGATTAAAAGATTCTAAGTATGCATGTGTATACACGGGTGGGTTGGCTGGTCTTCAGATAAGATGTCGCTGAAAGATTTATAATGAAAATGGTCACTTTCACATGTTTCTAACTTTTTATTGCTTGCAATTTTGTACTTATGAATTGCTAGGGAATTCATATCTTGCACACTCATTACGTTATAGCAGTTGTAATATTTATAGTATCCACTGTTCCTAAAGTTTCATAATATGCAAATGCTCAACTATTTATTAAAAAAAAAAAAACAGACACACACACACACACACACACACTCAAACGCCCAAGGTGTTACGATACAGTTTTGCCATGACAAAACAAATTGAGGCTTATATTGGTATCAACTTTGAACAATTAAAGGTTCACAGGGACTTTTTTTTGGTTTCCATATTAGTACTATAAAGGTTGAACCATAACCATTAAATCTTGAACTCTAACATTATTTATTATTATTACTGTATTACGGAGTATTAATTTTTTTTTTTTTGCCTGAACCTGCAAATGAGTAATGATCATGTTTAAGAGATGATATAAAAGAGGTTAGGTATGTTGTTCATTAGCCTTATTATGTGAGAGTAGCTGATACATTATCATTATCAATATATAACATTTAGCATAAATCCTGTTGTTGGAAAAAAAAATATTAGGCACTGTTATTGGAATAATGGAAGTTTAATAAGCAGAGCCATGCTCCACGCATCTCAATTATCAAATTTTCAGTCTACAAATGATCTGGATTCCTTATAAGAGATAAAAAGTATTAGCATCAAACCATAAAAACATGACAGACATATTATTTAAGAGGTGAGGTAACTAATTTTAACAAATCCCTCACTTGTTAGTTCCAATCATTACTCATTATAGTGTTAAGCATTCATCCATGACTTGTTGACATTTCGCTACCCAAACTCAGCCTCTAAGTGCCTCCTATTTTCTTTCTAAAAATACGCACTCAGTGTAGGCATATTAGCCAAGAAGCATATATGTCTCACACATTCCAAAAGTAAAATGAGTACTACCTAAGGGTGATTGGGTGAAACACGTCTAGCTCATGTCAATGATAATACAACTACTATTCTAAACACAGTAAAGATATAGGATTCCAGCCCTTGTAAAAACCAAGGTTCAGACATTGCCAAGTAAACATCTTTGGAAGGCCTGAGTAAAGTCCGGAAACAGACAAAAAAAATGTAGGCCGCCTACATCAGATACAAAAAAGGTGTGGCTTCCACGGTAACCTCAACAGTGATCCTTGTCTGTGTAGTATAAGTTTTATGTATCATTCAAAAATCTATAATGTACCATCAACCGTTATGAATAAAGAGTAGTGATAACTTAACCATGTATTAGAAATTGTCTAAACATTACTTAAGCAGAAAGTATCCGAGCAGTATTAGCTAAAGGAAGCAGGCACTAAAGGTGGTCACACTACCTAGTTGTAAAGTATTTGATAGTTTCAACAAAGAAATGATTTTAAAAGTAAAAAAACCGGTGAAACTTGAAAGTTGTAAACTATTATGACCTATGACCTAACAACAATCTAAAATCTGAAAGTGGGCATAGTACCCTTTTTGAGCTTGAACCGGGTGACATTAATAATAGGGTTGTTTGAGATTGCAGGCCAAACAGGGAATTGTATAAGAGCAGGCTGTAAATCCAAACCTTTTTTTACTTCACGCTTCTTTGCAATCCATTAATCTCACTCAAAATAGTTGGAACCTGCAATAAAACAAAACCCATCAATAAAAGGGAAATAGTTTTTTATAAAAAAATAATAAAGATTAACTGATGATTGTTTTCTTTGGATATGGAAGCTGAGGAGAGGGGAAGAAAAATGGAGTTCTTGAAGCTTCTTGTTTCTTTGTCCCACCATATGGCATACTTCAAATATACAACCATAAATGCTATAGACGGTTACCTGAAAACAAAATGCCATTTATCGCTTTTAGTACTTCCTGAAACTTACCAACGTTACGGTAGTATGTAGCCATCATTGCAGAGCGAGGTTGATTCCACCATTTTAATCCTGATCAAAATACAAAAGCTGCAAAAATCAAAAGCCTATCATTCAGCTTATTGATACTAATATAAATAGCAATAAGCATTAGTAGTTAAAGTCAATATTGGCATTTACAAAAATTAACAGGAAAATCAGTTAGAATGTTACATCTACTATAAATGTTCATATCGTATATCCAAACACCCCTTATGATTATAATTATAATCATAAGCTTTCCTAGAGACTTGTATATATGAGCCTAAACTAAACTCAACCAAAAAAAACCTAAATGAACACGATGTATGCAAGACATTAGGTTTTCATCATATCTAAATAGGCCAACACTCAAAACCTTGTTAATTTTACAAAGCTAAATCAATCGAATAATTCCTCAACCACAATGCCTTTTATTCATAGATCACTCTAAACCAAATCAAATTATAATGCACAAACATAAAAAAAAAAAAAAAAAAAAAAAAACAACTAATTAACTATACACTCAATTGACTAATTAATTTTAACAATTTATAATACCTTCAACGTCATCACTGATTCAAGTGTATCCCACCCATTACCTTCTTTCAACAATTTCTTCTTTAAACCTTGACTCACGATCTCATTCTCTTGACCTACATTCATGGAGACAGGAGATCGGTTAATCTTAAATACCTTGATTAGAAGCACATGAAGCAACCGTCATTAACATAAAATACATGTTTTTTTGCGTTCGTTGTTAATCAGTTCTTTCATTTAACAAACCTTTATATGCCTGTTGTGAAGCTGTTGATGATCCGGTCACTTATTCTGCCGTTCAAGATTGACAGTATTTGGATTGTGTTGACGGCGGGCGTTTATGGGTTTTGATAAAAAAAAATTAGTGCGTGTTTTTTTAGTTTGTGGCTTTGAAGAGATGCAGGAGAAAAATCAGATTGTGTAGAAATTTCTAGGAGGTGAAAGAGATTGTTGGAAAAGATTGATCCAGGGGAATGGGTTATATTGTGTGTGTACAAATATGTGAAGCATGTTTACTGTTTAGTCAACTGTTCCGGACAACTCTTTTAAGCACGAACTGCTACAGTAGAATCCCGGGTTTTTAATATATCAAGCGGAGTAGCCCGCGCTTTGCCGCGGATTTGTTATTTTTTTTTTATGGTGTTGTATTTTTGTTTTGTATTGTTTTTGTTATTTGTTTTTTTTTAAACAAAAATAAATGACCGCATAATAAAAATTTTTTGTGCAAGTTTTGTATTTTTTTTATTTAAGGAAAATTATTCATAGTTTCACAAAAAAAAAAAAAAAAAAAAAAAAAAAAAAAAAAAAAAAAAAAAAAAAAAAATGCTACAGTGCATCTGCTACAGTACGTACAACATGGGACAGCACACATGTTACTGTTTAGTCAACTGTGCGGTACAACTCTTTGAAGCACAACTGCTACAGTAAAAATCCTGGGTTTTTAATATATTTATAATTATAATTAACCTTAATAAAAAAGTTATTCCTTAACAAAAGTCACCACTATTGTTAGTGGTATAAAAAAACCAACCCGACTCGAACGTGAACCAAAAGACTTTCGAGTGAGGTTAGTTGAATTAGCTTGTTTGGTTTACTCAGGTTCGGGTCAACCCGATTAACGTAAATAAAATTTTCTATTTGCTTTTTCTATATTTTCTCATAACTTATTCGTGTACCCGGACAGACCCGATCTAGTTTTTTTATCTAACGCGTAGTAACTTGAACACGACCAACAAAAAACTTAATAATGTCTGAGTTCAAATATGTTTTTACCTGGAGAAAATTACTGACATACCCCTGCATGGAGGGGTATGTCACAAAATGCCCCAAATCTCAGCCGTTTTCAAATATGCCCCATCATTCCCCTTAAAAGCATACGCGACATAAGGGGAGGACACATGTCAACATTCTAGCTCGGGCAAAAAAAAAAAAAATATAGTGCATGTCGCGTACGCATGTACACGAGACCCAAAAAGTATACGCGAAATGTTTGAAAACTAGCTCTACATGCATCACGTGGTGAAGTGTGAGTGTTTGAAAATGTGTAAGGTTTTAAAAACTTACAAAAAAACACCCTTTAACTTTTTAATATTTACAACTTTTTTATATAACAAACTTTATTTGTCAAATATTTAGCAAATATATATCAAATTTGTTAATGAAAAAAATATCGTTACGAAGAGCTCTGAATTACGAACAAAACGAGCCCAATATTGATATGCTTTTGACATACGTACGATTTTATAAAATTTCGAAATACCGTTTATAGGTTTAGAAAATTATACCATTTTTAATTTATGAATATGATATTCATATTTCATAGAATTGTACGTCTTTGTCCTTTGTGCTTTAAGCTTAGTTTTAAAAGATTATAAAATCGTATGATTTGTCAAATACCGTTTTTACTTTATTTGTCAAATACCGTTTTTACTTTATTTGACAAACGGTATTTGTCCAATCGTACGATTTTATAATCTTTGTCAAATACCGTTTTTACTTTATTTGTCAAATACCGTTTTTACTGTATTTGTCAAACGGTATTTGACAAATCGTACGATTTTATAATCTTTTAAAAATAAGCTTAAAGCACAAGGGACAAAGACTTACAATTCTATGAAATATGAATATCATATTCATAAATTAAAAACGGTATAATTTTCTAAACCTATAAACGGTATTTCGAAATTTTATAAAATTGTACGTATGTCAAAAGCATATCAATATTGGGCTCGTTTTGTTCGTAATTCAGAGCTCTTCGTAACGATATTTTTTTCATTAACAAATTTGATATATATTTGCTAAATATTTGACAAATAAAGTTTGTTATATAAAAAAGTTGTAAATATTAAAAAGTTAAAGGGTGTTTTTTGTAAGTTTTTAAAACCTTACACATTTTCAAACACTCACACTTCACCACGTGATGCATGTAGAGCTAGTTTTCAAACATTTCGCGTATACTTTTTGGGTCTCGCGTACATGCGTACGCGACATGCATTATATATATATATATATATTTTTTTTTTTTGCCCGAGCTAGAATGTTGACATGTGTCCTCCCCTTATGTCGCGTATGCTTTTAAGGGGAATGATGGGGCATATTTGAAAACGGCTGAGATTTGGGGCATTTTGTGACATACCCCTCCATGCAGGGGTATGTTAGTAATTTTCTCTTTTACCTGACCCTAATAAACCTGAACATGACCAACTCTACTTTATCCATTTTAACATCCCTCGTCACCGGTCACTACTCATTACGAACAAGTAAATAGTTCTCACTCAACAAGTCACAAACTTCAACTACCTAGAATCTAATAATAATGCCTCATAACTCATTACTTACTCCTCATGACCTCATCTACCTTCTTCAACCACCTTTTGCATTTACTCTCTTAACTACCTACCTTACTTATTTTTTCTATATAATCCATCTATCTGAAAATTGCCAACAAAGGTATAACCAGCTTATGCTATGGTGGTGGTGCCGATGATAGTCGTTGGCACTGGCCGGTGGTCCAAAGTTTATGTCTTAAGCTCTAGTGAAGATCATTTCACACATGCTCAAAACCATATTTTATTTCGTCTTTTACTTTTCGACACAAGAAAAGAGTTCTTTATGTCATTTGTTGAAATAGGTGGCCTCGGAATGTACTCGGCAGTGCTCAAATTAGGTAAGCTATGTGTGGCCAAAATAACGGTAAACCCACAGTATCTTAGACCACAAAGAGCTGGAGAAAGGGATTCATCATGTGTAATATAATTGCCATGATGTTGCACGGTGCAGGGTTATCAAAGGCAAATTTTAGCAAGTCAACTAAAATTTTCTTATCAAGCGAGTCGTTTTTCACCCCCGTGGAGTATCTATGATGCACATCCCTCTCTCATCCAGTGTATTATCATACTTGAATCCTCATATGCTCTGAAAGTACACTGTAAAAGTTTTACAGTGATAAATTTTGTAGCATTGAATCTATGTATATTTCCATGTTTGAACAGTTGTATGATACTATGATATGATGTAATCACTTGTTTCTGTATGCATTCTTGTTTTTCTTGCGTTTGTGAGCGTGTATTTATAAATAAATTTGAGCATATGTATGTTGCTTCAAGGCGCTAATTCAACTATGAAGTTCTAGTCCATGTAACACTCTCTTGAATATGAATAATGGTTAGATGCCTATTTTTTTTAGCAGATAAGTACTTTTTTGAGTGCTTGGATTTGTTTATTTTAGCAGATAAGCACTCTAAGAGGGTGTTTGGGATTGCTCATTCAAGTGCTTATATGTTTACTTTTAGAAGATACTTAGTTTTTAGTGCTTGGGTCGGTTTATTTTAGTGGATAAGCACTTAAAAAAAAGCAGGTTACAAAGCAGATAAACAGTTACAAGTAAGAGAACCAAACACCCCCAAAAGTATGGCAATATTAAATTACTGAACTTATACGAGTAAGATTCACAAATGAATGGAGCATGTACCCTTGGGATTATTTTGGATGAGCTCTGAACATGGTGATGGTCTAACTAGAATAGCACCGCCACTAAGATGAGAACACTTCCATGCATGGAGCGTATTTTGAACCGATAGTCCTGTGATGATTGATGTTAGATAGGCAAATATCCATGAAGGGTGACTTCTTTAGACCTTGTATCAGACCCGCTGCATGACTTTTTTGCCCTGTATGTTTTTTATCCTCACGTGCTTTAGAACTGGTAGAGCATTTGGGTTGTAGTAATTGTCAGGATGGTCACCAACATCAGCAGCGATTTTGATTCCCTTGCGAACATTCACCATGTAAACATCGGAAACAGTGATGTTTCTTATGATTTCACCCCTACCAATGTTTTTTTAAAGTGGATTCCTACTCCCATGTTACTAAGAGTTATGTGCTCTGCTAGTACATGAGGTTGTTTTGTGAAGTTTCTTGTGGAAGCACAGATACATTTTTGTAATTTCCTAAATGTTCTGTTAGAAAATTTTAGGTTGGGACAGTACCTGCAGTATACAGGATGAATGTTCCAAAATGGAGAGTTCTTGAAAATCATATTAGAGATTATGATGTTTCTAGAGTCCTTGAACTCGATAAGATTCGGTCTAGTGAATTGCAAGGTTTTCTGCCTCCACATGGCCATCGATTGTTCCCTTCTCACCTAAGAAAACAGTGAATCAATGTTAAAAGAAAATGCAAATGGAAATCGATAAGTTATGAGTGCATTTAAAGTATAGGCATTACTTCATACTAGTAATAATTACATCATGGACATTTTCTCCATGGATGAAGCTCATATATCTTCCTCCAGGACGCTCTCGCCCTCTTCCATACGAAGGCAGGGGAGGAATCAAAGGCCAGTTTGCAGTGTTCTGAATCATAAATAGTGAAATGGCACAATGTCACGCCAATTGTTACATAATTAGCTGAGTCCTTCTTATTGGTCTGAAGCCTAAATTGGAAGCAATTTCATGCGGCTCTAACTTGATTCATGTTATTATTGTTACTTTTGTTTGTATCAGTTACTGCAGAATTACTACATCTTACTGCTACCATCAAACTTATTAGAATTGTTGGAAGTTTAAATGTAACGTAAATGATAGGAAAAAATTTGCACCGTCCAAATTAAAAAACGGCCTCGTTCCTAGGCAAGATGAATATTATAAGTTGTGCATGGGGACAACAATCATTTTCTTTTATCATTATTGAAAACTATGCAATTATTTATGCTACCCACATTTTACCATATTTTGTTACTGGTTTGTTTTATCTAGCTGTCAACAATGTATGTTCTCCAACAATATGAACATGGTATGAGGTTCCAAATGCAACTAAGAGGACTTGCTTTAACTCCAAATATTTAAGTTCTCTCCACTTTTTTTGCTACAACTCCACAATGGTCTAAAGTAGAAAAGCATTAATCTTCAAAAGCAATGACTCTTTTGCTTACCTCAGCATAAAACTAATTATACTTGGCATATCTCAGCATTTTAAGTTTGGCACTGACTCAGCTTGATCTGTAATTAGTTTGACATCGATTTTTTTTAAAGGTTGTTTGAATTTGAATACTAAGACGTCAACGAGACCTATAAGTAGGACCTAAAAAGAACCTCACAAAATTTGTACACGATGCATTGAATTAGTGGACCTATTAACATTTAAGAGATGCTTGGGATTGCGTTTTGGAGGAGATTAACTTATTAAAGCCTTTGCGAAACACATACAGGCTATGTTTGACGCACGAGCTTATCAGAGCTTATAGTAGCATGAACTTATTTTTTTAGAAAAATAAGTTACCATATAAAATAAGTCTCGTTTGGTTGACACGGCATGAAGGAGCTTGTTAAAAAAACAAGCTACTAAATGAAATGCTAGTTGTACTAGCATGTAAAAAAAAGCTCTAGCCACATGCTCCAGCAACCCGCTCCAGCGATCCACTCCAGCTCCTACTTGTGCCAAACATACCCACAATAAGGAAATTGGCAAGCCATCAGAATAATTTTTGTCAACCATGTCATGGAAGGATAACAGTATGTCATGGATATCTTGAGTTGGCATGAAAATTAAGTAAAAAATATCATGTGATCATTATAATGTTGTATGATATCTTTGAATTTATGAACTTAAGAGTTAGGTTTCGATAGGACCAAACAAATTAGAAGTTGCTGGTTAGTTTAATAATAAGGCCCTGATACACTTAACTTATTATGTGATTTTGCATGATTAAGTGGGATTTCCTGCTCGAGTCCGCACCTTGAGGAGTCAAACTTAAGCAAACTAAGGTCGAAGGTCAGGTCAATGTCCTCACTTTAAATATATTCTTTGCCAATTTTCTTTGGGTTTAGGTCACAAAATAGACAACACACTTTTTCTAAAGTGTTTTGATATGTGAACTATAAAAAACATCACTAAATATAACGAACTTTTATAAATTGTTTCAATATGCAAATTTTGAGGAGTTGTCATACCATAAAGACTCACACGTGATTTTAAACGTCAACACATCAAATGTGTATGTTTGAACACTTTATAAAAATTTATTGCATTTAATGATATTTGTTATAGTTCACGACTTCACGTATCACGACGGAACTTTAGAAAGAGTTTGTTGCAATTTTGTGACCTAAACCTTTTTTTCTTTTGATATGTTATAAGGAGAACTAATGTGGTGTTTGAATTCGACTTAATTGACTTAGCATGAAAACGATTCTAAAAATATTAAGTAATAAAAGTGAATGTCTTCATTAGGTCATATCATAATTAAACGTGACTTAATAGAAAATTTTAACGAACAAAATAAAGAAGTAGCAACTTCTTCTATAAAGAGGTTGAAACTGGACCAATCAGTCCTGAAACAAGTTACATATACTGAATTACTCATAATGTGTGATTCGTCGTGTTTTTTTTAACTCTAATATTTAAAAATGAAAAGTTCAGTTGAAATCATGAATAGGCGAAACATACCACTCCAAATCATACCACTCCAAATAATCACTCAAAGTCTATATTTTAGTGCATAAATCTTTGTAGATAACTTCATTCAAAGAACTGAATTTTTATTACTAATTCATATAAACATTGAATAAAAAGTGTTTATAAAAAACTTTCAACTTTAAATTTGGCTTACACAAATCAAATCATCATCATTTAAAATACTTTTGTAGTGCATAATTTTTTGGGGATATAGGTTTGAGATGGCAGAAGAATGCGACGAACATGATGTAAAAATGTAAGTCTTTTTGGGTAAAAGGTCAACGACCCGGTAAATATATTACTCCAAAAAACATTTAAGTACAACGGATATGAGTGAATCTCATATCTCAGCCCGTTACATAGGCGAAAAACTTACATAACAAGATACTTCTTATTTTCTAGACAAGAAAACAAAATCACTACCACATAATATTGAAAAACTCGGACAAAAATATAAACTACTTCCTACGACCTTGGAGATTAAAGCCGTAAATGGCATTAAGAGCATCCAATTCCCCTGGAAGATCATAAATTTGCTTCGAGTAATCATCGTAGTCATCAAACTCATCTTCACGCTCATGACCTCCACCAAAAAGATTTGCAGATTCGTCGAACGTGTTAAGAACCTCATCCTCATCACTATCAGAAACCACAACATCACCCACCTTGAAAAATGGGTTAGCCCTCTTAGTGACAGAGGCAGACGGAATAGGATGACCTTCATCATCCACAAGAGTAGCTTTCCCATCAATAAGTAGCTTTTCAAGCTTACTAATCTTCTCAACTATTGGTGTAGAACCAACTTCCTTAGTTCCCATTGAATCACTCACAATCAGTTCTTGTGATGTAGTACCAGTCTTAACCGACTCATCCTCATTAACTTCCATTGTACGGCCAGCATCCACATCCATGTTGGTGTCAGAAGTAGGAATACCAAACGCATCCGTATCATCCATATTAAGAGCATCAAATTGATTAGATGTAGAAATCTTCGTACCACTAGAACTAGCCACATCAGAAGTCATCTTCTTAGTGCTACCAGCATTCTTAGTCGTCTTCTTAGGTTCAGGAGGAGTCTTTTTGGGTTGATACTGAAACTGTTTACCCACAACAGGTTTAGTAAACCCCTCTTGACCCGGAATTGAAGGACTACCTTGCTTTCCTTTCTTCTTGTGATTGACAGTCTTGAAACTATCATTAACAGGCTTAGTAGACTGAACATGAGGAATAACAACTGAAGGACAATCAGTCAGAGTATGACCAAATATCTTACACTTGTCACAACGAGGTGGTTGCCACTCGTATTCAACCCGTATCTTCTCAATAGTCGAACCCGAACCATCAAGTAATGGTATCTCAACAGTGAGGCTGTCCCGGAGCACCTCATCCGATCTCACTTCTATCATGCATCTAGCAAAACTACTACGGCCACACGATTCCTTTCACATTTGACTTGTAAAAGCATCTAACCTTTTGGGTGTGTCAATCAGTGTGGCAAGAAGACTGAGGCCATCATTAGAAAACATAGCAAGGGGAACATCATGGAATTTAACCCACACCGGGATATTAGTCAAATCCTCTTTAAGTAGGTTTGTGTTCAAAGTCCATGGTTTAAGAATAATAGGAACATTTCTGATCAACCAAGGACCATTTTCAAGCACATCATCAACACCTTTCTTCGAGTTGAATTTAAAAAAGAAGAACCCCTTAGCATTCATCATTACCTTTTGCACACCAAACTTAGCCCATGCATTGCGGACATAGTAATCAACAACCGGAAAAGCAAGGCGTTGGCCAAGAAAGTAACCGTAGAGAGTATTCTCAAACCGCGTGTTCACCTCTTCCACTACTTTCATTGGAACTGAAAGGTCAACATCAGCCTTCTTCTTGCTATATTCCAACCTACGAAAGTTTGAAACATGTTTCAGAGGTTCATTAGAAGTAGCACCCGCGTAAGAAACCAACTTCACTCCCGTACCATTAGTAGTATCAACCTTGTGAGCATTAGGACCAGAAGTTACACTCCTATTCATATTCACATTTATCCCACGCGAAGGAGGAGTACATGTACTATTAACTTTATTAGCTCCAATCTCACTTTGAAGTTTATTCATGGCATCATCAAAATTCTGATGCGCATTATCAATCAAGTGCTTAACAGTATCAGCACCTGTAATCCGTTCCAAGTCGTCACCATGAGATGTATCTTTCGTAAGTGGAATCGGCTCCACTTTCTGAGTACCATACATAGAACATTCAGGTGCATCATCCTCATTCAAACTAACACTACTAGGGTTCATCATTGAGGGTGAACTCAAGTCATCAAGGCTAGTTGTGGCCTTTTGAATATCACTCCCCTTAGTTTGATCAGCCAAACTTGGGTCTTTGTTCTTTTCCTTATTCCCACCTCCTCCCGTACCTAAAAAGCCAGTCTTCATAATCAAAACATGCAACAGCAAAACAAAAAACACAACCTGAAATCAAGAAGTATAACGTCTGAACTTCAAAAACACCGAGAAAAAACCCTAGCGTTCTAGGGTTTTTAAAACGAACAGCCCTTGTTTACTACGTCATGCTGGGTGATTAATGCAGTCAAAGAAGGATAAACAGTAATTAGTGTTTGACAAATGAACACTTTCACGAAAACAATCAGCCAATATCGAACAAAACAAATAAAGAATTCAACTGACCCACAATGGCTAAAAACTAATAAATTAGTTTGAAGTTAGTGGAGACCAATTAAATTAACAATAAATATTTAAGATGGATATTGGGAACTGTTAGGATTCACACGACAAAAGATCCAAAGCAGAAAACCGATTGAATGGTTGGATCTAGAATAAAGTCGGTTTTTCACTTTGTCGCCAAACGGGAGAGAGGTTTTTCACTTTAGGGTATTCATGTAAAAATGTAAGTCCAAAGACTAAAAATGGGTTTTATATAATGACAATATCTCTATGAATTGAAGCTGAATTCCCACATTCAAAAACTAATTATATGTTGTATCAAAATGCAATAAGCCAAGCACCCTTTCAAATTTCTTTTCAATTTATTGCATTTTGAAAATATTTTTGAACATTTTGAATTTTGTTTTTTGACATGAATGTCTAAAATGAGCAATTGTGTTTGAATATAGGGATTTAGGAAGATTGCAGCCGATCGTTGGGAATTCACTCATGATTACTTTCGTAAAGGTGAAAAATCTCGCCTTATAGAGATCCAACATCAGAAAATGCCTATTGCTCCTACTACACCACCTGCGACACCCGTGACAACCTCAGTTAGCCCATTAGCAGTCGTACCGATGTCAACATCATGTGCTGGAAATTCAAGTGAATAACTTGGGGTGTCATCAAATTCATCGCCTATTGCTGTCACAAAAATGGATCTTGTGGAAGATTTAAAGCAATTGAAAGAAGAAAATGCAAAGATGAGGACGTAAATTAGATCATTTAGAAAGTATGTATACCACTGTCGTTAGTATGATGTCTGATTTATGTGTAACCAAGCACGTATAATCAATGGTGAATCATTGATGAAGGGGGTTAAACTTAGTGATAGTCGTACACAAGCAAAAGATGAGATGTATCCGCGGTCGTTTGGGGTATTGATTGGAGCAAAACGTGCAAGGACGTTTATGGAGAACGCCTTTGTTTATGAACAAAGATAGAATAAGATGGTAGAGTAATAGTTCTAGTTATTTGCACTATTTATCCTTGATGTACGTGCATTGGATTACAAAATCTTGACATAAATAGATTAGATGTAACCATTGCATACACAAACAAGTGAAATGTTTTTAGCTGTTAGGCCTAGTGTTTTCGATAACTAGAAACTTTGTTACATTGCTTAATGAGGCACAGTTAGTGAGAATTGATCTGACGGTTCTTGTTTTTTCAAGTGTCACATACGTGTAGTTATCTTGATTTATTGGGGAAGGTTTTTTCTCACAATAGCTTCCTTTATATAGGAGGTAGATGTGAAATCGCATTCTTAGATTATTAATTGTCGGGTCTTCTTAGGTATTAACTTATAAGCCTGTCTCACTTTGTTAGTTAATTTGCATTTATAAAATGAAAATGTCTGCCTTATAGTGTACCAATAATGAGTTTTACTGCGATTAATGGAGACTTAATGTACATATAACGAAATGTGAGGTTTATAGCAGGTTTAGTCGAATTTAGTGATCGTGATACTGATATGTTGTGGTACTTACCTGCAATGTAGCTGCAAGAAGTAACAAATAATAGTAATATTTAAGCTCGAAACCATTACGTATCCATATGGAGTCAGAAATTTCCTCTTAAATCTAGAAACTATCTAAAGTGATCAATACTTGAAACATATCTATCTCAAGTCAAATATTAACACCAACATCATAAGCCAACCCAACAACAAGACTTCTAATAACAAACATTCTTCAGAAGTGATGTTGCCACAGACTTTCCTATATTTGACACGGCCACAAGTGCATCAAGTGTAGGTTTCTCACTATAGATATCCCTTGGTTGTATCATCAGGTTCCCTTTTCGACTACAATATACATATGCAATTCATGTGAGCAAACTCACAAAAGGTAACTACTGAATTTGATTTCAAAATAATACTACATAAACAAGCATAGTGAGTAAAAGTAACCAACTCATATACCTGAACAAGGCAATGCTTAAAAATCTTTTGTTATTTTCCACCTTTCCCAGAATTCTTGCAACTTCATTCGTGTGCAGAATTACGATCTACCATAACGAAAATGAGAAGAAAACAATATATTAACTCTTTTTAACTTGACAAAACGAAATATTTCAATGAACGTTACAGGAATGGAAAGAGGAATTTCTTACTTTTATACCTAGGAGGGTTGAAAAAATAATGAAATTGGAGCTTTCATAAAAAATGGCGTTTGGCTGTGGTATATCTTCTGTGTTTTTAATTTCCTTTTCAATTGTCATTCTTCAAGCAAATTCTAAAGCTTCTAGCTGGTACAAAGGATCACTATGTCGTTGCATAAGCCCAGCACTCTAAACAAAGCAGATACGGATATCTCAAAAATAGTTGATGATAAATATACATATACATATACATATGCAATATAACCGACTGCGATAAGTAAATTACCTCAAGTGATTCATCATAGACCCGTCTTAGCTTACTAGTCATGTACCCGGCGGTTGTGAACGATACAACATGATAGTTTCTAGCATAAATTATCTAATATAATAGCAAAATACCAACAACAAAAAATATATAAGGATGAACTATGGAATAATATCACATGATTAGTTCACATTTGTCAAGATATGATCGTGACTTTGTCAAGGTCCATCTTAGTCTTTTGGGGCTGAAAGTAAACAAAGTTACATGAGCCTGTAAAAATGAACCTAGTCTAGTGTAATATGGACTTACAAAGTGATGCCTCCTCCTTATTTGCTGCCTTAGGTCGTAGCCCACCTGGCCCAACACTAAGGTCGGCTGTGCATGGGGTCTTAGGGGATTTTACTTGCACACTTTGTCAATCACTACCCAATATCATACAGACACGTATAAATCACAAGAAGGGTGACATGAATATTGAGTTTTTAAGAGAATGGAAAAGTATGGAACTTACGCAATAAGTTCCAACTCAACAAGTTTGGGACAGCTACTTCCTATCATCCGTAATTCCAAAACTCTTGAAAAGGAAAAAGGAAGTATTATAATAACAGCAAGAATCTCTACAATTTGTTACCCAAAAGAAAAAGGAATTTGTTCATAGCAATTAGTTCATTAGTTTTTGGTATACTTACAACAGAATCTCTACAAGTTGTTGCCCAACTTCTTATGTGTTTAAGGCTAATGGTTTTCTTCAATAGCAATTCTCCTGTTTGAAATACTAAAAAAAACTACCAAGTCAATGACACATCTCCATTGTACTGGCGGTATCTATTGCAACGGTGGAACATCATATTTTTAACGATTGTTTAACTTAAACTGCCAGGTTATGAACACGTTGTAAGTTATAACTTGAAAAATGTTTTGTTCATGTGATTTCCTCAAAATCACATTCATCGTACCTATTTGATTTTAATTACATGAGTGATACCTATTTTTAAAGCTAGTTGCATCGATGGTCTCTATTTTGAGAAATATGAATCATCTATGTAATATTCTATAGCTTTTTATTGCACGGGTTACGGATAGTCCTGTTTTTCAAAACATGGACCATTGATGCAACTAGTTTGAAAATTAGGTATTAGAATTAAAATCGAATAAAAACGATAAGTGTGATTTTAGGTAAACCACATGAACGAAGCATGTAATTTTTTCTTGTCACTAAATTTACATTCAAGATTTAGAAACTAATAATAAGAAATGTTATCCATTCCTAATGCGGAGTATTTATTTGACCCAAGGCATTTCGTCTATTGGTATATGAGTTGTCCATAACCTAAAGGTTGTGGGTTTAAACCTCGTTGAAAATATTTGTGAGATAAGCAGTATATGGTTTGAAAAAATTGCATCGTTCAAAATAAAATAAAATTTGACACTCGTCTGCAACTAAAAAGACTCAAATATTTAATGAATCGCATTCCTGCTAAGCTGATCAGGATAAACTTATACGTTTACCGTTTACTGTCTTTTATAAATACTAGGTGGGCGATGATCCGCCGCATTGCGGCGGGGCGTTGTTTCATGTCGTTGATAATTGCACCAGTGAAAGTTTATATATTTGTCTAACAGGGTTCATTATTTTGTCCAATATCAATGCTGCTTCAGGGTTGTTAACTGTTACACCAACCCAAGCCACCGAGCAAATGATAGGAGGGCTTGAAAATGCATTACCCGATCGTTGTGGCGGAGTGTTTATGTACAATGGTATCGTATGCAAAAGAAGCGCACATGAATAGTACCTTTTTTTTTGGAATATCTGTGTTGATATGGATATTAAGATCTTGTGATTCAAGTTTGTTTAATATTTTGTAACGATATTCTGTTCATGACCAAAGATATAAAGCAGTTATATAATCTAATAGGTGTGCTTACAACAACCACTAAGAAAAATCTGGCAAAGGCTAGCAATTAACGTAGACCCTGGCACATCGTTTACGGGTGAAAAAAAAAAAAAAAAAAAAAAAAAATCAAGTAAAAGGGCTAACAATTTGGGCCAGGCTATCGTTAACCACTGGGCTTTGATGATGTAAATTTGACGTCATGTTTAATGCTCTATTATATATATAGTAATAAGTAATGTACACAAACAAATTATAGTAAGCGATTTACCTCATACATTTATCTTAACCTGGTGATATACTGTTATGTAAAAGCCCTTGTAGAATATTTTGATGGTTTACTTAGAGAAATCATCTCATACACTTTTTTATGATTTAAGACACATAAGTTATTAGGATAGTGGCAGTGGCCAACGGCATGGCCATACCGCCGGTTAACACTGCCGCCACCTAGGTGGTATGGACAGCGGCATGGCTTCAACGGCAATATATGATTCGGAGGTATGGAGCGGTATGGGAGCAAAATATAGACGTTGGAGTATTAATTTTCGAACATTGGACATTTGTTACAGTTGGTGGGCTTTTAAAAAAAATAAAAAAAAAATAATAAAAATCTTCTATAATTGAGAATGAAGAAGCTGTGGTTGTTTGCAGAAGTGGCGCATGTGTAATTTATAAGGTTTTCAGTGTTGTCAACCTAATTTGTGTTTTAGAGGATTTGTTGGGTTTTATTGGCTTTTGTGGAATCCATATTCTTTGGGCTCTTTCAGAATAAGTATTGGCATTGGTTGTTTGTGAGTAAATTGCAAATCAGTTACATTTAAAATACTAGTTTTTTTTTTTTTTTTTTTTTTTTAATTATGTTTTTTTTTAAGTATTATGTATTTTTTTTTTTTTAGTTATTAATGAAATATTATGTTTTTATTAAATTTTTTAATATAATTTATGAAAATAAAAAAATAAAATTAGTTGGGAGGTATAAAAAATGCATGGTTGCCACTAAAAAAGGGTTGGGAGGTATGAAAAAAGTATGAATGAGGTGGAATGATATTATTGATGGATTTAAAAGGTATGGATAATTTCGGAAACATGACTACCACCCTCCTTAGTTACTTGCTTGTTTTTCTCATGTCAACACTTGTCGATAAGGTAAACTTAAAGGGAAAGCCTATGACGAAAAGTAAAACGTCTTTGAAGTAGTTCACGGTTCGGTTAATTAACAGAATAAACCGAAAACCGAACCGAACCGAACCGAAAAAAACTGAACCGAACATATAACCGGACCGAACTTGCTAAAACCGAACCGAACCGAATTAAAAATTCGATTTTCGGTTTGGATTTGGGTTTGGCTATTTGAACCGAAAACCGAATTTATATAAATATATATATATTTTATATATTTATATTATTTTAAATATAAAAAATGTCTATTAAAATTTTATACTAATATAAAAAACACTTTTTTATGCTTGAAATTTTTTTTTTCCAAAAATATATATAATTAAATTGTAAAAATATATAAATAGTGTAATTCAAGTACAAATTTCGGTTTTCGGTTTTGACCCATAACCGAACTGAACTTCGGTTCGGTTCTCGGCACGATCCGGTTATAGATATTTTCGGTTCGGTTCGGTTTTCGGTTATGACCCAAAAAAAAATTTTTACCGAACAACCCGAACCGAATAAACCGATTAACCGATAACCGAACCGATGAAAACCCTACTTTGAAGTCCAAGATAACGTGGCCATTATCATCTTTATTCCGAATGGCCCATTGAGATTTTAGCGGGTGATTATCTGGTTGTTCAGTTTATTCGGTTCGATTAGTTTGGTTTTTGGTTCGGTTCGATTTTTATCTTTTCAAAACCATAACCGGACAGAAAACCAAAAATATTTTAATTTGATTTGGTTCGATTTTGTAAAGTTCGATTCTGTTACAAATTCAATTTATTCCTTTCGATTCAGTTCGGTTGTGAATTCGATTTTTGTGAGTGAAATCCGAATTCTGCACACCCCTACTCAATTGCAAATAATTTTAGCGCAGTTAAAAAACCAACTCACAAAAGAACATGCTTTTATATAGCGCAGTTAAAACCAACTACTTGCGTACACCTTTCTCTCTCTAATAATACTTTCTCCTACCTCTCTCTACAAAACCAAACAAATCCGACCAAACCTTCCTTTCCGGCGGCCGGTTTTAGCCGGCCGTCCGGATCTTTCTTTTGTTCTTTCCTTTTCCGCAATAAAGCTTTACTGCAGATTTGCCATATCCTTTTATGTAGCTGCTGCCGCCGTGGTTCTCTGCTCAGATCCGTTACCAGTTGGTCTCTTCTGCTCAGATCCCATTAAAGTTGCAATAATTAATTTGATTTTTGTGTTTTAAGTTAGGCCTTGAAACTTGTTCATACTTGTTGTCTACCATCTCATCTTCAAGAACCCAACTTGCTTTCATTTTTAGGAATTTTCTGCTGGGCCCCACACCCTCCTAAAGTCACATGCAGGGGGAGGAGATCCCCTGCATCAACAGACACCACCCAACACCACCACTTTGGTGGTGGTTTTCTGACCTCCACAGTGGTCCACAAGCCACCAAGTTGGTTCCTTTCAACCCCCCCCCCCCCCCCTCCTACCCCTCTCCTGGTTTTGACCTTTAGTTTGACCATAGGACCTGTGGACCACTTGGATTTGGCCCTCATCTCTGTCCCATTTTTCAGTTAAGTAACAAGAATTGGAGTGCTTATTTGTGCTTATTGGCTTATCCAATGGTCCCCATGTGATTTTTATTGCTTAAACATGTTCAAACAACTCAAGTGAACCTGAATCACCCATAGTGGGTCCCACTTAAGCTCATTTGAGCTATTTTCCCCACTTGGTCAACAAGAGTCAACTGTTTGGCTTATTGCCTTCCACAAGTGCTTATTTTCAATCTATAAAAAAGTTGTTTTTACAAAAGTTTGTTGTTTTTAGGTGTAAATTAGTTTTCAAAAAGAAAAATCAAGAAAAATCAATTTAATTTTAAGTGATAGTTTCTATTTAATGTAATTTAATTTTAATTTTCATTTTTAAATTTTTGTTAAGCACTTAGCTTTTTAATATTTTTATTAATTACCTTTTATATTAAAGTAATTTTAGTAAATTTCTCATATTTTTATTTTGTCATTTAGTATTAATTAGAATTAATATTAGTTTTATTAGTAATTAATCAATAATTAAGTTTTAAATAGCATAATTAGTTTTTATTAAGTAAGACCTAGTTTTTATATTTTTCCTAGCTTTTATATAATGTAAAATAATTTTAGAAATTTTCTTATAATTTTTACTGTTCATTTTCTATTTTTCTTAATTTAAAATATTTTAATTAGGTAATTAATATATAATTAGTAATTAATTAATATAAAAACCACAAAAAGACAAAAATACATATTTTTAATTTTAAAATTAGTTTTTAGTTATTTTATAATTTTAGAAATTTTATTTTCATTTTTCTAGTATTTAATTAATATTATATTGTATTTAAGTGTTTTAAATATTAATAATTAGTATTAAATAGTAATTAATTAATAATAAATAATTAAAAAGTGTAAAACTTTATTTTCTTTTTCTAAAAATTTTATTTTAACCTTAGGTTTGTAAAAAAGTCATTTTCACCCCCTGAGGGTTTTCAGATTTCACTTTTCACGTTTTATTTTGTACGTTTACGTTATTTAAAACATAAACGTACGCATTTTTAGGTTTTAAACGTTCCTGGTTTTTCCAACTTTCCAGTTTTGTTCATATAGCTTGTTTAAGCTATTCCCTTGTAGATTCCTTAGTTTAATCAAACTCAAACCCCTTTCCCATCCAGATTCACCCGATCATAGATCCGTTTGATAACCATCCACACCTCGTCGGGACATAACGAGCCGGGGAAACCCTATACTTCCACGGAGCATTGACTCTAGGCAGTTTGACCTTGTTGACCATCCGTGGTCAATTAGGTTGACCGTTTGGAGCCAATCAATTATCTTCAGTTTATTCGGTTCGATTAGTTTGGTTTTTGGTTTGGTTTGATTTTTATTTTTTCAAAACTATAACCGGACAGAAAATCGAAAATATTTTAATTTGATTTGGTTTGATTTTGTCAAATTCGATTCAGTTACAAATTCAATTTATTCTTTTCGATTCAGTTTAGTTGTGAATTCGATTTTTGTGAGTGAAATCCGAATTCTGCACACCCCTACTCAATTGCAAATAATTTTAGCGCAGTTAAAAAACCAACTCACAAAAGAACATGCTTTTATATGTGACGGTAGGGATAAACTGATTTTTCCAACTTGAGAGTAGACTTCAATCGATCTAAAATATAAAACCATCAATAATTGGCTCAAATTTTAACTAAACTATCCTTCTGATTCAAGTTACCGACACAAAAAAAGTTATCAAAATCATATTAAGACGTCCTAACAATAAAATCAAAATCAATCTTCTGTGTAAACTATAAACCAAAACAAAAGCTAATTAAAATTTGAATCTACACCACATGGTCAATTTTTTTAATACGTTACTAGAATAAATAAAAAAGAAAACACTTAAAAATTTTAATTGGTTTCGTAAAGAACGGGTGAAACTTGAAAGCGATTAGAGACAAAGTCCAACACAAACTCGTTTTCCAAAAAAATTAATCCAACGGCTCAAAACTCATCTTCACATAAATATCTTACCACGTGTACCTTTTATATATACTTACGGTAGATTACACATTTAGGTCCCTGAAATTACTTCAGATCTTATTTACAGACCTTACTTTTGAGAAATATCTTGATTACGCCCCTTATATCGATTCCGTACCGTTATTTATCCAAATGACTAACAACTGTTATATAAGTAGTAAAAATGTTAGATATATAGGTAGTATGGTCATTTTAGTATTGACTCATTGAAATAACCCGTCTAATAACCCACACAAAAACACAACTGAGGCGTCTAATTCTTTAACCTCTCCTCTCCACATTTTCACCACTTTTTCTGTTAATCTTCTTTCATGAATAATTTTTTCATAGACAGAATGGATAGTGATAGTGGCAATAATGCGGATGGTGGCCCGTGATTGGTTGTTGGCAACAATGATGGCTAGAAAATGGTGCCAAAGCCCCAAAAATGGTGGATGAAAGGCGGTTGTGGCGGTGATGGTGGCGGTAGTGGGTGAAGGTAGGAGAAAAAATAAGGTGTTTGAATTATTGTATGTGAATAAAGCAGACCTGCCATCTAGACCCAAACATGTTTATATGAAAATGTGGCAACTTGTAAATTGTTATTAGTCTAACAAACACCTTTGGACCCAATATATTTTTTCAACAATTTCGAAAGTGACAAAAGTACACCTATATAAGGTGTTAGGAGTTGTATTTATGTTAACAACGTTGGGTAAAAATGGTGACTCATATAAAACTATCTAGATTACTTTGGGTCTAGATTGACAGGCCTGTGTTTGAATGCAGTTATCTTATGAAGACCCTCATATGATGTGATAATAAGGAGTTTTGGTCAAAATATACAAACCGCGATGAACATCGTACAAACACGCAATGTACAGGGCCCCATAGGGAAGTTTCGTATAAACTCCTCATGCGAAAATGACCAAATTCCCTTCTTCCTTAACAATTTACTTAATAGTCGTCAAGTCATTTGAACGACTTCCAATACGAAATTGACAAACGAGGACTAATGATAACACTTCTCAGAAGTAGGGACTAATGATAACCCTTCTCAGAAGTAGGGACTAACAATGTAATTTAGCCATATATTTATATATTCATCTTTCACCTTATAAGATCACTTTTTTCTTAGAAAAAACACAAACCAACCATGGAGAAAAGTATCATCGTCTTTACGATCTTCGTTTACCTGTTCTTCACCCTATCAACTGTCACTATCGCCTCAGATGAAGTCTCTCTTCCGACCGAACATGAACCTAAGACAACACAATCTGTCCCTGTCGAGATTCCAGAATCTGAAACGACACAAGTCTTTGACCTCCGAACCATCGATCCACCACGCATGATCATCAACCGACACTTTTACGAAAACACTAGGATCCCATTAAGGTTTGCTAAACGTCATCCATGTAAGAACAAGTTCAAGAAGATGTTCATGATCCACCATGATGATGATCAAAACAAGAACAACAAGAGGGTGGTGGCTTATGGTAATGACATGATCTTGTCTGATCTAACTACTCGTTTCGACGTCGAAAAGTTTCCAACACAGAGGTTTGAGTTTAAGCGAAAGTACGGGCATCGACATCATCATCACCATGAGAATGAGCAAGAGTTTGCTGAGAAGAAAAAGGAGCGTAAAGGCGGGTTCATGAGGGGTTTTCGCAGGTTTTTGAAGCATACTTTTGATTGATTCTCATTCATCAGGAATTTTCAAGTTTGCGAGTATTTTGGTATTGTTATTATGTATTGTATGGAGTGATCATATGCTATTTTTAGACTAAGTATGTTTGAATTATTATTGTATGATACTATGATATGATGTAATCACTTGTTTCTGTATGCATTCCTGTTTTCCTTGCGTCTTTAGATAAATAAATTTGAGCATATGTATGTTGCTTCAAGGCGTTAATTCAACTATGAAGTTCTAGTCCATGTAACACACTCTCTTGAATATGAACTTTACTTTAAGATGGTTAGATGCCTACTTTTTTAGCAGATATGCACTTTAAGAGGGTGTTTGGGATTGCTTATTCAAGTGCTTATATGTCTACTTTTAGAGGATAATTACTTTTCAGTGCTTGGGGCAGTTTATTTTAGTGGCAATACACTTAAAATAAGCAGGTAACAAAAAGAATAAGAGGAACACCCCAAAAAATATGGCAGTCTTATATGTGGAGAAATATATATATTGTTGGTATGATAATATTACATTACTGAACTTATACAAATAAGATTTATAAATGTGTGGAGCATGTACCCTTGGGATTAGTTTGGATAAGCTGAGAACATGGAGATGGTCTAACCAGAATAGAACCCCCGCTAACATCAGAACACTTCCATGGCGCATATTTTGAACCGATAGTCGTGTGAAGATTGATGTTAGATAGGCAAATATCTGTGAAAGGTGAGTTCTTTAGACCTTGTATCAGACCCGCCTGCATGACTTTTTTGCCCCGTATGTTTTTGATCCTCACGTGCTTTAGAACTGGTAGAGCATTTGGGTTGTAGTTACTGTCAGGATGGTCACCAACATCAGCAGCCATTTTGATTCCCTTGCGAACATTCGCCATGTAAACGTCGGAAACAGTTATGTTTCTTATGATTCCACCCCTACCGATGTTTGTTTTCAAGTGGATTCCTACTCCCATGTTTCTAAGAGTTATATGCTCTGCGAGTACATTATATACTCCACCAGATGTTTCACTTCCAACCGCGATTCCTGCAAAGGGACATGATCCTGTGATTCTGCGGATTGTGATATCGTTGCTAGGACGACCATATGCAATCCCGTACTCATCCCAGCCACTTTTTACTGCTATTAGATCGTCCCCTGTAGAGATGTGGGAGTCTTCAATGCAAACATGGGAACTTGAATCTGCAACAATGGAAAAAAGTCGGTGATTCTGAGTTTAGCACAGATGTTTGGACATAAAGAATTTCCATTCAAATATGTCTTCAAATTGATGGATGTTAATTTAGCAAAATCGAAGATGCTTTTAAACTTCTGAATTTTGACAAACAGTAACATTTTTAGTTTCCTAAACCCTGTAAGAAAACGTTCCAAGAGGTTCAGGAAGCAACATATTAAAATATTCAAGAATGACATCTCTTCTGCACAATATAATATCTACCCTTGCACAAAGTAGTCAAGTATGATTTGTGTTCACGAATCACGATTAATCTGTGATTCCGTCATACTGCATACCTGGATCAATTCCATCTGTGTTGGGCGAGTCAGGTGGAGCCAATATGGTGACATGATGAATAACAACATGGCTGTGTATGTATAAAGACAGAAAGGTAAGGTTGTGGTTAGTAAGTCGCATATACAAATATATTACATGAGGTTGTTTTTTGAAGCTTCTTGTGGAAGCACAGATACATTTTTATAATTTCCTAAATGTTCTGTTAAAAAATATTAGGCTGGGACAGTACCTGCAGTATACAGGATGAATATTCCAAAATGGCGAGTTCTTGAAAATCACATTAGAGATTATAATGTTTCTAGAGTCCTTGAACTCGATAAGATTTGGTCTAGTGAATTGCAAGGTTCGCTGCCTCCACATGTTCCACCAAACCCCACCTTGGCCATCGATTGTTCCTTTCTCACCTAAGAAAACAGTCAATCGTGTTAAAAGAAAATGCAGATGGAAAGCGATAAGTTATGAGTGCATTTGAAGTATAGGCATTACTTCATACCAGTAATAATTACATCATGGACATTTTCTCCATGGATGAAGCTCATATATCTTCCTCCAGGACGCTCTCGCCCTCTTCCATACGAAGGCAGGGGGGCAATTAAAGGCCAGTTTGCAGTGTTCTGAATCATAAATAGTGAAATACCACATTGTCACGCCAATCATTACAGAAGAAACTAAGTTGTCATATCTTGGTCTGACTCCTAAATTGGATGCAATTTCATGTATGTGGCTCTAATTTGATTCATGTTATTATTGTTATCTAAACAAGAATACTTCTGTTAAGCTTGAAAAATTGCTCACAGTTATAGTAAAATTGAAATTAGAAATCTTACTACTACCATCAAACTTATTAGAATGGTTGGAAGTTTAAATGTAACGTAAATGATAGGCAAAATTTGCACCGTCCAAATTAAAAACGGACTCGTTCCTAAGCAAGCTGAATATTATAAGTTGCGCATGGGGACAATCATTTTCTTTGATCATTGTTGAAAACTATTATTATATGCTAAACAATTTTACCAAATTTTGCTACTGATTTGTTTTATATAGCTGTCAACAATGTATTTTCTCCAACAATATGCTGTATGCACATGGTATGAGGTTCCAAATGCTTTTATCTCACCCTTTATCCCTAAATATTTAAGTTCTCTCATCTACCTTTTTTGCTACGACTCCACAATGGTCTAAAGTAGAAAAGCATTATTCTTCACCGCAACGACTCCTTTTCTTACCAACACGTTATCAAAAATATCAAGCTTACTATAACTTGCAAAGACATAAAACTTATACTTCGGCATGTCTCAGCATTTTAAGTTTGGCACTAACTCAGCTTACCTGTATTAGTTTGAAAGCGAATATTTTTTTAGGCAGTTATGGAATTGAATACTAAGATGGCATTATTTCCATTTAAGTTTCTCTACTTATCGGTCCTTATCTCATACGAGTGTTTAGTAAATAGCAAAAGAGACCTATAAATAGGACCTAAACAGAACCTCACAAAATTAGTACCGATGCATTGGATTAGTGGTATAATTGATATCTAAGAGGGTGTTTGGGATTAGTGGAAAATTGAATTTTCAAAACTAACCGACAGCATAAATCGACAAAAACATCAATCTAAACAACGCACATAAAATCCATAACTCAGAGTAAATCAAGAATACCTGAGTAGCTTTAATAACAGCACCTTTCGCCAAATACAAAGTCATACGACTCGTAAGATTAAAACTCTCAGTTAAATAAACACCTTTCGGTACATACAACAAAGTCCCTCCTCTCCTCTTCAAATGCTTAATCCTATAAACCGCCTCAATAAACGCTTTCGTATTCAATGTCCTCCCATCTCCAACTCCACCAAAATCTTTTATCGATATCTTATCATTCCTGTACACCATAGGTACAATTCCTGAACATGTAACCACTCCAGCAGATACCACACAACACTTCATGATCAATACTAATGCTACACCAATGCATGCTAACATGTTCAAAACACATTGATGCACCATTTTTTATGTTGTTACTTCAGGAGTGTTTATGAGAACTTGTACTTATGTTAGTTGCTTGTGAATGTGTGTGTGTCAGAGGGTCAGTCTGTGAGAGAGAGTGTGCTAGATGGGTGAGAAGCTAAACACATGTGCATGGGTTTATGTTGGCGATTTTCGTACGCACCATATATTTTCTGTTATCAGTAGTAACGGGTAGATTTTGGATTATAGTATTTTCTACTACACCATATATTAATGGTTTATGTTTGTATTGTGGAATCTAAAAACGTGTCATGTCTCCTTGTATGTATCTTGAGTTTTGTATGGGATAAAAAATATGTAACTTAATTTTATAGCCATGTGTTCGGATCGAGGTTTTTTAACCCGCCAACCTGTTCAACCCGAACTAAATTGCCACCCACATCTCGCGTCAAAAAGTTGATAACTAGCGTTGAAGGGTTAATTTATTCCTGCAAAAGGTTGATAACTAGCGTTGCTTACTGACCCACATCTCGCCTCAAGGACAATACATAGAAGTCAAACTTGAGACTAACTCAGGAAGTTCAGCCCGCTTTTGTTGCGTCTTGCGTACTCGGTTATCAATTAGCGTTGCTTACTGACCCACATCTCGCCTCAAGAACAATATGGATGTCGAAGGCAATGTTGAGACCGACTAAACAAGTCTCTCAAGAGTGTCCGCCCGTTTTGGTTGCATCTGGCATACAAGGTTACTTACATACCACCTCGAATGACGGACTGACCAAAGCACAAAAAGACCATTTGATAAATGAAGTAAAACTCGAAATAAAGTTCAACAACTTAATATTCTTTAAAAGAAGAAATTTGCAAAACTTCCTACACTAGTTATTCATATTCACAAAAGAGCAATATTGCAGCTTCTCCCAAGCATTTGTTCAGGGCACAGACAGAGATTTGACAATGAAATTCAAACATATTTGCTCACAAAGAGGAATGAAATTTACGAAACACAATCGTAGTTTTGTGTCCATTTAGGAAAGTCTCTACTGCTATATGCACAAAGATGGAAGATTTCCCAGTCTACTACTAATCTCTGTTTCCGCTAAAATCACACTCCAACTATGGACTCCGTTCTGTCTTGCACGGCCAAACGCTCTGAGACATCAGCTAACGACTTAAGATTGCACTTGATCAGTGCCTCCACAAAGTAGCATGTCTCGTCTTTAGTGTTGCCTTCTGGTACATCCACCACAAATGACTCGATTACCAAAGTTCCTGGTCTCCCGTCAATAATCTCTGGATGAAGGGTAATGACTGACGAGTAGTTCTGTTCAAATAAAAGCGGATTTATATCAGGAGTTGCAAATTATAAAAACATCAGCATATGCTTTTGTTGGAGCAAGAGAGATACCCGAAGTCTGTGATCACCACCAACTATTCTCATGCCCAAGATATGCTCTTCTTCATCGAGAAGTTCCAACCTTTCCATACTCGTGGTAGCAGGAAGCCCAGATCGAACATTCACTTCTCTAACACTCCCAATTTCAAGGTGACCTTGCACATTACACCCACTGACAAAGGGTTTGTACTTCTGTGGTTGATCGAACCTCCTCACCAAAGACCATACCTTCAAAAAAAAAAAGTAAAAAAAAATTTTTAGATCAACAATCATCAAATTTGTAGTTCTTTTATTTGTGTTTTCACTAATTAATTGACTCTACCCGCCCATCTTCTTATATCAAGTCACTGCATATTTACAATACAAGGTTAGTCAACACTCACCTTAATAATCAGACTCTAAATAAGCTTTTGTTTTATACTAGATTTAATCTACTTCTACACCTTAGTAGCTGGACCAAGTTAGCATACAAATTAGTCTCAGCTACTTGAATCACCTCTTTTATTGGACTTTCATCCGAGGTTCATTCTCTCAGCTTGCAATTACAGCTGCAGCCATCAATCACGCTGATTATACATCCATCCCCAATTAATTCATCTACACAGTCCAACAGCAGTGAGCATATCTATAAGCTCAAGTGCTCAACTGCTCAAGACCGCCAACTTTTGTTTACCTGAGCTAGGCTGCAAGGGTATGGTGATCAAATAGGCTGGATATGGGCAAGAATAGTGTGGTGGTGAGAATGTCGTCTTCCCAAATAATGGTGGCTTGTTTACCTAAGAAAATAGTACTCTGTAATACACAAGGATGTCTTTAAGGGATCATGTACCCATGATGACAGAGGAATCAAATGCTAAGTAAAGGTCGTCGTGTTAAATGACAAAAGCTTAACGTTTCTTAGACAGTAGGCTAGACGTGGACAAAAAACATGTTTCCGAACATTGATATAGTTATTTTGATAATTTTATTTGTAAAAGGCAAGTCATGTGAGCGACTGAGCGTCCATAGTAACATATACTTTCTCCTACTTCCTGTTTCTTAACCATTTTCCCTAGGCTTGATTACTTATACGGTTATACCTCATCAAGATTCTTATTCCAGCACAAAAGCATAATCCAGTACTACATCTTTTAATCAAACAGAGTTACAATTCCCATATATCCCCACAGAATAACATAATCCTTATAATACTTCCTCCATTCCAATATACTAGTCGCTTTAGGATTCTTTTCACTTCCTAATAACATAATATCAATTCCGTAGTACAGCATAAACATTAATACAGAACTCTACAATAATTATAAGCGGATAAGAACAATATGACATGTATTTTAAGTCATCATGGTACAGTGCTATATTCAACCACACCAACTAAAATTAAATGGCCATATTTTGTCTTTTTGATAAGTCTTTTCTTTAAGACCAGGAGACGGGGACCAGGTATGTAACTCTATTATCTCTGATTCACATCCAAAACCTTTGAAATTTGTCCTATGCATACTACCTCTGCCTTCCTAAACAATTTTGGCATATTCCATCCATTTTTATACTATTTAGATTTCTCTGGTACAAAGAAAGAGCCAAGACTTAAAATTTTCCTTCCTTAGTTCCCCGCTGCATCTTTTTGGTTTTTCCCGGTATGGGCGGGCACTTCTAAGTGGACCGTTAGTCATTTTGGAGCATAAACTAAGTATCGCCTTCCATATATTTGTCTTTAATGTGGGCAACACACTAGGGGGTCCCGAGGGGTCACAGGACACTAATGGAATTTTGCTTCGAGGTGCTAATTCTTGTTTAAGATCCACATTTTCCTAATGTCCAAAAAAAATATGTTTACATCATTTTAATTACCCGCATCCTCAAAAAAAAAAAAAAAAAAAAAAAAAAAAAAAAAAAAAAAAAAAAAAAAAAAATTGCACCCGGTCAATTTTAGTCCCGATTCCATCCTAGGTGAACCTATCAGCAATGAAATCATATAGTATTTATCAAATTAACACCACTAACAGCAATGAGAAAACGATTATCGGACGCAAAGGTAATCGTAAAGGCGTATACGAGGTGTGCTATCGTTCAGGGCCTCAAAGTTTTAGAGCCCTCAAAATTCATTTCCAACATCAACATGTTGACGATGTATGAAATTTTATTCTAAATATATGTTAAAATTTACTTCAAGTGGGTCAGAGCGATGAAAAACTCATAAAAGTTAAATCTATTCATAAAAGTTACAATATTTCTAAAGTCATGTTTAGTTATCATATAGGCGATTTTGCACGGGCCTCCGCTAGCCCAGCTACGGAACGAAAACACACATTAAACCTATCAAACTAAACACACATTATAACACGCTTTTAAACTCTAACAAAATACTATCAAACATTGCAAGAAAACTTAAACAACCATTCAAGAAACATATAAAAACTAACAAAAAAGAAAAAAGGCTTACTCGATGAAGAGGGGCTTTGATATGTTTAACGAGAGAAGAAGAACACTGATTGTCTTTAACAGGCTCATGCTTATGATGTTTCCTTATGTATTCCTCGGTTATCGCCATCCCTTTTACTTTCTTACGTACTTATTATGAATGGTGTTTAACCAAATTTAGTAACTCTTATGATCTTTGTATATAAAAAAGAAAGAAGTCGGTTGAGATTTCCAAGAACAATAATCACATCAAGTGGCAAATTGGGTTTGGGTTTTTGTGTTTGTTTCTCATCCACATAGATGAACAACTACTATATTCATTCATGGAGTATTATTATATTATATTAGTTTTTATCTATTTGTTGAGTCCCTCTACTATTCTTGGCAGTTTCTATTTCACCCTTTAACTATTAAATTAATCCGTTCTCAAGTTTTTTTTTAAGGAAAAAAATGAAAGAAACTGAAATTTTATTGTATTTTTTTAGTTTTTTTTAACATAAAAGAAAGAAATGACAGAAACATTTTCCTTCAAAAATATTCCGCGTAAATATTGTCAGATTTAGATGGAAACAAAATTACACCCAAACTATTGAGTATGTAATGTGAGATGTAACATTTAACAATTACTTATATTCGACTCTTTTGATAAAATGAACATGTTTAAAAGGGCATAAATATAATTATGTCTCTTTAATTTTCTTTTCTTCCCGACTCAAGGACACAACATTATTATTATTATTATTATTATTATTATTATTATTATTATTATTATTATTATTATTATTATTATTATTATCAACTCGGGATCATGAAATAAAAATGTCACTTTCTTTCCTTTTCCTTTACTTTTCTTTTCTCTTCTTTACCCATCATTTTTATCCCCGTCCAAAAAAAACCCTCGAGAATGCATCGTAACAGTAATGGTAACATAAGCATCACCTCAACATTCACACTCACTATAAAACTTCTTACCAAACCTACCATGTAAATGTTGTTAACCGTATATTCTAGATAAGTTCAATAGTTGTCATTAGTGGATAACCACAAAGTTATTAGCTGTATAATTATGTTGATTAGCTTAACTAGTGGATTTACCCAAAATAGATCATGTAATGTCCTATATGTATCCTCCCTTTTGCTCTGTAATGATCAACGAATCAATTCAATCATTCTAATATCATTCTTATCATGTACTATTACAAATGTATCATACTTAAACACAAACATACGCCACAACATATTCACGCTCAAAAAATTAATACCAAGATTTTGTTCGAGCACTATAAAAATTTTGTTGACAGTGTGTAAATATGGTATGGTGTAGCGGTGGTTGATGCGTGAAACAAGGTTGTTGACGTGTGGTGAATGCACCTCTCTAGACGGCCTTAAGTTATTCATATTGCTATTTTAGTTTATCGTAAAGTTGGTGTTCACTTTTAAATCATACGAATAATCAATTAAAATATTTCTAATTTAAAAACATGTTTGATTGGTTAATAGTTAATTATGCGTCACTTTTTGAATGGATATTTGTTTTGAGACGGAAAAGATATGATTTTAGTAGATGAAACAAATAGTTTTAGATAAGTATCACAAATCAAACTTTAACCTTGTAAGAAGTTTTAATAAGTAACCTCAAAGGCTCAAACACTTTGTTTTAGTCAAAAGTTAAAGCTTGGCCTTGATGTTAAGTCAACTTTTTTTTTTAGCCAGATCTATTAAAGAAAGTAAGTGATTGATTTGTTTTAAAATTGGGCAAGGGTAGCAATTTTGATTAGATACTTATAAGTCATTATGACAAGACTAGAGGAAACAGTTTGTTTTTGGAATTTTCATGCCAAACATAACATCATATGTCAAGTCATTTGTAACTGTTTCCGTTCAAGATATGTGTTAAAGTGTGTTAATCTAAAACGTTTTTATTTCAAGAATTGATGGATACCTTAATATAGCTTGTTTATGGCATTTAAAACTTATAATATGTTTGCTAGCTGTTTTGGGTATCTTCACGTTAATTAGTTTAGGATTTTGTGATTTTGTATTACCTAACTAGTTATAATACCCGCGCACGCGCGGGGTTTTTTCTAAAATTTTCCATAACGTATTTTTATTAATTAAAAAACAAAATAGCTTTTAATAATGTATTAATTGTATTTTCTAAAATTTTCAATAATGTATATTTTCAATATAAATATTTGAAGAGCATATGAAATTGTAGATCAAAATGAATCCAAAGTCCCAAAATAGAAAGTGTTATCATACTGAAGAAACAATAATCTTTTATGACAAAGCGAATGTTTACAGTCATGATCTTTATCATCTTAAATAGATCATTATGGTTACTTTTTCTTCAAACATCTTTCTCTAATGGTGTTTTGCTGCTATTAGAGGTGTTTGGATGATGCTGTTATAGGGTGCTTGGCTGCTATAAGGGAATGTTTGGTTGCTGATGTCAAGGGGTGTTTAGTTGCTGTCATGGGGTGTTTGGAATGAGTGTCATCGTCATCTTCAATAGGCAATGCAGTTATCTTTGTTCTGGAATTTTGAGCTGTGCTGAATTTCAATTACAAAACAGCCTCCATAATCAACCTGAGAATTTAAGGTTTTTATACTTGTGTTATAATGTCAGTCATTTGGCTAATTCAAAGCCTTATATGGAGTATATGATAGTACTACATTTCTTTACCTGCTCACCAATCTTTCTTTGCCACTATAATTAATTTATTTAATTCCGTCATTAAAATATCATTAAGCCACTAAACTTTCATAAATGGGGAAATAGCATATGGTTCAACTTAGTAACTTACAGCGAGTCTTCAAAAGGAGTGTTGTCCTTATTTCCATTAACCTTCTTAGCCTATAAGAGCATATACAATGTATAACAAAGGGTCAATATCTTCTTAGTAACTTGAATGCAAATTGAAAAGATAGAATGTGTTACTTGTAGCACCTCATAAACGTGTACATGTTGACCTTAGCCATCAAATGGAGACCTGATCGTTCATGTTAGCCGTTGTATTCTTCCACCTAAGAAATACATATAGTAAGCGATCCAAGAGCCCAATGTTGAAAATAAGATTAAATTGAAGAATGCTTTGACATATACCATTTTGCTCGCTATAACTATACGTTTCGTACTAACGCATACGTAAACACCTCCTAAGAATTTTCCTTTGCATTTTATTGTCATTAGGACCTACATCAAAAAAACAAATATTAAACAATTTAATGTAAGGAAACTTTTGATATCTTAAAAGAAGAATATAGCTATATAGTAATTTGTACATTACCAATTTCGTCCTGAATGTTCTCCAACTACACTTCACTATTCATCACTTTACCTTCTACATTTTGTCCGATTACCTTTGGCCTGAATTCGTTGATCACCTTTTCTGGAGGCCCATTTTTTCTATCTTGGCATCGTCCTCGAGATCTAAATATAACAAAATGGAATCATATATTTAGTCGAAGGACAAGAATCTTAAACTACTAATACTCTAATAGTCTAATATACAATTTTACATCACAAGGTGTGTTAAAATGTACTGATGTGTAGATCAGTAGATCAGAAGGCTGGACTGCAAGTTCTTGTCTGTTTGATTTTTTCGTTTCTATTTAGCTAGTTCTATCATTTATTATGCCATTTGTATGCATATTAACAACCATCATGCCATAAAAACTGCACAAAATAACATCTTAGGTGTAAGTCTGTTTATTATATAAGTTGTTATGTAATAATGTACAATGAGAAGTTTAGTATTACTTTGTCAGTTGTATTTCTCTTAACTCCCTTAACAATGAACTACTCTTAATTGCATTTCTCTTAACTCCCTTATTAAGTTACCTTAGTGTCTCTTAGTGTCCCCAATTGTTGTCGGTCTACAATTAATTGTAAAATAAATATTAGTTGATCATATACCTTAACCACGGATAATTATCGGTCTATAATGATCCTTGTGACTCCTCTTTTAAAGTTTGGGTTCCATGTAACTTATAAACTTTATCAGAAAAGTCACAGCCACAAGTAAGAAAATGATCACCCAATCTAAAGGTGGATTCGTCATACAAAAAGATTTTATATAACCATAATTCTAAATGCGTATAAACACGTAAAACTCAAATTACACAAATATAACCTTGTATCAAAATTACGATGTTTATACCGCTGGATTGAATTTATAATCTCTATGTTTTTCTATGTTTATGCTTATTACAGGTAAATTACATGTATCCCAAGAGCCCATTTCCTCTCAACTTGGCTTCTAAGATTAATTCCTAGATGGTCCATAAAAGTAGATGAATCCATCCTAAGATTACTTACATGTATCCCAAGAGCCCATATCCTTTCATTTCGGTTGAATCCATCCTACAATTCAGTAAAAGCAAAAAAAATTGGATATGGATGCATATAATAGACGATTAAATGAATTTTCCCCCCCAAAACTTACAAAAGTAAATGCGCTTAGAAAAACTATCAAACCATAGGTTTCTGGAATTCCGCTCCAAGATAGCCACTTGAGTTAGGAATCATGTTGTGCAATAGCAAGTAGTATGCCACAATACCCTGGAAAATATGCAGGTATCAACATCATATTCATTGTCACATTGTCAAACTTTGCAAGAAGAAAAAAAAAGTTACCTCATTCTGCACTCGGTTGCGAAGCGGCTCAATGAGGGTATCCTTGTCAAACCCGATCTTAACCACCTCTAAGAGAATACCTTCATCGGTCTGTAGAAAGAGAATTGGTTTAATTACCCATAAATCAAATGTTACTTTTATATGTACACAACTTTAAATAGTCAAAATCAGCAAAACAATAGCGTCAATATAAAGAGCATGATCAGCATACCTAAATGTGTGTAATTTTTATTTTAAAAAGGGTAAAATGTTGATAACAAAATTTGCAAGCCAAGAAGATATCGTACTTTTGTGTTGCGACTTGCAGATATGATCTTCTATCTTCTATATGCTTTTCATTGTTAGTCCAACATCAAGCATACAGAACGTGTGTTAGCAAAACAAATAGCAGCCATGAGAATCCAATGGAAAGTATGCCAATAAGTATAATATTAAGGTGAAAAATTGAGCGGCCTAAGTAACATGTTAGAATGGGTCATCTTTTGATATGGGTTAGGTCGGGCTCACTCACAAACACTATGTTAGCGATGTATAACTATTGTCCAGAACCTATATACACATTCAAAATGGTCCAGTTAGTCTTTATTTATCATAATAAACTCAAGATTAATGACTTCGTATCAAACTCATGTTTCATTCAAAATTGTCACTTTTGACCCATTCTGACCCGCAAGATGCATATTGGACTCAAAACCATTTTTAATAGGTTTCTAACTTTTTATTTGAACATTAGGATATGAATACCACGTTGTAATACATTGTATAACTATACATACAAAAATATTTGTAAGAATACCACATTGTAATACCTTATATCATATTTGAATTAAAGAACTGATAAGACATATTAGAGTCCTTTATTAACACACTGGGCTGTTTGGGATTGCTTATTCATAATGTTTATTTAAGTGTAATCTTTCCCTAAAGTAGATAAGTAAATAACCAATTTCGAACTTCATTTATGCTAACCTTTTCAAACAATTTCCAAACAGTAGTTAATGTTCAAACAATGTGAGGCATCATAATGAAGTCCCTCACATAAGCCCATTAGCCACTCTTGAGTAACTTCACTGAGCATGACTAATACAATTAACTTAACTAATCATCCAAATCAGTACTCATGTATATATTCGAACAATAAAAGTCTATCTGGACAGATAACACAATCTAGATATTAACAATGGGACAATGTACATTGTACAAATGCAATCAAACTGTAGTTTAAATAATAATAATAATAATAATAATAATAATAATAATAATAATAACAGTTAAGTCCTACAATTTTTAAAAAGTTACTTAAACAACTACAACTTATTAAAAAACCTAAAATCTCAATCAAACTAAAATTAATAAATTATAAACTTATAATAAAAATTAACCTTGAACTATTCCTTGTCAAGTTCTGGCGCAAAATTGAACTCTTCCTCTTCAATTTCTTGTGTGTGACTACATCTACCGAAATTTGTACCATCGATTGTTGTTGTTATTAGGTTTTAGGTGGATCAATCAAGGATTGTCTCTGTAGCATCAGATTGTTGTTGTTGTTGTTGTTGTTGTTGTTGTTATTAGCATCTAATTGTTGTTGTGATTGTTGTAGCCTCCGATTGTTCTTGCTGTTCTTATGGATTGTTCTTGCTGTTCTTATGGGTTGTTCTTGCTTCTCTCATGGGTATTGTTGTTATGTGTGTTGTTCAGTGTGTTTTTGTTATCATAATGGATGTGGGTAATCTGATGGATACTAATGGGATACTCCGGTTTTAATAAAATATTTACACTTTAGGCATGAAATATCCAAAAACAACAATAAAGCCCATGTGTATTTTTGCCCAATTTTAATGTTTAGATATAAAAACGATTTTTAAACAATTATTACACAAATATAGAAAGATATTAGGTTTTTTAAATATTAAAAACCTTTTTAAAAATTAAAATTGTAAAAAATATTACCTAAATAAGTATGATTTGATTATTTTGAAATGAAAAGTCCCCACTAGGGGTTTTATTTTATTAGGTAAAAGATTTATATATGCCTGAATTTCAAGCATGTTCTATATTGGTCCATCTATGTATATTATAAAGTCAAATTGTATTATTAAAACTTTTCCATGTTAGGCCTACAAACCATGATTTACGATATCCAACTATGTCTGATTTTCATGAATGATTTAATTGCTAAATCGCTATTGTTTGTCAAATGTACTCGTACGGACGAAGTGTCTATAGGTCCGAAGAATCTATTTGACGTGTGATGTGATACTATAGATGAATATTGGTAACGGGTCATCTTTGTCATGTTGAGATGGATGAGATGATGATACTATTCGAGGGATCAAGGATTAGGATGTCAATGTTGCAAGTTCTTGTGACCTCCGGGTGTTACAAGCTTTGAGTGTTGCAAGCTTCGGATCTGACTTCCGATGTTGAGATGGATGAGATGATGATATTATTCGAGGGATCGGGTGTTACTAACTTGGAGATTTCCTTGTCAGAACATGTCGTTAGCCTCGTCAAGGGGACCCATCCGTGACCAAGCTCCAATGTAAGAAAAGTATCAGATTGAAGAATAAAAGACTATGAGTGAGAGAGAGTATAGTAAATGTTCACATTCAATGATTACCAAATGAAGTGGTTGAATGGTATTTATAACATTTTGGCATACATTTTTATCTAGGCAATAACTTTTTTTTTTTTTTTTTTTTTTTTTTTTTGGTACGGCAAATTTTATAACGTATACCACCTATTTCACAAATTATATCTTCCATGTCTTCAACGAGACTTTAACCAATACCTCGAGGCAATAAACTTTAGTTTTTACAACTATTTCCGGGCATCATAACACAAAAAGAACGGATGACATAGCAAGTCTAAAATGACTTTTGATTGCATTAAGGACAACTAATAATAGGCTTATGTTATCTTCATAGATGTTAGATTATGGACATTATTTTAGTAGTCGTATGTTAGGATCGAACTCGAGATCACGGGATTGCACACAATACGTATGAAGAGAAAAAGAAATAATTATTTATAAAATATTATAAGTAATTATTAATAAACACAAAACTAGTAATGGAAATTAGTATTTAATGAAAAATGACTAATGACCTATTGACGAAGATTAGGAAAGTAATACTAATGAATATTTGGAAACAAGGGAAGGTTCCGGAATCCCTTTGGGATTACATAACCGATCGGCCAAGGGGTTCTCCACCTCCTTTGTGCCTTGAGCTCCAAGTTTCAATTAGTATATATATACAAACCCAAGATGTATTGTTTTCTCATAACTTGTACACATACATCTTGGTGTTTTTCTCTCCTTCTCTTTGTCTTAAATCGATCCATCCAAAACAATCCCTTAGGGATTCGATTTTCATAAGATCAAATAAGTTTTGTGTTTAATTTACTTGCATAAACTTTTTCTTGAATTAGTACGTGTGTACAAGAACGTGATTCAAACACACTATTGTTTGATTCTTGGATTGAATTACAAAAGAGGTAAGGGGTAATTCTTATAATCCACATAAACCCTAATTAGGGTTTTTGATTTGAATATTGCAATTGATTCTTGTTCGGGCTAGAATCACAAAGGTATGTTTACTATTTATATTTGATTAATTAATTACATGTTATATGATCTTGTTATAATTGCTTCCGCTATGCTTACTTGATGTGTTTGGTTTATTTTATATGAATGTCATGATATCATAATTCTAACAGTGGCATCTAGAGCCGTTATAATGTGTAATTAATTATCGAAACGCATAAAAATTGGATCTTGATTCATTTAGTTACATGTTTTTAGGGTTTTTAGATTCCTAACCCTAATTTTTTTTGGGTCGATTTGACCCTTAAGGGTTTTAGGGTTTATGGCTTTTGATTTTTTAATATGATTAGAAACCTTAGGATGTCATGTAATTTGTTATGCGTTTTAGTAAACGATCTTGGTGCAATATGTTAATTGTTAAGCTAAATCCATGAAAAAGTGCATATTTGCATGGATTTTATATTGTGTGATAATTTAAATGGTTTAAATTGTATATATGAATTAATGGTTAAGTGATATCGAAACATGTAAATTTATTAATAGATGTCGAATTAGGGAAGACTCCAATATTAAGTAATCAATTATGTGCTATGTGGTATTTATTTTGTTTTGGCTTACGTAATCGATTTATCGATGTATGTGACTCTTTTTCCTAGAAGAAGAAAGCCTTAATTGAATAAATACGTTATACACCTAGATTTGATTATTAATAGGACTATTGAATAAGATTTGCATGTGGCTACATGTTTTATACATATTTAATTGTTATGACTATGTATATGTTTATTTAGTTATTTTATTTTTTATTTTATATTACTTGTTTTTGTTTATTATTATGTTAGACATGTTTATAAACGAAAAGGGTAATTTTTTGAATAGAAAAATAATATGTACTAAATAAATGGCGAACTTGTTTTGGTTTTAAGAGTAAATTTCAAATGATTGGTTGATTGATGTTTTTGTACATAGTGTGCGAAAGGCGGACCGAAGTTGCCATCCAATGTACTTATAGAGAGGGGTTTTTAAAGCTCATGCACCTACCGGTTCTCTACAACTGCTTGGTTGCCGACTCTAGACTTACCTATATCACTATATTACGTACATTGTCATCTTAAGGGTGAATTCACCACAATTCCACAATGATTATCCGAAACACTAAGCCTTAGGGCTTATGCAAAAGTACGATATAGTGGACGATAATTGTTGGTAATTCTTTAATTGGTGAACCCGATACCTCAATCAAAACTTTGTTGTTTTACTCTTAGCAAATTGGTAATAAAAATGTTTTGTAAAACCAATGTTATGAAGTTGTATGCATGCTTCTTCATACATTATTTTGATCACGTCAAAATTTAATACCCTTATAAAATTAAGTCAAATGCCATCTAATTAAGAACACTTGAAGTTGTAATTTACGTCATGTGAGAACTTGACGAGATTGCAATAGAGAAGTAAATTTCATAAATTCATTGCTAGCAGATCAACTGATGTGATGGATTTGTGAGTTTGCAGTTTTTAAGTTAGACGACTTAAATTGAGTAGGAAGTGAGATCTTGGACTCAAGGCATTAGATGGGGATGAAACATGCTTACTTTGCAAAAGTTTTGTGAAAGTAAATCCCATAATAATCTAGGAATTGCAATATGATATTGGCAATTATTGTTCGACAATTACCTTGTTGAATACTATCATTACTAGCAGATCAACTGATGTAATGGTACTATGTCAATTAGGATCCTAGCTTTAAGAAAATACTATGGTTTATATGAATATTTACCAATGGGTATTTTATTTTCTTAAAGATCTAATTATCGAAAATACTGAAATTGAATTTTGTAATTCGTTTTAATGTATTAATGCAACGTTCAAACCGTAAACGCACTTTGGGCTTTGGTAAATTGATCTCGTTCTGTTTCCAAACAAATGTTTGATTAAGAATAATTTACTTAAAAGACAAATGAAGTCTCCTTTGTATGAAAGAAGAGTGAGACACAATCCTATTCCTTTTCATGAATGAGAAAGGATAATAGGAATATTAGATATGTCTAAATTGTATTATATAACTCATAGCTAAATTTTTAATAGATAAGAAAATTGCGAATATTTTTCATAGGGATTTTATCATTCTCATTTGGTGATCAAATTCTTAGTAATAAATATGATATTTGGTTAACAGAAAATTATGTATGACATTTTATGAGTTATTATAATTAGAAGCTAGACTAATTACTGCAAAATGTTTAAAGACAAACTAGTTGTTTTGACTATTTTAAAGGTGCTACATACATTGTAGGATGATAGACCTTTTAAGGAAGAAATTGCATGCCCAATTTTCAAGTTAATAGCATTTGATGGATAGTCCATCATTTACGTAGTAGAATACACTCTTTAGTGCATAAGTAATTGTTACGCATGGACATTTAAATGTGTAGGAAAGTTAAAGACACAATATTTGTTTTCACTGGATATGAAACATTTACAATGTTGTCAAATTCAGTGGGAGTATTGTGTACTTATCACTGAATAAGGAATTATTGTGATGATCTTTAATTCAGTGGGAGTTACAAGCTTTGACATCTTGGTTGCTAAAGATAATTACTTTCCAAGTGTAGACACTCATACTTTTAAGGATAGTCTTGTACGTTTCCTTACTAGACATTGTTGTTTTACATATACTTGTTATGCTAAAATCTATGACACAATCATATCGAACACATAAACAAATGCATGGCATGTTGTTTATCAACTATATGAGGTTGTTCCATGCACAAGTGGGAGAAATGTTATCTTTAATGTGTGCAAGACACAACTCATAAAGATATGATTTAATGGATTCTCTTGACTACAAGGTAAGAGAATAATGTTCTAATATTAATTCTAAAAACACTTGGTGTTACAATTTATGTTATATGAGAGCTTAGTTAGATTGCAACAACAAGGTGAATTTCATATTTCATTACTAGCAGATCAACTGATGTAATTGAACTATGAGAATTTGCAGTTTCTAAATTAGAATAATGTTCTGATATGAATTATACTAGGCTAATTCAAGAAACATTTGGTGTTACCATTTATGTTATGTGAGAGCTTAACTAGATTGCAACAACAAGGTGAATTTCATATTTTCATTACTAGCAGATCAATTGATGTAATTGAACTATGAGAATTTGCAGTTTCTAAATTAGATACCTATTAGAACATGTGTCAATATGATATCAAGACTACTTTAATTTATAGATTTATGAATTCATGAAATGACATAAATTAATTAAGTAATCTAATGCTACTTCATTCTGAATATTTATGTGTCCTTGGAATGACATAAATAAATGAAGAAATAATGTTATTTACATTATTGTGAAGTAATAAATTAACTTGAAATTACTATTGAAACCAAAAGATGGTGTTCATAATTACTTTAGTTAAACATGTTTATGTTTCATTGTAAAGATATAAACATAAAGTCTTTTAATTGTTACAAGACTTATAATAAAGTAAGACGTTATCTTGTTGTGTTTTTTAATTAAGACATGTACATGAAGTTATTAAATTGTTAAATGACTTATAACGTATAGTGAGATTATAACAGTTTATGTTTTCTTGTAAAGACATGGACATGAAGTGACTTTGTAAAAAGTACTTGTGTTATAAAGCATGTAATTGGCTTGAATATTATTATACTATTAAAATAAATTAGTTGGTAAATAGACAAGTCAAAAGGAATATGGTTATCTTTAATATTGTTAGATTGCCTTACAATATTAATACTAAAGAAATATCAAATGTTTGTGGTATGTTCAGTTAGGAAAATCAAACTCTTGTTATATTGTTTGATTAAAGATAACTATGACTTCTTTTCTTCCAAAAGTTATCAAGGTTAGAATGTTGAGTATGACTTGGACATATTTAACAAAACTCCAACCTAGAAGATTAATAAGACATCATCATATGATGGAATGTGATGAATCACATTAAGTCTTAAATTGAAGTTCTAAATTTGTTTAACTGTTTGTGAAGAGGTTATTAACAAAGTAAAGTCTGGAACTGTCAATATGTATTTGTAATATCCCAAAAGAGAATATTGTATTGTTGCTTTATTTACTAAGTATTTAAAGATAGTCTTTAAATTGCTAAAAGCAAGTGAGAGTGTTGATGTTTAAAAGATAAAATTACAAGATACATAATCTTCTAAAATACACTAGTAAATATCATGATTAAGTTTGACATTTGAATGTTAAATCTCAACATGATAATAAAGGTTGACATTTAAATGTTAAATCTCAAGATAATGGAATTATCATTCATAGAATAGCAACATATCTCAGATATTTGATTAATATGCTGAGGACTATGATTTACAGGATTATTGTAAACATGATAATCATTATGATAAATTACCAAATATGAAATTGGGTAAAGTATACATAATATGAATGATTAAGATGCTGTCCATAAAGATAATCAATTTTAGAAACTTGGTTTATCTTAATAGTTAGACTAGAAAATGAAGATGAGTTTCTTCAAAGATTAGGTAACTCTTGTGGTTTAAATCTTTGTATACAAATCATATGGACAATATTGTGCACGTATTTAATGCATGTCTTATGACAAGATTATTAATCACACTTAAGCAATTAACTGTGATTGAATATTCTTTGCTAAACACATTAAATATATAAAGATTATGATTGTCATATTTATGAAATTGACAATAGAATATCAAAACTCTTTCTTGAGTGATTACTTGAGCGAGGACGATAAGTAATCAAAAGGAGTTTGTGAATTCAAATAAATCTTTAGAAGTGTACAAAGTGCAATAATCCATGAATGGATAAATGCTTGCATCTAGAAGATTACTCTTATGTTTAATTATTAAATTCATGTTTTGATTTATAATTGAAATAAGATAATTTCTAAGTATTCCTAAAAGCTAGTGGGAGTATTATGTTTAATTTCTTAAATCATATATGTTGTAGAACATATGAAAAGTAACATTCCATATAAGTAAATGTTAAGTCTTAGATTGGAATGAAACTTTACTTGTAAGATTTAGGAAATAAGACATATAACCTTGGAATGAAGTTTATTGTTGAAACATGCGTGGTAAATGAATCTAATATAACATGATATATTATTTAGAAAGTCTAAATAGTTATGTATGACATGAATAAAATCTAAGTATGACTCAAAGATTTTTTATGAACATCATGTTTTGTTGTATCATGCTTGATTAAAAGATGATTTGGCAATATTAATATCTAAATAAAAGTTATTAGATAACTTGTGTAATATTCTAAAAAGAATATGTTTGATTATAGAATTACATCTTAAATCTGGAATAGCTTCCAAATTCTATGGATGAACAATTTTTCAATTGTTGTGAAAATTGTCATAGCCAACAAACTTGAAAGTTTGAAGGGCATCAAACAATACACAATAGATATTAATGTTTACGGAAAGTTTTAATAGTATATTGTTGTTGCATACAATGAGGCTAAATGAAATTGAGATGACACTCAATACTAGTTATGGTAAGGATTTCATCTTTGATATATGTACTAGTTGTGCTTACTAAAAGCATAAGTTACATTATACATTAAGAGAATAAGAATACTTTAAACTTTAAAATGTTTGAAAGTTTAATTATCATAAATTGATGGTTAAGGATGTCTCACATTTTTATGAAATATGACATTATCAAAATAGTTGACTATGCACATATAAGAATTTTAATAGTTGAATTCTTGAAATAAGTATTCTTAAAATTCCTATAGATCAAAGTTGGATGATTTATGTCTTGTCAACAAGTATGAATGTCATTGCTTGAGACATAATTCATCAACAAGAGTTATCATGCATTGATCTATTAAGTATTTGGATAAGGGATGTTAAACAATTATTATAATAAATTTAAATACATGGTATGTTTAATTTATAATATATTGTATCCTATATTTGTATGTTTAATCCATGAATAAATGTTATTCTAAATTGTCCGTTGTCAGTTAATAATATGGGAATATTATTAAATCAAGACAAATCTGAAGGTTGGTATAATATACTTAAAGTATATTGATGCGTAGTCATGCCATTTCAGATGATATTCAATGATACAGAATCTAGGACTTATCCCAACTACATGATGTGTACTTTATGGATTTTGTTATTAAGTAAATCATGAGAAGTTATCCTCAGACTTGAGATGCAAGATAAGTGTCATGAATGTAGTACATTTTTGTGGAACAACTTAACGCTATACGTAACTGGTAGTCATAAAGGTTGTTTTCGAAAGTGTTACAAAATTTGTGGGTTTTGCTTGTAGTCAAGATAGAATTTGTTCCTTCAAATTTAGTTTTGGAGTTTAACACTGCTGGGCCCCTCGTAGGGTTGTCAAGATGTTTGCATGGCCGTGCCCAAGATCTTCCCCGAATATGTTCAGATGATTTGGTAATCTTGATCAATCACTAACAACGAGAAACAGAATGGTTAATTAAGGAATGACTTTAATCCATATCCTTATTAACATGGTATTAGAAATAAAAGGATAATAATAATGAGAAATCATTAAAAGGTTTTTCCAGGAGCCTTACTCGAGATCGTACTAGAGGCATCGGCATGTTGCAAGACGCTAACCGATGTGATTACACTATTAAAATATGTCCAAGTGGGAGCTGTTAGATTATGGACATTATTTTAGTAGTCGTGTGTTAGGATCGAACTCGAGATCACGGGATTGCAAACAATACGTATGAAGAGAAAAAGAAATAATTATTTATAAAATGTTATAAGTAATTATTAATAAACACAAAACTAGTAATGGAAATTAGTATTTAATGAAAATTGACTAATGACCTATTGACGAAGATTAGGAAAGTAATACTAATGAATATTTGAAAACAAGGGAAGGTTCCGGAATCCCTTTGGGATTACATAACCGATCGGCCAAGGGGGTTCTTCACCTCCTTTGTGCCTTGAGCTCCAAGTTTCAATTTAGTATATATACAAACCCAAGATGTATTGTTTTCTCATAACTTGTACACACACATCTTGGTGTTTTTCTCTTTCTCTTTGTCTTAAATCGATCCATCCAAAACAATCCCTTAGGGATTCAATTTTCATAAGATCAAATAAGTTTTGTGTTTAATTTACTTGCATAAACTTTTTCTTGAATTAGTACGTGTGTACAAGAACGTGATTCAAACACACTATTGTTTGATTCTTGTATTGAATTACAAAAGAGGTAAGGGGTAATTCTTATAATCCACATAAACCTTAATTAGGGTTTTTGATTTGAAGATTGTAATTGATTTTTGTTCGGGGCTAGAATCACAAATGTATGTTTACTATTTATATTTGATTAATTAATTACATGTTATATGATCTTGTTATAATTGCTTCCGCTATGCTTACTTGATGTGTTTGATTTATTTTATATGAATGTCATGATATCATAATTCTAACAATAGAGACATAAGACATTAGGAGGAACATGCTTACGGGTATCTTTATTTCCAATTTACTTCCACAATGAGGGGCTAGATGAATCATTTCCAACTAATGCAATGGCAAGATGAAAAACTTTTGGCATACAAAATAGAAAAAGGACAAAAGATGATGATTGAAGGGGTAAACATAAGAATAGTATTATATGAGAACAAAGCAATCTAATTGGATAAGAAATGGAAGTTAAAAAGCAAAGTTGGATTTTAGCGGCAAGTACATTGAATTTGAGACTCTCTTTCCTCTTTCCACTTTAAGGTTATTTTTTCTTTTTTCTTTTTCTATACTTATCCACTGTCTACAACCTCATGGTAACTTTTTTGACCCCCCTTATTTTGTCGTTTTCCGTACCTTGAGTTATTGAAACTTGTAGTACTATTTTTGTCTTTTGTGCGATAAATTATTTGCACGAATCAAATATCGCTAAATTTCATGGCTGATATATCTCTCTTAAGTGTTCCTAGTTGTATGATTTTGTCTTGTCTGTGATCGGTGTAAAAATGTAGTTGTTACTGTAATGTAATTGGGTGAAATTGTAAATATCTTAGACCGGCAGCAATGCATCTGTCGGCATCTTCGGTCGACCCCATATTAGACGCATTCTCCCCACTACGCTAGCCTCCACCCGACGCATCCTCAACCCAAAAATAGTACAACTCGGTCGTATTTAAGAACGAGTTCTCCCCATTTTATTGTGTGTGAGTGTGTTATTTAATTATTTTTAAGTCATATTTTTGCGTGTATCTTCGGTCTACTTATTATTTGGTCATGAAGTTATTATAAACGGAAAAGCCGATATGTCAGTTATGTCCTTAGTCCTGTTGTGGTCAATATTACGAGTAGCCTTATTATATTAAAAATCTTTATTTTGTTCTAATTCAGCATTTTAAGATGTGCCCATTTGAGCACGTTTTAAGAAATCTCCCAAAGTTATAACTTATCTACTTTTTACTAATGTTTTCTATTTGCATGTTTGATGAAAATAACTCCAAAATGCAACATGAGTTGACTTTTATTTGTTATGTAAGTGTAATTATTTATCATGTCGCTTTTACTTTAATCAACCAACTTTATATTTTAAACGTTGTGAACCGTCAGGATTTTTAAAGATAGAACCTAGTCAAAAGTCTTTGTACCTATATATTAAGACAAGCACCTTGATTGGTATTTAACTAACCTTTCTTACACATGCATCTTAATCATTATACTCTAATAATGTTCCATGACATATACCATAAACTACATATTTTGGAACTTCCACTTACTTCGTCATTGAACGAAAGGTGTAGTCTAGTAACGGGCCTCAAGATTCTTCGGAGGTCTCAAGTTTAATCTTCACACGCAACAACTTTGAGGCCAGCCTTTGGACGACTATTCCCTCAAACTCTCGAAGTTCGCGTAAAAGCAACTGCTAAAAGACTATGGGTTAAAGTTGCTCGTCGAACCAATACGTAGTGTCGTAGTGAATGGTGATAAGTCACTGTAACTATTTTTTTATTTTATTTTATTTTATTATTTCTTAAAGTTCATAAACGTTAACTATTGGGCCTCTTACTCGATCCATGGCCCATTTCTAAAATAAAAAGTTATATATATATATATATATTTTTTATTTGTTTTGGCCTATGCTATATGTAATCTGTTCACTTTCATAAATAGTCAAATTATTTGCATCATGAAGCTGACCAATTTCGTATACATAGATTTAATGTCAATGCTGCAAGAATGTGAAAGGGAAAAAAAAAAAAAAAAAAAAAAAAAAAGAAAAAAAAAAAAAGAAAAAAGAAAAAAAAAGGCTGTGTCAAGTTTAATGTCAATAGCGGATTTATTATTTTTTTTAAATAACATATACTCGATATGTTTCATGAGACTTTTATTGGTTTCTGTTTGTAGATGCGTCATGAAATTTGGAATGACGTTTCTTCCACATATTAGGCAGACAGGTATCACACATAGGCATGTTGATGAGATTGTAGATATGTTACATAAAGGCAGAAGCATGTTCAGAATCATGTATCGCTACTGTACTTCCCTTTTCATATGACCTTCTTCATAACTTTAACTATAAAGTTGCCAAATGCGTGGGTCGAAACAGGTTGGGTATGATAAAGCAATCAGTAAACATTTCATAGAAGTGAATAATGTTTTTGATTATGAATGGCCTATTGTTGGACTGAGTACGAGTTAATAGTTGAAGTGTTACAAGTTTTAACATTTCTTAGTGTCATCTATTTGATAGGATAGATGCCAAATATTTCATTAGTAGACGTCCTACTTCTCATCTATCCCGGAGCACAAGCTCTATTAGATATGCTACTTTAGTTTTAGCTAGAAAGCGAAATCTTTGTGTTAATCTTTCCAACGATTAACAGCTGGAATCTGTTGGCATCTACGTGTGCTAGGCATTTCGAAATCCAAATGAGTATTGTTTGTGGGTATTAGGCATTCCAATACGACATTAGGACCACAGTATTATATCAAATCTTATTTTCCGCATATTCAAGAGAACAAAAGAATAACTTAAGATATGTGGCTAAGCATTTCCCCACACCGTATTCATTCTCAAATATATGATAGCATAAGGGACCCGACCCACAACTAAAAAGATTTCACGCTAAGGGAAAACGGAAACATACATATGGAAATATATGCCTTCTGGTTGAAGGCTCTTTGTGCACTAGGATTCTTGTTTGCCTATACATATGGTAGTAAAAGGCTAAAAATGTGGCTTTTATGTACTTAACATAACTAAGAGGTGAATTTCCAAGCCTAGATTGTGTGGGCCGATAATTGCAGATCTGGTGATCATGTGCGCGAAGTACTTATACCTTTGCATTTGTATTATGGTTAAAGCAAGCCACCATAATATTGTAACCAGTTAGCCAGTTGTGAGACAAATGTTCATACATTGTGACAATTTTATTTTTTATTTTATTTTGTTATTATTTTATTTTTTTTGAAATACCCGAAACCACATTTGAGGCTGTGAAATTTTTGCTGTCCACCCATATATGCACCTTTGGGATCACTCGGCTAGTTGGCTATATGCAGATTTTGGATTTGAACTCAAGAATAGTAAGGTATCCTGAACTATCTTAGACCACTTGAGCATAGTTAACCCATGCTGTGAATATTATGTTATCGTTTTAGATTCTCAGGTGTAACTTCTTACGTGTAGCGTACCTCTCTTCGACACAAAAAAGCACAAGTGTCTATTGTTGATACAATAAAATCAAAACAATATAGTAAACAAGTAATTTCCTACAATAAACCTCAACATTTAATAGTAATATTAGCTCAACATAAATTCTGAATTTTACACGAGGAAAGACATCTAAGCATTCCCATGCATAAAATTGGAGATCAGTACCCAAAACTAGTGCCTTAATTTATATCACAATTTGGATGATTCCGGCCTAAATTTGTCACAGATAGTTAAAACCTCTTCTAGCTAAGGTAAAAGAGGAAATTAAGCTTTGTGCATTACATCTCTTCTTAATTTGCTAAAACTTCCCAAATTAACTCTGGATCATACGAAGGCAAGCGTGCAAGTGAGCATCCTTCAAACTCCGAATCATTTGTAGCCGCCCCTGCCACCATCTTTGACTCACCCGAGGCCGAACACTCTGAACCATCCCCTTTCCAGAACTCATCTTCAGACATACTTGGTGATGACATCACTTCATTTCCGACACAAGAAATCGAAGAAGAACATTCAGCTTTCGTAACTCTTTCTGGTTCCTTGTCACAACCAAAACTCTCACCTTCACTTTTCTTGTTCTTGTTCTTCTTCCTGTTGGCTTTTTCTCTCCTCACTTTCTGACAAATAGCCTGAATCTTGCTATCAACAGCATTCTTAAGAGCATTCAGCCTCTGTGCATCTCCAATCAACCCCAACTGACTCAGGTCATCAACGTTCGGAAAATTCAACCTTGCATATTCACCTCGTAGGTTATAAGCCGCCCGATCATAAGCGTAAGCAGCCGCCTCAGCAGTCTCATATGTCCCCAACCAAACCCTCATTCTATTCTGAGGTAGTCTGATCTCAGCCACCCATTTACCCCAATGCCTTTGCCTCACTCCTCTATAAAGCTTCTTCTTATAAGGATTGCTACAATAATCCGAAAACCGAGATAGCCCATTTGCACTTTTTATAGGTGAATTCAACATCCCAATTTTTATTTTTCCCATGTTTTGCTCTGAGAATTTCTGGAGCATATCTCTTTGTTTGAGATAAACCGAAGAACCTAGTGATTGACAAACGGAGTTAGAGGTTACGGACGACGATGAACAATGAGTGAAGAATGAATCTAAGGTGTTTCTACCATTACCACCACATAGTATTAGATTAGACAAAGAAGATCCTATGTCATTGTATGGATTGTTTTCTTGCATGATGAGCACTTTCGACGCTAGCAAAATAAAAACTAGAAACAGGGGAAAAACAGAGGAAACAGAGCACTTTTCTCAATAGATCAAGCAGTTCTACAGTAATCTAACCAAAGGGTATATAAAATTGACACTTTTTTTTGTTTTTGCAGAAGAAAAGAAGAACAAACTGAGAGGTTTTTGACTCTTATGTGAATTGGGAACTAAAGTAAATTATCCAGGTTTGATATTTCTGCTGATTTAGTTTCTGGTTGGTCTATTTATAGCTGCAAAACCTTAAGATTTTTTATGGTCCCTTCACTCATGTTATGTGAAATGACCTTCTTGCCCGTGACACTTGTCTACGCTATTCAAAATCCAAGAGGGTACTTATGTCTATAATTTTGGTTGCAAATGGTTCAAACATTTTCTATTCATAAATAACATTACAATTTACGCGAATTAAATCACTACTTTGGAAGTCGTCGGTTGAGATCTCGTTTGGTCTTGTAAATCTATGAAAAGTTAAGCGCAAACAAGAAGAAATTATAATCAACTTATTGACTTCTTAACGATATATGCAATGTAAGTTACTACTAGTTTTCTATCAACACATTTCATACACAAATGTTGCATACTTCAGTAAGAAATGGCTTGTTGCATTTCTATATAGTTTGACTAAAAAAAATATCTTTGGATTCACACGTTGAGTCTCAATTGGCCTTATTTTTAGTTGTGCAAAAAAGTGAAGTTTTAACTCTTGTTGGTAGGAAGATTGCAAGCCACTTTTTACTTCTTCTTCATAGTTAATAATTGCAATGTCAATGAGAAAAGTGCCACGCGTTGTTGTGGTCTCATTTTGCTTTTATCATAAGGTGGTATGGGTCTTCTCCAGGAGAAATTTGCTTCCACTCCTTTTTTTCATCAATCTTTTTTCTAAAGCTGACATAAATTCAATGTAAAGACACTCGAATTATGTTTTCCAGCAATGCACAAATCTAAATGGTTGAGGTATTATTCCACATTGTTTGATTCGTACTAGTAAAAGTTTCCGTTCCATAGGAGATTCGCTACTTTTGATGCATGTAAACGCGTTTATGAGGTTTGGCATTTTGATACGTACGTGTCGTTGATTGTCTGGAACACAACATCCATTTGGTAGTGTTAGAAAGATACTCGTAATTTTGTTCCTCGTTAGAACATTGTCGTGTTTCAAAGAAATACTTCGAGCTAGGAGTAGGGGAGCTTAAATTCGACCTAATTAGTGATGTTAATTTATAGGTAATTTCTGAACTATATATTTTAGTAAGGATGGCATGTAATTTAAAAGATTGTCATCAAAGTTATAGTGAGATAGTTCTATTGTCTAAACTAATCCTCAACCGAAACAAGATTGTTGGTTTGTTTCATGTAAGCTTGGTATGATACATAAATTGTCGTACAATTAGTTGTGGGATTTTAGTTTGTATGTTTGTTATATCTTATGGGTCTCACTTATATGCTGCAAATAGAATATAAGTAGATAATAACTCATATAAGAAATTGACTAAAGAATCCTTAATTGGAAGAATTATACACAAGGGCAACTAATTATTTCTAGAAAAATGCAACCTAATCTAGACAGAACACATGGTATTGGAGCTATGTTTCAATAGCTAAACCAAACCTTAAAGCATGGAAGCAAAGATCATGGTTAGAACTTAGAAGAGCTTGTGTAACAAATCATGGATTTTCAACACCACTTTCGTGGTAGTTAATAAAAACCATACTTCAACTTTCACAAAAATGTGGAGACAAAAGAAATTAAGAAGTTTGAAAACGAAACCACGAGTACTTAAAGATCCTCCATCATTAATTACCTCTAATGGTTTTGTATAAAACTCGTTTAAAGAACCTGTTTTGATGAAACATTACATGATATAAAAGAACAAGAAAAACAAGATCATAAAATTTTGATTTCAGCTCATGTGCTTCCTAATTCTTGTAAGGTTTACATACATTAGCTTTGTTTAAAATTAATGTATGTCTTAGATGTTAGTAGAGAAGCTATTTAAAGGAGGAAACAAAGCTTAACCCCACATGTAAAACCTTGGGACTTTAAGTGAAAAACCTAGTTAGTTCCCGAGTACAGTACTTTGCACTAAAATGGTCTCGTTTCTCAATCTAGGCGGACACACTCTCGAGTGGGCGCTTCGTCAACTTGAACATAGTCTTCCACAAATTACTCTTGCGGCGAGGCACATAAGCTTGTGAACATTATCGGTTATCAACATTTTGCAAAATGACAATTGAGGATAGGCTACATTAAATCCAAAAAGTAGAGTGGTGATGGGTGAATTGGAAAGAAAGAAAAAAGACAGGATAGGGGTGGTCCTTCATCCATGTGAAATCCTAAAGTCAAACCAATCCACCTTTCACCTTTACATCTCTTTCCTTCCATGCTTTCATTTTCTTGTGCATGTGTATCTATCTATCTTTCCATGAGAAATATTATCTCCAATCCAACATGGATCTAAATTTCATATGGCCTGTCTATGAACAAATACATAGGCATATTCAATGATATTTTTTTTAGCATATCTTGAGGCACATTTGTCATTTTAAGCACAAACTTCATAGTTTTTCGCTCATACTTATTTGAATTGTGCTGTTTGTAAGTTATCACCATTATATTTTTAAAGTGCCCGAGTTTAAAAAAAAAAAACCCCGAAAAATAGCAATGAAAGTTATGTTTGGCCAAGCATTTGTGAGCGTTTTGAAGCAACTAGCGACTAGCGGTTTAAATATAATGTTTGTTTGACAACAAGCAACTAGCAGTTAAATCATTTGTAACCGCTCTCATTCAAAACGCGCATTTAGATCTAGCCGCTAGTGTTTTAGCTATCAAATTACATATATGCTTTTTTATTTATTTAAATACATTTTATGTTAATGTATATATATATGTCTTTTACGTCATTTAACACTTACAGCTACAACTACGTTATACTCATCGCGTAATATCGTATATTGAACTACCGTTTGCCAAATTGAACAAAGCCGTGACTCCACCAACCAGCCCACAATAAAATCAAGTTTCACATCTAGTCTTTGAACTTCAATTCAAGCTCACGTGATTGCCAAGATATATAGGTAAATAGCTAATCATAAGTCGAGTGATTAGTTTTAGAAGTACTTTGTGAAATTAATAGATAACTCTTCCAATAATTTATTGAAAGAATGATACTAAGTAAAACAGTGAACCATAGTTTGTGCTTAATTAGTTATTGCATTAACTTGGTTTACAAACTTATACTCCGTATATTATATAGCTTATTTAGCACGGCTAAACAAATTTACCGTTTTAATAAGATAAAAAGTATTTCTTGGGTTTTTTCAAGTTATGCTAAATTTGCTTCTCTAATTTTATATATTTATACTTTATGATATATATATATATATATATATATATATATATATATATATATATATATATATATATATATATTTTTTTTTTTCTTTTCAAAAATGTGGGTTTAACATTTGTGAAGAAAAGGGTTTCAAAAAGTTGAGTTTTGGTACGTAGCTTGACGTGGATTCTCATTTTAACGCGTCATGTCCCTCACTCATACAAACACGTAAACCACCTAGTAATTGAACTTCATGAAAGAATGATTGAAGCGACCGTAGCGAGCTTCTCGATTTGACACAACTAAAAATTATACATGAAAAGATAAATAAGTTAATTGCAGCTCATTAACATAAGATTTTTTGCTTGTAGGTTCAAGTCCCGATAACATGTGAGATGGTTTGTGGTGTATAAATTGTGAGATAGTTAGTTGCCGTTAAAAACTATATATATCCTTTAATATTGACGCTTGATTATGTACACAAAATAGAGAATAATTTGTAAACAAATATGTATAGTACTTGATACATTTTCTATCCCTCTCCATTGATGTTACAGATCATAATTTTGGTATGGTGCATATATAAAGTTAATTTGGACTTTGCATTCTTATCTTTTTAACAAACCTACTCCCATTTTCTTTAATGTAACAGCTAACACAAACTTTATATCGAATAACTCTCACATTTCATCGATATACATTTCAAAAAATCCCATGTTATTAGGGACTGCGAGGTGCACAAGGAACGCGTCCCCTGGTTTGGCTTGGTTGGGTCGTCCAGGCGATCGAATGGATTGCACACAAAAATTAGCCATTGGCTAGTTAAATGGGGTGTTTGTTTAGAAAATAATAATAATAATAACAATAATAATAATAATAATAATAATAATAAAAGATTTGGTCATGCATTTGGTCATCACTACGAGCATTTGATCTTAGATAGAGAAGCTAAAGTGACGCTTAAGTAGCAAAGTTATTTGTTTACTCATAAAGTCACCATTACTACCGGTCTAATAACACAGATGTCACACAAATTCTTAGATAATTGATACAAACTTTTGTTAAAATACACATCTACACTCACATTATAGGTAAGTTAACACACACACTTGCATACATAACATCACATCCCTAGCTTTGTAAGTTGCTAGTAGATAGTAACCTTTGAATAAATGAAAATAATGGGACCTAAATATGAAATAAATACAAAAAGGCGAATAGCGAAATTAAAGTATTAAATAATATAAATGGGTCATGGACTCATGGTCCCGTAAACATATATATAATTGACACCTATATTTTCTTCTAGTGTCTTGTACGTACCGAACTCACATTTTAACTCCAAAAACTGTCCTCAAGCCTACCAAAGGTCAACAACTGGGAAATTCGACATGCAAATAATCATGCTTGTACTCGGATGTTCGAAGGTGCCATGCGATACTCGATCTCCGATCAAAACCCTAAAAATATAGTAACTACTATTGCTTGTTAACACTACCTGCAAATCTGGTTGCTATATATGTGTGGTTCCAAATCATATCTGGCACATCCTCAAAAGACATGCAGATAATGTAGAATCAATGCTATGTCATAACATATTAACACTGGATTTTGACGAATATGTTGTACATATTTTTAATCTAGACCCTTAATTTAACATGTACGTTAGATGATGATCATATCCTTTCATTTGACACGACACACTCTTCATCCATCACACTCGCATTTATTGAATTTACACATCTTTTGTTTTATAAAAGGTGATTTTGTTTCACATATACGACCACATCATTATCAAAGGTGTGTTATCGTGGGCTAGGTGTGGGTGGCGGTGCCGTGATATGTTTTGCAGCTACAGTGTTTTTCGATTTAGATTTATCATAAAAGTATGGATTCAATCAATTCAAATAACAAATAGAATTAAGAAACTTTCCCAATTTGACAAAAAGATTGCTCAAACGGATTGATCGGAAAAGACCTTCTGTTACAAGTTAAGGATTCTGATATATTTTTATTTAGAATCAGCTTCTAAATTATTTTTAAATAAAAGTAAACTTAATTATCTTTAAAATAAAAGGTGTCACGACTTCTACAGACTTACATTTAATTTTATATAAAATTCAGACTGTTCATAGCCAGCTGTTGGAAATTACTAAGACTTGGTGTTAAGATGGTGTCTAAGTCAGCGTCACGTTATCTCCATTTCTACCACTTGCTCATCATATTTCAGCGTCACGTTTACTCCATATGTGGTTATCGTTTTCCTTACCGTTTACCTATATCATTCTTAAACAGGCAAATACCATCATTTCAGCTTTTGTACATCTAAAGTCCGAACATGACAAAAATTATATGTAAGCAAATATCTAAGATGTTTTGTACGAGTACTATCTTATCTATCCAATAATTGTGAATACTTCAAATTGATTTTCGTAGCATAATTGACTCTTTCAAACTTTGTACGAGTACCGACAAGTTGTGCAATTCTCGGAAATGAATAATTATTTCGAATACAATATAAATAATGCTAAATAATCAAACAGGCTTGCCCAATTACCAAGCTTTATTTCTTACATATGATTATGTTTATGATTATGTCGATATACATAATAGATAATACATCCTTGCATTCGGATCTACAAGAAAACTCTATATGGTTCTAAGAATTAGTGATAAGTCCTACATTGCAATCCCGAAACATACATATCATGATTTTTTATAACGACTTGGTTCTTTATAATTATGCATCGGGCCTACGAAGTCTTCTTCTATTTATCGACAACCGACACTTATTTGACTCAAAATATTAAAACACCAATACATAACACACAACACAACATATACAATAAATCATACTACAGATTAAGTTTGAAAACATTGTGAATACTAGATGAGTCTCGAAATAATGGACCCGAAAAAGTAGTTATTTGTATTATGTGTATGATTGATACAAAATTATTCAAAGTTTGTGTTTCTAATAATGTATGATGATGATCGACATGAGATAATGTTGTAGTTGTGGACCAAAAGTCGGCAATGAATTGCTTGGAAGTTTGTATGTATTGTCAAACAATTGCTTTATTGTTTAAATGCTTCATAAATGCCTTATGAGCTAAATGGTTGGTGGTTATATTCCCATCAGTACTGATATTTTTGCTGATGATCGATGTGTAATTTTGATGTAAATACTAGTATAAAACATAGTGTGACAAATACAAAGGAGAACAATTAGGGTTGGGTCAGTTGGAAAACCCCTTGACTCTTAACCTAGAGGTCAAGGGTTTGATCCTCACTCTCTACAAAAGGCCGGATGTCCTTTTCTAGCTTAGGTAGAACCGGAAGCAGCCTCTCTACCTTTGGCAAAGGTATGGCTGTCTACGTCTCAACCTCCCCCATACACCGTGGAAGACGGTATTGGGAGTTACTTTTACAAATACAAAGGAGATGATACTATTAAGAGAATGCATTGATAACCATTTAACGGTGGCCTAGTGGTAAAAAGGCTTGTGACTTTCACTCTAAAATGTGGGAGAACTCAAGTTCAATTCCTGCTAGGTGCGAACAACTTTAAGTGGTCACGCCAACCTCCTGAAAAAGAAAGCATTTACCTGGTTTGAGTCTGTATGGCGATAGGTTCAAACCCCTTGAATTGATCGACCAAAAAGTCAGAAATCACAGTTAAAAAAAATGCATTGATGTAACTAGAAAAAGGGTATTAACTTTGTAACAACTTAATTTACACTATTAATTACTCGTATATCATATTTTAGAGTGACAGTCACAAGCCTTTTTACCACTAGGTCACCGTTAAATGGTTATCAATGCATTCTCTTAATAGTATCATCTCCTTTGTATTTGTAAAAGTAACTTCGTATATCATATTTTAACAGTTGCATGAAAAAAAGAAAGACAAGACTAGGGATGCAATCAAGTCAAGCTTTTATCGAACAACTCGAGCTTGACTCGATCGAGTCAAGCTTTTATCAAGCTCAAGCCCAAAAATTAGCTCGAAACATATAACAAGCTAAGCTCAAACTTTTGATAGCTCGGCTCGAGCTCCTATCAAGCTTTTTCGAGCTTGAATATAAATATATTTTCGTTATAAATTCATATAACTAACTAGGGATAATTTGAGTATTAACATAATTATAAGGACTTACTTTGTAAATAATTGAACATGTATTCTAGAAAGTCATTTAAACCTAATTAATCCAAACATTTTGTATTCTTCACACTTTTTGAACTGTTTGACTGTTATAGTGTTATCATTTGTATAAAAACTAGCGAGTTTGGCTATTGTGGTTTAAGTTTGTTTTACTTTATACATATATTTATTGATGAGTTTGGCTATTAGATACGCATTGTTTTTATATATATTCAAGCTTTAATCGAAATTTTTCAAGCCAAGCTCAAGCCTGGATGATTAAAGTTCGTCAAGCTATCAAGCCAAGCTCAAGCCTTGTTAAACTCGAGCTCAGCTCGACTCGATTACACCCGTACACAAGACAAAATTTGTAAAGCTAGCTGACTAGCTACCACGTAATAGCCTTCTAAATTTGGAATGTTGACTTTTTTTAAATAACGTGATAGTCCACCTACATAGTGAAACGCATGCTAATCGTGGCATGTATTCCTTGGTGGGCATACGGTTTTACATTGTGCTTTTGAGACTTGATAGTACTAAAACTATCTCACATGTTTAATGTTTTGAACCTAAACAATTTCGTTAGTAGGCTTCTCACGCAATATAGAATATTATAGGGATACAAGCCATTTGAGAGTGTTATTGTGTAGCATAAAACCTTTAGCAAACCTAAATGCTTAACGCAGAATTGATCAAAGAGTTCCCAAGAAAAGTCGACGCTCTCAAGATCACAAGATAATCAACAAAAGAAAGAACAACATGCACACAATATATGCTCCTCTTTTATTAATAAATGATAAAAGCTTTAATGAAGCAGCATCTCTCTTCACCTTTGTTTACTAAGATGAGAGGTACAATCCATATGGAATTAAGAAGTCATAATATCATTACTTGCATTGTACACTCAACAGTTCTAGTTTAAGTCTAACTCTAACTCTATTAACTAAGTAAAATTAAATCCTTATACACAAACTGACCACATTTTAGCCCACTAAGAATTGCTACTGTATTATAACATATTGATTTAAACAAACATCGTAGATCGCGGTTTTCAGTTTCGTTTTTTTTCTTTCCAACAAGAAATTACCCAAAAAACGCGTATCGTTTTCTCAAGGGTTTACATTCATTCCAAATTTACTAAAATTTGCAAAAACCATTTTTCTTACTTTATAGGGTCGAAAACAATTACAGAGATACCACAGTTAAACCGCTTATATCTAACTTAAATACTGGCCATTTTTCATTACCTAAACAAAGAAAACCTCATTCATTTATCTGTTTTAAGCTTTCTTGGTTTATACTTTCAAGATATATATATATATATATATATATATATATATATATATATATATATATATATATATATATATATATATATGAGGTGAGTTATTTTACATACTAACTTTTTGTTACAAACTGAGGGACAAATCCCCACCATCCATCTAGTTTGATCTAATGGTGGGGATTAACCTAAGATTTAATAGACAACCTAAGTCCATGTTTTTTTATACCTTTCTGAATATCACAAATGATATACTGTGATTATCAGAATATCACTTGTGATATTCAGAATATCGTGAGTGATATTGAATATCACTTGCGATATTCTGAACATCACAAGTGATTTTTAACATTCTGCAAACATGAAAATCACAAGTGATATTCAGAATATCGCAAATGATATTCAGAATATTGCAAGTGATATCTGAATATCGCAAGTGATATTCTGAATATCACAAGTGATTTTCAACAAATGTTCTGTGACATGAAAATCGCAAGTGATATTCAGAATATCGCAAGTGATATTCAGAATATCGCAAGTGATATTCTGAATATCAAAAGTGATATTCTGAATATCACTCTGAATATCACAAGTGATATTCTGAAAATCACAAGTGATTTTCAACAATTTTTCTGTAAGATGAAAATCACAAGTGATATTCAGAATATTACAAGTGATTTCACGTTTTTTTTAATTCACGTTTTTTTAAAAGTGATATTCTTAATATCACAAGTGATATTTAAAAAATCACAAGTGATATTCAAAAAACACAAGTGATATTCAGAATATTACAAGTGATTTCACGCTTTTTTTAATTCACGTTTTTTCAAAAGTGATATTTTGAATATCACTCTGAATATCACAAGTGATATTCTGAATATCACAAGTGATTTTCAACAATTGTTCTGTAACATGAAATTAACAAGTGATATTCAGAAAATCACAAGTGATATTCTAAATATTACAAGTGATATTCCGAATATCACAAGTGATTTTCAACTAATATTTTGTAACATGAAAATCACAAATGATATTCTAAATATCACACGTGATTTTCAACTAACGTTTTGTAACATGAATATCACTTGTAATTTTCAGAAAATCACAATTGATATTCTGAATATCACAAGTGATATTCCGAATATCACAAGTGATGTTCAACTAATGTTTTGTAACATGAAAATCACAAGTGATATTCTGAATACCAAAAGTGATATTCAAAAAATTACAAGTGTTATTCAGAATATTATAAGTGATTTTCACATTTTTTTAATTCACGTTTTTTTTCACTTTCTTACGTTTTCTTCTGTTTTTGTTCGTTTTCATACGTTTTCTTTCGTTTTTATATAAAAATGTACAAAAATGGACGAAAAAAAGTTGATTTGATGTTTAGGTGTTTGTTAAGATGTGATAGCGTCGTGTAATGTTGCGGCGATAAAATGTATTATTGATCTTATATATAAGAAAACTGCTACTTGGATGAAATATAAAACTATAGAAGTTATGAGGTAAATTAACTCTCCTCCGATTTTAAAGTTATTTCACTATACAAATAATCCCACATCAGTTAAAGTTAACAATCTCATTACATTTGATGACGCTATCACATCTTAACAAACACCTAAACAACAAATCAGGCCACTAACTAACTCAAACTAAACAAACCACGATACTAAAACTATTCTGAACAAGTAATACTAAAACACCATTGTGTGTTTGAATATCACAAGTGATTTTCAACAAATGTTTTGTAGCATGAAAATCACAAGTGATATATTCTGAATATCACAAATGATATTCTGAATATCACAAGTGATTTTCAACAAATGTTTTGTAACATGAAAATCGCAAGTGATATTCTGAATATCACAAGTGATATTCAGAATATCACAAGTGATATTCAGAATATCACAAGTGATTTTACATTTTTTTTAATTTACGTTTTTTTCACTTTCTAACGTTTTTGTCCGTATTCATACATTTTCGTCCGTTTTCATACGTTTCTGAATACCACAATTGATATTCTTAATATCACAAGTGATATTATGTCATATTCTAAATATCACTTGAGATATTAAGAATGTCAATTGTGATATTTAGAAACACATGAAAACATACGAAAACAAACGAATACGTATGAAAGTGTAAAAACACGTTTGAAAACGGATGAAAACGTATAAAAAAATGGACGAAAACGAAAGTAAACACACGAAAATGGAGAAAAACGTATGAAAACGAACGAAACCAATGAAAACGTGTAAAAACTGCCGAAAATGTATTAAAACAGATGAAAACGTCTAAAAACAGACAACAATGTATAAAAACGAAAGAAAACGGACAAAAACATTAACATATGAAAACAAACAAAAACAGACGAAATCGTATGAAAACAGACGAAAACATATAAAAACTAACGAAAACAGACAAAAACGTCTGAAAACAGACGAAAACGTAAAAAAATGGATGAATACGTATAAAAACAGATGGAGAAGTATGAAAACGAACAAAAACGTCTAAAACGTATGAAAATGGACGAAAACGTATGAAAACGCACGAAAACGGACAAAAACGTAAGAAAACAGATGAAAGCAGACGAAAACGTCTGAAAATAGACAAAAACGGACAAAAATGTCTGAAAACGTATAAAACTGCCAAAAACCGACAAAAACGTCTGAAAAGGGACAAGAATGTATAAAACGGACGAAAACGGACAAAAACGTTTTAAAACGGACGAAAACTTATAAAAATTGACGAAAACGTATGAAAACGGACGAAAACGTATAAAATTGGATGAACATCTGAAAGCAGATGAAAACGTCTAAAAATTAACGAAAACTTAAAAAAAAATAGACGAAAACATATAAAAATGGATGAAAACGAATGAAAACAAACAAAAACGTAAGAAAATGAAAAAAAAAATATGAATTTTAAAAAAATATGAATTTAAAAAAAAAACTTGATTTTTTTTAAAAGTAAAAAAAAATGAATAAAAAACGTTCATTAAAAAAAGCAAAACAAGTGCTGGAAAAAAAAAAGAAAAAGAAAAAAAAAAAAGCGCTTGAAAAAAAAAGAAAAAAAAAAGCTTGAAAAAAAAAGTGAACAAAAAAGGAAGAAAAAAAAGAGAAAAAGTAAAAGCGTGAACATAAATGATAAGGAGAAAAAAATGGGAAAAAAGAAAAAAAAAAGAAAAATACAATGAATAAATAAGAATGATAAAAGGACAAGAAAAAAACATGGACTTAGGTTCCATTTTTAAATCTTAGGTTAATCCCCACCATTAGATCAAACTAGATGAATGGTGGGGATTGGTCCCTCAGTTTGTAGAAAAAAACTTGTTCACAAAAGAACTTTTCTCATATATATATATATAGCCATTTAAGTGCAATCCTCAAAATTAAAGATACCTAGCAAATCAAATGTCACAATGCAATAGCAACTTTTTATATATGTTGTATTGACCCTTGTGCAATAGGAAAAAGCCCATGTCAGTCTTATAAAATCCCACAGGCCCATACACCTAAAAATAGTTGGGCCACTTACAGGTCTAAATAAAGCCCAGTAAGTAAACATGGTTTGACTTTTATCGAGTCAACACAATCTCCACAGACAAGGTTTTCTGAAAAGATCAATGTGAAGTGGGTGGCTCCTCCTCAAATATTATTATATTTTAAGGTTTTGGATTCTTGGAACTTTACTTCCTTATTAAATGTTTGGTTTTATGAGTTTAATGTTTTTTTGTTTTGTTTTTTCTTAATGTATTTGCAGTGCTTGACTTTATTTTTGGACTAATATGTGAAGAAGTAAGAAGATGAAGTTGAATTTGATTTTATTTTTGACTGCCCTGTTTTTTGTCTCAGTAGCAGTAGTTCACTCTGCTGACGTGGATCCTGTGGTAATCATTTATTCTGATTATCCTTTTGCTTATAAATATGTACTTCCTAGAAGCTGCTTTAAGATAAGCAAAACCCCTTAATGGTTTCTGTTTGGGATTCTTATTGTTTTTGCTTATGCTTTTTCTTATGAATCAATAGTTGCTTAAAAATAAGCACTTTTGGAACTAGGGTCTTTGTGTTTGCAAAATTGCATTCTTAAAAAGCAGATAATGGTTTGCCTAACACACCCTTAAAACTGCTTATTGGCTTATTGCATCTAGATACACCAGATAAATTGTTTTGTGGTGTTTGGGATTGCTTATCCAAACTAAGGGCATGTTTGGCGCACGAACTTATCAGAGCTTATCATAGCATGAGTTTTTTTTTTTTTTTTTTAGAAAAATAAGCTACCATTAAAAATAAGTCTCGTTTGGCTGACATAGCTTGAAGGAGCATGTAAAAAAAATAAGCTACTAAATGGAATGCTAGTTAAACTAACATTTAGAAAAAAGCTCCAGTAACCAGCCCCAACAACCCGCTCCAGTTCCTACTAGTGCCAAACATACCCTAAATATATGCAAGGGAAGTAACCAATCTTTTTACTGTTTATTGAAAACTATGTAGTTTTTCTTTTAAAGAAACTATAAGTAGATAAGCAGTTTTGATAATCAACCCTGATAAGCCGAATAATATTTCTGTAAGGTTAAGATTGAGGGAGTAATAACTTTTCTTTGAATTATAGTTATTTGTTAATGACTACAAACTTCATTTTAGGTGAAGAAGAATATAGATGCGGGTTTAGTTTCGGAAGTAAGGACAACGCCGGACCCAAAAGTTAGTTTAAATGCGAAATCAAACGCATTGGGATCTAATGTAGAAACTAAGCAAGCGGATTCTATAGAAAAACCAAAAGTTTCAAACGATGTAAAGAATGATTCTGCGGATAAGACTAAAAGTGTTCCAAGTAAGGATGTAAGGGATACACAAACTGGTAACGTTCTAAAGGATTCAAAAGATAAGGAGTTGGTAGACAATGTTGAGACGAAAGGTAAAACTGATGAAGGGTTAAAATCGAAAGATGTGCCGAAGGAGGAAAAGTTGCCGTCTGTTAGAAAAGGAGGTTTTAGAGGTGAACAATGTGATTCAGATTTCAAGTGCACGATTCGTAATGGAGAGAATAAGGGAATGGTTGCATGTCTACGAGTTTCAGGAGACGGTACGTATCTTTCTCTCATATTATTATTATTTTTTTAAATCGTTTTACATGAGTTCCTATTAGTATATTCTTCGTTTTGTTATTTGAACTCTCAGTGTTTCCTATAATTCCATAATTCTTGGTCTAGAATTTTTCTTACTTATTAGCTATCACCTAAAAATCCTGCTTGAAGTAATTGGTACCATGTGATTAGTGTGTTTTACTAGTTACGACTTACAACATGCACATTGGATGGTTGATAGTAGAACTTTAGGCAGTGACTACTTACTATGTTCTCACGTCACTGAAACTGTTGAGTGGTAGGAAAAAAACTTAAACTAGATTCTATGAAGAAGATTTAGATACCTGGCAAAATGGTATGATTGTAGGGTTTCCCATCCGTTATCATCTTGAAATTTTTAACTTTATCGAGTTGTGTACTAGTAAGCTCATTGCAATGAACGAACTTAAAGAAATATTCCTGTTGTCATTACAAAACGTAATACTTAGTTTAGGTCTTCGAGTTTCTCTATTCTGTCATGTACAAAAAGTAAGTATTATTAGTTTTGGTCTTCGAAGTTGACTAATGGTATAACTAGCTTTCGTTATTGATTAAAAGGCTGCATTTTCATTTTGCAAAGGAAGTGTGTACCAAATTTTATGGCGGAAAATCGGAAATAGTCAATTCTGTGGAATTCACGAGTCAAATTATAGATATATATGTGCTTTTTCTGGGGTCATGGATGTTGTAGGTTTATTTGCTCAAAAGAAAAAACTGAATGTTATCTTGTTATCTTCCAGATGTTACAGAAGTTTCCCTTTTGATCCAGAACAAGGGAAAGGGTCTACTCGATGTGGATATTAGTGCTCCTGATTTTATTCAGCTAGATAAGACGAAAGTTCAAATCCAAGAAAATGGTGACCAAAAGGTATATGATACTGTAAAAGAAGAAAATCCTCCTCCCTGTAGTAAAACAGCAACTTACTTTCTTGCTCATCATGTTCGATTTCAAATGCTCACAACTGGTTGACTATTAGTCAGGGTCGGGTTGATTGACCTAATACGTTTTTTCCCGCTTTTTAACATAAATTTTAATTGTGCTAAATAGGATACAGTTTGGGCCACTTCGGTCTGTTTGATCTCTATCTCTATAGAGTGAACTTTTTTATCAGACCCATTTGATCTTTTATAGATATAAAATAACCCAAATTAACCCATTCACGCATAAATCGGCCCTGAGGCTTGTCACAATTGCCATATAAATATGGTTCTCAAATGCATCATGTAATTTGACACGATGCATCACGTGCAGGTTATGGTTTCTATAGGAGATGGAAGACGCGAAAACTTTATAACTTTAAAAACAAGAGAAGGCAGTTGCAGGCTCGACTTTATTGACTTTATTAACCATAACCCGTTGACTTACCCGCATATGAAGATCATAAGCCCTTTATTTTTACTCATACCTTTAGCCATTCTAATAGTAGTAGGATTAGCCTATGCGTGTGTAAACTATCGACAAAACAAAGGCGCAAAATACCAAAAGTTGGATGCTGAGCTCCCTGTTTCGGGTGGGCCCAAGATAGATTTTAACCAAAAAGATGGATGGAATGACAATTGGAGTGATGATTGGGGTGATGATGTGGAAGCACCGCACACCCCGTCAATGCCATTAACTCCAAGTATTTCTTCTGCTGGCGTTTCTTCACGCCGGTCCACTAAGGATGCATGGAAAGATTAGATTCGACTATCGAGATTAATTTTCCTTTTTGGTTTTAGTAATGTATGATCCGGCCATCCGGGCACTTCTCAAATAGGATGCTTTTCGTGCAATACCATTTTTCCATGAAAAGTAATTTTGACAAGATTTGTATGTTTATTCTCATGTAATGTATTTTGTGCATCTTGGATCATTAGATTCAGTTATTTTGCAGCAATATTTCACTACAAATCACACTTCTACTAGTTGTTGTCCTCTAGCATACTTTATGGATCTTGAATCATTTGATTATTTAGCTACTTGGGCTTTTAAATATATCACAAATATAATCTTTTTTTAGGCTCCAAATAGTTTTATAGACTTATTTTGCTGCTACAGATCTGTCATTCTGTGCTTATCAAATTTTTTTCTTTTGAAAATGATCAATTTGCTGCTACAGATCTGTCATTCTGTGTATATCAAATTTAAATATGTCATTCTGTTTATATCAAGTTTTTTATCTTTTGAAATGACCAATTTGCTATCACTTATCTGTCATTTTGCTTATATCAAACTAGCTTTTAACCCTGCGTTTAAACACTGGTTGCGAAAATATAATTATGTGGAAAAAGTGTAGAACTTACTTTTTTTTTTTTTTTTTTTTTTTTTTTTTTTTTTTGGTAAAGGCGATTGCCCTGGTAAAACATATTAATCACAAGAAACATACAAGTACAATTGTAGTTTGCCACAGGAAATAAATTTAAACTCGTAACTCAAAGAAATTCGCCAAAAATATGCTTGTCATGATAGAGTGATTTGTTTCGATTAAAGATTAATCATTTTGAGATAATTTATTCCTTAGGCATAAGCGACTGTTTTTCATTGATCACTAGAACTTAATTTTACCTATTGCTAATATAAGCGACTGTTTTTCATATAATGAAGAGAAAAGTCCAAAATACATCCTTGAGGTATGCCAAATGATACGTTTACATCATTTTTCTTTTTTCGTCTCAAATATCATCCCTCCGTTAGTAACTTTGGAACAAAACCATCCCTCCGTTAGAAATATCAGTTAATGAGGACTAACGATGCAAATTATTTTCCGTTATCTCCTAACAAGAGTTAAAATATTTGCATCGTTAGTACTCATTGAGTTAAAATATTGCATCGTTAGTCCTCATTGACTATAGAGTTAAAATATTTGCATCGTTAGTCCTTATTGAGTTAAAATATTTGCATTGTTAGTCCTCATTGAGTTAAAATATTTGCATCGTTAGTCCTCATTGACTATAGTGTTAAAATATTTGCATCGTTAGTCCTCATTGAGTTAAAATATTTGCATCGTTACCATCGCCACCACCCACCACCGCCACCACCACCCACCAACACCCACAACCACCACCGCCACCACCACCCACCACCACCGCCGCCACCCACCATTACCCACCACCGCCACCACCACCCACCACCACCACCGCCACCACCACCCACCACCACCGCCGCCATTACCCACCAACACCCACCACCACCACCGCCACCCACCACCTCCAACCACCACCACCACCGCCACTCACCCACCACCACCCACTACTACCCACCAACACCCACCACCACCACCACCGCCACCACCACCTACCACCACCCACCAACACCCACCACCATCACCGCCACCCACCACCACCACCCACCACCACCACCACCCACTACCGCCGCCGCCGCCACCACCACCGCCACCATTACCGACCATCACCCACCAACACCCACCACCACCACCGCCACCCACCACTACCCACCACCGCCACCACCACCACCACCATCACCACCGCCACCACCCACCAACACCCACCACCACCACCACCATCACCACTGCCTCCACCACCCACCACCACCGCCACCACCACCCACCAACACTATAATTGGTGGTGGTGGTGGGTGGTGGCGGTGGTGGTGATGGTGGTGGTGGTGGTGGGTGGTGGTGGTGGCGGTGGTGATGGTGGTGGTGGCGGTGGTGGGTAGTGGTGGGTGGCGGTGGTGGGTGTTGGTGGGTGGTGGTGGGTAGTGGTGGCGGTGGTGGTGGTGGTGGTGGTGGCGGCGGCGGTGGTGGGTGGTGGTGGGTGGTGATGGTGGGTGGCGGTGGTGGTGGTGGGTGTTGGTGGGTAGTGGTGGCGGTGGTGGTGGGTGTTGGTGGGTGGTGGTGAGTGGCAGTGGTGGTGGTGGGTGTTGGTGGGTGGTGGTGGTGGCGGCGGTGGTGGTGGTGGTGGTGGCGGTGGTGGGTGTTGGTGGGTGGTGGTGGGTGGCGGTGGTGGTGGTGGGTGGTGGTCTGTGGTGGTGGGTGGTGGTAGTGGCGGTGGTGGTGGTGGTGGTGGCAGTGGTGGGTGTTGGTGGGTGGTGGTGGGTGTTGGTGGGTGGCGGTGTTGGTGTTGGGTGGTGGTGGGTGGTGGTGGTGGCGGTGGTGGGTAATGGTGGGTGGCGGCGGTGGTGGTGGGTGGTGGTGGCGGTGGTGGTGGTGGGTGGGTGGTAGTGGCGGTGGTGGGTGGTGGCGATGGTAACGATGCAAATATTTTAACTCAATGAGGACTAACGATGCAAATATTTTAACTCTATAGTCAATGAGGACTAACGATGCAAATATTTTAACTCAATGAGGACTAACAATGCAAATATTTTAACTCAATAAGGACTAACGATGCAAATATTTTAACTCTATAGTCAATGAGGACTAACGATGCAATATTTTAACTCAATGAGGACTAACGATGCAAATATTTTAACTCTTGTTAGGAGATAACGGAAAATAATTTGCATCGTTAGTCCTCATTAACTGATATTTCTAACGGAGGGATGGTTTTGTTCCAAAGTTACTAACGGAGGGATGATATTTGAGACGAAAAAAGAAAAAGGATGTAAACGTATCATTTGGCATACCTCAGGGATGTATTTTGAACTTTTCTCTATAATGAAAGCTTTTTATTTTTTACGAAATAACCAATAAATGATAAACTATGTTTTTCTTTCTCTACAACTAACTTCATCACCAATTTAGTGTTATAAGACAACCAACTTCATTACTCAAATATATGATATATCTCATTTATACACAAATATACCCACACAAACAAAATAACAACTCACACTACTCAATTTGGGCCCACAAATCTTTTCTAATGACTCGGTCTTGCAAGCGACCGAGTCCTCCAGTTTTTCCTTCGACCATGCGTGCTATAGGGTGAACGCGTCTTGCATGTGCCAGCTAGGTCCGAGCCTTGAAGGGCCTATTACGGCCGGTCTAAGAGGCTTGAAGGGCCTATTACGGCCGGTCTTGGTTGATCTAATTTATATGTGGACTTTTAGACCATTATTTACACAATTTTAATATCATTAAGAACCATGTGTAAAGTTTTCGTCAATGTTTTAAAAACCGGGTTTTTAATTGACCCGAACGAGCCACCGGGTCATGGTTCAACCGGTTTAGCCGGCGGTTCAACAAGGTTTTTCGCTCAAAACCGGCTTCCGGTCACCCAAATGGCTCGTGGTAACGACAAGATATACTTTGACCAGACATGCTCGGAAGCTTTTTGTCGATTCGGGGGAAGTTCTCCTTCACATGGTTCAACCGGCCGGGTCAACCCGAGTTTTAAAACACTGGTTTTCGTACAAATATTTGTGTAAATCTGTTTTATTTCTTTGACAACTCGACAAAGAAATAAGAAAAATAATGAAACAGCATGGCCATGTTTCTTTCATTCCTCTTCAATCAATCTAACTCAGTTGTCTTTCCAATTAAAACATTCTTGTTTTTTCTCCCTAATTTCTGTTAATTATGTTATGGTTAATGACTTAATACATTGAACTGAACCATTAATAAGTATAGCATTTAAGTTGTCCTTAATACACACGTAGGCCTAAATCAGTGGTTTATTAACTTATTATGGAACATGTGGGCATCATGTCTTGATTGATTAGTGATGCAATCCAGTTAAACCTATTACTATATTATAATAGTTCTGCTAAGTATCTAGTTTAAATGATCTTCATATGTATGTACTTGACTAAAAACCGCTGAGCGCATAGGTTATTTCGTAAAAAAATCTTGCAAACATGACGTTTGTCGATTTTGTTTCACTATCTAAGCTTCATAGACCTTGTAAGAGTTGCCTTATCGTATTAGATGCAATTATAACCATTTCTCCTCTAAATCGAAAATCAACTAAAGAATGTTTTTAAAAATACAATTGTACAAAGGGTTAATTGACGGAACATTTTAATTTGTTACTCATATTTTTACACTTTGTGTACTATTACTTATTCATATGCATTCGGGTTAGGATGACGACTGACAAATTAATGATGCACAATGTTGTTCGCTATCGGACACTAACATGACCTATCTAACTCACTTAAAGTTAGCGATTCACATAACTTCTAAACATGTTCAGAGTAGCATGGCACATTCTTAAGAATTAAGTCTAATTGTCTAAACATATGGCTAGGCTAGTCACTTGGCATATAATTAAGACCTAATCTTTTTCCTAATTAAATCTTTGCTACAAAATTTTAACAATAATAATATCAAAAATGGTTTTATTTAACAAGTTATTGGTTATGCTAAAAGTTATTAGGGAGTTACAGTGTATCAATATTAATGTTACAAGCCCACTAATTACACGTTATAGTCAAGGTCATTATCAATACATAATAGGGTTATAGGGCCCATTATCAACACTTGAGAAGCCCGTCCACATTCCCAGGCCGCACATGGCCTAGAAAATCCTCTCATGCCGTTTAACAGACGCGCATGAGACAACTGTCTCCCAATTGTCGCTAACGGTTAAGATGTACTATTTGGCATATGACAATGGGAGACACACGAGCAGGAATATTAGAAATGGGCACGACCTGGTATGAGCCAAGGAGGAGTTGCCACATGTCCTACTTGTCTACTCGTTGGATGATCAACATCTGGCCTGTCTATAATCATTGATCATCCACAAGGAGTTTATCCTTAAACGCTAAATGTCTCCCTATAAATAAAAGACATCTCACACCAAATAAAATGATCATTCTATTTACACTCTTACACTATTTCATATAGTAAAACACACACTTACATGGTTTGTTTAAGCGTTACCCAAGCTATTGATTCTTAATCATATCTTTGGGTCATTATCGTTCTACAAGGACAACCGAACAACACAACCATCACAACCCAACTATAATCACGTTTTACATATCATACGTAAACAGAAAGATTAATTTTTCAAAATATCTAAAAAGATTATGAATTATGCTTGCGTTATTGCGCTCCACTAACTATAAGACGTGTGTTGATGTAATATCATTCTTTTATATATATTTGTCAATTTTTGTCGAACAATAGTCACTTTGATCAAACAATAATCGTTTTGGTCGAGCAAAAGTCATCTTTATAGAGCAATCAGCAATGTCAATCGCATGACGTCAACCGATCGAGCAACATCAAATCAAACACTTTTCTAGTTAACAATTCGCATGTCAAAGTCACATAAACTTTACATGCATTTTCCATACATCGATCCTAAGAGCACCACGTGTGCAAGAGCCATAAGCTCATGTTATAGGGAAAAGGTGTTGCCACTTCACACTTTTCCCCTATAACTTAGCACAAAAACATCTTCCTTCCATAGCTCAAGTTATAGGACACCCGTAGACCTTACGGTTTTTAATATTTTTCATTTATTTGAATAAAATTAAAATTTCATTAATATAATAATAATAATAATAATAATAATAATAATAATAATAATAATAATAATAATAATAATAATAAAGAAGACATAAAAATGCATAAAACAAAAAAAGATAAAAATTAAAACAAGACATAAAAATAAAAGTAAATAAACTAAACTAGTTTTAGAGATAATATTCAGTATGATGTCTATCAAAGTTACAAAATATTATTGAGTTACTATTTATGAATTCCACACATAAGGAAAGTACAACACCAAAGATGGAATATCAAAGTCATACTAAGAGACGGAACCATAAATTTGCGAGAGAGAAGAGTTTCAAGGATACAAAAGTGGTGGTTGATGGGGTTAGACGTATCTGAAATCACAATAAGATTCTCGACCTTTCATAGTAGAAAGATGCATGTTTAGGGTTCAAGATTGGGAAGATCAAAAAGGAGAAGAAATCCTTGTTATGTACGATGTAGATATAAAGGACTTCAAAATAATTCAAATGATAAATTTGCTTAAATATTACGACCATAATATTGTGGCGTTGGTCTCCGTGTTTGGGTGATGCTCATAGTCTAATAATGGGAATCCCAAACCCAATTTGACAAGACCCTTCAAGTCACCATCAGTTATTGATTGGAACAACAACGAATTTGGTGGTGGTAGATGAGGGCTTTTTTATGTGTTAAAACACGTCACGGGTTCTTCTTCCAGTGCAACTAGCTCGGCTCCTCCAAACCGCGGAATGACGTAAAGCGATTCCCTAGTTAAATCTTGATCTATTTAACCCTCTCTGAAACTCTTCAAGGTAAGCTCGTTACGACTAGTCCAAAGTTTGCTAAAGATGCTTGGGATCGTATTGCAACTCATGTGATTAATTGTTATGAAGCAAGTTGCATGAAAGTTTGTGTCTTTCAGGATAATGTCACATGCTTATCTGTTATTTATGTTTTCTATAATGATTGCAGAGAGGAAGTTGCTCTGGAGATGCAGGCGGTGCTGGTGACCGTGTTATAAAATCAACTTTTGACCGAGATGGATGGAATGTATGCCAAAAAGACAGTTTTCATTATTGGAGCCACCAATAGACCAAATATCATTGACCCTACTCTGCAAGGTGTCTTGAATCAACTATTTTATATCCCCTATTACCAGATAAGGACTCACATCCCCAAATCTTTAAGGCATCAATAAGGAAGTCTCTGGTTTCAATGGATGTTTATTTGAGAGTTCTAGCCCCAAGTATACACAAGGCGTTACTGGGGCTGATGTGCCTGAGATATGCCAACGTGCGTGCAAGTATGCAAGCAGGGAGAACATCAAGAAGTTAAGGTAATGACATGAAATGAGAAGTAAAAATGCCATTCAATTTCTCATCAGTAAGGTCTAATGCCATGAAAACGATCCGACACTTAATGTCGACTAGTTACATTTCTTTAAAAAGCTTTAGGATAACTTCCTTGCATATTAGATCTACTAGTCTGGTAGTATATAAGATGCTCTCAAATTATGGCATTAGTATAGTAGTGTGTTACAAGTATACGCTCATAAGTAAATTCTGTAAATTTGGATGTGATTGGTGGTTAGTTTCGTGTTTTTAAGTAATCTACTTCTACGTATATTTAGGAGTCAATTAACCAGTTTGATACTAGTTGCAACAAAACTGAGTATTAAAATTTAGAGCAAACTTACTTATATACGCTTATTGTCCCATCGGGTTTATCTATTATTTGAATATAATCAAATATTTTCAAAAATTAAACACCGTTAAAGTAATTATTACAACTTTAAATCTAGTTTTGCTTATGTGGTATCACGTAATTTCTTTCAAGATGCTGAATAGAACTTTGATAATGCGCTATTTGCAGATTATTTCAGTGCATTTAGATATCCCTTGGCTCTCAGGATTGGAATACAATAGGAAATAGTCATAGAAAATGATGAGTGTCTGATGCATTTCGGATTTTATGGCAGGTATTTACTCAGATCGGTCAAATATCCCTTGGGGATATGCGAGAATGTGCTAGTTAAAGTTGGGAAGTTTAAATTTCCGGTTGACTTCGTGATCTTGGAAATGGAGGAGGATGATCTGGTGCCCATCATCTTAGGGAAACCCTTTCTTGCCACCGCTCGTGCAGTTATCGATGTTCACGACGGCAAGTTAACCTTGCGAGTAGGGACCGATAGCTTAACCTTTGATATCAAGGATACTATGAACCTGTCTCTCGAAGCAGCCAACCGGCTCTATTTCATCGGAGAAGTCGATGAATTAACTGACATCATTGACAACTGTGTTGATGAACAAATCGAAGAGGGCTGGTTGCGAGATGAAGTCTTCCTTCCCATAATAGAGGAGGAAAAGACTGGCGCAGTTTCCTTCTATCCCAGACAGGAGACCCCTGAACCGCTCGAACCCCGTAAGCCCGAAAAGAAGCAAAAGCCCTCAATTATCGAACTACCCAAGCTAAAACTTAAAGAACTCCCAAACCACCTGGAATATGCTTTCCTCCAGGGAGAAGATCAACTGCCTGTGATCATAAATTCCTCCCTTGAACATGGGCAAAAAGGTAAACTCTTAGGAGTTTTAAAGAAATATAAGGGAGTCCTAGCATGGAGTGTTACCGACATTAAGGGGATTGACTCGACCTTTTGCACGCATAAGATTCTTATGGAAAAGGACTATAAACCAGCCGTGCAACCCCAGAGGCGGGTAAATCCCAACATTAAGGAGGTGGTGAAAAAGGAAGTTATCAAACTCTTGGATGCAGGGCTGATTTACCCGATTTCGGATAGCCCATGGGTTAGTCCCGTACAGGTTGTACCAAAGAAATGAGAGATGACTGTGGTGAAAAATGACAACGGTGAAATGGTACCCCAAAGAACGGTTGCTGGTTGGCGGGTGTGCCTCGATTATAGAAAGCTCAATGACGCCACCCGAAAGGATCACTTCCCCCTTCCGTTCATTGATCAAAGGTTGGAAAGATTAGACGGGCATGAGTACTACTGTTTCTTGGATGGATTCTCAGGATATTTCCAAATCCCCATAGCCCCTGAGGACCAAGAAAAAACCACATTTACTTGCCCCTACGGAACATTCGCCTATAAGAGAATGCCTTTTGGGCTATGTAACGCTCCCGCCACTTTTCAGCGATGTATGACCGCAATCTTTCACGAGTTAATGGAAGACAGCATGGAAGTTTTCATGGATGATTTCTCAGTCTTCAGGGACTCTTTCGATCGCTGTCTCGCTAACCTTGAAAAAAATGCTCAAACGTTGCGAGGAGACCAACTTGGTCCTAAATTGGGAGAAATGCCATTTTATGGTAAAAGAAGGGATTGTGCTAGGACATAAGGTCTCAGGAAATGGGATTGAGGTGGACCAAGTGAAGGTTGAAGCTATATCTAAATTACCTTATCCCACTACTGTCAAGGACATACGTAGCTTCTTGGGTCATGCCGGTTTCTACAGGAGATTCATTAAGGACTTCTCTAAAATAGCTGGCCGATGACTCAATTGCTTGTAAAGGATGCCCCTTTCGACTTCTCTCAAGAATGCAAGGACGCATTCAATCTCCTGAAAAAGGAACTCACACAAGCTCCAATCATGGTTACACCTAACTGGGAATTACCCTTCGAAATCATGTGTGACGTTAGCGACTATGCTGTGGGAGCAGTATTAGGCCAAAGGCTTAACAAACACTTCCAATACCGCTCAAGAGAACTATTCCACTACCGAAAAGGAATTATTAGCCGTGGTGTTCGCTTTCGACAAATTCCGCCAATATCTTGTTCTTTAAAAAACGGTCGTTTTTACTGATCATTCGGCTCTTCGATACCTTTTTGCTAACCAAGACGCTAAACCACGACTAATTCGGTGGATATTGCTGTTACAAGAATTCGATGTTGAAATTCGTGACAAAAAAGGGGGCAGAGAATTTAGCTGCTGATCATCTCTCTCGTCTCGAAAATCCCCTCCTCAGTGAACTTGACAAGAGTGAAATTCGGGACTCATTTCCTGAAGAGCAGCTCATGTCAATAACTGATTCTGAGCCCTGGTATGCTGATTATGCTAATTATCTTGCAAGCAGACTCATTCCGGAACATATGACTAGACACGAAAAGAAAAGGTTCTTTACCCAACTAAAATACTACTTTTGGGACGAACCCTTCTTATTCCGCAGGTGCCCTGATCAAGTGGTCAGGCGCTGTGTCTCGGGAAAATAAGTAATGAAGATTATGAAAGAATGTCATTCGGGCCCTTCTGGAGGCCATCATGGAATAAGCACCACCGCACGAAAGATTTTCGATGCAGGATTCTACTGGCCCACAATATTTCGTGATGTGAAGGGAATGATACATGCATGCGATGCATGTCAACGAGCCGGGAATATATCGAAAAGAGATGAAGCACCTCAGAACTTTATACAAGTTTGTGAGGTTTTCGATGTTTGGGGAATAGATTTCATGGGACCCTTTCCATCTTCCGAGGGGAATGAATACATATTAGTGGCCATTGATTATGTTTCAAAATGGGTGGAAGCACAACCCCTTAGGACTAACGATGCTAGGGTAGTCATTCATATTTTGAAAAAGCTGTTTGCTAGGTTCGGCATTCCTAAAGCTCTCATTAGTGATAGGGGGACCCATTTTTGCAACGCGCAAATGGAAAAGGTGATGAAAAGATATGGAGTTTCCCACCGATTCTCCACCGCTTATCATCCTCAAACCAACGGACAAGTTGAAGACACCAACAGGGCGATTAAGAGAATACTTGAAAAGACGGTCAATCAGAACAAAAGGATTGGTCATTTAAACTCGATGAGGCCTTGTGGGCATTCCGAACGGCCTACAAGACACCTATAGGAACAACACCGTTCCGCATGGTTTATGGCAAGGCATGTCACCTTCTTGTAGAACTAGAACACAAGGCATATTGGGCACTTAAGGCATGTAACTTGGATTATACGGTCGCTGGAACAAATAGGTTCTTACAACTCCATGAGCTTGATGAATTGAGACTAGAAGCATATGAATCCTCCGTTACATATAAAGAAAGGGCAAAAAGATGGCATGGCCAACGTATTAAAAGACCTAAGGAGTTCTCAGAAGGGGACAAAGTTTTATTGTATAATTCTCGGTTAAAGTTGTTTCCTGGGAAACTGAAGTCTAGATGGTATGGACCCTTTACAGTGAAAAGCTCCTCTAAAATGGGCGTTGTTGTGTTAATGGATGATGAAAATAGAGAATTCACTGTGAATATACAACGCATAAAGCATTATCAAGAAAATGGTAATGAGATGATCAATGAGGAGGATGTAACATTTGATGATGAGGTCACGTAATTGCCCGTGACCTTGAGTCTAGCTACAAGACTCGTTAATAAAGAAAAACGCTTCTTGGGAGGCAACCCAAGCTTTTTACTTGTTTTGTTTGTTTGTTTGATTTTATTTGTTTCCTTATACGTGGTTATTTTTATTGTTGCTAAATCATGTTTCAAGGTAAATTGTGAAAGTGTAAGGGGAGACCCGAAAATTTTTTTATAAGAACGAAATTGAGCATGATTTACCACAATAGTAAATAAGCATGTATACTAGTATTTGTTAGAGTCAAATGCTTGTATCGAGTCATAATGATGTTTTGCAGGATTTTTCAGGAAATAAAGCATAAGTTTTTCCAAAAATTTTCCGGAAAACTTAACAAAAGATTTTTCCAGGAACATTCTGACGGCGTCAGGTACTTAAAATCTAAAAAATTTTGCAAGTTTCGTTTAAACCGGAATCTTAAAGTTTTTGTTGATTCTTTAATTTTATAAACTACAGGAAATCTGCAAACATTCATTCCACAAGCATTATATCTTAATTTGCTTTCTAATTTTATTTTAGTTATATATAGATTGCCGCTGATTTTACGCGAGGTTTGCCTTGATTGTTTTCTCAGGTTTAACAGGTTATATGGGACAAGAAGATGATTATATTTCTGGAAGGAAGCTTTCAAAGTTCATTTTCTTGGAGGAAGATCTAACCTTGTTGCCACATTATCCACACCGAACGAATCAGGGGAGTATTTGTTTTCATTCTTTTACCTGCTATACTTTTACATCCTTTAATTGAACATTGGGAACAATGTTCATCCTAAGTGTAAGGGGAGGGTAAATAATGATACCTTATAGGATACAATTGCACTTGAGTTTGTTTGTTCGATAGTAGGTGTGTCATAAAACTGAGAGAAATACTTGCTAGGGCAATTTTAGCGCCAAATTTAATTTTTTTTATAACATTTAGGAGTGAAACTTTAGCCTTAACAAGCGTCTCATGGATAGGAGTTATATGACTAGCACAAAACCGTACCACTTAAAAAATTTTCTACCCAAATATGTGAGGTTCGCCTTTAGATTTGATAGGAAAAGCATTCATTATTAGTGCTTATGTGTGTACCGGTAGTACTTAGATTCTAGAACTTACGTTAGTGATGCATCCCGAGACCGCTAGTGAGACTACATTCGTGTAGTAGGATTTACTACATGATAAGAGGCATTAGGATCACCCTTGTGTTTGAACCCGTATCATAATTACTTTATGGTCATATTACTTGACTAGCGAAGTCAATTAATTTTTCCCACACCTTAGCGTTGTACTCATTTTTAGTACACGAAACCCCTAGTACACCCCTCCGAGCATATCTTTTCATTTCTAACTTTAAGCATTTTACTTAAAGGTAGAATTTGTTTACAATCCACCCCAAATGTGCAACCAAATCGCCTTAGCCTTCCGTGTATGCACTCATCTTTACTGCATTATTGTTATTTGTTAAACCCTTAGTTAATTGTCTAATTGATTACATGGTTGCTAAGTCGAGTTATATCTTGTACATATTGTTTTGGGATGATTGGGACTCATGGGTAAAGTACTAGTGATATGGAGTAATGGGGAAGACGTCATTTATTACCCCCATATGTACGTTAATATTTAAAAAGTACTCAAAGTGTTTTGATTATCTTGATTCAAGTCATTAGATTAGTTTATTGTAAAGTATGTAAAAATTCAAGTGTAAGGGGGAAGTAAATCCCCTATGATGTATTATTTTTGATGGTAGGGTAAAAGTGTATGAAAAAAAAAAAAAAAAGGAAAAAAAAACCATACGGACTACCATCCCGTTTCATTTTATGTTTATTTTATGTTTTTGTAGTTTTGATTAGCTTAAGTCGAGTCGAGTCTTGGCTTAGCAACGCCATATTGTACATGTAATTAACTAAGATGTTTAACTCGCCACCAGTAAATATTGCTTTTATCCAACAAAACCATGTTTTCTATATCCCTACACCTCACGTTATAACCCTTTAAAAGACCTCTTTGATAGTTTATCCTAGGTGCTTACGCCAAGTGGTGGAGGTTTGATCCTTTCCCAAGCCTATGGTAATCTATTTGCTATGACAGGTAGTGAGAGATGTTTTCCATTTCCATATTGTGATATTACTTTATTACACCCGAGATATGTGAGTATCTAAACACTATTTGTGAGGTGCTAGTATATGACCTCTGTGCTTGTTTTTGGTTTTTAGTAGAACGATTATTTGTTGTAATTACTTTTATATTAGTGTTAAATGACCCCTAACTTGTATTTTGATTAGAATAAAAGCGCATTTGCTTGAGGACAAGCAAATCTCAAGTGTAAGGGTATTTGATGAGGCGAAAAGTTTACCGCTTTTATGGGGTCATTTAAGCCCGAATTCGTACTTATTTGATCAATTATTGCCCTAAATCGTTCCTTTTGTCATTTTAGGTACTTTTGAGAAGAAATTCAGAAATGGAGGCATTTTGGATATTTTTGAAGCGTAAAAGTGAAGAAAACAACAAAGTCTCAAAATCCTTGCTGGAACAGTACCTGACGGCGTCAAGATTTAAAGAGTGACGGCGTCAAGCTTGGTAAAAGAGATGGAAGTGGAGAATATAACGTGACGGTCCAGAATGTTTTTAGTGCAAAGACCTGACGGCGTCACCAAGGCCGTCAGGGTTGGCTTACACGTGACGGCCCAGAGTATATTTACACATGACGCCGTCACAATTGGATCTAGGCAATACGAGTTTCACTTTGGCGGCGAGTTGACGGCGTCAGATTTTTGTTCTTGACGAATTTCATTGTAAAGTGTGGAATATTAGGGTAACTTTGAAGGGACGAATTTCATAAACCCTAGGTCGAACTTTGCAGCTTTTTCAAGGGTTTCCACCCCTTGATTCTTCCATGTTTCAATAAAGATAAGTATTCAGTCAAATCATTCAATATGTTTATGTATTGTGTGATTATATCTTGCGCTTATCTTTTTTTTAACATGCTAGGCTAAGTTTTTATTGTGTTTGCTTAGATGTAGTGAAACCTAGATGTTGATTATTGGTTGATTGCTTGTTTATAATTGTTTTGGATGAATGTATTCTATGTTAGGCATAAGAAAACTGGCAGACTTCCATTGGTAACTTGCTTGAACGTCTTAAGAAACATGATCGGAGGTATACTACGATTTTTGGTTGTATTTAATGCATAAGTGAATTCTATTGATCCCATGTTAGGAGTTTCTTAGTCGGCTCGACGTAGGAGTGAAGTAGGATGTTATAGAGTTAGGGAATATTGTACACGGCCCTACGACTAGTATTAAGGAATATGACCCATCATCCATGCAATTGTAACAAGCTAATCAACCGGTAAAAGATATCTAGGGAGTAATGAATCTAAGTAAACACAGCTTTTCCCATTACTGTTTCCACCACAATTTAGTTTTAAGTTTTATTTTATTTGATTTTGATTGCACCTTTAGTTAATTGGGTTAGTTGACTAGCAACTAATTCCGCCCACTCTTCCAATACCCGAGATTTTACTTGCTTTTTATAAAATAAAAAAATACAAAAAGAATCTTCCCTCACCTCTAGACCTAGTTTAGTAGACTGTCTAATCCTAGCGAACACTATTCCTGAGTTGAACGATCAATCCCCCGGTACTTGTCACTATACTATACTACAACGATCAGGTACACTGCCTGGCGGGGATTGCAAGCTTCTCAAGATCCCTTGAGAGGTAAAACCTTTTGTGAGGGCGTAATCCCGCACATCAAAGTATAAGGTAGGGTTTTACAATAAACACACTCGCACTATTGCTTTAAAAGGTGAACACGGGTTCGTACTATTTCTTAACCAAAGATGCTTGCTGAGTTTCAAGACAATTTGAGTGTCCGTTCCCCTCCCGCTCCAATTGCCGGTGGCTATCATTAGGCTTATTTGTATTAGATTTGGATTATTATTCTTATTAGATTAGCATTAGTATAGTTTGAGCCCAAGCCCAAGCCCAAGTGCTGGGGTATAAATATTGGAACATATGTAATCTTACATTAATTAATCAATATATCACGTCTTACATTTCTAACTCTCTTGTATCATGATCACCCATCAAGCTCCACGAATATGTTCTCCTCAAACTGATTAGCTATAACTCGTAGTTGGAAATGTATCTCGAAACATTGCTCTGATACTTAATTTCACAGATTACTTTATTTATTAGCAAATCGCCTGACACTAATTTTAAATCTTGCTAACTTAGCCTACCTAACCTTTGTTGTTAAAAATACTGTAAATTAAACGAAAAAGATACTTAAAGAAAGATAAATTGTTTTGTAGAAATGAGGCTAAATTGTTTCATAGAAATGATATACACTTCTTATTAGTGCTTTGCTGCTTTTACAACTTGATGATCCCACCCGAGCATAAAACGGAAAGAAGAGAAATGGAAAGGAGAAAAAAGAGAGAAAAGAAGAGGAGAGGAAATTTTTTTGATTTTTAATCTTGTATTCTTGAGTTGAAAAAAAAATAAAAATAAAATAAAAAGTGATGTGAACAAATATAGCTTTAAAATCATCTTCTTTCCAAATCATTCCGATTTGGAAATGAGGCTAAATTGTTTATAGAAATGATATACACTTCTTATTAGTGCTTTGTTGCTTTTACAACTTGATGATCCCACCCGAGCATAAAACGGAAAGAAGAGAAATGGATAGAAGAAAAAAGAGAGAAAAGAAGAAGAGAGGAAAAAATTTTGATTTTTAATATTATATTCTTGAGTTGAAAAGAAAAAAAGAGTGATGTGAACAAATATAGCTTTAAAATCATCTTCTTTCCAAATCATTCCGATTTAAAAAGAAGATTATGAGAGAATTTTTGGCATAATTTTCTCTCATCTTATCTGTAAAAATCTTAGGAATGTAATTTTTTTCTCTCTTCATATAAAAACTCATAAATAGAGTGCAAGGCCTCCCTATTTATAAGGAATCCTTGATATCAAGAATCCTCTCTACAACTTAATCAAAGAGAATTCGTTTATTTGCTACTATTTGTACAATATTCCATAATCTACTATTTATATACTATATAGTCTAAGAGCTTCCTATATATTCTATAATCTTCATGTCAATATTAGTAATGATTTGGGTGTTATACAAAATACGATGGCTAGAAATTGGTAAAATAACTTGACTCTTTAAATTACAGTAACCAAAGTTAAATGTACTAGTCGAGTATGCGCGCATTGCGGCGGAAGTACCATGCAATATAATTTACTTGGTTTCACATGTTATGCGAAAATAGTTACGACAACAATCATAAAAGCATCTCTAATTCAATAAGCTTATGATATTATTAACTCATTTTTCAACATAGCAGGGTACTCGCGCGCTGCGACAGCGAGTATCCTGTGATTAAAGTTTAGGACCAACAAAATAATAATGACGAGTTGATTAACTTGAGAAAAGCAATAAAAAAATGATCCTGGTCCGTCCCGGTTCACCTGTATTTACCAGTTCAGACGGCCCTTTCAGGTTCGTTTTCGGACGGCTTTATTGGCTAGCCAAACTGGTGGCAACTCCGGTTCCCAGTTAAACCGATTGAACCCGTTGGTTCAGTCCAATTTCTAAAATCATATATACCATCAACTTGTTTGCATATAAATTATATGAAACTTTGTGTGTTTTATTATTATTTTTTGAACGGCGGGTTAGTTGTTAGATGTTAGTTGTTGGCTCGAGTTAGTGTCGCATCCTCGGGCAGAGATACCAACCGCGAGCCTCTCCTAAGGGGATAACCCCACTCCTATTCCCGATTCGCCTGATATCATTAGAGCTTGTGGTTTCCAAGTGAGGACTTCCCGGTCGGTCACCCAAACCGGTACTACTCTCACTTGGGCTCGCTTAACTACTTAAGCCTTTACCACTAGACCACAAGCCTAGTTTGTACAATATCTTAACTACTTATAATGTAGATTTAGTCAAATGGGAAAAGTGGAAAACTGAATTTTCAGTCAATTCCCATTTTGCCCTTCTATAGTACAACCAATTAAAAGTGAGAGAAAATGAATTGTGTAATTAATGCTCTTATTAAAACACCTCATAACTTAAAATTACAATAATTTATTCATATGGTACAACCAATTAAAAGCATCTATATCAAATTAAAAACAATCAATTAAAACACCCCTTACTAAAAAAGTACAATAAAATTTTCACAATATATAATTTAAACAAGCTACAACATAATATAAAATATAAAATAATTAAACACACTAATTAATGTTATTTTTAAAACACCCTAAAATGAAAAGTATATGTTATTATACACATTATACAAATTAATAAAACACACAAAACTTTATACAAGCTAACAAGTTGATGTTGCATATAGTTTTGAAAACTGGACACGACGGATTCAGTTATTAAAAGCATGACTCGGTTTAAATCGACCCGTTTTTCGACCGGAACGGTTCAACCGGGTTTCAAAACATTATGTTGACATGAGCTTAAGTATCAAAGTCAATATGTCAACAAAGTCAATAAGTCAACACATTTAGTAACTGATTTTCATATCAATTTGGGCGGGAAAATCAGTTACTAAATGTGTTGACTTATTGACTTTGTTGACTTATTGACTTTTAAGCTCATGTCATATGTTTAATCCCTAAATCTTCAAACTTTTATTAGAGGTGGGAAAACGGGCGGACACGGGCACGGGCTAAAATGGCACGGGTTAAAATGGGCACAGGCTAAACGGACAAATTATAAATCGGGCCAAACGGGCACGGGCTAAAACGAGCAAATTATAATTCAACTATTAAAAACATTCGGAACAGTCCTAAAAACCCCTTTAATTCATCTTGTAAAAAAAGATCAAGCATCTAAGTCTTAACTATATTTAATTATTTTTTTTTTAAAAAAAAAAGAAAAGAAAAAAAAAAGAAAGAAAAAATCTGACTGCAAATTTGAGAAAATCTGCTGGAACAAATGAATAAAAATGCAACTAATTAAATATATCTATCAATTAATTAGAGTATTAAATAATTATGCATAAAAAGGTTAATAAATTAGATAAATTAAAATTAAAATAGTTGGAATGTTTTATAGTTATCAGTGACAAGTGAATTGGTCGGAAAAAAATGAGAGTAATTGCTTGAAAGTTGAATTGTGTGATTCGAAAGCCCATCTAATAATATATGTTTTTATCTTTTGCATGTAAGAGCCCATCAAATAAATGCAAGTGGGCAAAAAACGCCCCAAACTTTTAAAAAAGTGTCAAAAATCGCCCAAAAATTACAAATTGGGCAAGATTTGCCACCCCTAACTTTTATTATTTTTCATTTATAACCCATAAACTTTCTTTTATCACTAAACGATCTGTCGTTATAAAATCCCGTTGCTATGCACGGGTATTCGTCTAGTGCATAATAACATGTATTTTTCATTTCAAATGTGTTTTAAAAATACCATTTATTGAAAAGAGTTGAAAAATCAATAGGTAGTTATGGTTATTGATTTTTTTTATATTAAATTACAATGTATTTTTAATTAATTTTATTTGAAACATGTTTACGAAAAGTGCTTTAAAGTGTTGTAACTAAGGCTATTATAGCTATACTTGTTAAAGTTTGCAGTTATTAGGATGAGTATACTACAAGCTATTGATTTATAACAAAACCAATACAATTCCATAATAAGTAAGTGTGCCGTCTTAAAATTTTAAAACATCCATTTTAGAAATGTCACAAATGCTTTATAATGTAGTATATGTTTGTTGGAATCATTCCAGCAAGACTTGGTAGATAACTCTCCTTATTGAGAAATGTTGACCTAAAATCCAATAACTTTGATGGAAATACTCTTCACGAAGTCATGAGATATATTATCTTAAGAGTAGTGGCAATGGTAACGCATGGGGTGCGTTAAAGGGGGTGTTTAACGCGCGTTAACCTGTGTTAGCCACACTGTGTCTCAAAGTTAAAGTCGCGTTAACGTGGGGCGTGAGAGGCTTAACTCAATGTGAAGGGTGGTTTGTTTAAAAAAAAAAATTGACACTTGATGAGTGTGTAAATACTCATCATTTTTGTCTTATATGAACTGCCAAAACATACAAAAATACCCAAATATGTATCAAAATACTTAAAAATATCTTAGAGGTGTGTTTTATATGTTTCAAATACAAAATATGCAAAAACAAATGAAAAACGTACAAAGTTTGCATAATTGGCAGTTTCAGTCCCTCAAATTTCATAAATTTGCAAAACTAGTCCCTGGTGAATCAAAACTTGTACAAATGTCATAAAAGGTCCTTGGGATTCATAAGTTGTAAGAAATAGTCCTTTAAAGTTTAAAATCACATATTTACAACTTTGGTCCCTCAACTTTGAAAAATGTCAAAATTAGTCCCTAAGGTTTTAAAAATGGAAAATAATCAAAATAAACCTTATACTATTCTTAAAATGACAAAATTGGTCCTTATGATAACTTTTGAGAATTTACAGGTTAAGCCCTTCAAAAATCAGAAAATTACAAGAATGGTCCCTGGGTTTGGAAATTGACAGAAAAGGTCCTCGGATATAAAATAAAGGGAAATTATCAAAAGTAGCCTTGTACTATTCATGAATGACAAATATGGCCCTTTGATAACTATGGGAAAATCACATTTTCAGTCCCTATAGTTTTTCCTAAATTACAAAGTTAGTCCTTTTAATACCAAAGAAACCAAATCCGGATATTAACTAAACCAAACCCAAAATTAACAAAACCAAACCCACAGCCCACTCCCTTTTGTTTTACCTTGGGCCCAACCAATTCCCAGCCCACTACACAAATAAACCCAGTCCACTCCAGGCGTTGACTTCGGTCAAACCCCCAAAGCCAAAAACCACCCCGTACCCCTTTCTTCTCCAAAACCACTTCCTCCATTTACCACCTGGTATTACCTCCCCCCTCCATCACCACTTGCTCTCACCCACACCTTATCCTATCCTCACACCTCCCAACATCCAATCACATCACCCCTACCCCTAGCCTGCTTCCTCAGACCCAATTGCTTAAAAAAGCTTTTCCCGCCAAAACATGGAATCAGAGCTGTGATGATCAAAAAGTCAAGCAACATGGTGGGATATGATTATTGGGACCCACTGAGCTCAGAAAATCAGCTATAAAGTGAAGAAGGAGCTGAAGTGAGCAGGAGTTAGTTAGTTAGTTAATTTTAGTTGTAGTGTAAAATTAAGCTTAATAGTACTCTGTTTTAATTCATATTCAAGTCTTTGTAATCTTTTCAATTAGTGTAATAAACCTCTTCTGATAATAGAATTTCAGTTTGCTCCTTGTTTCATTGTTCCCAATTTTAAATGCAACGATTACTTTGAATTTTCATTATTATTGTTTAAATTTGCAAAAGCCCAGTTAATCATGTTTTAGCATTAAGTTAAGATCCTTAAAGCTTGTGGTTCATTCACAATTTCATTTACAGCTTGTCAAACCAAAAAAAAGAAAAAGAAAAAAAAATTAAATAAGAAAAATCCTTTGAAAAATATAAAATATGGTAAGTAGTTTAGCAAAGCTTCAATAAGCTTTTTCTAGGTTCATATAAACTCATTTCAGCTGATTATAGCTTCAGTGAGTTTATTAGGAAGCAAGGTGAACAAATACTCATATTATGTATCAAGGTCAACAAAAGTCAAGCAAGGATCAATGAAGGTGTAACTGATTCAGAAATGGTGTTTATGGGTTAAATAGTTTTTAGTTGGTTGATCTTGAGCTCATATGAGTGTTAGGCTATGGTCCTGAGGTCAGAATTCCCTTTGTCTCATCTTCCTTAAAATCTCAGCTTATATATTGTCTTATTTTCATTGTTTATTCTAGTTCTAATTTAGTGCTTATTTCTGGTTGGTTTGTGTTTATTTAATCTTAGTCTAGCTTAATGACCATCTGTTTGTATTTACATTGGCTGTGTTGGCATGATATCACTTAAAATCTCAAATCAGTCACCAATTAGGGGTGTTTGGATGAGCCTATTTAACTGTGTACTTGTATGTTTCATTGGTTTAAAGCTGTTCATTCATCACACTTAGGGTTAACTCAGCTCAGTTAGAACTTAATATTGGTAGGTCTTTAGTTAAAAAGTCAATTTCATCTTTAAATTTGTTTTAGGTTTAACTGTGCAATACCTAGGTAACATATTTATCATTTTAGCTTTAAACAATGTTGTTACTGCTTAATCTAGTCTCTCTTTAGCTTATCACATCATTTTCAGTTCATAAAGTTAGATCAAACTTCACTTTAGTCAAACTAGTGGATTCTCATTAAAAGTCAAAAGTCATCCTTAGTGCAGAATCTCAGATTTTCAAAGCATTTTTGTGAATTGTGTGTTCAAGATTAGGATCTCAAATTTCTTGTGGATAAAATATGTCACCTCAACTTTAGTAATCCACCTTGTGCTTATTTTTAAGATTTTTATTGTGCTTATTTTAGTAGCTCAAAAAGGCCTGCAGGGCAAGGTGTTGCCCTGCTTATCAGACCTTGCCAAATGACCCTTTTTCAATGCTGATTATCTGTTCCATCTGTGGGCCCCACCACATGATCTTTGTTTTTTTAGGTAGTCAATAAGCTAATCTTGAGGATTCTGGGCTTATTTCATGCTTATTCCTTCATTTACTAGGGCTGCTTGTTGTTTCATGTTTGTTCCATGTCACACATAGGCTGAGATCTCAGCATGTACTCCATCTTCAAGGTCCTCTCATGAACTCATTTGTGGGACCCATGGTCTGAGCCTTGGCTTTTCAAAAGCCCCCACAGCTCAACTTTTCATTTCAGCTTCTTCCCTGGATTTCCAACTCACATAGTGGGCCCTACACTGGTCTAAAGTTGACCAAACAGGCCTGTTTGGTGCCAGGGGGAGTCAAGTGCTTATTGCTTATTTTTAAGCTTCTCAGTGGGCTTATTTGGTTCTAGTAACTTGTTTCTAATTCCATTAAGTAATTTTCATCTTAATTTACCTTTGCTTTCCCCCTCCTAGCTTATTTAAAGCTTCTTGCTTGACAGTTTGACCAAAGTCAACTGTCAAGCTAATAAGCATTTGTAGTGCTTATTTTTGAGCTTTTTCCAAAGTCCCTTTTTCATAGTAGCTTGATTTTAGGTGTAAAGTAAGTTTTTAAAAAGAAAATCAAGAAAAAACAAATATAAAATTAAGTGATAGTTTCTATTTAATTAGATTTAATTTTAATTTCCATTTTTACATTTTTATTAAGTAAGTTGTGTTTTTATATTTTTAATAATTTCATCTTAGGTTAAAATAGTTATAATAAATTTTTCAGATTTTTATTTTACCATTTAGTATTTATTAGAATTAATTTTAGTTTTATTTATAATTAATTAATAAATAGTTTAAAATAGCATAATTAGTTTTTATTAATCAAAACCTAGTTTTTATATTTTTTATAGCTTTTATATGTTATAAAGTAATTTTAGAAATTTTATTAGAATTTTTACTGTTCATTTAGTAGTTTTCTTAATTTAAAATAGTTTAATTAGTTAATTAATGTTTAATTAGAAATTAATTAATAGAAAATCCACAAAAAGACAAAAACATTTATTTTTATTTTTAAAAAAATTAGTTTTTAGTTATTTTATAATTTTAGAAATTTTATTTTCATTTTTCTAGTATTTAATTAGTAGTAAATTATATTTAAGTGTTTTAAATATTAATAATTAGTAATAATTAGTATTTAATTAATATTAAATAATTAATTAGGTTTAAAATTTATTTTAATTTTCTAAAAATTTCTTTTACCCTTAGGTTTGTAAAAAAGTCATTTTCACCCCCTGGGTGTTTTCAGATTTCCGTTTTTACTTTTTATTTCGTACGCTTACGTTTTATTTAAACGTAACGTACGCGTTTTTAGGTTTTAATCGTTTCTGGTTTTTCCTAGTTTCCAGTATTATTAATATAGTGTATTTAAGCTGTTTTCTTTCATATTCCAGTAGTGTAATCATCACCACTCATTTATATCTATTTCCCTGTCCAAATTCACTCGATCACAAACCCGTTTTGATACCATCCACACCTCGTCGGGACATAACGACCCGGGGAAACCCTATACTTCCACGGAGCATTGATTCTAGGCTGTCTTTGACTTGTTGACCTTGGTCAATAATAATAAGACGGTTTAGGCTCAATCAAAATTTGGCGCCGCTGCCGGGGAGGTTGTGCGCGTATTCTACACGGTTTTGCGTATTAGTGAACCTGGATATACATCCATTGTATATTTACATTCCCTTGTTCATATTTTCTTATTTTAAAAACAAAACTGTTTCTGAAAACTTTGTAAAATTAGTTTTCAACAAACACAAAAAACACAAAAAGATTTTCTTTCTTATAAAATGTTTTCCAAAAACACCAAAAATATCCATCTTTACCCTCTCATCTTTTTGATTCTCATTTCCTCACCCTCTATACACATTTGATTCTTTCTATGTCTCATCTACACTTTCTGGTTTGCCATTGGTGTGGTAATCCTCATAATGGTGGCAATTGCCCCAGTTGTGGCATGGTAGAATCAGGAAACGGGTCTGTCTATAACCAAGATCCCTATTCCTACCATGGCACGACTGATTTATTCCATCAGTTACCACACCATGATACTCAACAGTTTTACTGTTGTGAGTACTGTGGTGGTTCACACTACAGTTCTGATTGTCAATCGGGAAACACGCTTGTCTATGAGCAGTTTCCCGATAACAATTATGACTCTAGCACATACGACTCACAGCCTCAACAGTTTTACTGTTGTGACTACTGTGGAGGTCCACACTTTAGCTCTGATTGTCAAACGAGGAATCCATTTCCTTGTAACAATTATGACTCTTCGTATCAAGACCAACCTCTACAGTGTCAAACTATCCTAGCAACTCCTCAAATCCAGCAAGACTTTTTAGAAGTTCTTGAGAAAATTAAAGAACTTAAGGAGGAGTTAGCTAATATTTCACTCCGCCAAACTCCAAGCTCTTCTTGTGCATATTGTGGGGGTCCTCATAGTGATTTTCAATGTCAACCGTACGGTTTTGACACATCCACATCCCCACAATTTCCTTTCATTCCAAATTCTCGTGGGAAAACTATGGCAGAATTACTTGCTGAAGAACGAGAATCTGGAAAAAGCATGGAAGAATTATTGGCTGAGCAACGAGCAGCTAAATTTCGTGCTAATATTCGCAATACTGCTCTATTTGATGACTATGATGACAGTGATGATGAAGATAACATTGTTATTATTCAAAAAGATTCATCAAAGTCATCAGTTGATATCCCAGCAGTTGAGATTCCATCTCAAACAACTGCTATCACACCAGAGGTTCCCACTCACTCTCTAAGCATGGGGGATGAGCATCATGACACTGTTCCTAATAAGGAATCGGACGAACTAATAAAGTCTAGTGTTGAGATCCTTGTCCCAATCCCAGGAGAGTCACAGGGAACTCTTGAGCATATGTGTGATTTACCCTCCCCTCTTGAGTGTTCAAACGATCATTTTGAGACTTTCTCAGATTTTAATAATGATTATACAGCTCATGGAGACATTGAGTATATTGAGGCATCACTCCCTCAGTCTGATGTTGATCCTCTTCTTGAGGAGTTCGCTGATGAACTTACTCACATCGATCCACTTTCCTTGGAAAGTGATGATGGTCTCCTTGACTTCAAAGCTGATCTGGGAGAAATTGAAAGTCTCCTATATCATGATCCGTCACTCACTTCTTATCCCGACAATCCAATTGAGAATGTTAATCTCTTCGTTCCCGAAACATTCAATACTACTCTCACCAATCCTCTATTTGAATTCGACTCTGAATTCACTTTGATTTCTGATAATCCATTCTTTGGTATTCGGAATGAGGATTGTGATGAGTTTATTTCGGAACATGAATTCACAGATTCACATCTTGTGAATAATTCTCTTCATGAGGAGTTCTCCGGTGAACTCACTCATCATGTCATGACTCCTTCGGAGTTTGATAGCCCGGGGGGAGATGTTCTCAATTATGAGAATTTGCAAATTCCCACCCACCCTCCCGGGATATTTACGAGCTTAACCCTTGAAATCCAAATTCAGGCTACTGAGCCTGTTCTCGAGGAAGAATATCAAATCTTGATTTACATCATGGTTTTCTTCCTTTTCTTCACCTATAAGGTGACTTTTCTTGTCCTTCACTCCTTCGGGAATGAAGACACCATCTTTGATCCCGGCATTTTCATGTATCATTATCTTGAGCCGGATACTTGTCTCATCGGTGTGGAACTTTCACGTGCTTCAAATGTTTATCCAAACATCTTGAATGAAAGTCCGATGGAGATTATTTCTTCCACATCATGCTTCCCCATGGACTAATTAATTCGGGGTCGAGTCAAGCTAGCGACTCGGTAAACAAAAACAAAGCATGTTTATAGGGTTTTCACCCTAAGTGTGGGGGAGTCCCTCATGCTATGATTACAGAAGTGAAAATACATAATGATGTTTTCCACGCTTAGCTTGTAATGTTGCCCTTTTACGTTCAAAATGTTGGCATAATCGCCGGGACTTTGAATATTGAGGACAATATTCATGATTAGTGTGGGGGGGTATTCGCTATTCTAGCGAATTTTATCACATTTTACTATCTTATACCCCCGTTTTTGACCAAAATTTTTCAAAATTTTTTCACTTGAGTTCAAAATTTTTGTGGTAATCAATCCGCCTTGTCTAAACGACAAAAGGGATTGGCTAGTCCAGGAGCAAACGGCTCTTGGTAAAGACATCTCAAATCCGTTGATGGCTTGCAATTTGCCCAAAATTGCATGGTTCCTCAGCTCCCCCGCATCCTCATAAACAAATGAGCTGGCTAGCCCGCAAGATTATGGCTTGTGGTAAAGGCCGTGGAAAATCCATAATTGGTAATCAGCTCACCAAGATGTTGACTATTCCATCAAGAGTTGGCTAGTCCAGAAGCAAACGGCTTTTGGTAAAGACTAATCAAATCCGTTGACAGCTGGTGGTTTGCTCAAAATCACACGGTTATCAGGTGTGCCACAGTTCTTACACCTGGCTACTCCAGAAGTGATGGCTTTTGGTAAAGAGTTTAAAATCCATTAGTTTTCTCAAAAGATTGCTAGGGACTAGCAATAGTTTAGTGTGGGGGATTGATGAGTGTGTAAATACTCATCATTTTTGTCTTATATGAACTGCCAAAACATACAAAAATACCCAAATATGTATCAAAATACTTAAAAATATCTTAGAGGTGTGTTTTATATGTTTCAAATACAAAATATGCAAAAACAAATGAAAAACGTACAAAGTTTGCATAATTGGCAGTTTCAGTCCCTCAAATTTCATAAATTTGCAAAACTAGTCCCTGGTGAATCAAAACTTGTACAAATGTCATAAAAGGTCCTTGGGATTCATAAGTTGTAAGAAATAGTCCTTTAAAGTTTAAAATCACATATTTACAACTTTGGTCCCTCAACTTTGAAAAATGTCAAAATTAGTCCCTAAGGTTTTAAAAATGGAAAATAATCAAAATAAACCTTATACTATTCTTAAAATGACAAAATTGGTCCTTATGATAACTTTTGAGAATTTACAGGTTAAGCCCTTCAAAAATCAGAAAATTACAAGAATGGTCCCTGGGTTTGGAAATTGACAGAAAAGGTCCTCGGATATAAAATAAAGGGAAATTATCAAAAGTAGCCTTGTACTATTCATGAATGACAAATATGGCCCTTTGATAACTATGGGAAAATCACATTTTCAGTCCCTATAGTTTTTCCTAAATTACAAAGTTAGTCCTTTTAATACCAAAGAAACCAAATCCGGATATTAACTAAACCAAACCCAAAATTAACAAAACCAAACCCACAGCCCACTCCCTTTTGTTTTACCTTGGGCCCAACCAATTCCCAGCCCACTACACAAATAAACCCAGTCCACTCCAGGCGTTGACTTCGGTCAAACCCCCAAAGCCAAAAACCACCCCGTACCCCTTTCTTCTCCAAAACCACTTCCTCCATTTACCACCTGGTATTACCTCCCCCCTCCATCACCACTTGCTCTCACCCACACCTTATCCTATCCTCACACCTCCCAACATCCAATCACATCACCCCTACCCCTAGCCTGCTTCCTCAGACCCAATTGCTTAAAAAAGCTTTTCCCGCCAAAACATGGAATCAGAGCTGTGATGATCAAAAAGTCAAGCAACATGGTGGGATATGATTATTGGGACCCACTGAGCTCAGAAAATCAGCTATAAAGTGAAGAAGGAGCTGAAGTGAGCAGGAGTTAGTTAGTTAGTTAATTTTAGTTGTAGTGTAAAATTAAGCTTAATAGTACTCTGTTTTAATTCATATTCAAGTCTTTGTAATCTTTTCAATTAGTGTAATAAACCTCTTCTGATAATAGAATTTCAGTTTGCTCCTTGTTTCATTGTTCCCAATTTTAAATGCAACGATTACTTTGAATTTTCATTATTATTGTTTAAATTTGCAAAAGCCCAGTTAATCATGTTTTAGCATTAAGTTAAGATCCTTAAAGCTTGTGGTTCATTCACAATTTCATTTACAGCTTGTCAAACCAAAAAAAAGAAAAAGAAAAAAAAATTAAATAAGAAAAATCCTTTGAAAAATATAAAATATGGTAAGTAGTTTAGCAAAGCTTCAATAAGCTTTTTCTAGGTTCATATAAACTCATTTCAGCTGATTATAGCTTCAGTGAGTTTATTAGGAAGCAAGGTGAACAAATACTCATATTATGTATCAAGGTCAACAAAAGTCAAGCAAGGATCAATGAAGGTGTAACTGATTCAGAAATGGTGTTTATGGGTTAAATAGTTTTTAGTTGGTTGATCTTGAGCTCATATGAGTGTTAGGCTATGGTCCTGAGGTCAGAATTCCCTTTGTCTCATCTTCCTTAAAATCTCAGCTTATATATTGTCTTATTTTCATTGTTTATTCTAGTTCTAATTTAGTGCTTATTTCTGGTTGGTTTGTGTTTATTTAATCTTAGTCTAGCTTAATGACCATCTGTTTGTATTTACATTGGCTGTGTTGGCATGATATCACTTAAAATCTCAAATCAGTCACCAATTAGGGGTGTTTGGATGAGCCTATTTAACTGTGTACTTGTATGTTTCATTGGTTTAAAGCTGTTCATTCATCACACTTAGGGTTAACTCAGCTCAGTTAGAACTTAATATTGGTAGGTCTTTAGTTAAAAAGTCAATTTCATCTTTAAATTTGTTTTAGGTTTAACTGTGCAATACCTAGGTAACATATTTATCATTTTAGCTTTAAACAATGTTGTTACTGCTTAATCTAGTCTCTCTTTAGCTTATCACATCATTTTCAGTTCATAAAGTTAGATCAAACTTCACTTTAGTCAAACTAGTGGATTCTCATTAAAAGTCAAAAGTCATCCTTAGTGCAGAATCTCAGATTTTCAAAGCATTTTTGTGAATTGTGTGTTCAAGATTAGGATCTCAAATTTCTTGTGGATAAAATATGTCACCTCAACTTTAGTAATCCACCTTGTGCTTATTTTTAAGATTTTTATTGTGCTTATTTTAGTAGCTCAAAAAGGCCTGCAGGGCAAGGTGTTGCCCTGCTTATCAGACCTTGCCAAATGACCCTTTTTCAATGCTGATTATCTGTTCCATCTGTGGGCCCCACCACATGATCTTTGTTTTTTTAGGTAGTCAATAAGCTAATCTTGAGGATTCTGGGCTTATTTCATGCTTATTCCTTCATTTACTAGGGCTGCTTGTTGTTTCATGTTTGTTCCATGTCACACATAGGCTGAGATCTCAGCATGTACTCCATCTTCAAGGTCCTCTCATGAACTCATTTGTGGGACCCATGGTCTGAGCCTTGGCTTTTCAAAAGCCCCCACAGCTCAACTTTTCATTTCAGCTTCTTCCCTGGATTTCCAACTCACATAGTGGGCCCTACACTGGTCTAAAGTTGACCAAACAGGCCTGTTTGGTGCCAGGGGGAGTCAAGTGCTTATTGCTTATTTTTAAGCTTCTCAGTGGGCTTATTTGGTTCTAGTAACTTGTTTCTAATTCCATTAAGTAATTTTCATCTTAATTTACCTTTGCTTTCCCCCTCCTAGCTTATTTAAAGCTTCTTGCTTGACAGTTTGACCAAAGTCAACTGTCAAGCTAATAAGCATTTGTAGTGCTTATTTTTGAGCTTTTTCCAAAGTCCCTTTTTCATAGTAGCTTGATTTTAGGTGTAAAGTAAGTTTTTAAAAAGAAAATCAAGAAAAAACAAATATAAAATTAAGTGATAGTTTCTATTTAATTAGATTTAATTTTAATTTCCATTTTTACATTTTTATTAAGTAAGTTGTGTTTTTATATTTTTAATAATTTCATCTTAGGTTAAAATAGTTATAATAAATTTTTCAGATTTTTATTTTACCATTTAGTATTTATTAGAATTAATTTTAGTTTTATTTATAATTAATTAATAAATAGTTTAAAATAGCATAATTAGTTTTTATTAATCAAAACCTAGTTTTTATATTTTTTATAGCTTTTATATGTTATAAAGTAATTTTAGAAATTTTATTAGAATTTTTACTGTTCATTTAGTAGTTTTCTTAATTTAAAATAGTTTAATTAGTTAATTAATGTTTAATTAGAAATTAATTAATAGAAAATCCACAAAAAGACAAAAACATTTATTTTTATTTTTAAAAAAATTAGTTTTTAGTTATTTTATAATTTTAGAAATTTTATTTTCATTTTTCTAGTATTTAATTAGTAGTAAATTATATTTAAGTGTTTTAAATATTAATAATTAGTAATAATTAGTATTTAATTAATATTAAATAATTAATTAGGTTTAAAATTTATTTTAATTTTCTAAAAATTTCTTTTACCCTTAGGTTTGTAAAAAAGTCATTTTCACCCCCTGGGTGTTTTCAGATTTCCGTTTTTACTTTTTATTTCGTACGCTTACGTTTTATTTAAACGTAACGTACGCGTTTTTAGGTTTTAATCGTTTCTGGTTTTTCCTAGTTTCCAGTATTATTAATATAGTGTATTTAAGCTGTTTTCTTTCATATTCCAGTAGTGTAATCATCACCACTCATTTATATCTATTTCCCTGTCCAAATTCACTCGATCACAAACCCGTTTTGATACCATCCACACCTCGTCGGGACATAACGACCCGGGGAAACCCTATACTTCCACGGAGCATTGATTCTAGGCTGTCTTTGACTTGTTGACCTTGGTCAATAATAATAAGACGGTTTAGGCTCAATCAACACTTTTGGCATCTCTAAAGTTTTTAATATTTTGATTTAAAGACCCCCTTTGGTTCTTAAACGGTATAGTTCGAGCGGAATAACAAAATTCAAATTCATAATTCAAAGGTCAAAACAACACAAGAACATATTGGAAAATAAACACGATACAACATATTAAAAACGGTTCATATTGGAAAATAAACACGATACGTAAAAACAAATAAAAACGATACGAAAAACAAAACATTTCATTCGTCCCATTTTGGGTGGTTTCTCAAAATGAACCACACGTGAACAATTTCGAAGCTTCTCCCACCAAAGCGTTCTTCAAAAATGTTCTTTGCAGTCTGGAGACGATTATTGTCATCCCGGCTAGTAAGCTGCACTTGCTTGTAAATATCATTGAATTTTTTAAATTCAGTGCTAAGTCTTCCCCATTTACTCGTAACCATATTTTTGTTACGGTGGTCACCGTCATACTGGTTGTTAAACCTTTTTACAATCTCGTTCCAAAAAGAGCGTTTTTCTTAGTTTTCATGGGAAACTTCAAGCCAAACTTCAGCTAGCAAGTTTTCTTCTTCCATTGACCAACGATTAGTCATTGTAAAATTGTTTAGTAACTAAAGTATGTGAAAAATAGTATGTTATGGTATGTTATTTATAGGGGTTTATAGATATTTGAAATTTAAAATTGAAAATCGAGCGGGATTTTATTCAGATTTCAAAATTCAAACTTAAAGCAGGATAAATTCAAAATTCAAAGCCGAGAGAGATTTTTTCAAATTTCAAAATTCAAACTTAAAGCAGGATAAATTCAAATTTTAAATTGAAAAAGGGTCATATAAATACCCATTCACAGATGCACACACACATACACACATAAATTTTATTAACAAATTCTCTCCATAACAATTACTCGCGAAGACTTCTCCCAGCAATTCCCAAGTCACCGTGACTTCTCCAAACAATTCCCAAGTCACCATGACTTCTCCCAACAATTCCCAAATGAACACGACTTCTCCCAGTAATTCCCAAGCTCCAACATGATTCCAAATGAACCGGTGAATACTCCACCAGAAGACATATTTCCGGTATTCACTCCTGAAAATGAACCGGTACCCAATCCACCAGTTGTCCAACAACAACACGATCAACCGGCAAACAATCCACCGGCAAGGTTTGGGTTGAGTGATGAAGAACCCCTGGAGCAAGATATGCAAGTCTTGAGAGAGGTTGAAGAAGCCAAAAAACGTGAGGCAGCTGCTCGTAGGGCTAAGGAAGAAGCTTGTACGGAGCGGTTAAACAGAAAAAACACGATACCGCTAGGCCATGGGGTTAGGCCCTATTCGATCAGAGTCTTCGGGTTCGAGTGACGAAGGATATGTCTCAGATAATCTGTTTTTTTAATTCGTTGTTTTTATGTTTAATGTAATTCGTGTTTAATGTAGTCCGTGTTTTAATTTTAATGTTTAATGTAATTCGTGTTTAAGTTTAATGATTAATATAACTTGTGTTTTATAAATGTTATTTTAGTTATTAAATGAAATATTAGTTTTAATTTAGGGTTGAATTTGAAAATACTTGAGTTAAAGTTGATGTGTCGTTGACGTGGCAGTGTGTTAAATTTTAACTTAGGTTATGGTTGCTAGTGCTCTAAAAGCACAGGTGCTCTGAAGTCATAGGTTCGTGTTACAAGGAAAATATGGTGCCACATCATCGCTGTTTCTATATAACTCATCACAAAAACATCCTCATTCCATAACTGGTGTCATAAGACACTCATAGGCCTCACAATTTTATTTTGTTTTTCATATGTTTGAATAATATATATTAAACTAAAATTAAAATTTCATTAATAAAAGAAAAGGCAAAACAAAGTAGATAAAATAAAATAAAAAAAGCATAAAAAGAGGAAAAAAAAAGTAAAAATAAAAGTACATAAGCTAAACTCGACGAGGAATTCAGTATTTGGTTTTATGGGTTGGCTAGCATTTGATTGATCCATTAATCGGTATTCATTTTTATGAGTTTAGATGTAGAAATAAAAGAAGTATTTTTTAGTTTAGAGATAAAAATGAATGTTAAAGTGTATAAAAATTAGAAGATTTATAATGTATTTATAGAATTTTTAAATGGTAAAAAACTGAAAAAATGAGTATTTTAATACAAAAAATGCTACTTTTGACTACCCAATGTTTTTTTGTTTTTTTGTTTTGTTTTTTTTTTAACACTTAGATTGTAAGCAAACGTATAACTTGGTTGGCGGTTCTGGTGCTAGAACCGGTGTCGTCTAGCATTATCGGTTAGTTTTACCGGTTGACGCAAAGGTCACCGGCCACCACACCGTGCACTGTAAGATAAAGATATCAAAAATAGAATCTGAATTATAGATTTTGTCATAACCTTGATTGTGTAACATCGTTATTTTGCATGAATATATTTGATCAAGAAAGATATGAGGATTAGAAAAGGACCCACGTGGAGCATTCTTGTTGGGTGTATTCAATAAATGAAGAAGAAGGTTGAGTCGTGGCCTACTTCTATTTGGTGGCTAAGGAGTCACATGGGAGAACAACACATAGTTTAGTTGTTAAGTTGTCAGAAAATGCATGAGCAATCACATGATCATATTATAATTTGGCATGTAATATCCACACCCTCCCCAAGCCACACCCTCCCTATTTGATCAACTGCCGCCACTTGTACTGTCTGCATTAAAACTCGTACATTTTGACTAAAAGTAGGTGGACCCCCTGGTAGGGAGGGTGCGGTCAACACATCCCTATAATTTACGAACAACAACATGTCGATCACACATCACAACGTTCGCCGTCGACTTCCCTACCCGCACGTTCTTCTTGTTCCCACCTTAACTGGCAATTATTTCCTATCCCATAATATTTCGGCTATCAGGTCCTATGTAAATGTATTTGGAAGAATATATTACCACCTATATGCTATATATCGATGTATCTTTGCCTTGTTATAATGTTTTTGGACGCATATGCTCTCTACACATGTATTGTAACTTTTAGTTAGAATGATAGAATGATAGTATATCGTGTTATTGGACGCATATGCTCTCTACACATGTATTGTAACTTTTAGTTAGAATGATAGAATGATAGTATATCGTGTTATAAAATATTGATAATCGGTAACGCTACACTTTATATATATCTGGTCTCAAGTATCATATATGAAAAACAATCATGTGAGCTCTAAGTATTCACCCATATCACCTATCTAAAAATAAATTTCATAAATGACTTCAGCGAAGCTTGAACTCACAACCTCTAAGTTTGTGGACAACTTACATACTACTAAACAAAATCCTTTAAATATGAACACGAAAATGAATTAATGCAAAGTCTGTTGGAATTATAATATCATGACATGCATATAAGTAAATCAATAACATCAAATAAGCATAGCGGAAGCAATTACAAGATCGTATAATATGTAATTAATTAATCAAATATAAAAGTAAACATACCTTTGTGATTCTAGCCCGAACAAGAATCAAATGCAATCTTCAATTCAAGAACCCTAATTAGGGTTTATGTGGATTATAAGAATTACCCCTTACCTCTTTTGTAATTCAATCCAAGAATCAAACAATAGTGTGTTTGAATCGTGTTCTTGTACATACGTACTAATTCAAGTAAAAGTTTATGCAAGTAAATCAAACACAAAACTTTGTTGAGCTATGAAAATCGAAAACCCTTAAAGGGTTTAAGTTTGGATCGACAAGGGACAAGAGAAGGCGAGAAAACACCAAGAATTGTGTGTACAAGTTATGATAAAATAATATCCCATTAGGTGTTTATATACTTGATGAAACTTAGAGCTCAAGGCACAAAGGAGGTGGAATCCCTCCCTTGGCCGATCGGTCATAGCATCCCCAAGGGATTCCGGAACCTTCTATTGATTCCAATTATTCACAAGTATTACTTTCCTAATCTTTGTCTAACGGTCGTTAGCCATTCTCCGTTAAATACTAACGGCCATTACTAGTTTTGTGTTTATTAATAATTATATATAACATTTATAAATAATTATTCTTTTACTCTTCATACGTAAAGTGTGCAATCCCACGATCTCGAGTTCGATCCTAACACACAACTATTATTTTATCGTCTATAAAACTAACAGCTCCCACTTAGACATATCATAATAGTGTGATCACATCGGTTAGCGTCTTGCAACACGCCGATGCCTTTAGTACAACTCGAGTAAGGCTCCTGGAAAACCTTTTAATGATTTCTCATTATTATTATCCTTTTGTTTCTAATACCACGTTAATAAGGATATGGATCTATGTCATTCCTTATTTAACCATTCTGTTTCTCGTTGTTAGTGATTGACAAGATTACCAAATCGTCTGAACCTTTCAGGGAAGACCTTGGGCGTGGCCACGCAAACACCTTAACAACCCTACGAGGGGCCCAACAGTATTAAACTCCAAAAATTAATTTGAAGGAACAAATTCTATATTGACTACAAGCAAAACACATAAACTTTGTAACACTTCCGAAAACAACCCTTATGACTACCAGTTACGTATAGCGTTAAGTTGTTCCACAAAAATGTACTACATTTATGACCGTTATCTTGTATCTCAAGTCTAAGGATAACTTCTTATGATTTACTTAATGACAAGATCCATAAAGTAACATCATATAGTTGGGATAAGTCTTATATTCAGTATCATCGAATATCATCTGAAATGGCATGTCTACGCATCAATATACTTTAAGTATATTATGCCAACCTTCAGATTTGTCTTAATTTAATAATATTCCCATATTATTAACTGACAACAGACAATTTAGAATAACTTTTATATTCACGGATTTAAACATACAAAAATAGGACAACAATAATTAACAATATAAATAAACATACCAACATACTTTATTTCATTAAAATAATAATTGTTTACAATATCCTTTATCCAAATACTAATCACAGTTATGCATGAAACTACTAGCTAATTTAAGCCCAATGCCATTGGCTAATTCATTAAGCTTTTCTTTTGCCAAAGCCTTAGTGAATGGATCAGCTAAGTTATCATTTGTGTGAACTTTCAGCAGATTTATTTCACCTTCGTTAACCTTTTCGCGAACAAAGTGATACTTCCGTAGAAAATGTCTGGTGCCTCTCATGACTCCAGGTTCATTGGCAAATATGATTGCAGCAGAATTGTCACAATACATATTAATAGGCAATTCAATTGAAGGAATGACACCAAGCCCTGAAATGAATTTCCTAATCCAAACAGCCTCCATAGCAGCTTCTGAAGCAGCAATATATTCAGCTTATGTTGCAGACATCGCAATTGTACTCTGCTTCTTGCTCTTCCAGTCTACTGCTCCTCCATTGATAATAAAGACATAACCCGTCTGAGACTTCGCATCATCTTTGTTACTTTGCCAGGACGCATCACAGAAACCTGTAACACCAAGTTCTGCAGCTGGTTCTCCACCATATACCAAAAACATATCTTTTGTATTTCTTAAATACTTAAGAATATGCTTAACAACAATCCAATGTTTTTCACCTGGATTCTGTTGAAATTGACTGGTAATATTTTGAGCAAACGCCACATCTGGCCTTGTGCACTTCACCGCATACATAATAGATCCTACAGCTGAAGCATAAGGAACTTTACTCATGCGAGCCACCTCAGCAGGTGTTGAAGCACAAAACTCATCACATAAGCCATGTTTTACTTCCATCGGCAAATATCCTTTCTTGGAATTTTGCATATTGAATCTTTTCAATATTTTGTCAATGTAAGCACTTTGACTTAATCCAATTAACCGCCTTGATCTATCTCTATAGATTTTGATTCTCAGAATGTATGCACCTTCTCCTAAATCTTTCATAGAAAAGCACTTTCCAAGATATGCCTTAACCTTTTGCAAACTTGGAATGTCTTTTCCCATGATCAATATGTCATCAACATATAAAATTAGGAAAATTACATTGTCACTCCCACTAGCTTTATGATATACACATGGCTCATCAGGATTCTAAGTAAATCCAAACTTTTTAATCTCAGAATCAAATCTCTTGTTCCATTGTCGTGATGCTTGCTTCAATCCAAAAATGGATCTTTGAAGTTTGCATACACGATTTGTAAACTTTGGATTTTCAAACCCTTCTGGTTGTGCCATATAGATGTCTTCATCTAGATGACCATTTAAGAAAGCGGTTTTCACATCCATTTGCCATATCTCATAGTCATAGTACGCTGCTATAGTTATGAGAATCCTAATAGCTCTTATGTCTGCTACAGGAGAAAAAGTCTCCTCGTAATCTATTCCAAAAGTTTGAGTAAAACCTTTAGCAACCAGACGAGCCTTATAGGTGTGTGCATTTCCATCTATGTCAGTCTTAATCTTGTAGAGCCACTTACACCCAACTACCTTGGCACCAGGAGGAAGGTCTACTTCAATCCAGACTTCGTTATCTTTCATGGATTGTATTTCCCCATTCATAGCAGCTTTCCATTTATCCCTTTCAGGACTATTAATGGCAGCTCTATAACTAGTAGGTTCATTAAGATCCCCTAGTATAGTTTTCTCAACCTCTACAATTAGACATAGACAGTCAGGAGCTTTCACAGGTCTAGAAGATCTGCGAATGGGAACTACTTCAACTTCCAGTGGAGGACCCAGACTTTCAGGTTCTATAGGAAGTGTGCTAGTGTTTTCTGAAGGTAATGCATTTTCTTGATCATATTCTAGATCATAAATTCTCCCACTGACTTCTTGAGATACAAGATCTTTTTCAAGAAAGTCTCTATACCTAGCAACAAACACTTTGTTCTCAGGTGGGTAGTAAAAGTAGTAACCCATTGTTTCCTTTGGGTATCCTACAAAAATGCACTTTACAGACCTTTAAATAAGACAAGTTCGGAGCTTTTCCAGTCCATATCTCATATGGTGTCTTATCAACCTTCTTTGTGGGAACCATATTCAAAATACGAACAGCTGATTCTAGAGCATAATCCCAAAAAGACAAAGGAAGATTAGTAAGATTATACATTGATCGAACCATGTCCAACAATGTACGATTCCTTCTCTCAGATACACCATTTTGTTGTGGAGTATATGGAGATGTGAGATTCTGGACAATTCCATTCTCAGTTAAGAAATCTTTAAAATCTTGACTAAGGTATTCACCACCTCGATCAGAATGAAGAGCTTTAATCTTCTTTCCTAATTGCAACTCTATTTCTGTTTTGAAAACTTTAAATGTTTCAAACACCTCATGTTTATGTTTAAGTAAATAAACATAACCATAACGGCTGAAATCATCTGTAAAAGTTAAGAAGTAAACAACACCTCTCCTTGACACATGTCTAAGTGGTCCACATACATCAGTATGTATCAAACCAAGTAGATCTGGAGCTCTTTCCATATTGCTATGAAAAGGTTTCTTAGTCATCTTCCCAGAAATACAAGACTCACACTTATCAAATGACTCATCATTGATATTTTTCAAAAGCCCATCTTGTTGCAGCTTTTGCATGCGAGCCTTGCCTATATGTGCAAGTCTACAGTGCCAAAGGTAAGAAGAATTCAAGTCATACTTCATTCTCTTACTAATGTTGTACATTGAATTTTTATTATTGGACATACAATCATTCATATCAATTTCAAACACACCATTCACAGCAACAACATTAAAATAAAATACACCATTTAAAGAAACATAAATTTTATTGCCATCAATAGTATGAGTAAAACCAAGATCCAACAAACATGAAAAGGAAACAACACCTCTAACAATAGAAGGTGCATAATGACAATTGTTTAAAATCAGTACTAAACCAGAAGGTAAAACTAAATTAAACACTCCTATGGCTTCAACTGCTGCTTGTGCTCCATTGCCCACTTGCAAAAATTGCTCCCCATAAGATAGTCTCCTTTCCTCTCTAAACCCCTGTAGTGTATTACAAATGTTAATACCACATCCAGTATCATATACACAGGAATTTAATTTTTGAGATAAAGTAAATAATTCAATAACAAATAAGTTACCTGAAGTACTTGCGCCCATGTGCCCAGTCTTCTTAACCTTATTAGTTAGCAAATCATCAAGATAAAGAGGACAGTTCCTCTTCCAGTGACCCATCACCTTGCAGTAATGACATCCTTGATCCTTCTTCGGATTATCCTTCTTAGGAGGGTTCTTCTTAGGTTGAGGGTTTTGATAAGCCATAACTTGCTTATTCTTATCAGCCTTACCCTTACCCTTACCCTTCTTCTTGTTCGCATTTGGCTTGTTAATTCTACCCCCTTGAATTGCAAGTACCTGGGGTGTAGGAGCCTTTTGTGGTAACCCTTTCTCATCATCAATGAGCAGTGCGTGTAATTCACTTACTGTCTTCCCCACGCAATGCATATTGAAGTTTCTCACAAAACCACTAAATTCCTTGTTAAGGGATCTATTGATTAAGTTCACATCCATATCATTGTCATAGGGTTTACCAAGTGTTTGTAATTGATCCATGAAACTCTTCATTTTCAATACATGAGCACTCACAGGTTCACCATCACCCTGCTTACAACCATGTAGAGACTCCATCAAATCATAAATCTCTACATTTGATGGTTTCTCATATAGTTTCTTAAGTTCATCAATCATGTTCATGGGGAAAAACTCTTCAAACTGCCTTTGTAAAACAGGTGTCATTGCCCCCAACATTAAAGCGGCCACATCAATATGTTCGTTATAAACTATTTTCCAAGCGGCCTTTACTTCAGGAGTAGCAGTAGGGCCAGTTGGTTCAGCAGGACAAGGCGTCTTCAAGATTTCAAGTTGATCAGTCACTCGTAAGACAATCCTGAGTGAACGATGCCAATCATTGAAATTCTTTGTGCCAGTCAATTTTTCTCGTTCAAAGTAAGCCTTGAACGCAGAACGTAAGTTGGTGTTATCAGTTTGAGCCATTTCTACAGATAAAGAAAGTTCAAAACATTAGTATTTTTGATAATACAATTTTTCAAGAAAATAAAATACCCAAGGAAATCATATCCATAGAATTATCTTGAAAACTAGGATCCTCCATAAACATAATTTCATTACATTAGTTGATCTGCTAGTAATGAAAGTATAATATGAGGTAACTTGTCGTACAGTAATTGGCATAACTTTTCTCCAATTCCTAGATTTATGGGATTTACAATCACAAAACATTTGTATTGTAAGCATGTTTGATCCCCATCTTAATGCCTTGAGTCCAAGTTCTCACTTCTTACTCAATTTAAGTTGTCTAATTTAAAAACTGTAAACTCACAAATCTATTACATCAGTTGATCTGCTAGTAATGAAAATATGAAATTCACCTCTCCATTGCAATCTAGCCAAGCTCTCACATGACGTAAACTACAACTTCAAGTGTTTTTAATTAGATGGCATTTAACTTAATTTATAAGGGTATAAATTTTGACGTGTAATCAAAATAATATATGAAGAAGCATGCATACAACTTCATAACATTGGTTTTACAAAACATTTTTATTACCAATTAACTAAGAGTAAAATAGCAAAGTTTTGATTAAGGTATCGGGTTCACCAATTAAAGAATTACCAACAATTATCGTCCACTTATATCGTACTTTTGCATAAGCCCTAAGGCTTAGTGTTTCAGATAATCATTGTAGAATTGTGGTGAATTCACCCTTAAGATGACAGTGTACGTAATATAGTGATATAGGTAAGTCTAGAGTCGGCACACAAGCGGTTGTAGAGAACCGGTAGGTGCATGGTCTTTAATAACCCCTCTCTACAAGCACATTGTATGGCAACCTTCGGTCCGCCTTTCGCACACTATGTACAAAAACATCAATCAACCAATCCTTTGAAATTTTGACTCTTAAAACCAAAACAATTTCGCCATTTATTTAGTCCATATTATTTTTCTATTCAAAATTACCCTTTTCGTTTATAAACATGTCTAACATAATAATAAACAAAAACAAGTAATACATAATAAAAAAAATAAACAACCCAATAAACATATACATAACATAACAATTAAATATGTATAAAACATGTAGCCACATGCAAATCTTATTAAATAGTCCTATTAATAATCAAGTCTAGGTGTAATGCATTTATTCAATTAAGGTTTTCTTCTTCAATGGAAAAAGAGCCACATACATCGAAAAATCGATTGCGTAAGCCAAAACTAAACAAACACCACATATCACATAATTGATTACTTAATATTGGAGTCTTCCGCAATTCGACATCTATTAATAAATTTACATGTTCATCAATTTAAACAATTTAAATAATCACACAATCAAATCCATGCAAATATGCACTTTTCATGGATTATGCTTAACAATTAATATATTGCACCAAGATCGTTTACTAAAACGCATAAACATGACATCCTAGGGTTTCTAATCATATTAAAAATCAAAACCAAAACCCTAAAAAACTACAACGGTCAATCGACCCACATAAAAAATTAGGGTTAGGAATATGAAAACCCTAAAAACATGTAACTAAACGAATCAAGATTTAATTTTTATGTGTTTTGATAATTAATTACACATTATAACGGCTCATGATGCCACTGTTGGAATTATAATATCATGATATGCATATAAGTAAACCAATAACATCAAGTAAGCATAGCGGAAGCAATTACAAGATCATATAATATGTAATTTATTAATCAAATATAAAAGTAAACATACCTTTGTGATTCTAGCCCGAACAAGAATCAAATGCAATCTTCAATTCAAGAACCCTAATTAGGGTTTATGTGGATTATAAGAATTACCCCTTGCCTCTTTTGTAATTCAATCCAAGAATCAAACAATAGTGTGTTTGAATCGTGTTCTTGTACACACGTACTAATTCAAGTAAAAGTTTATGCAAGTAAATCAAACACAAAACTTTGTTGAGCTATGAAAATCGAAAACCCTTAAAGGGTTTAAGTTTGGATCGACAAGGGACAAGAGAAGGAGAGAAAACACCAAGAATTGTGTGTACAAGTTATGAGAAAACAATATCCCATGAGGTGTTTATATACTTGATGAAACTTGGAGCTCAAGGCACAAAGGAGGTGGAATCCCTCCCTTGGCCGATCGGTCATAGCATCCCCAAGGGATTCCGGAACCTTCTATTGATTCCAATTATTCACAAGTATTAATTTCCTAATCTTTGTCTAACGGTCGTTAGCCATTCTCCGCTAAATACTAACGGTCGTTACTAGTTTTGTGTTTATTAATAATTATATATAATATTTATAAATAATTATTCTTTTACTCTTCATACGTAAAGTGTGCAATCCCACGATCTCGAGTTCGATCCTAACACACAACTATTATTTTATCGTCTATAAAACTAACAAAGTCCTCCACTCCGTAACCAACTGTGTCAATTATGTATCTGAAAATAACCCTAAATTACTGCTTTTAAAGTTTGGACTCGTCTGATCCGGAGAATCTCAAACCTCATCATCTTAGCAAATTCTTTAACTTGTTTTCTAACAACAAAAAAATATTATTCATGCAGTTTGGATTCTTATACTTTGAACTAATTTGTTCTTCATATGAATCATAAAATAGAACTAACGAACATGCATGCAATTCAATATATTTAGACAACCAGCTAAAGTACAACCCTAGAAACAAAGTCTCAAATGTAAAAACTAATTTTTTTCTTTACATTATTAGAAAACAGAATTTAAATTATTCTATGAACTTAAAGTATAAATTAAACATGCTTAATAACCATGATCAAACAAGGACCACCTTTTACCCAAACAAATGCAAAGACAAAAGTATATATGGTCCAAAATCATGTTATTACAAATAATGGTTTAAAAGAACCAAATAGAAACCTAATACATCCAAATCTTTTATTTTAATCCAAAAAGCTAATACCAAATGATGATATTACATTCATTTTAACGGTTTCCACGACAAACTATATAATTAACGAACAAAATATAATGATTCATTTGACAGGGGGATAAAAATTAAATTAACCTAAACAGGATTATATGAGAAAGTTTAAATACAAAAGCCAAAACACATAATAGAAGGAAAAAATCTGAAAATATATGGAATAAGCCGTTTTCGGTCCTGTCTCCTTTTTTTATTTATTTATTTATTTATTAATTTTTTTTTAGAAAGGCTTCTGTCCTGTCTCTTTTGTTGGCCAGGATTTTGAGAGTGACAAAATCTACTTTATAAAGGCAGAAGAATAATATCTTGTGCAAGGTTCTAAAGTCCCTACACAAATATAATGAAACTACCCGATTAATATTTGTGACTTTTGAAGAATTAAGGAGTAATTGTAATGTTTATGTTTTGGTTATCAAAAACACCTAAAGTTTATCCACCGATGCAAGCAAACAAAAATGTGCGAGAGGATTTTTAATTTGATTGGAACTTTAGTTATTACAACTTCCATGCAAGTACCAAAACACCCAAAAGAAAGTTTTTAGGGATAATAATTTCTAAATGTATCCAACTTGACACGTTTTATTAAGTTGTGTATGGAACTTTTAATTTTGCTATCTTGGAGTATAAACTTACTAATCTTTGCAAACATGTGCAATAACGGTGTGATTAAGGCTTTTTACGTTTTTTCTTGCCATATTGGCAGCCACGATTGCAGCCACGCTGTCATTATTTTTGTCTTTTTCTATAACGTTACAATCCTTCCTTTTTATCACTAATATAATTAAAAACACACACACAAATCACAAAAACACACACAAATCACAAACCCAGACACACACACAAATCCGAACCCAAAAAGCACACCCAGACACACACATACAAATCCCTCATGGCTGATTACGCCCCAAGAACCAAAAGAGTTACACATAAGTATGTTACAACACATTGTGGATGTGGACTTGCTATGACTGTCAAAACGGCATGGACAAAAGAGAATCCTATGAAACGATTTATTAGTTGTCCCAAATTTGACAAGCGTAAAAAGTGTGGGTTCTATGAATTTTTTGATGATGATCTACCTAGTGACTACTATAGGGAGTTGTTGTATGATGAGCATCAAAAGGCAAAAAGAGGGAATCAGAGGAATGAAATGCAAGAAGACATTGATGTTCTAACAATGGAGAAGACTCAGTTGGATCATGAATTGACTTGCACAAAGTCAAAATTGCAATTTTATGATAGGTTGTTTATTATCTTGATTAGGATTATAATCATCTTTTGTGTTGTATTTGGAATGAAAATTGGAAACTGATGTAAGCTCTTGATGATTAGCAGGTTTAGTTTTTAATAGTTGTAATGTAGTAATTAGGTTTATGTTGTACTTTGACTTCATAAAGTCAATATTTTGTAATGCAATGAAAAATTTGCAATTTTTCATGGTATACACATTTGCAATTGTGTTTCTCATGCTTAACAGGTAATGGTAATGGTAATAGTAGCAGGTTTAGTAATTGACTTTAGAAAGTCAAAGTTTTATTCCAAGGGGCATGTGAGCCATATACAAAGGATCAACATTCAACTAACACAAAGGACCAACATTCAACTAACCTATTGGTTTTTTCCCCTTCCCTTTTGAACATTCTTTGGGAATTTTGGGAGACCATGGTTTGATACCATGATCTGCACAAAATGTAGCATTTGGAAGGCCTAAAACCTTACCCATTGCAGTAAATTGATCTTTGGCAGATGGTTCTTTGGCATCAAATGGATCCATTTTTTTCTTCCTAGCAGCCTCCTTTGTTAAGCTTGAGCCAACATAACGTTTAGGAAAATAGTTTTCCCATGATGTTGCTAGTGGATCAATCCATTCTGCAGAAGACTCACTTGATTCACTGGATGAAATGCATATGATTTATGCACAAAAAAAAAAAAAAAAAAAAAAAAAAAAACAAGAATAAAAGGTAAAATAGATTACAAAAAATTTAAAAAGAGTGCAAAGATAGTTAAATTGCACAACCTTTCTTGTTGGGACTCATTGGTTTGGTGTATGCTGCAACAGTCAATGTGGATGTGGTGCATTGTTGTGGTAAGGCATGTCTCCATTTTATGGAAGTAATATGTATGGTAGGTATGTGGTTCAATTCTCTAAAAGTAGTCAAAGTAATTGACCAAAATTGCAGGCATTTGTCTTTGACCAAAATTCTCTTGGTAAAAGTAGCATGTAACTGACCAAAATTGCAGGGTGAGAAAAAAAACAGTAAATAGATAGATAGTAGCATGTAACTGACCAAACTAGCATGTAACTGACCAAAATACTTAATATGACTATCACAGTCATATTTCTGCATTAATATCAAGAGTTGACTGTTAAAAGTCAAAGTACATAGTCATTAATTCATACTAAAGTTAATTGCCCAGATGGAATACACAAAACATGGCAATTATATGTTAATTAGAATCCTAACATAGTTAATTGCATACTTGCAAGTTCATGATTGCCAACAAAGAATACTCAAAATATGGCAATCTAAATACAATAACTACTTAATCCAACTGTATTGCTTGCTCCTTAGAGCTTCCTTCACCATCAACTTTTTTTGTCAGCTCCTTTTGTAGAATTCTCTGGCTTGGTACCCTTATAGGAATGACAAATGGTCTTTGTTGATTTGGTTGGATTGCTTGATTTGGTTGAGTTACTTGAAAGACTTGGCTGGCTTGAGTTGGGATACCCTGACTTGCTTGACTTGGTTGAGTTGTCTAACTTCCCTGAGTTGGTTGAGTAGAACCACTTGCTTGACCTGCCCTTTCCTAACCAAACCAATATGCAAAACCCTTTGTTAAGGCAACATGATCAAGATCTCTTTATGTTTTAATGATGACAAATAAACCATCGAAAAATATAAAATAACAAACGTTAGCCAAAATTCCCCGAATCACAAGTCTGCTGCTGGCACGCCACCCAAGCGTCAACGCGTGGGTAACGCGCCAAGTGTCAATGAATATCAGGATGAATTTTGAAAGTCGGCTTTCCCCTTTCCTGACAAATGTGGATCTTTCAATACAGGTATGAATATGTTATGTGCTTAATTGAGAACACTCGAAATGAGTTTTAGGATTAGAGAGATCCAACTTTTAAAGCACCCATTTACGGGAAAACGCCAACTCATGTTTTCTAACTATCGCCTCTAGCCAAGGCTTTTCTAAACTTAGGGAGTTTATATATTTCACGTAACATCATGTGAAATCATCCATATGCTCATATCCCGTGCTTACGTCTTCTCTAATTACACAACGGGTTTACTCCCTTATTGGTCAAACTAAGTCAAAGGTCACTTTGCGTAAACGCATCCTTTCCCACTTGGGTTATGCTTTACATCTAAGCAAAGCACTTAACTTGTTTGAACCAAGGTATTAGTTGAGAACGTCGAGTCGTGGAAAGTCACGAGATATGAAACTATGGATTTTCGACGTTGTGTTACTTGAACTAATAAGTAACCTATGAATTTCTCAACTTATAATCCTAATTGTCTAAACATTTTCTTCTTAATGACAATTAGATTATTTCTTAATCTCATTTTTACAAAAGACAAATACCACCAAATCTCCCACAATCCTTCTCAAAATCATTTCCAACATTCTCTTACAATATTCTCTTACACTTCTTACACAATGTGTAACTTGTGTCTCCCCATACTCACACACAATATTCTCCCAATCTACCAACTTCCCATACAATCATTATACACACACTTATACACCTTTTGTACACACACTTGATTTCAAAATGCACACATTACTCTCACAACCATCTCCTCTCTACACACACTAGCCAACTCACCATATCCTTCCATATCCAATCCAATCTGTTGAGGCGACATGATCACGATCTCTTTATATTTTAATGATGACAAATAAACCATCGAAACACATAAAATAACAAACGTTAGCCAAAATTTCCCGAATCACACATCTGCTGCTGGCGCGCCACCCACGCGTCAATGCGTGGGTAACGCGCCAGGTGTCTGTGATAATCGGGACGAATTTTGAAAGTTGGCTTTCCCCTTACCCGACAAATGTGGATCTTTCAATACAGGTATGAACATGTTATGTGCTTAATTGAGAACACTCGAAACGAGTTGTGGGATTAGAGAGATCCAACTTTTAAAGCACCCATTTACGGGAAAACGCCAACTCATGTTTTCTAGCTATCGCCTCTAGCCAAGGCTTTTGTAAACTTAGGGAGCTTATATATTTCACGTAACATCATGTGAAAGCATCCATATGCTCATATCCCGTGCTTACGTCTTCTCTAATTACGTAACGGGTTTACTCCCTTATTGGTCAAACTAAGTCAAAGGTCACTTTGCGTAAACGCATCCTTTCCCACTTGGGTTATGTTTTACATTAAGGCAAAGCACTTAACTTGTTTGAACCAAGGTATTAGTTGAGAACGTCGAGTCGTGGAAAGTCACGAGATATGAAACTATGGATTCTCGACGTTGTGTTACTTGAACTAATAAGTAACTTATGATTTTCTCAACTTATAATCTTAATTGTCTAAACCTTTTCCTCTTAATGACAATTAGATTATTTTCCTCTTAATTACTTTTCCTAATTATCTTCTTCATCAAAATACCACTTAAGCCAAAACCATCAAACCCAATACCACCAAATCTCCCACAATCCTTCCCAAATATCCTCCTCCAACATTCCCTTACATCACTTACACAAAAGTGTACTCTTGTCCCCTACACACTTTTGATCTAAGCCATTCATTTCAAATCCAACCCATCTCAACCATTCATTCCCTTACAACATCACATCTCTTACACATCTCTTACACATCTCTTATATTCCTTACACATCCTCAATCTCAACCATACAATTCAAATTAAACACATCTCAACCATCCATCCAATCTCTTCTCTATTTCAACACATGTATTTAATCTCAACAATCCATTTCAAACTCAAAACCATCTCAACCATTGGATCACACTTCCTCCCCAAGCAAAAGGCTCCTTTGATCTCATCCATTCATTTCAAACCAAAACCATCTCAACTATCCAATCTCTTACAACACATCTCAACCTTCTATTTCAAACCAAAACAATCTCGACCCTTAATCCTACCCTTTCCCCCCAAGCAAAGGAATATACCTTTGGAATATTCCCTTTTTTAACCCAACCATGGTTCACTTCATCCAACCATGGTTAGTTCTCAATACTCAACATTAACCCAACCTTGGTTAACCTAACCAACATACAACCTAACACTACTATGGTTACCTCTCTACACCCAACCATGGTTAATTCTTAATCACACCAAGGATGGAACATTCCCTTGGGTAAACCCTTTAACCTAACCATGGTTCATTCTCTATACACTTCTCTCTAAACCTAACCATGGTTACTTCTATACACTTAACCTTTCTATACCTAACCATGGTTAACCTCTAAACCTTTAACCTAACCATAGTTACACCTTAACCATTCCCTTGAGGAATTTCCCATGGCATATTCTCTTCTCTATTATGCCATGTGAGGAATACCATTTCTACCCCTACCAAACTACCCTTTCTACTCTTCTACCCTTGGTATTTGGTTTTCTTATAAACACTTCACAAATGATTTTCCAAATCGGCTATTTGAGTTGGTAAACCTTAGATTAATTAATGTTAAGGTATAGTGTGAAGTACAATTGGGGGTTTAGCAAGGATAGGTATTTATAATATCCAAACACCCAACACTTGGGAAACATTTACAGACTCCTGTCGCGCCTCCCACGCGTCAACGCGTGGGTGACGCGCCGGCCTCGGTAAATTTTCCCAAGTTTGGGTTCTTGGCCTATAAATACCACCCTTGCCTCTTGTATTCCTTACCCCTTGCCATTATTCTTTCTCTCTATATTCTTTCTCTCTAATCCTCTAATTCTATCTCTTGTGTTCTTAATCTTTCACACTAACATCTATTGAAAGAACACATCTCTTTGCAAGGGAAGAATCACAAGAACCTAATCTACTCTTGTGATTGTGTCGAGGGTCTTCTTATATTTACCCTTTCTATTACAATCGAGTCTCTAGGTTAGGTTAGGGCTTGGTTTAACAAACTTATATTCATTCATTCAATTGTTTGTAAGGGAAGTCTTGTGTCTTGGTGACCAAGCCTAGATCATTGGGGATCTAGTTGGGGTTTGATACTTCCGTGGGAAGTTTTGGTAGTGGTCTTGGTGACCCATAGGTTAAGTCAAATAACGAGATTCTTTAGGGTGGTTTCCGAGGGCGGAATACCGTGGGAGTAACTCCTTCTTTATGAGCATCAATATTGTTGAATATTGGTGGAGTGAATTATAACAGTTTATAGTCCACCTAAAGGATTATACTAGTGTAATAGTATCGGTGTCGTGGATTCGCAACTGGACGTACGGATGGTATAAACCCCCCATCCCGAACCAGTATATATCGTGGTGTCTCTATTTACTTGCTTTATATACTTTGGTTGTGTTTGTGGTTGTTTGGATTGATTATACAACCACTTGGTTTTCTTTGAGGCTTAAAGTTTTTAAACGTCTTAAAAGCGGAAGAAACCGTATTCACCCCCCCCCCCCTCTACGGTTCCATAATTGGTATCAGAGCGGAATACTCAAGTTTTTGAACGTTAAAGCCTTCCCGAGAAGTCGTTTTAAGTCAAAAACTTCTTTTCCAAAAATCTAAAATCCCAACTGAGATTTTTGGTAAAGTAGAGTATAGATCCATGGCTCAAGAGAACTATGTTGAGGGGTGTTCTATGCAAAGACCACCTTTGCTAGAAACCAATGGGTTTTGTTTTTGGAAAACCCGTCTTGAGACCTATGTTAGGTCCAAAGATCTCGACTTGTGGGAGGTCATTCAAAATGGAGATTTTGTCTTCACAATGGTTGATCTGGAAACTAAGTTAATGGTCAATACGCCATACTCGAAACTTAAGGAAGATGAAATAAAAAAGGTCGTCAAAAACAATGAAGCCAAGATGTTGATATACAACGCTCTACCTTGAAGGGAATTCGAAAGAGTACACGTGTGCAAGACCGCCAAGGAGATTTGGCACTCACTTATCATCACTCATCAAGGGAACTCACAAGTCAAAGATTGCAAGATTGACTTACTCATACAATAATATGAGAAGTTTTCAATCTCCGACGATGAAACTATTGACAATGGCTACACACGATTCAACGCTATAATCACAAGCCTAACGGCTCTTGATTCTAGTTTTTGTAACAAGAATCATGTGAGAAAGTTCCTCCGAGCTCTTCCGATCAAGTGACGTCCAAAGGTAACGGCTATTGAAGAAGCTAAGAATTTAGCGAAACTACCTCTTGATGATCTCATCAGAAACCTCAAAGTCTACGAGATGATTCTCGAAAATGACAAGGCTAGCACCAATGACAAGAAGGAGAAGGTAAAGTCTTTGGCTCTTAAAGCTAAAGTCACTAGTCACCAACCTAGTGATGAAGGTGATAACCATGATGATAGTGATGAAGAGGATGAGGTGGATGATGAAGAATACAACCTCATGGCCAAGAACTTTCGGAAGTTCTTTAGGAGAGGTGGGAACTTTAAGAGAGGTAATAGATTTGGTAACCGAGGTAGTGGTGGAAGAAACAACCTTGGTGGTGGTCGAGCCTTTAACAACAATGTTGGTGAAAGCTCTAGAAGAACTCAAACATGCTACAATTGCGGTGAGAAAGGCCACTTCATGAATGAATGTCCTAAGCCCAAGGTGAACAAGGCATTCGTTGGAGGTGCATAGAGTGATAGTGAAGATGATGATCAACCAACAAAGGAAGCCACCTGTCTCATGGCTTAAGAAAAACTTGAGGTACCTCTAAACTCTTCCTCTTTCAATAATTTAGATATCAACAATTTACAATAGGAGAATGAGGATCTAGTTGGGTTTGATGATGATTTTAGAAAAACTTATGAAAGAATTCTTAAAGAAAAACTTCTCCTAGAGCTAGAAAATGTTAAATCTAATAAAAGAATTTGTGAACTTGAAAGTAAAGTTAAAATACTAGAACATTGCAAAGAGGTGGTTGAACCTTGTAAAAATTGTGAAGCACTCACACTTGAGGTTAACTCTTTAAATGGAAAAGTGTTGGAACTAAAAAGGGAGTCCTTAAGCTTTTCAAAATATAAAAAGAGCTCAAATGATTTGGATGACATTTTAAGTCATCAAAAAGTGTCCCAAGATAAAGGAGGTCTTGGATTTTCAAATATTGGAAAAACCAATCCCATAAGCCTAACAAAACCAATAACATTTGTTAAAGCTAAAGAAAACGAAACTCCAAAATTTTCCGAGGCTGACGCGCTGCTCGACACGTCAACGCACCAGAAGCGCGCCAGCCCTCTCAGGAAAATAGGAGAATCATCGAAATTCTTTACTAAACCAATTACTCCTCAAGCTCCTCTTGTAAGTACTCGAGGTAATCAAGCTCTCATTGCAAGAAGAAAAAACCCAAGACAAAGTTTTAACTCGAGTTCTCGCAATGGTCTTGGTTATAAACAACCTCGAGTAAATAATAGACCACTATTACCTACACCTAATATGAGACCATCTACCTCATACAATCAAAGACCATTTTCCCAAAATAATCAAAGAAGAAACTTTTATGATTATAATCAAAGGTCATCTCAATACCAATACAACAACTATCAAAGGAGAGACAACTCCTACCCAAACCAAGCTTTCTTTAGACCTCAAGGATATAACCTCTATAGACCAAGCTATCAAAATCAAAATCGTTTTCAAAATGATCCTTGGTCCGCTTTTTCTAGTTTTAGTATTGAGAAATTACGTGTCTTACTTCAAGACCCAAGAATGTTCAACTTGGGAAACTCATATGCTAACCAAAATGGACCCAAGAAACAATGGGTACCAAAAGTATGAGTTATGTCTTTGTTGTAGGTTTGTCTCAAAAGTGATCTACAACCGGACGAGTGGATAGTGGATAGTGGTTACACTAAACATATGACCGGGAATAGAAGATTGTTCACTTCTTACATGGAGTATAACGGCAATCAAGTCATTTTGGAAGCAAACTTATCGGCAAGATTGTCGGCTAAGGTAATGTCCTCCATGACTCCATAGAAATATCCAATGTTGAGCATGTTAGAGGTCTAAGTTTTAATTTGATTAGCGTGAGTCAATTAAGTGATGATGATTGTGAGGTTAAGTTTACTAAAGTAGATTGTACTATTAGTAAAAATGATGTTGTGTTAGCTAAAGGTATTAGGAGAAACAACTTGTATACATGCAAGTTAGGAGATAATTCTAAGCAACACATTTGTCTTACGTCCATGGTGGACAACTCAATGCTTTGGCATAGGAGGTTAGGTCACGCCAATATGAGGTTAGTCCAAAACCTAGCTTCCAACGAGCTAGTACGTAATTTACCAAAGTTGAGTTTTGAAAGACATTATTGTGATACATATCTAGGGAGTCAAGGACAAGCTAATAATAGAAATAAAAATGAAGTGTCAACTAATAGGGTTTTGGAGTTGGTTCACTTAGATTTGTATGGTCCATCTCCAATCCAAAGCTACGGAGGTAACTTCTACACTTTGATGATTGTAGATGATTATTCAAATTATACATGGGTCTTGTTCTTAGAAAATAAAGAAGGTATATTAAATAAATTCAATATTTTAAGAAAGAAACTTGAAAACCTACTTGATTGTTCAATTGTTTCAATTAAAACAAATCATAGTAGTGAATATGATAAAATGCAATTTGGAAGCTTTTGTGAACAACATGGAATATCTTATAACTTATCGGGCCCGTTCACTTCTCAATCGCTTGAGATTGTTGAAAGAACATATCGTAAGTTAAGAAAGATGAGTCGTGCAATGCTTGACGAGCAATCCATCCTACAAAAGTTTTGGTGTCATGCCCTAGATACCGCGTGCTATATCTTTAATAGAGTTTATATAAGAAAGGCAATTAATAAGACACCTTATGAAATACTTAGGAATAGAAAACCATCCCTAGAGTATTTTAGAGTTTTTGGTTGTAAAGTGTTCATACTTAACACCAAAGAATACCTCACCAAATTCGACCCAAAGTCGTATGAAGGTGTTTTCTTAGGATACTCTCAAACAAGTAAAGCATACATAGTGCTTAATAAGGAAACAATGAGGATTGAGGAATCTCTCAACGTTACCTTCGATGAGAGCATGCCCGAGCCCAAACTATCTTCTTCGGTAGAAGATGACGTGATTAACGAACATTTAGTTTAAAATCATGAGGGGTCGCCGACATTACAAGTTAATGTTTCAGATGACGGCAATCCTAAAGATGTGAGAGAAGCGAGGGGTCATCCTATACAGCAAGTCATTGGTGACTTGAATAAAAGGACACTTAGGTCACAAAACAAACAAGTCTAAGTTTTTGGCATGATATCTTTCAAAGGTCCAAATTGCTTTGGGATAGGTTTTGATGTTCATGTTATACATGCATCTTAAGAGAACAATCTTTATATTAAAATGTGTTAAAGGTTATTATGATGCTACTAGAGCCTACATGTTTATGTGATTAGGTCTTATGTGAAGGCATGAAAGGAACTTACAAATTCCAAAGATGAAAAATATTCATCAATACATTATTCAAACAATGATTGATAATATTAAAGAGTCTACATGTCTATATTATGTGTTTGAACAAGAAAAACTTGACACAAATTATCTTGATTCACCTCGATAATTTTGACTATGTCAAAACACAATTCACACTTGTGTTGAAGATCTTGTATCTAATTCTACTTGTTATCCTTCTGTGATAAAATACATGTTGCATGTCTAAACTAAATTGTTGTCACATGCATAGGTTTGATTCATGCATGATAAATTATGTGAACTATCATCCTATCTTTATATACTACAAATAAAACTCACCACCTTCTTTTATTCCTTACACCATCACATGCTTAATGACATAATGGTACATGAGTTAGATGTCTTGACCATCTCTTCAAGCATCTAAGTACTTAAGCTCATCATAAACATGAAGAACTAGCTTCTTAACTCATACCTACCACCCTTCTTCCATCCTATATAAGTCACATGATTACTTGCATCTACACACACTTCATCTTCTTCCTTCAATACTTAAATCACCTAGTAAAACCTCCTCACTAAAATGAGTAATGCTTCAAACAATGACTACAAGGGTAAGTCCATTGTGGTAGATGAAGAACCTAATGATGAATGGGAAAACCCATCATGGATAATCAAGTACTTAGGAATTATGTGATGAAATGCTTGTGGAGTGATCCCATATGGTACAAAACGGGGTACCCTCTCCCTCCCAAGCTTGATGTTTCTACTCATGACCATGCACAAAGGTGTAAATGTTGTGAAAAGACAATCAAGATTGAGAATGATGTCAAGGATCTTCATGAGGAATTGAGGGAGTTGCACCTTGCCTACAAGAACAATTTCATGATGTTAACTAATGTTGTGAAAGGTCTTGCAAAAGTTGCGGCTCAAAAGCGCAAAAAATAAGTGCTCTTGGGCAACTTTTAGTGTAGGTCATGAGTGATATGGTTTATCACCATATAATGTTATGCTAGAATAATGTGTGTCTCTAGCTTGTATTAGGAATTGTCTTTGTTGTATGCTTTATGCTTTTCTATGTGAAATAAAGTGGATTATGGTTTTTATGAAAAATTCATGCTTAGTTCAAGTCTATCTTTATTATGCTCAAAATTTAGATAATGGAGTCATCTTTGGACACTTATATACTTATGATGTGAACTAACCCATGTCGCAAGCATCCAAATGGTAATCTAACCCATCTTGGACCCTTCACATGTGAGGATTTCTTGGTTGTTGCATGTTGTGTTATTTTTATGTAGCTAGGCCACCGCAAAGGTGAGGCTCTTGACCCATGGATCCCCGCCTTAAAACAAGGGGGAGCAACGATCTAGGGGGAGCTATGTTCAAGGGGGAGCACGTTTGAGTGCTATTGGAATAAGCTACTTTCCCATTTCAAATGGAAGTCCCACCTTTTTGATTCGACAAAAGGGGGAGAAAGAAAGCAAGAGCGTGAAGACCATTCAAGAAATGTTAAAGGCTTCACCAAATTACAAGGCAAAGGTCAAGACGCAAGCTACAACAAAGGCGTGCTTTGTCTTCGCTAAGTTTTGTAATTTTATTTGCTTTCGGTTTTTATTTGTTATCATCAAAAAGGGGGAGATTGTTGAGGCAACATGATCACGATCTCTTTATATTTTAATGATGACAAATAAACAATCGAAACACATAAAATAACAAACTTTAGCCAAAATTCCCCGAATCACACATCTGCTGCTGGCACGCCACCCACGCGTCAACGCGTGGGTAACGTGACAGGCGTCTGTGATAATCGGGATGAATTTTGAAAGTCGGCTTTCCCCTTACCCGACAAATGTGGATCTTTCAATACAGGTATGAACATGTTATGTGCTTAATTGAGAACACTCGAAACGAGTTTTGGGATTAGAGAGATCAAACTTTTAAAGCACCTATTTACGGGAAAATGCCAACTCATGTTTTCTAGCTATAGCATCTAGCCAAGGCTTTTGTAAACTTAGGGAGCTTATATATTTCACGTAACATCATGTGAAAGCATCCATATGCTCATATCCCGTGCTTACGTCTTCTCTAATTACGTAACGGGTTTACTCCCTTATTGGTCAAACTAAGTCAACGGTCACTTTGCATAAACGCATCCTTTCCCACTTGGGTTATGCTTTACATTAAGGCAAAGCACTTAACTTGTTTGAACCAAGGTATTAGTTGAGAACGTCGAGTCATGGAAAGTCACGAGATATGAAACTATGGATTCTCGACATTGTGTTACTTGAACTAATAAGTAACTTATGATTTTCTCAACTTATAATCTTAATTGTCTAAACCTTTTCCTCTTAATGACAATTAGATTATTTTCCTCTTAATTACTTTTCCTAATTATCTTCTTCATCAAAATACCACTTAACCCAAAACCATCAAACCCAATACCACCAAATCTCCCACAATCCTTCCCAAATATCCTTCTCCAACATTCCCTTACATCACTTACACAAAAGTGTACTCTTGTCCCCTACACACTTTTGATCTAAGCCATTCATTTCAAATCCAACCCATCTCAACCATTCAATCCCTTACAACATCACATCTCTTACACATCTCTTATATTCCTTACACATCCTCAATCTCAACCATACAATTCAAATTAAACACATCTCAACCATCCATCCAATCTCTTCTCTATTTCAACACATGTGTTTAATCTCAACCATCCATTTCAAACTCAAAACCATCTCAACCATTTGATCACACTTCCTCCCCAAGCAAAAGGCTCCTTTGATCTCATCCATTCATTTCAAACCAAAACCATCTCAACCATCCAATCTCTTACAACACATCTCGACCCTTCATCCTATCCTTTCCCCCCAAGCAAAGGAATATACCTTTGGAATATTCCCTTTTCTAACCCAACCATGGTTCACTTCATCCAACCATGGTTAGTTCTCAATACTCAACCTTAACCCAACCTTGGTTAACCTAACCAACATACAACCTAACCCAACTATGGTTACCTCTCTACACCCAACCATGGTTAATTCTTAACCACACCAAGGATGGAACATTCCTTTGGGTAAACCCTTTAACCTAACCATGGTTCATTCTCTATACACTTCTCTCTAAACCTAACCATGGTTACTTCTATACACTTAACCTTTCTATACCTAACCATGGTTAACCTCTAAACCTTTAACCTAACCATAGTTACACCTTAACCCTTCCCTTGAGGAATTTCCCATGGCATATTCTCTTCTCTATTATGCCATGTGAGGAATACCATTTCTACCCCTACCAAACTACCATTTCTACTCTTCTACCCTTGGTATTTGGTTTTCTTATAAACACTTCACAAATGATTTTCCAAATCGGCTATTTGAGTTGGTAAACCTTAGATTGATTAATGTTAAGGTTTAGTGTGAAGTATAATTGGGGGTTTAGCAAGGATAGGTATTTATAAGATCCAAACACCCAACACTTAGGAAACATTTACAGACTCCTGGCGCGCCTCCCACGCGTCAACGCGTGGGTGACGCGCCGGCCTCGGTAAATTTTCCCAAGTTTGGGTTCTTGGCCTATAAATACCACCCTTGCCTCTTGTATTCCTCACTCCTTGCCGTTATTCTTTCTCTCTATATTCTTTCTCTCTAATCCTCCAATTCTATCTCTTGTGTTCTTAATCTTTCACACTAACATCTATTGGAAGAACACATTTCTTTGCAAGGGAAGAATCACAAGAACCTAATCCACTCTTGTGGTTGTGTCGAGGGTCTTCTTATCTTTACCCTTTCTATTACAATCGAGTCTCTAGGTTAGGTTATGGCTTGGTTGAACAAACTTATATTCATTCATTCAATTGTTTGTAAGGGAAGTCTTGTGTCTTGATGACCAAGCCTAGATCATGGGGGATCTAGTTGGGGTTTGATACTTCCGTGGAAAGTTTTGGTAGTGGTCTTGGTGACCCATAGGTTAAGTCGAATCACGAGATTCTTTAGGGTGGTTTCTGATGAAGCGAAAAGTGTACCACTTTTAGGGGGTCATTTAAGCCCTAAATCGAGATTATTTGATCAAATATTGCCCTAAATCGTTCCTTTTGTCATTTTAGGTACTTTTGAGAGGAAATTCATAAAAGGAAGCATTTTGGACGTTTTTGGAGCGAATAGTGAAGAAAACGGAAAAGTCTCCAAAATATGCTGGAAACAGTACCTGACGGCGTCGCGACTTGGAAAAGGGTTGGATAAATAAAATACACGTGACGATCCAGAAGGTTTTTGAACGAGTTCGTGACGGCGTCACCCTTTAAGGTGATCAAGGCCGTCACGTGTAAATGCAAAGAGAGATGTCCATCAGGATTAAAGAGTGACGGCGTCACGTGTTAATGGAGGTAGGCCATCACATGTTAAATTATAGAATGATGGCCCAGAAGACTTCCTAAAGGGGTCGCGTAGGCCATCACGTGTTAACTAGTCACAACTTGTGCGCGCGGTAGCTGTTACTGTTTTGGCCATAACTTTTGCATACGAACTCGGATTTGAGCGATTCAAATAAGAAAACGATCGGAACGAAAAGATATATAATTTGGTGAAGAAAAGTTGGTCTTGACGTCGTCAAGACCGGCCGGGCAGAAAACAGCCTATAAATACAACATCATAACTTCATTGTTTGTAAGCCCTAAACCCTAAGGTTGATTCCTAGGTTTAGGTAGGTGTTTTTCCAGGAACTTAGAGGGTTTCAATCAATCTATAAACATCTTATAATGGTTTGATGATTCTATCTTAATTCATGTCTTCAATTATCATTATTGTTGCTTGTTCTTCATTAATTATACTTGGTTAATTCACCTTGTGTCTACTTATGATTGTGTGAAACTTGTATATAATTGATTAGATCTTGTTAGGACCTTTGATATATCAACTTTATCATAAACAATGTAAGCACAATATGAAGAAATATGGTGACTTGATATGTATGTATATGTATTTCGTATATTTAGAGAGAGAGATGGAAATGAGAGCTTTATTAAGAAAACACACACACTACACACACAAGCACACCCCTAAAATGAGCTTTGAGGTGTATTTATAGTACATAAGTGATGATGCCCTAAAGGCATTTCATGGGCTTGGGCTTGGACTTGGTTACATGATTAGATAACAAGGCTTATGAAAAATAGCACATAACATATTAGCTTGCCAAGTCCAAAGCCCAAAGACTAAACTATTACTAATCTTAACAAACGACACAAAGTTACAATATGAGAATGACCATCACTTCTATATATATATTTTTAATGCTAACAATATCCCCCTAAGGGGTGGTCATTCGAATGATGCTCCACGTGATTAGATCTTCAGTGTTCTTTGTCTTTAACTTTGTGTGTCGTTGTAGAATAGTCTTTAGTCTTTGTTCCTTCATGCATTGTGATCTTTGATAATTGACTTTTCATCGTTCTTTGTTCTTTTGTGATGTGGAGTTATCTGCCTTTTGTCACTTCTGTGTCTGTGGTGGTTGTTCGCCATTCCAACATGCTCATACGTCTTTAGTCTTTGTGATACATGCATTTGCTATTCCCGTTCTTTCACCTCGATCTTTGTCACTTAACTTCTGTAGATTCTTTCACATTGCGTAGAATCTTTCTTTGATCTTATCTTTGCTTAGATCTTTGATGAGAACTTTTCTTTGACTTTGAGATGCATGTATGAGCATGTGGAATCCGTCACCATGGAGATGATGTATACCTGCGGGTAAACAGTTAGCAATAAAACATCCGGTACTTACATATAAGGAATTAGAGATTGTCAACAGCATAGTGTGAAGACTCCTTCTAACCCTTATAAAGGCCGTTCCCATGTCAGATACTCCCAAGGGAGCTTACTAGACCTACTTAGTAGCTCAATGACTGGGTGAGTCGCTGGGGATCACTCCACGACTGTAGACCATTTGAAACCACCGCAAACACTAAGCGTAACCCATAACGAATTACCGAAGTGACCTGTCAAGGCTGTTTGATGTTGACCCTGGTAGGATTTCCGTTCAATCATTGAGAAATACTTGTGTAAATTCTCTCATAAACGTTCTCGGCAGATTGCTAAGATCTGGGAAGGACTCTATAATTTACAGCTGGTGTCCATTGATGAGAACACCAGTTGTAGAAATACTAAGTGTTCCTAAGAGATCTTTTGATGAATCTCAAGGCTCTAGACTCGATAAGTGCACATTTGGTTTCCTATGCGGAGATTAGGGAGAGGTCTCCTGTTTCAATATCAACCATCTCTAAGAGACAGGTCGATAGATTACACCGGTTCCCCGTGAGAATGAAACAAGCTCTTTTAAGAGAACTTGAGTGGCTAGAAGGTTAAGTGCAGTGCGTCACTGGGTCCATGACGACTTTATCTTCAATACCGGTGTCACCTTAGCAACAACCAGTAGCATACGAATTGAACCCGGTGTCTGCCCTAAGGTTGAACATTTGGAGGGCTATTTCTTTTCACCCTTTTTCATAACTTTTCTTTTTAATTCTTCAACCCCTTCTTTCTCCTTTCCCATTATCTCCTTTTTTTCAATCATACCTAAGGACTTCTAATTCTATCTATTGGAATTGTCCTTGGGTAGATCCCTCTGGCTCTGGCGGATCATAGGACGGTTTTTCCTAACCTTAGTCACCTTATAACTCCATGACTATCCTATAATTGCCATGAAACCATTTAGAAAATCTCTCAAAGTGTTTAAAGTGAAACACATTGTTGACACTTCAAGAGTTTTGCATTTCTTTTGAAGGACTCCCCCTTCACATGTGCTCATGAATTTTTAAGAAATTTGCACATGCGTGAGGAGTTTGCACTTTTTGAATTGATCCACTTTCAGTGAACAAGACCACTTCGAGACACGTTTACATCACTAGTTAGACTAGCTTAAAATTATTACCCGGCCTGGTCAAGTCCAAAGAAAGTTTCTCGAATTGGTACATTCTACTCAGACAAGTCCTATTCGAGACACGTTTACATCACTGGTTAGACCAGCTTGAAATTATTACCCGTCCAGGACAAGTCTTTTCGATTACTGACATTTAAGTTTCGTCAATTCGAGGGTTATATCTGAGTCAAGCTCTTTTGAGATTCAACCACAATCTTTAAACATTTTTGATCACATTTTTAATCATGTCTTCTCCCCCTCAAAAATAGCATATCGTGATATTTTTTATATCAACAGATTACGAAAAAGCTTTTGGAGAGACAGACAGATTTTGCATGAATTTGAAACTTTTTGTTTTTATACTCCCCCTTAATGATAGCACATTTAAAATCACTTAAGGGTTTGGAGGAGTTATCTTGAGCACTAATTTTGAGAGATTTTGAAAAATCTTTTGAACAATCTTGAAAAAGTGCTCAAGAATTTGGTTTTGAAAATGAGTGTTTGCTTGAAATCTTTTTCGTTTGTTTATGCTCAAAATTTTTGAAAACGATTTCATCTTTGAGCGTCCGAGTCCTTGATTTGAAAATAATCAGAAGTCATCGTTTAAGTACGGGTTTCGTACAGAAGTATACGAAAGCCATAATGTTTTTAGGATAAGTGCTCAAAAGATATTGAAAACCAGTGTTTTGATTTAAGCACTTTCCTTTCTTTGAAGAACGAGTCCTTAGCTGAAGTACTAAGAAGTCATGGTGAAGAAACTTTTGAGAAAACGACATGTTTTAGAAAAACATAAAAGGAACTCCCGTTCAAGCATCTGTACATGTCCGTATCATTTTTGAATGACATTTCTAGAAACGTACAGAATATTGATTTATACGAGAGACATGTCGTGAGAAGAATATTTTTGTATTTTTTGATTGTATATTATTTTTGTATTTTTTGAAATTTTATATTTTTGTATTTTGTTTTTGTTGGTTTTTCAAATTTTGTATTTTGTTTTTTTTTTTTAAATATTTACAGCGAAGCGATTTTGAAAACATTTTTCAAGAAGATTCGAGAAGACGTTCTAGCTCCTCAGGAGTTAGGCTTCGCATGCCAATTCGTCGAACTAAATAATCAAACTGTTCTTTTGGAAGGGCTTTAGTAAACAGATCGGCGAGTTGGTAATCAGTCTTAATGAAAAATAATTCAACAGTACCCTCTTCTACGTGCTCTTTGATGAAATGGTATCGGACTTTGATATGCTTCGTCTTTGAGTGGTGTACGGGATTGCACGAAATGGCTATGGCACTTTTTGAGTCACAATACATACGTATTCTGTCAAAAGTAAAGCCATAATCTGTGAGTTGTGTCCGCATCCAAAGAACTTGGGCACAACACGCAGATAGAGACACATACTCGGCTTCGGCGGTTGATAGTGCAGTACAATCCTGTTTCCGAGACGACCAGCTTACAAGCTTTTCACCCAAAAATTGTGCTCCGCCTGATGTACTCTTTGCTGTAATTTGATCACCAGCATGGTCTGCATCTGAAAATGGTTGTAGATTAAACCCCGAATCCTTCGGATACCAAAGTCCCAAGTTAATGGTGCTTCGTAGGTATCGAAAGATCCGTTTAACCTCTTTGAGGTGAAGTTCGGTAGGCTTTGCCTGAAACCGTGCTAATAAACAAACAACAAATTGAATATCGGGTCGGCTAGCAGTTAGGTACATGAGAGAACCGATCATGCTCCGATATTTCTTCGGATCGATGGGTTTCCCAAACAAATCAGCACCTATTTTTGGTGAAGTGACCATTGGTGTACCAACAGAATCACAGTTTTCCATTCCATGTTTTTTCAAAATCTCTATTGTATATTTAGCTTGATTGATAAAAATACCACGAGGGGATTGATGTATTTGTAAACCAAGAAAGAATTTTAGTTCCCCCATCATGGACATTTCAAATTTGCTTTTCATGAGATTTTCAAAATGTTTCGAATGGTTAGGATTGGTTGATCCAAAAATAATGTCGTCCACGTAAATTTGAACGATCAAAATATTATCTTTGAATTTTTTGATAAACAAGGTGTCATCAACCGTTCCTTTGGTGAAATTGTTATTGAGCAAGAAAGATGATAGTTCGTCATACCACGCTCTTGGAGCTTGTTTTAAACCCTAAATGGCTTTCTTAAGCTTGTAGACGTAGTCTGGATGATCTTTGTCGATGAATCCCTCTGGCTGACTCACATACACTTCTTCTTCAGAGTTCCATTCAAGAAAGCTGTCTTAATGTCCATCTGATAGACTGTGATGTTTTTGTGAGCTGCATAGGCTAAGAAAATCCGGACTGCTTCAAGTCTAGCTACAGGCGCGAATGATTCTTCGAAATCTATCCCTTCTTCCTGCAGATATCCTTTAGCCACGAGACGAGCTTTGTTGTGAATAACAATCATTTCCTCATCCATTTTGTTCTTCCATAACCACTTGAGATCAAGAACACGTTTATCAAGTGGTCGCTCAACAAGTTCCCAACTATCATGTAACTGGTATTGAAGAATTTCATCCTGCATTGCATCTATCCATGGGTTTTCTGCCATTGCTTCCCGAATGTTCTTTGGTTCTTTGAGGCTGATTGAGCAAATGTAAATGCACAATTCGAGATCGGTGGCAAGTTGTCTCCTCGTCTGAACTGGCTTTGAAGGTTCACCAATAATATGTTCTATTGGATGGTCTTTCGTCCATTTGAGTGTAGAAGGGTACCTTGGGTTTAACGTATGTGTATTAGATGGTTCTTGTAACCTTGAAGAAGATTCAGCAGAGTCTGTTGCAAATGGGTTTTCAAATACTTCTTCTTCTTCTAACGCAACATCGTTTGAATTATTTGTTGGTTCTTCTTGAAAATTTTTGTTTTGGTTTTGCTCATCAACTCTTGGTAGAACAGTTTCAAGTACTGGAGTTACTGGAGTAGATGTAGGTGATGTTGAGGTAGTTGGTGCTTCAGCTTCGATTGTGGTAGATGCATCTTGTGGTGGTGATGTTGGTTGACGGTTTTGAGCGGGTGCAGTGGAATGTTGTTGAGATGCATTTGTCGAAGTTCCACCATAGTATTCATCAAACATTAACTCGAAGAAATTTTCCAGTTCTTGTTATGAAGGTTTGTCTGTGTTTGTTAAATGAGCTCCATTAGGCACTAGTCTTGAACTGATGTGTCCAGAAGTCTGCTGGTTTGGTGCGGGTCCTAATCTGTTTTGATTAGAAGCCATCGGATTAAGCGCGGGTTCTAGAGTGTATCTCTCAGAAGCCATTTGTGAAATCTCGTCAAACTTCACATTCATCGTCTCCATTATCCTTTTCGTTCTTCTATTATACACCCTGAATGCCCTCGAGTTTTCTGAATATCCAATGAAGATTCCAATATCACCCTTAGCTTTCAACTTTCCTAGATCTTCTCTGTCATTCGTCGGATAGCACAAAGCGCCAAATACGTGAAGGTAAGAGATGTCAGGTTTACGGTTGTTCAGTAGCTCATATGGGGTTTTATTGAATCTTGGATGTACTAGGGATCGGTTTTGAGTGAAACAAGCAGTGGCTACAGCATCAGCCCATAAGAATAGTGGTGCACTAGAATAAATCAGCATTGTGCGAGCAGCTTCCACAAGAGTTCAATTTCTTCTTTCAACTACCCCATTTTGCTGTGGAGTTCTAACAACTGATGTTTGATGTGTGATTCCAACATCTTCGAGGTAAGTTCTTAACTCCTGGTTTATGAATTCTGTGCCATTATCTGTTCTTACAATCCTTACTGGAGCTTGAAGTAGAACCTGAATACGCTTCAGAAAGGTGATGATGATGCCTGGTGCTTCGTCTTTAGACCTCAAAAACTTTACCCAAGTATATCTTGAATAATCATCGACGATAACAAGAATATACTTCTTCCCATTAATGCTTTCAACTCTCATTGGGCCACATAAGTCCATGTGCAACATATGTAACCTTGCTTCTGAACTAGGTACGGTTTTGGGTTTATATGATGCTCTTTTGCTTTTCCCTTGTTCGCATGATGGACATAGGTGTTCCTTGGTGTATTTGAACTTAGGAAGACCGGTGACGATGTTGTCTTTGGCTAACTTGTTGATGGTGTCGAAATTGAGATTAGATAAACATCTATGCCACAGCCAGGACTTAGTTTCGGTTGCCCTTGTCATAAGACAAATTGGTGATGTAGAAGCCATTTGGTTGATGTCGATAGCGTACAAGTTTGTGCCACGATTTCCAGTTAAGAGATCATCACCAACCAAATTTCTAATAAAAACCGTGTTTCTCCTGAATGCAACTTCTAAATCAGCATCACAAAACTGCCCGACTGAAAAAAATTGTGTCCCAACCCTTCGACGTAGTAAACTCGAGTGATTAAGAAATTCCCAAACTGAAGATCTTCATAACCCAGAATAGCTGCTACATGATCATTTCCAAAGCGTACAGTTCCCATGAATTTCCAGACAAAATTGATCAGCAGCTTTAAATTCCCGGTCATGTGCTTGGAGCAACCCGAGTCGACGATCCAAAGACATATTTCGATAACCTGCCAAGAACAGAAGAGTTTGTATTTGGAAACCGTTTTGAATTTGGTTCCATGGGGTTAGGAGTAAAGTTCAAATCACGCTCAGGGACAGTTGCTACTTGTTTAGCTTGAACTATTTCTAATTTGCCATCCTGAAGAGTGAATTCTCTACCCGTGGGTATCCACATACAATACTTAAGGTAGTTCCTAGGCATTCGACTACTAGTGGTAGACCTGAAGCGTGCAACTAATCTTTCTAAAGATCTAGATCTAGCACTAGGTCTTTTTGGAACATTCTTATGTTCATGCGTAACATTCACATTCTTAGAAACACATTCATCATGAATATCATTAATTAAACATTCCTTTTGCATTAAACAAACAGAGTCATTACATGCATTAGAAACAGTACTTTGGACATTACATTCAGATGAAACATGTCTCTTATTAAAAAGCGAGAAATTCCTAGGGTGTTCTTCTACTTCTTCAACTTTATTCTTGCTACTACTCTTAGAGACAGGCGAGACTCTATTGTTCCTTGTATTGCTCCTAGGCGTTAGTCTGCTGCTCCTAGAGGTGCTTTCTAATCCTGTAGAAGTTGAGGCACACGCGTTAGGATTTATATTGTTGTCCTTTTTAGCATCACTAGACTCTTTAGGATTATCCTTTTCGTACTTGTCATTTATCCTAGATGTGGAGGTAGACGCACTAGTGGGACTAATCCTAAAAAGACCAGGAGCTATCACTTTTGGTGTTTCGACAACCGCTTTTCCTTTATCAACACGCTTTTCATTTTCACTTTTCTTGGGCAAGGGTGTTGGAGTGACTGGTTTTGTCAAATCCTTATTCTCATCGACTTTTGGAGCAAACCGTGATATTGACATTTTTGGTTTTTGAACCGTGTATGAAACATTTGGTTTGTCCGAAGTGGATGGTTTTGCAAACTTAGTATCCTCACCCTTCCCTTTTTAACTTTCAAGCTGAGCCCTCAAAAGATCATTTTGCTCTTTCATGTTCTTTAAGGCACGCTCATACGACAATTTGTCATACTTGCATTCTTCCTTTTTTTGATCAAGTTGTTTAAAACATGACACATTTTATTTTTCAAGCTTTATAAGAGCATTTTCATATTTGGAAACAATTTCGGAGGTCTCAGCTCTCAGCCTTTCATCGTCTTGAACCGTGTATGTTTGTATGATGATAGACATTATATCAGTAGACAGAACTGCTTCGAAGAGAGAATCATTTAACCTTTCCAAAACATTCATGTTTTCACGAGTTACATTAGCTTTGTTTACCAGGGATTTGTGGTCCTTGACAAAGTCGGCTGTTTCTTTCAAAAATTCTCGCTCAAAGTGGATTACCCTCGCACTGATGTTATTCAGTGGGATAGTAATTTCATTTTCAAAAACCTTTTTCTGTTCAATATGAAAACTGGAATGCCAGTTGTTAATACTGATTGTAGTTTTAGAAGCAACAATATTTTGAAGTTCTTGAATTCTGTTTTTAACATCATCCAGAATGTCTCTAGCCTCACTTGTATTAAAAGTGTTGTTCGAAGACATTTGTTCCATTTTAGAAAGAGATTTTGAAACAATTACTTTCTTAGAAAACATTTTTGAAAATGGTCGTTTTATTGAAAACACAGATGGTTCTGTTTGTGGAACAAAAGTAATTCCCGAAAGTTTGTTCAATTTGTTGTAATTGATGGGTTTCAAATCCTTTTGTTTCATTTTAGCAATGCTCTCTTCGGCAAGTTCCATCATTTCCACAGAATCCCGAACGACGGGAGGATCATGTTTGGTGTAAATCACATTACCATTATATAAAACATTCTGTTCTTGCTGAGCTTTCTTGAGATTACAAGGAGTTTTGTTACCAAGAGCTACTTTATGTTTCGTATGGTAAATCGGATTAGTTTGATTTGAAATCATGTTCATTGTTTGAGTTGACTGACCCGACTTAACCACTAGTTCCTCTAGATGTGCAATCATGTGTTCTGACTCTACGATTTCATCCAAAAGTTTATCTTCTTTCTTTGCAAATTCCTTTTTCAACTCATCCATTTCTTTTTCAAGATTTGAACAAGCTGATTTTTGTTTAGAAAGTTGGTTTTGCAAATCAGAAATTTCCGCGTTTAAAGCTTTTATCTTTTTGAAAGAATTAACATCTAGTGTATCAAACTTGAGTTGCAAAAGTTTTTCCCTTGAGATGGAATTTTGATAACCAGTTTCTAATTCTGACAATTTTTCATGATGAAACTCAAAAGCTTTAATGTTTTTCTTGTAACTCTCAAGCTCAGCGGTCAATTTAACATTCGCGGCCTTAACATCGCGATTGACCTTTTGCACATTCTCAATTTCAATACGACAATTATTCAATAATGATTCAAACAAAGCACGTGTTTCCTCATCATTCTCAGTATGCTGTGAAACGTAGCCTCCATTATGATTCACATCTGGAGTTGCTGAAGGAGTATTGCTACTACTTGGCGTGTCCGGATATGTATCATAACTGGGTGCTAGCTTCTCAGAATGCTGTTTCTCATGAGGAGACATATCAACTATATCATTATTGTGACATGTGTTGAAGTTTGATACCTCAGAGACTGCATTGATGTCATAAACCGGAGGTGTGTCAGAATCTGTGTCATACTTAGCCTCCTGAAGATTTGCCATAAATATGCAGTTTGCATCGATATCTTCTCTATCTTCCATGTCATCCATAAGAGCCATAAAATCATTTTCCTCTGCATTCAACTGAAACCCTGCCTTTACCTTTTGCGCCAACAGCACTGCTTTCTGCAAGTACTCTAGATCTTTCTTATTTGGCTTAGTAGGACAGTTCCTTGCCATATGACCTACACCCTGGCAGTTGAAACACTTTACTGGATTACCCTGGTTACCCTGATTCACATTTCCCAGATTCCCAACAACTGGAGCTGCAACATTCCGATTCTGATTACCCATAGCCTGATTACCAACATTCTGACCCCTCTGATTTCCAACAATCTGACCTATCTGATTCCCTGCATTCTGACCATACTGATTTAACTGATTCCCTGCATACTGACCCAACTGATTCTGCATATTCTGATTACCCATGTTAAATCCAGTTGCATATCCTTGCTGATTCCCATAAACTCCAACCATTTGGCCTCCATTGCCCATATTAAAACTCGGCTGAGCAATCTGCTTGTTACGAGTGTTCGATGAAATCCTTTGGTTGTTGTTTGTTGGTGTAGAATAGCGTCCTTGGAATGCCTTTATCAGAAAAGCAAACGCTTGAGTCAAGGCTGCAGATGCTTCATCATTTTCAGTGAATTCTGGTTCTGGAAATTGTGGGTATTGCTGTTGTGGAATAACATGTTGTTGTTGCTGTGGGTAGAAATGTTGTTGGTAGACCGGTGTTGGTTGTTGAATGAATGATGGTTGCATGTAGTTGTGAGTGGAAGATGATGATGGTTGTTGTGTATTCACTGGTAACGGTGTTGGTGTAGTAGCAATTAATGTGAGAGGATCATGCTTTTTAGCCAATCTTTCTTTCCTTACTTCATTAGCCTCAGCTTGGTTTTGTTTCAGAAAGTCATAGAGTTGATCATAATTCACCTTATGTAAATCCTTTGTTTGGTTGACAATTGTAACATAACGACCCCATTCTTCTGGAAGGTTATTGAGAAATTTGATGTTTGTTGCAATTGTTCGTGGTGTCAACTTGTTTCTGATTAGCTCATTCATGATTGTGCAAAACCTTGTGTAGTAGGATTCAATCTGTTCACCTTCAGTGCTTTTAAAGTTCTCCCATTCAGTTAGAAGTTTGTTCTCAACGTCTTATTGCCCAATCTCTGTTCCATGACATATCCTTCTAACTCGTTCCCACATGTCAAAAGCAGTTTCACAACTGTCGACCGCAGCAAAGATCTCCCGTGGTAATCCAAGTTGGATTAAATGCATTGCCATATCATCAGCTTTGATCTGCGTCTTGTCTTCATCTGTGTAATCTGCTTCTGTTTGTACACGCACGAATGGTTGAGTAGGAGGTGTTGCATTTGGGTTACCGTCAATTTGAACTTGTCTTGGCTGAAATGGACCTTCTTTAATGGATTTGATCATTAGGTGACCGTTATCCTTTGTTTTGATGTAACGAAGCATGCGGCTTGTCCTTGGGAGATATCCACCTTTTTCAAGCATTGGAGGTCGGTTTTCCGCACCGGCTGCATGAATGTCTTGCTGAGAGGCCATTGATGAAGTGTAGATGGATAAAGTTGATTCTTGGATCGTTCCAACGAAATAGGAGTTGAGTTTTGGTGAAGGTTGATGCAGGTTTTTGTTGTGAAAATTCGATCTAAAACTTTAAAACCTCAATAACTTCTTCTCGGAGCGTTTTTAGGCCTCGAAACGTCGCCTGAATCGATAAATCATTCAGCGTGTCATTCTCCTCTGTCTCACGGTCGTTTTGACAGCTAATTCATCGAAAACGGAGTTACGGATCAAAAGTTATGACCTTGCGAAGATTGATTGTCAAAAACCTCACTTTTGTCAAAATTCTCGAAAGTTTGCTGTGTTTTCGAAACTTTTGAGAGATTGCGAAAATTTCAGGATTGCGAAACTTCTGATTGCGAGACTTTGGTTTGCGAAACTTAGGTTCTCGAAACTTTAGTGACTGCGAAAACTTTGAGTGATCTCGAAACTTTTGAGTGATCTCGAAAATTTTGCAGTGTTCTCGAAAATTCTGATTTTTTCGAAAACCCAATCACACACAGAAATTTCGAAATTATACAATTTCGAAATTTAGTCAAAAGTCGAAGTGTTTTCTTTATTATACAAGAGAGAAAATACCGAGTATCCAACTGTGAGCACGAAATGAGCCTTTTCTTGTGTTCTCGAAAAGCAGTCAAAAAATGATTTCGAAATTATGGTGGTGATTTCGAAACTTTGGCAGTTTTTTGATTAAGCTTAAAGTTCACCCAAATGAAGTTTGTAATCCAAGATTCTTGTACTTTTATGCTTAAAAACACCAAAACTTGTCGAAAGTAGCAAACTTGATGATTTTTATAAAAGTTTTGAAGATTTCGAAAACAAGTACAATAACCAAATCCGAATTTTTAAAGCTTTAAATTTCAAAAAGATTGATACTTTCTTGTTAGATAAGGTTTATAACACTAGTTTGTAATCAAAAGAGTGTTAAAAACCAAGAAAAACAAGAAAAATGATGAATTTTTCGGATAAAACCGTGTATAAAGCTTAAAAAAAACGAAACAAACAACCTCTAAACCCTCCTAAATCATTGTTAGGCGAATGATACCACTTGTTAGGACCTTTGATATATCAACTTTATCACAAACAATGTAAGCACAATATGAAGAAAGATGGTGACTTGATATGTATGTATATGTATTTCGTATATTTAGAGAGAGAGAGATGGAAATGAGAGCTTTGATAAGAAAACACACACACTACACACACAAGCACACCCCTCAAATGAGCTTTGAGGTGTATTTATAGTACATAAGTGATGATGCCCTAAAGGCTTTTCATGGGCTTGGGCTTGGACTTGGTTACATGATTAGATAACAAGGCTTATGAAACATAGCACATAACATATTAGCTTGCCAAGTCCAAAGCCCAAAGACTAAACTATTACTAATCTTAACAAACGACACAAAGTTACAATATGAGAATGACCATCACTTCTATATATATATTTTTAATGCTAACAGATCTTATTGATGTCTTTGTTGATGTTTGTGTCTATCTTCATCAATTAAGGTGTGACAACTTCAATATGTCTAGTTAATTTAGCTTATAATTCTTGTTTCCTATTGTCTCTTGTTTGATTGATTGATATCGATGTTAGGCTTAAGAAAACTGGCAGACTTCCAATTGGTAACTTGCTTGAACGTCTTAAGAAACTTGATCGGAGGTGTACTACAATTTTTGGTTGTATTTAATGCATGAGCGAATTCTAGTGATCCTATGTTATGAGCTTCTTAGCCGGTTCGACATAGGAGTGAAGTAGGAGCTATAGAGTTAGGGAATATCGTACACGGCCCTACGACTAGTATTAAGGAATACAACCCGTCGATTAAAACAAGGTGTGACAATTCAATAGGTAGAATTGGATAGCTAGCAAGAAGTAACATATCATAGGTAGACATGCTTCACTTATCTTGTAGAACCCTAGTTTACTTTTCTTGCACCTTAGTTTAATTAGTAGCTTTTGGGTTAGTTGATTAGCAACTAATTCCGCTCCTTCTTCCAAAAACCCGAGATTTTTACTTGCTTTTCATAAAATATAAAAACACAAAAAAGAATCATCCTTCACCTTTAGACCTAGTTAGATTAATTTCAATCCTAATGAACATTATTCCTGAGTTGAACGATCAATCCTCGGTACTTGTCACTATACTATACTACAATGATCAGGTACACTGCCTGGTGGGGCTTGCATGCTTCTCAAGATCCTTTGAGAGGTAAAACCTGTTGCGAGAGCGCAATCCCGCACATCAAGTTTTTGGCGTCGCAGCCCGGGGAATAGTTATTGTTTAGGTTGAAATTTATTTTTATTAGGTCTACTCATTAGGTTCCTTTCTAGTGAGATTTTTTTTATTTTATTTTTCTAGGTTTTCTTTAGTCTATCTTATTTCTTTGTTTCTTTGTTTGTAACCATTACCATCCGCCATCATGGAAGGTGGTAATATCTTAGATCCCATCATCCCACCACAACCAAACCCACAACAACCAAACCAACCTCCTAGAGCCTGCACCCTAGGAGAGTACTCCCAACCAAGCCACAAAGGTTACTGAAACGCCATTGAGCTTCCCAAAGAAGCCATTGTAGCCCACCTGTGTTCCAACAACGTCAAGGTGAAACTCTTTATGAAGCATGGACTCGTTTCAAGGAACTACTCCACAAAGTCCCCCATCATGGCCTCGATCTTTGGTTTCAAATCCAAATCTTTTATGATGGAATTAATCACCAAACTAGAAAAGCTATAGATCACGCTGCCAATTGTAGACTAAGCAAGCTCAGTGTTGATAAGTGATGGGAGGTCATTGAGGACTTAGCACAATACGAAGAAGAAGAATGGGAGGATCCAATGTTCTTGGAGGAAGGAAGTTTAGAATACATGAATGCAACCCAAGAACAGTTATTTGAGAACATCGAAAGGTGGGGTGAGGAATTGATGAGAGCAGAGATGCCCATGGCTAATCCCTTTGGATATGTGAATGCAGACAGTAAATATACGTTTCCTGAATATTCACGACAAGAGGAATTCAAAGGGATAATGCTGACTTTTGTAAACAACCAAGAGAGGCAAATCCAACAATTAGAAGCCCGCATGGAAAACACCCGAAGTGTTTTCATGGACTTGGCTGATAAGTTTATATCAAGGATTAAGGAGAAAATTAGGGAAGAAGCTATACCCAAGAAGATCGAAAAGATTTTTGAACTCTCAATCCCTAATGAAACAAGCAGCGATGGGCACAATGAAACACCTTTCTCTATGAATTCAACCCAGAATAACTTATATTCTCATAAGCTTCCTTTTGAGAAAGGGAACTCTTATGCCTATACCATAACCTCTAAATCACTCAAACCAACCTTGATGCATAGGGTCTCGATGATTTCTCAAACCAAACCCATTATCCATAAGACCTCTTTCCAACATTCCAAATTCAAAACGCCAACACTCCACTTCTTTGATGAAAGCAAGTTTGAGTACGAAGATGAAGATGAAGTTGAAATAAAAAAGATAGGAACCGGAATGGATGAAGAACCGTTAGAGCATACTATTTATGAAAATGGCAAGAGCTCAAATCTTTGTCATAAAACTCTCCTAACTTCAAATCCACCCATCGAACCAAAGGATTCGGGTAACCTAACAATGAAGGTAGTAGACTCTTTCCCCATTCACTCACCCCCTTCACCTCACGTGGCATATTTCCACCCTAAGGGTGTGTATCGCTACTTCCACCCGCACTTAATCCTAAGTGTAGGGAAAACCTCCCCTATTTCCGTTAAATAAGGGTAGAGTCAGGCTCGTGACTCGAACAAAAACAAGCGCTTCTTGGGAGGCAACCCATGTTTTTAATTGTTTGATGTTTTTATTTTATTTGTTTGTTTGTGTCATATATGCTTAATCATAGTTGTTTAATTTTCATGTTTCGAATAATTTGTGAAAATGCTTTATTTTGTTTTTAATCTCGTCTTAATTGCATATAAAGGTATTTTACAAAAAGATAAGTGTAGGAAAGTTTATATTTTGTTAAAAAGAACAAAATTCGAACATGAAAAATTCACAATTCATGATTAGCATATATTCTATCTTGTTTGTGTGTCAATACTTGTGGATATGTTTTATGAGTTCCTATTTGTAATTCATTCCACAAGTATCCTATCCTTTTATTGTTTTGTTTTGTTTCTATTTCTAAGTCTGGAATTACATCTAGTTGCGATTTTTGTTCGGTTTGATGCTTTGGTCTTTGTGTTTGTTGATTACAGGTAATATTGGTCAAGAAGATGATTACATTTCTGGAGGGAAGCTTTCAACATTCAATTTCTTGGAGGAAGATTTAACCATGTTGTCACATTATCCACACCGAACGAATCAGGGGAGTATTAGTTTCTTTCATTCTTATTTATTTTTACTTTTACATCTTGTATCTAGAACATTGGGGACAATGTTCGGTTTAAGTGTAGGGAGGGTATATTAGAAACTATAACTCCACTTGATTTTTGTTTTGTTTGATAGTGAATGTGTAATAACACTGAGAGAAATATTTGTTAGGGCAATTTTAGCATCAAATTTAAATTTTTTTGCAACATATAGGAGTGAAACTTTAGTCTTAATAAGCGTCTCATGGATAGGAGTTATATGACTAGCACAAAAACTGTACCACTCAAAAAAAATGAATAAGGTAGTGACCATCCGAGTACTAGATTAATTGGCTAACGTGCCAGCGATCTAGTGTATGACTTGGTGACCACCCGTTATGCAAATAACGTGCCAGCGATCCAAGAAGTGCATTAGTGACCATCCGTTAGTTGAAGCGTCAAAGACTCGTGCCAACGATCTACTAAGTTCATACATGTGAGGTTCGCCCTTAGACCTGTTAGGAAAAGCCTTAGTGCTTATGAGTGTACCGGTAGCATTTAGATTCTAGAACTTGTGATAGCGATGCATCCCGAGACCGCTATTGAGACTACATTCGTGTAGTTAGGATTTACTACATGATAAGAGGCATTAGGATAACTCATGTTTTTACACCTGTGTTTTATATAATTACATTGACTTCATTAGTCAAGTAATTCTCTCACACCTTTGCGTTGTACTAATTTGCAACAACCGAGAGATGAGAGTATCCAAATACTTAATGTGAGGTGCTAGTGTATAATTTCCGTGCTTGTTTTGACTAAGGTAGAACGATTATTTGTTGTAATTACTTTTATATTAGTGTTAAATGACCCCTAGCTTGTATTTTGATTAGAATAAAAGCTCATTTGCTTAAGGACTAGCAAATCCCAAGTGTAGGGATATTTGATGAAGCAAAAAGCGTACCGCTTTTAGGGGGTCATTTAAGCCCTAAATCGAGATTATTTGATCAAATATTGCCCTAAATCGTTCCTTTTGTCATTTTAGGTACTTTTGAGAGGAAATTCAGAAAATGAAGCATTTTGGACGTTTTTGGAGCGAATAGTGAAGAAAACGGCAAAGTCTCCAAAATATGCTGGAAATAGTACCTGACGGCGTCAAGAATTGCTCTTGACGGCGTCACGACTTGGAAAAGGGTTGGATAAATAAAATACACGTGACGATCCAGAAGGTTTTTGAAGGAGTTCGTGACGGCGTCACCCTTTAAGGTGATCAAGGCCGTCACGTGTAAATGCAAAGAGAGATGACCATCAGGATTAAAGAGTGACGGCGTCACGTGTTAATGGAGGTAGGCCATCACGTGTTAAATTAAAGAATGATGGCCCAGAAGACTTCCTGAAGGGGTCACGTAGGCCATCACGTGTTAACTAGGCACAACTTGCGCGCGCGGTAGCTGTTACTGTTTTGGCCATAACTTTTGCATACGAACTCGGATTTGAGCGATTCAAAAAAGAAAACGATCGGGAAGAAAAGATCTACAATTTGGTGAAGAAAATTTGGTCTTGATGCCGTCAAGGTTAGTCTGACGCCGTTAAGACGGGCCGGGCAGAAAACAACCTATAAATACAACATCATAACTTCATTGTTTGTAAGCCCTAAACCCTAAGGTCGATTCCTGGGTTTCGGTAGGTATTTTTCCAGCAACTTAGAGGGTTTCAATCACTCTATACACATCTTATAATGGTTTGATGATTCTATCTTAATTCATGTCTTCAATTATCATTATTGTTGCTTGTTCTTCATTAATTATGCTTGGTTAATTCACCTTGTGTCTACTTATGATTGTGTGAAACTTATATATAATTGATTAGATATTATTGATGTCTTTGTTGATGTTTGTGTCTATCTTCATCAATTAAGGTGTGACAACTTCAATAGGTCTAGTTAATTTAGCTTATAATTCTTGTTTCCTGTTGTCTCTTGTTTGATTGATTGATATCGATGTTAGGCTTAAGAAAACTGGCAGACTTCCAATTGGTAACTTGCTTGAACGTCTTAAGAAACATGATCGGAGGTGTACTATGATTTTTGGTTGTATTTAATGCATGAGCGAATTTTAGTGATCCCATGTTAGGAGCTTCTTAGCCGGCTCGACATAGGAGTGAAGTAGGAGCTTATAGAGTTAGGGAATATCGTACACGGCCCTACGACTAGTATTAAGGAATACAACCCGTCAATTAAAACAAGGTGTGACAATTAAATAGGTAGAATTGGATAGCTAGCAAGGAGTAACATATCATAGGTAGACATGCTTCACTTATCTTGTAGAACCCTAGTTTACTTTTCTTGCACCTTAGTTTAATTAGTAGCTTTTGGGTTAGTTGATTAGCAACTAATTCCGCTCCTTCTTCCAAAAACCCAAGATTTTTACTTGCTTTTCATAAAGTATAAAAACACAAAAAATAATCATCCTTCACCTTTAGACCTAGTTAGATTAATTTCAATCCTAACGAACACTATTCCTGAGTTGAATGATCAATCCCCCGGTACTTGTCACTATACTATACTTTAACGATCAGGTATACTGCCTGGTGGGGGTTGCAAGCTTCTCAAGATCCCTTGAGAGGTAAAACCTGTTGCGAGGGTGCAATCCCGCACATCATTTTCCGATGGCGGAATACCGTGGGAGTAACTCCTTCTTTGTGCCCGGTCCACCTAAAGGATTATAGTCCACCTAAAGGATTATACTAGTGTAATAGTATTGGTGTCGTGGATTCGCAACTGGACGTACGGATGGTATAAACCCCCCCATCCCGAACTAGTATATATTGTGGTGTCTCTCTTTACTCGATTTATATACTTTGGTTGTGTTTGTGGTTGTTTGGATTGATTATACAACCACTTGGTTTTCTTTGAGGCTTAAAGTTTTTAAACGTCTTAAAAGCCGAAGAAACCGTATTCACCCCCCTCTACGGTTCCACACAATCCATATCTCTTACACAATCTCTTACACTCTTACATATTCCTTACACACATCATATCTATACAACTCACTCACTACTCACCCCTTCCTTCTATTTCCCCACATGCCAATTAATTTGAAAATCAAGGATAGGCTCCCTTTGATCTCCACCATCCAATTCAAACCAAAACCATTGATTCACCCTTTCCCCCCAAGCAAAGGAGGCTCCCTTTGATCCTAGCCATCCATTTCAAACAAAACCATCTCAACCCTCCATCTCATTCTTTTCCCCCAAGCAAAAGAATATACCTTTGGAATATTCTATCTCTAACCCAACCATGGTTAGTTCTCATCACAACCCTAACCCAACTATGGTTATTTCTTTACACCCAACCATGTTTAACTCTTAACCACACCAAGGATGAAATATTCCCTTGGATATACTCTTCAACCTAACCATGGTTACTTTTCAACACTTAACCATTCTCACCTAACCATGGTTAACCTCTAAACCTTTAACCTAACCATAGCTACACCTTAACCCTTCCCTTGAGGAATATCCCATGGCATATTCTCTTCTCTATTATGCCATGTGAGGAATACCATTTCTACCCCTACCAAGTTACCCTTTCTGCTCTTCTACCCTTGGTATTTGGTTTTCTTATAAACACTTCACAAAACATTTTCCAAATTGGCTATTTGAGTTGGCAAACCTTAGATTGATTAATGTTAAGGTTTAGTGTGAAGTACAATTGGGGGTTTATCAAGGTAAGGTATTTAAAAGGCCAAACACCCAAGCTTTGGGAAAATTGTTACTGGGTGTCTGGCGCATCACCCACGCGTTGACGCGTGGGCAACGCGCCGGGCTCGGTAAAATTTTCCCAAATTGGGTTTTTGCCTATAAATACCATGCCTTGCCTCTTGTATTCCTCACCCCTTGTCATTCTTCTTTCTCTCTATATTATTTCTCCCTAAACACTCTCAAATCTCTCTATCTCTAATCTTGTGTTCTTGATTTTCATATAACATCTTTGAAATAACACATCTTCTTTGCAAGGGAAGAATCACAAGAACCTAATCCACTCTTGTGATTGTGTCGAGGGTCTTCTTCCTTATACCCTTTCTATTACAATCGAGTCTCTAGGTTAGGTTAGGACTTGATTGAACAAACACTTATTCATTCATTCTAATTTTTTGTAAGGGAAGTCTTGTGTCTTGGTGACCAAGCCTAGATCATTGGGGATCTAGTTGGGGTTTGATACTTCCGGTGGGAAGTCTTGGTAGTGGTCTTGGTGGCCCTTAGGTGAAGTCAAATCGCGAGATTCTTTTGGGTGGTTTCCAAGTGCGGAATACCGTGGGAGTAACTCCTTCTTTGTGAGCATCGATATTATTGAATATCAGTGGAGTGAATTGTAATGGTTTGTAGTCCACCGAAAGGATTATACTAGTGAATAGTATCGAAGTCGCGGATTCGCAACCGGACGTACGGATGGTATAAACCCCCCATCCCGAACCAGTATATATCGTTGTGTTCTTACTTGCTTTATATACTTTGGTTGTGTTTGTGGTTGTTGGATTATTGTACAACCACTTGGTGTTCTCTTTGGCTTAAAGTTTTTAAACAACTAAAAAGCAGAAGAAACCGTATTCGCCCCCCCCCCCCCTCTACGGTTCTACAATTAGTATCAGAGCGGGATACTCTAGTTTTTGAGCATTAAAACCTTCCCGAGAAGTCGTTTTAAGTCAAAAACTTCTTTTCCAAAAATCTAAAATCCTAACAAAGATTTTTGGTAAAGTTGAGTATAGATCCATGGCTCAAGAGAACTATAGAGAGGGGCGTTCTATGGAAAGACCACATTTGTTTGAATACGAAGGATTCCGTTTTTGAAAAATCCTATTTGAGACCTATGTTAGGTCTAAGGATTATGACTTATGGTATATCTTCCAAAATGGTGATTTTGATGATAAAGAAAAGTAGATGGCCGACAAGAATGATCAAGCCAAAATGATGATCTATGATGCCCTACCTCAAGAGGAGCTTGAGAGGGTGTGCATGTGCAAGACCGCAAAGGAGATTTAGGACTTACTCCTGTTTGTTCATCATGATACCACACAAGTCAAAAATTGGCAACTTGAAGAGGCGGAGGTTGAAGAAACAAGAGGAGTAGAAGAAGAAGCCATTGCATCAACAAAGGCATCTAGAAGATATGATGAACAAGAAGATTGCAACGTTCAAGAGATGGCACTCATCGGAACGATTTGGGGAAATAGTGATGATGAAAATCATCCACACAGTGATGTCACTAGTCTCACGACACTTGAAGCTCTTGAGGTATCATCTAATCCTTCCTCGTTTAATAATAATCTAGATATTCATAAGTTACAAAAAGAAAATGAGGAATTAATTAAACTTAATGAAAACATCTTGAGAAATATTGAAAAACACGAAATGGATAAACATAAGATCAAGAAAAAGATTAGTGAACTTGAAAATAAATTGATACTACTTAAATTTCAGAAAAGTAGTATAGACTTAAACAAAATATTAAGTGAACAAAAACCCTTTCATGACAAGGGAGGTCTTGGTTTTTCTAAAAATGATAAAAATACTTTTACGAGTCAAAACAAATCCATTGTGTTTATAAAAGAAGGTCATAAATCAATAATTACCGACCCTGGTACGCTGTCTGACGCGTCAACACCTGATCAACGCGCTAGTAGTCTGAGTGAAAAAGGATCATTACTAAATGCTTTTGCTAAACCTTTCTTTCCTCAAAATCTTTGTGCAAACATCCATAATAATACTCTTCATGACTTTATAGAATTTAACAATGATGAGCATGGTAGTAATCTAAATTCTAAGTCTTGTAGTACAAGTAATCTTAATGATGATGATTGTAGTATTATGTTTACCAATGTAAATTGCATCGTTAGTAAGAATGGTAGCATACTAGCTAAAGGTCGTAGGCGAAACAACTTGTACACCTGTTAATCATAGATTATTTGTAACAATATATGCATTTCAAACATGGTAAATAACCCAACGCTTCGGCTTAGGAAATTAGGTCTTGCCGACAAGCTAGTAAGCAATTTACCATATGGTAAATTACCCAACACCTCGGCTTAGGAAGTTAGGTCTTGCCGACAAGCTAGTAAGCAATTTACCATTGTTGATTTTTGAAAGGCATTATTGTGATACATGTCAAGGGAGTCAAGGACAAGCAAGCAATAGAAATAGGTATGAAGAGTCAACTAATAAGGTTTTAGAGTTGTTGCACTTAGATTTGTATGCTCCATCTCCAATTTAAAGTTAAGGAGGAAACTTCTACACTCTAATGATTGTAGATGGTTATCCAAATTATCTTGGATAGTGTTTTTAGAAAATAAGGATGGAGTCCTAAATAAATTTGATATTTTAAGAAATAAACTTGAGATCCTACTTGATTGTTCAATAGTTTCAATTTAAACTAATCATAGTAGTGAATTTGATAAATTGCAATTTGGAAGCTTATGTGAACAACATGGAATATCTTATAACTTATCGGGCCCGTTCACTTCTCAATCGCTTGAGATTGTTGAAAGAACACATCGTGAGTTAAGAAAGATAAATTGTGCAATACGAGAAATCCATTCCACAAAAGCTTTGGTGTCATGCCCTAGATGTCAGATGTTATATCTCCAATAGAATCTATGTTAGAAAAGTCCTTAACAAAACACCATATGAAATACTTAGGAATTGAAAGCCACCTTTAGAGTATTTTTGACCATTTGGTTGTAAAGTATTTGAACACCAAGGTGTATCTCAACTTATTCGACCCAATGTAGTATTAAGGAGTGTTCCTAGGATTTTCTCATACTAATAAAGCACACATAGTGCTTAACAAGGAAACAATGAGGATTAAAGAATCTCTCAAATGTGACCTTTGATGAGAAGCATACCCGAGCCTAAATCATCTCCTTCGGTAGAAGATGAAGTGATCAACGGACAAATAGTTCATGATCAAGAGAGGTCGCCATCATTACAATTTAATGATTCGGATGAAGGCAATCCTAAGGAGTGGGAAGAAGCGAGGGGTCATCCCATTGAACAAGTCATTGGTGACCTAAATAAAAAGACTCTTAGATCACAATACAAACAAACCTAAGTTTTGGCATGACATTTTCCAATTATCCAAATTGTTTTGGGATATGTCTAGATGATCATGGTTAACGTGCATCTTAGGAGAACAATTTTTAAGATTAGAATAAAATGTCTAAGAGTCGTTTGCACGTCCTTTAGGAGTTCCTAGTGGTATATGTTTATATGTCTAGGACTTATGTGGAGGCATGGAAGGAAATACAATTAAATGTTTTTCGAGAAGAAAGATATATATCAATTCATTATTCAAACAATGATTGATAATATTCAAGATTCTACATGTCTATATTATGTGCAATGAACAAGAAAATTTAACACAAAAATATCTTATTAATACCTAATAAGATTGAAAATCACTTGTGTCAAATTACCAAGATTAGATAAAGCTTCAAATTACGACTCACAATCGTATTGGAGAACGTTCATCTATATCTACCTGTTCAAATTATGTGAATATGGCATGCTTTGTGTGTAGGAAAGAAGAAAAATGAAAAGATTTTGTGCAAACATACAAACTACTTACATAGTTGAAGAGAATTCATGAGAATCGAATTCGGTATGGTATTGCATTGCAAACTAAAATACCCAATGAATAGACTAAATAAGCTAAGTTCCTCTTCCAAGATCTTAGAAACTTATGTTGTTAATGCAAGTAACACATAAGGATTATTTATGTCGACACACTACACAACGAACTAAGAACCGGAGATATCATGTATTGTGTATTGACTTTCTATATAATGTGTGATGGTTCATAGGATCTAGCTTGTGTACTTAAAATGAAAATACACTTAATATTCATACACATACAACTACACTCATTATATATCCTACATGAAATACTTGCACTTGATTCATGTATTGAGATATTGTAGGCTCAAAATTGTGTTAGATAAAGTCATTTTCAAAAGATTTGATGATTCTTGATTTTCACTGTGATAAATTCATACATATCTTGTGTAAAAGAATGCATGCAACTATCATAGGAACTAACATGTGCATGATTATCCCCATACACCACTTTCTTTCAACTCACCTTGTACTAGGAATCTTAGTACTAAGCATGATTATCCTTTGGTCTATAGATCTTCCTTAACCATACCTAATTCATACTAATTGGCAATAAAAGGAGTGATTTTGTATCATATATCCTCATCACAACCTTCATCTTCCTTTAATACACTTATCTTCTCTTCAAAAAATGGCAACTAAGTATTTCATGAACCATGTTGACGAGTCAAACGAAACTAACGTGTACGAACTGTTTGAGTACCGTGAATTTCGTGAAGGTCGTGAATGCGACAAAAATTTCATGTGTGCCACCGATATAAGAAAACCATTTATCCAAGCTAAAGCCTTCTCCTTAGTTCGTGACCTACCCATCGAAATTTATCCTAGGCATCTTCAAGAATTTTATGCTAGGTTCTATCTAGATCAACCTTCTCTTACTTTCAATTTTCGTATGTATGGGCATGTGTATGCATGGAGCTTAAGTAAGTTGGGAAAGGTTTTGAATGTGTGTTCTAAAGGGAGCTTGTTCTATACAAGGTCCACCAAGACGGAGGACTTCATGAATATAAGGCACTATCATCCGAGCACTTATGCTCTAGAGCCCCCAATTCATGCCGTCATCATTCAAAATACTATTCTACAACCCGACTACCATTGTGAGAAGGCTCCATTTGAACATTGGAACAAATATCAACTTCTCATCAAATTGATGCCTTGGGTGGAGATCTTGTTGAAGAATGTGTTTATAGAGGTGGAACCTCAAGAGAAGTTACCTATCGTTGTTGGGTACATGCTCTATTGTATTATGACCGAGACTCCATTCAACTTTGCTTACTTTATAGCAAAAAGAATGGAAGCTTTGGACTACAATAAGGAGCCACTTCCATATGCTAGACTTTTGTCACACATCTTTGACCACATTAAGAGCAAATACCCAAATGATCAATCTAGAATGATTGAAGTTGATGATGTGACCCCAATGGAGGAATCTTTCACAATGGACTCTCATGAGATTTGAGATCTATTCATAAGTTGTTGTAGTTTTTCCTAGGAGTTCTAGGATGTTTTAAGTGTTCTTGCTTAATTGGTTGTATGACCCATGTTTCTTCTATGAAATAAATTGCTTGTGTTATGTTATAATAATGCTCATATGAATATATACATATATAGTATTGCTCTTGCTCATCATTCGGTCTATAAAAGTCATAAAGGGATAATTTTTATAAAATCAAATTAAATTGGACAAACATATACACATATAAACGTATTGTTATGAGGACTAACCCATGCTGCAAGAATCCAAATGGTAACCTAACCCATCTTGGAACTTTCACATGTGAGGATTTCTTGTTTGTTGCTTGTTGTGTTTTATATAGCTAGGCCAACGCAAAGGTGAGGCTCTTGACCCATGGATCCCCGCCTTGAAACAAGGGCGATCAACGATCTAGGGGGAGCTATGTTCAAAGGGGAGCACGTTCGGGTTCTATTGGAACAAGCTACTTTCCCATTCAATGGAAGTCCCACCTTTTTTATTCGACAAAAGGGAGAGAAAGAAAGCAAGAGCATGAAGACCATTCAAGAAATGTTAAAGGCTTCACCAAATTACAAAGCAAAGGTCAAGACGTGAGCTACACCAAAGGCGCGCTTTGTCTTCGCTAAGTTGTGTAATTTTATTTGCTTTCGGTATTTATTTGTCATCATCAAAAAGGGGGAGATTGTTGAGGCAACATGATCAAGATCTCTTTATGTTTTAATGATGACAAATAAACTATCGAAACACATAAAATAACAAACGTTAGCCAAAATTCCCTGAATCACAAGTCTGTTGCTGGTGCGCCACCCACGCGTTAACGCGTGGGTAATGCGCCAGGCGTCTGTGAATATCGGGATGAATTTTGAAAGTCGGCTTTCCCCTTTCCCGACAAATGTGGATCTTTCAATACAGGTATGAATATGTTATGTGCTTAATTGAGAACACTTGAAATGAGTTTTGGGATTAGAGAGATCCAACTTTTAAAGCACCCATTTACGGGAAAATGCCAACTCATGTTTTCTAACTATCGCCTCTAGCCAAGGCTTTTCTAAACTTAGGGAGCTTATATATTTCACGTAACATCATGTGAAATCATCCATATGCTCATATCCCGTGCTTACGTCTTCTCTAATTACATAACGGATTTACTCCCTTATTGGTCAAACTAAGTCAAAGGTCACTTTGCGTAAACGCATCCTTTCCCACTTGGGTTATGCTTTACATCTAGGCAAAGCACTTAACTTGTTTGAACCAAGGTATTAGTTGAGAACGTCGAGTCGGGGAAAGTCACGAGATATGAAACTATGGATTCTCGACGTTGTGTTACTTGAACTAATAAGTAACCTATGAATCTCTCAACTTATAATCCTAACTGTCTAAACATTTTCTTCTTAATGACAATTAGATTATTTCTTAATCTTCTTCTTAATCTCATTTTTACAAAAGACAAATACAATCAAATCTCCCATAATCCTTCCCAAAATCATTCCCAACATTCTCTTACAATATTCTCTTACACTTCTTACACAATGTGTACCTTGTGTCTCCCCATACTCACACACAATATTCTCCCAATCTACCAACTTCCTATACAATCCTTATACACACACTTATACACCTTTTGTACACACACTTGATTTCAAAATACACACATTACTCTCACAACCATCTCCTCTCTACACACACTAGCCAACTCAGCATATCCTTCCATATCCAATCCAATCCATATCTCTTATACAATCTCTTACACTCTTACATATTCCTTACACACATCATATCTATACAACTCACTAACTACTCACCCCTTCCTTCTATTTCCCCACATGCCAATTAATTTGAAAATCAAGGATAGGCTCCCTTTCATCTCCACCATCCAATTCAAACCAAAACCATCTCAACCATTGATTCACCCTTTCCCCCCAAGCAAAGGAGGCTCCCTTTGATCCTAGCCATCCATTTCAAACAAAACCATCTCAACCCTCCATCTCATTCTTTCCCCTAAGCAAAGGAATATACCTTTGGAATATTCTATCTCTAACCCAACCATGGTTAGTTCTCATCACAACCCTAACCCAACTATGGTTATTTCTTTACACCCAACCATGGTTAACTTTTAACCACACCAAGGATGGAATATTCCCTTGATATACTCTTCAACCTAACCATGGTTCACTCTCATCCTAACCATGGTTACTTTTTAACACTTAACCATTCTCACCTAACCATGGTTAACCTCTAAACCTTTAACCTAACCATAGCTACACCTTAACCCTTCCCTTGAGGAATATCCCATGGCATATTCTCTTCTATATTATGCCATGTGAGGAATACCATTTCTACCCCTACCAAGTTACCCTTTCTACTCTTCTACCTTTGGTATTTGGTTTTCTTATAAACATTTTACAAATTGGCTATTTGAGTTGGCAAACCTTAGATTGATTAATGTTAAGGTTTAGTGTGAAATACAATTGGGGGTTTAGCAAGGTAAGGTATTTAAAAGGCCAAACACCCAAGCTTTGAGAAAATTGTTACTGGGTGTCTGGCGCGTCACCCACGCGTTGACGCGTGGGCAACGCGCCGGGCTCGGTAAAATTTTCCCAAGTTGGGTTTTTGCCTATAAATACCATGCCTTGCCTCTTGTATTCCTCACCCCTTGCCATTCTTCTTTCTCTCTATATTCTTTCTCTCTAAACACTCTCAAATCTCTCTATCTCTAATCTTATGTTCTTGATTTTCATATAACATTTTTGAAAGAACACATCTTCTTTGCAAGGGAAGAATCACAAGAACCTAATCCACTTTTGTGATTGTGTCGAGGGTCTTCTTCCTTATACCCTTTCTATTACAATCGAGTCTCTAGGTTAGGTTAGGACTTGATTGAACAAACACTTATTCATTCATTCTAATTGTTTGTAAGGGAAGTCTTGTGTCTTGGTGACCAAGCCTAGATCATTGGGGATCTAGTTGGGGTTTGATACTTCCGGTGAGATGTCTTGGTAGTGGTCTTGGTGACCCTCAGGTGAAGTCGAATCGCGAGATTCTTTTGGGTGGTTTCCGAGTGCGGAATACCGTGGGAGTAACTCCTTCTTTGTGAGCATCGATATTGTTGAATATCGGTGGAGTGAATTGTAACGGTTTGTAGTCCACCGAAAGGATTATACTAGTGAATAGTATCAGAGTCGCGGATTCTTAACTGGACGTACGGATGGTATAAACCCCCCATCCCGAACCAACATATATCATTGTGTTCTTACTTGCTTTATATACTTTGGTTGTGTTACTAGTTGTTGGATTATTGTATAACCACTTGGTGTTCTCTTTGGCTTAAAGTTTTTAAACATCTAAAAAGCCAAAGAAACCGTATTCACCCCCCTCTACGGTTCTACACCCTTGCTAGTTGGTTGATGTTGCCTTAAAGTCCTTCTTGCACCAGTTGTTGCAAATTTTACTCCACCAACCTTTGTAAATGCACTTTGCTGAGATTGAGTATGCATACCTGGAATATCAGATCCCCTAACATCAGCAGCAACACTGCCACCACTTCCACTCCCACTTAAACATGTTTGAACATTATGAGACACATTTGATGAACTAGGTGGTGGGACATGGTCACTAGCAGCCTGAACATGGTCATTAGCATTGGCTTCATTCTTACTTGGCCTACCAACTTTTCTTTTTGGCTTAACAGGTTTTTCAGCTGCTGCTTCTTTACATCCTTTTTTGTTATGACCTACGTTAAAACAGTTCTGACAAGTCATAGAAACACCTACCTTTGACACCCTTGTGGAGCTCCCACCTTCACCTTTTGTCCTTACTCTTTTCTTTCTTGGCCTTCCTGGAATTTTCTTAACTATTGGAAGTAAAACTTTTGAGTATTGACTTTGGTCAGGCCAAAAGTCAATACCACCAACTGGACTAAGATAGTTGTGGTAAGTTGTATAGTAGAGCTCCTTACTGAACCAATTTGGAACATATTCTTCTGGAAGCTTGTTGATCCTTAAGATTGAAGCTGTACCATGGACACATGGAAGGCCAGATAACTGCCACATCCTGCATGAACAGGCCCTCTCATCAACTTTGACTTTGAAAGAGTAACTCCCATTCCTAACATTAAATGCATTGCCCCCTGCTGGTATCACATGTCAAAATTCCTATAGTTAGTATACAACATTGAATAAGTGACTAAGGTATAATATATGTGTGTAAAACATACCTTATGTCATCCTTTAACAAATCAACTCTCTTCTTGATTGATGGACATATATCATCAGTCCATTTTGCTGAGATTTTCCTCATAGTATTCATCCTCTCAAGCGCAATCACCTAATAGCTTCCAACATTGTTAGTATTGGTTTGTCCCTCACAGTAACCAACACTGAGTTAAAAGCACTCACTAAACCCAATTTACACAGCCTCGCATCCTCTATCTAACTCAAAAAATGCTATAGACCATGTTTTAGGATCCTTATCCATCAAATATTTATGGGCATTAGGGTTTGCAGCTTTGATTTTGTCCATGACTTTATTGAACCACTGTGGGTATGTAGCTTTACAGGCTCCCCAAAACAAATTCCTAAATTCTTCACCACTGTATTGTTTCCTAAAGTTCTCATATATGTGTCTAGCACATTGTCTGTGCTCAGCTTGAGGCATAACTTGTTTCACAGCCTCAATCAGACCCTTATGTTGATCAGACATCAGTGTTAGGCCTGCTCCATTTGGCATGTCCAAATCATCACCTACTAACTCTAAAAACCAACACCAAGTATCTTTATTCTCTACACTAACCACAGCCCAAGCAATAGGATAAATTTGGTTATTGCCATCTCTTCCTATTGCAGTTAGTATCTCACCTTGATTTGGTCTCTTTAAAAAACACCCATCTAAAGCAACCACTCTCCTACAACCCCTTTTAAACCCTTCTTTTAACCCCCAAGACAAACATAGAACCTATAAAAAATAGTGGCCCCTTCCTCATCGTGTGTGACTCCTAGTTTAACTGTTTACCCAGGGTTGCTATCCAATAACTCCTTGCCATATGATCTTAACAAAGAATAATGTTCTTCAATAGTTTTCTCAAATTCTGTCAATGACCATTTCTTAGCAGCCTTACACTGATTAAGACTTACAGTGCACTTATACTTCTTCATTACTAGGTCAGCAATGTCTACAAGCTTAAGTTCTGGATTTTTCCTAATTTTCTCACCAAACTTTTTGCCTATCCATTTGTAGTCCACTAATGACCCATACTGAAAGTTTCTTACACAAGTATGTTTAGATTTCAATGATATAACCTGAAAGGTTCTCTCAGAAGTCATCCATCTAGCATACAACCTAAAACTACACTTAGGCACATCTCCTACAATTTCACTAGGAAACCTAAATTGTTTTCTTTGTTTACCTTTCTCAGGGTCCTTTAACTTACCTGGTGGTCTTTGCCCACACACAACAATAATCATGTCTGAAGCACTCCTTTCATACCAGATGGAGTAGCCATTGGCCAAAGCATAGTTGGTCAAGGCTTCTTTCAACTTGGCAACACTTTCAAACTTTAGACCAACCTGTCAACAAATATTTTTATATTAACATTCACATTAAAATGTTGCAATACACAAATGACACTATAATTCATTAAGTAATTTACCTTTGGGGCTTGCATCCTCCAATGTGTGCTTTCATCATGTGTAGGATATCTGTCTTGAGTGGCTTGTACACCCAAAAATGGGTCTTGTAAGTTCCCATTAGAATTCACATCATTCATCTTCTTCAACAACTCATCAATGAACTCATCATGCTCAACAAATACTTCACTTCTGTCACCACCTCTAGGTCTAGTATTGGTAGGATTTGCAGCCATATCAGGAACTGGTGTAGCTTTGGTCTTTACCCTACTTGCTTTCCTAGTTCTATGCTGAATTAATTCTTCTTCACCAGCACTTAAATAGTCAACTGACTTGTCTGAAAATGCACTATCATCACTGTCACTCTCTTGTAACATACCAGTATCAACATAATCACTATCATCACTGTCACTAGCACTTGCAGATGCATTAGTTGTTGCCACAACTAAATCACTAACACCAGCATCACTAACACTTTCCTTACCCTTATCACCCCCACTTGCCTTACCCTTAAAATTATCACTAGCAGTAGCAATTCCTACTTCCATTTCAACCTCTTGCTCAGCCCAATTCACCATTTCATCTTCACTAAATTCATTACAGTACCTTTTTTTTCTCTGCTGCTCTATACTTAGAACTAGGTGTATCAGGGTCATTGATAGCTAAGTACTTGCTAAAGTCAAGGTTTGTGTGGTCTACATAAACTTCTAATTTCCCAAACAACCTTGCAAGATCATACATCCTATTGCATTCCCAATCACAATCTAATTTTATTAAACCCTTACCCAACTCACAATGTGGCATTTTATAATATAGACCAAATACATGAGCACAGGCAGTATACCACTTCACATGTTCTATCAGATCGTTGAGTGACAGCCTAGCAATATACGCGTGCAAAATAACTCCATCCTCGTACCTTAAAGGATCTTCCTTGAAAATACCATCATTCCATACATCTAACTCAATACCATTGTCACCAGGTACCACCATTCTGTGAAACACACAATCGCAAATTAGGGTTAGTAAATCAAAAATCAAGAACAGTAAATTAGGGTTGGAATAATTGGGGAAATTACTTAATTTATTGTTGTACTTACTTAGAAAAACTTGTAAAGCAATCAAATTGAAAAGACAATGGTTGATTTTATCATGAACCGTTAATTAGGGTTTTTTGTTTGGGGGAAAGTGCGTGAGATCGTGTGTGGAATTTGGGAAAGCAGTATTGACCGTTTATATTAAAAAAAATACATATAACGGAAAACGGGTCAAAATAACGGTTTTTTTTTACAAATAAAACGGGGTCAACAAGGTCCACCTTGCCAACTCAGCTAATCTCTTTGCCATGTGGGAGGAGTACACAAGTTTGCAAAGATTAGTAAGTTTATACTCCAAGATAGCAAAATTAAATGTTCCATACACAACTTAATAAAACGTGTCAAGTTGGATACATTTAGAAATCATTATCCTAAGTTTTTAAACTACACTTTTGAATGCAATATTGATTAGATATAGCTGATATATATGCAAGGCTGTTCTTAGTGGAGTGCAGTCAGTCTTACTGCACAGGGTCACCGCTGGACGAGGGTCACCAAATTTCATGCACTTATATTATGCAGATACATAATGTGAGGCCCTAGTCTAATTAACTTATGCACCACTGATATATATGTGTTTTCTGTGTGTGTTTAAGGGTTTCTTTGTGGTAATAATACGGGGTCATCGAAATCAACGAAATGACCTTGTATATAGGGTTGTCATTCGGGTTAACCCGGTCGGGTTCGTGTCAACTCGGGTCGGGTCAACTATGGTCAAGCCTCCAAAAAATATACCCGAACCTGACCCTGTTTAGAACTCGGGTCGGGTCAACTCGGGTTTGGGGTCAACCCGAGTATTTCTACATTATAAAGTGTTAGTTTAGTCGGGTCAACTCGGGTTCGGGTCGGGTTCGAGTCGGGTCAAACCTAAAAAAACATACCCAAATCCGACCTTGTTTAGAACTCAGGTCAATTCGGGTTGACCCAATATGATTTTTGACCCTAGTTGACCCGACCCGAATTGACCCGAACCTGGTCGGGTTCGGGGTCGGGTCGGGTTTTATGACACCCGTACTTGTATATATAGCAACATGATGAAGTTGGCAAAACAAGCTGAAGGTGTAGTTATTTTATGTATAATATAAAAAAACTTTGAATATGTATTTTGGGATGAGAGAGGTATCAATTTGATTTCGAGTGATGGAAATAGATTTTAGTTTAAAACTCGCATTTTTTTGAGTAACTTGAACAAAATCCTCGTACGTTCAAAACTCGTTATTTTCTTTTTGAGTAATTTGAACAAAACCCTTAATTAAACAACTTATTTGAAAGTTTGAAAGAGAAAAAAGAGCAATGTTATACATTCTGCCTACATCATCCCAATTATGCTCTTATTTTACATAAATATTGACGAGTGTAATCGTGTAATCCCATTATCTATTTCTTTTGATCTCACTTATTGATTTTAACACTAGTCGTTATCTTAGAATTAGTACTCCGTAAGATAAAGTAGGAACATTTGGTACAAATATTTACCATTTTTTGAGAAAAAGAAAGAAGCCTGGGGCGGTCTTCATAGAGTTTTGTAACCAATTATGGGTGCATGCGTAGTGTGGTCAAGGCATTGCATTGCATGTTTGCATGCGTAATTGATTAGCTCTAATTTCCTCCCATTCCTTTGGACCACCCCAAGAAAAACATAATTATGGAAACAATCATTTTTAAAACCTACCAATTTAAACAATTGTTGTTACCAAATCATTTATGTACTTCACAATGTCAAGTGTGTTAGTCACTTTTTTTTTTTTTCAATCATATTGCACGATTTCGACGTCTTTCAATTCTTTATATCTTCCATTTCGGACTAAATTGTGTTTAATCATGATTTCAATTACTTGAATAATTTTTTATGGGTTTTGCATGCAAATAGGAATTTGAAATCTTATCGTCTCTCGTGTACCTACGTAGTGTTTGGTATGTTGTAATTAAAGCTGGAATGGAAAAGATTATTACGATGTAGTGAAAAAATGTTGTTTGTTTATATTTATAGAATGTAATGATTCATTACAAGGAATGACTCATTACACCAAAACCATTCCTTCGGGACCCCTACTTTTTTTTTTTTTTTTTCATTACATCTTGTAATGGAATCAAAATTACATAAAATCCATTCATTAACTAACCACATTAAATTAATTTCCTATCATAAATGGGTATTTTAGTCTTTTTATTATTGATTCCATTACGTCTTTCATACAAACCAAACATGATTAATAACGACAATGAATCATTACATTACACTATTCATTCCATTACATTGTTAATTACATTCATTTGACATTTCATTCCGTCATAACAAACGAATAACCCGTGTTGAACACGGGTAACTAAAAATAATTAATTTTAAGGAGTTTCATCCAGGAATGATTTTAATTTCTGGGAAATCAAGACATATTTAGGATACCCGCAATCTCTTTATGTCAGAATTAACTTAATCGAAAAATCAAGAATTAATTAATATTAAACATTATATCTCACGAATTTCTTTCCAATTCCAACACACTTATCTTATTTATGTTTTTGAAAGGAAATATATATATATATATATATATATATATATATATATATATATATATATATATATATATATATATGTATATATTCGTTTTCTAAGTTCCTTAGGATTTTTATTTTATTATATATATATATATATATATATATATATATATATATATATATATTTTCGTTTTCTAAACTTATTCATACATATTGTAAGTTTTGTTACCCATACATAATGTCAATCTCCCTATGTTACTTCACAACTTTTTTTCTAATGTTTTTCAACTTGTTTCGTTTAGGTTCTTGAGCAAACTAATACTACCAATCATGTGTATTGAACAGCATTAGTATATCACAAATTGGACATAAAATAAGACAAGTTGAAAGATAAAAAGGTTGTAATATAACTTCAATTACAAGACCAAATTAATGCTGTGACAGTTTACACACCTGGCATTTCAAAACAGTTACCTTCTTGGAAAACATGTCATTGCTTCTAGGTTTGTATTTTCAGACACATAAAATATTGCACCTGCATTTCTAGCTCTGATCCAAAGGATGCCTAGTTTATACTGTTGAGACAGCAAAGATTACCAGTCAAACTCTTTTAGTCAACCAAGTATCTCCCAACTCAAGCAATGCTCCCTACTTTTGCCTAATTTGCCTAGAAATTTGAAAATAAATAATACTCCTTGTGTCTAGAACTAATAATCCACCGTGTATATATATATATATATATATATATATATATATATATATATATATATATATATATAGTGTGAGGTTATTTTCAGAACCAAATAAATTGCGAGAACTGCGAGAACCACATTTTTACTCCTAATAAAGCTTGATGTACATTATATCAATGCATGATGGCATTTTTGAAAATATGTTCAACTTAATTTAGAAAAAATAAATAAATGAAGGGTAATTATGGTATTTTTATTTTCCATAAAAATAGCATTCCATAAGATTAGAATCAGTTGGAAACACGGTTACTTCATTTTTTTAGATCCAGGAAAAAAGTCATCTCTATCATTATAAACCCTCTCCCCTTCTTTCTAGTAGAACGTCGACCCTTCATACTTTGTATTATGATTTCCACTTTAAAGATTCAAGATATCTGTGATAGGTGTCTGGTAGATTTCGTCTGAGATATGTGGTCATGGCTTTATTTCCCTCTTTTTGTTGGTGATTCGAGAGCTTTTGTTGGATCTCTGGTCATGGCTTTATTTTATTGAAATCGGTAAATAAAACATGTTTCAAACATTATTAATGAAAGCAATACATATCGAAACCACCTACTTATATTATTGTTTATTTGAACTCGTTGGTTGTAGATCTTATGTTGGATGTTGTTAAATAGATTTGGGCTTCTTGTATTAACTGGTAAAAGGTACGTGGTAATCATAATACTAATGAGCAATGATATTATTGTTTAAACTATTTTCTCTAAATTTGTTGATGGCTTTTCAAATTGAATCTTGTTCTTAATTTGAAAAAAATTAACATATTTGTAACTGAGTCTAGAGATCTACTTTTTTTTTTCTTTAAAAAAAAAAAAAAAAAAAAAAAAAAAAAAAAAAAAAAATTATCAAATCGTTTAATTTATTTGTCACTTGTGTGTTTATAGCTGTTATTCTTTCAAGTCAATGGATTATGTGGTTTTGGATTCATCATGATAGTGGGGTTGTGCATTTTTTTTAATCCTTGTTATGTCCTTTGTATGTTTTGGATTCATAATAGACGGTTAAGGATTGGCGATTTTCTTGATGTTCTATGAGGTGCCATGTTACTACAATAAAATAAACTCGTTGAAAGTGTGCATATATTTTATGATTGATATAAGTAATTCAATTACATGCACATGTGTTTTAAGGTTAGAGTGCATGTGTGTTTGATGGTAAAAAAAGTAATGAAAAAAGGGTTTGCATATGTGTTTTATAGCAGGTAAAAAGTTAATAAAAGAGGTATGCATATGTGTTTTAAGGTTGTAAAAAATCAAGAGAAGAGGTATGCATTTATGTTTTAAATTGTGCATATGTGTTCTAAGGTTTTTTGCCATGTGTTTTTTAATATGTTGTATTTCAAGGTCTGAGGATATATCATTATGTGAGTGGTTGTTTGTAATCCTTTACTTTCTTTTTATCCTATTAACAAGGTCGTGACGTTATTTCTTTTTTTAATTTTCAGAAGATGATTGTTGGCTCATCTCGACTGAGTAAAAGGCGTGTATGCACATATGCATTGTACGAGATAATATGTCTTGATGGCGCGCATGTGTATAGCTCAAGTGCACAAGTACATCCGTCAAAGATAAGAAGTGTCGGATGGCAAAACTTGCAAAGACGAAAATACATGTGCACAGTTATAAACACAAACTTGATTTTAAAGAATAATGGTCAATGCACTTGTGCATGCACCAACAAATTTTAGCGCCTTTGTTCTAGACATTTGTACTTGAATTGAATTTTATATAGTGATAATCTTTATACATTTAAATTTTCAAAGATTGAAACAATTGTATAATAGTCTACGTTATGGTCTTGATAATATTAAATAATAATTAATAACTATACATATGTGCAAGTGTAATTGATTGAGAACTCCTCGTTATTTAATTATTTATGTTAAATGTTTATATAAAAGATGGTTTTAATTACTCTAATGCACATATGCATATTCACAAATGTATCACGTTTTTTTTTAATAAAAAATGGATTATAATTAAAATTCCGAAATACTTGGAATTTGCATAAAAAGATTTTAATTAAAAAATCTGGAAATTTATAGTTTACTTATTTACCCTTTTGAATTAAATAAAAAGCATTAAAAATAAAGAAAAGATGAGTGGTCCAGATTGGTTCTCGCAGTTCTCGCATTTTATTTGGTTCTGAAAATAACCCTACCCTATATATATATATATATATATATATATATATATATATATATATATATATATATATATATATATATATATATATATATATATATATATATTTTATTTCACTATTTAATTATTTATTACTAAAAATAGATAATATAAAAAAAAAATTGATTAATTTACCATATCACCTTTGTTTGAAATTATTATTACAAAATTTAAAGAAATTTTTAATTAATTGGTTAAGGATAAAACTGTCATTTTAATAAAAAATAAATAAAAATAAAAAACTTGTAATGATTTTATTTTTGTTAAATTGTGTGTTTTTTTGTTAAATGATAGTTATTTTGAGACGGAAGAAGTAATAAGATTGTTGCTAAGCTACAATGTTTTATACTTTTATATGAAAACAAAAAGTTTAGTTGTGAGCACTTCAGTAAATTTGAAGATTCTAACAAAGGGATAAAAGTGGTAGTGGAGAACAAGTGCAAGAATCAGATCCTAGCGAAAGCGCCTTTGCAAGTGTCGGCCATTGTAGAGGTTCGAAAATGAAAATCACAGGGTATAGCTACGTTCGTTCGAAAGGGATTGTTCACATAAACGAATGCCAATGTGCGCGACACAGGGGTTTAGAAAAGTCAAAATAGAATGAGAACGAAGTGTTGCATTCTCATGTTTCTTGGCATAATTTGAACTTTTAGTAAAGTGTAAAGAGAATTAGTAATGCAAATTGAGCCCTTTGAGTTTTTGTTCTTTTCTTGGGGAAACGGTTGATTGCGGTTAGAATAAAGCTTTCAATGTGGTCCACATTTTTGACCATTTTCTACTTTTGTCATGTTTTTGCATGTTATTGTTTATTGTCGTGAGAAAATAATGAACATTTTCGGCAGTATCTTACAATGAAAATAATGAACATTTTCGGCATTATCTTACAATTCATAAGTCATAACACCAAAAACCTACTCCAACAGTCTTAAAATTATCGTTCTCAATATACTTTCAACCATTCAAACGTCACCCTCACTAAGGTTTCTTTTGATTGGTTGACACAAAAAAGTTCATATTTTAAGTAATTCTAAAATGAAAATGAGGATTATAATTTTGAGACGAAAAGAGTATGTAGTTTGTTTGATATCACCCAACCGGACTCAAACCCAAACACATTGGAATGGACAACTGATAATTGAACCAGTATACTTGGTTGGTTTGAATTATGTGTTAGGTAAGTTCTGTTTCCAAACGTTTCAGGTTTGTTGATTCGGTTCGGTTGTGCGTTTGATTCCGCTTTCTATAGATACACAAAGTAGCACAACCATGGGCAGAGCCAGAAAATTATAGTCGAGAAGACAAACTTTGATAATTTTTAAAATTTACACTATAAATCAGTTTGTTAGGGGTCAAATTACAGAAATAGATAGATATTAAAAAAAAATACACTACAATTTTTTCGCTAGAAGTCACGGGCTATCATGCCCCCTCAGCAAGTAAAATATATATTATACCTCATGTCTTTGATATTATGATATATATGCGCTAAAAATGATAAAAAATAAACTCAAAAGTTAAGTAACCTTGAGCAGGTAATTACTAATTAGCTCATATGGTCTCTTATTAGTAACTTTCAGAATCCTGATTCGGTCATAAATAGTACGCCCTTCGTCCCAAAATTATTGTCCCCCGACGAAAAACACACAGTTTAAGAAAAGTGCATTTATTACAGCTTTCTCTTTCTTACTTTTTAACAGAATGACAGTTTTACCCTTAAGTAATTAATTAAGTTATTCATTAAAGTTTGTAATAATAATTTCAATCAAGGGCAATATGGTAAACTCGATCAAACTTTCCTATCTATATTTAGTAGTGAACAATTAAATTGGAACATCAAAAAATGGTAACATAGACAATAAAAATGGGACGGAGGGAGTATAAAAGTTTTTGGCGATGCATGAATAAGTTTTAACCACCTTTTTTTTTTTTTTTTTTTTTTATTTTTATTTTATTTTTTTTTTTTAATCATGTTGTAGCTAATAAACCAAGAAGTTTTAAAAGGTACATCACAAAACTATCTTACATTCTTACCTACTAAGAGACCATATATGGAAAAACAAGTATTGGTACAACAAGTAACTTCATCTAAACTTTAGAAACAGAATATGCAAAGTTAAACTTGGAAAAAATATGAGACTAAAGCTAGATAAAATGTATTAGTTGTTAAATAGTAATGAAAAAGATACAAGTAACACGAGTTATTTGTTGACTTACAAGTAAAGATATGAGTATCTTAACATGACTTATTTGTTGACTTACCAGTTTTAAACCTGAAAAAAATATGAGACTAAAGCTAGATAAAATGCGTTAATTGTTAAATAGTAATGAAAAAGATACGAGGAACACGACTTATTTGTTGACTTACAGGTAAAGATATGAGCATCTTGGATCAAAAGTGTAGATTGGCAGGGACACCTCAATCCTGTGTACCATAATGGTACCCATCAACCCTACCCAGCAAAGGTTTGATGCCTGTGAAATACCTCCACCCAATACCCAACTATGCTGCGGAACGAAATCGAACACGCGTCCTTTGTTGGATCAAGACATCACATGGTTGGGCCCAGGCTTCTAAGGTAGCTGGTGGCCAACTGCACTAGGCAGTTGGTTGATATCATTAGAGCTTGTGGTCCCCAAATGAGGACTTCCCGGTTGGTCACCCAACCCGGTACTACTCTCACATAGGCTCGCTTAACTTAATAAGCTTCACCCAGTGGACCACAAAGCCCCATGATAGATATGAGCATCTTAACATGATTTATTTGTTGACTTACTTAAACCTGGAAAAAATATGAGACTAGAGCTAGATAAAATGCGTTAAATATTAAATAGTAATGAAAAAGATACAGGTAACACGACTTATTTGTTGACTTACAAGTAAAGATATGAGTATCTTAAAATGACTTATTTTACCAATTTTAAACCTTGGAAAAAATGAGACTAAAGCTAGATAACATGCGTTAGTTTAAATAGTAATGAAAAAAATACGAGTAACAGGACTTATTTGTTGATTTACATGTAAAGATATGAGTATCTTAACATGACTTATTTGTTGACTTACCAGTTTTAAACCTGAAAAAAAATATGAGACTAAAGCTAGTTAAAATGCGTTCGTTGTTAAATAGTAATGAAAAAGATATGAGTAACGCGACTTATTTGTTGATTTACAAGTAAATATATGAGTATCTTAACATGGCTTATTTGTTGACTTACCAGTTTTAAACATGGAAAAAAAATATGAGACTAAAGCTAAATAAAATGCGTTAGTTGTTAAATAGTAATGAAAAAGATATGAGTAACGCGACTTATTTGTTGACTTACAAGTAAATATATGACTATCTTAACATGGCTTATTTGTTGACTTACCAATTTTAAACATGAAAAAAAATATGAGACTAAAGCTAAATAAAATGCGTTAGTTGTTAAATAGTATTGAAAAAGATACGAGTAGCATGACTTATTTGTTGACTTACAAGTAAAGATATGAGTATCTTACCATGACTTATTTGTTGACTTACCAGTTTTAAACCTGAAAAAAATACGAGATTAAAGCTAGATAAAATGCGTTAGTTGTTAAATAGTAATGAAAAAGATACGAGTGATACGACTTATTTGTTGACTTACAAGTAAAGATATGAGTACTTTAACATGACTTACTAGTTGACTTACCAGTTTAAGTAAACATGACAGAGCTTTGCCTAAAAAAAAAAATAAGTAAATAAAAATAAAATAAAATAACAAAGCTCGCAAACCTACTTTTACGGCCTAAAAAAAGTTAAAGCTTATGGAATCCAATAAGTCATAACTTATAATTTCAACTTGATAAGCTTATAAGCTAAAAATGCTAACTTGTAACTTGCAAGTACTTTTAAATCTACATTATAAACAACCTAACGCAAACATTGCCAAAGATTACACTGAAGCATTATACATGAAATCTTATTACGGAACTATAGGAATTAGCTTTTGAGTAAGATCGATATTGGCATGACACATGAAGTACTAAGGCTATGTTTGGCAAAAGTAGCTATGAGCAATAGCAATGGGCTGTAAGCTGTAGCCGCAGCTCATTGCTTACCACTCACAGCTTCTTAAAGAAGCATTGAAAAAATGAGCTTTCCTAAAGAATAGCAAAGCCACTACTCTTTTGCTAAACGAACACTAAAAATCAAAAAGCTCATTGTTCAATGCTCATCGCCCTAAAAAGCTCAAAAAAACTCTACGCCAAACATAGCCTAAATGTAGCATATACCTCTAGAGCATGATGAGGGTTGGTCAAATTGTCAGGATAAAGAATGCACAAGAGCAAAACATGGTGGGTTAAAATGGTAAATAAATAAATAAAAGAGTGGTAGGGAGAATTGTCGGGGTGTCGGCATCGAATTTTATTTTTTTACAGTTTTTTACTTCTTCCACCTCCATATTATAACCTCATGTCCTTTGTATTGCTGCCACGTGTCACTAACTCACAAGTTAAATAGTTTTAAACATGAAAGTTTGTCCTCATACGAGCTTAAAAAACTAGTGTAATCGTACGTGCTAATGGTAACAGTTTTGTCTCTAATGTGTCGAGAATGGTGATAAGAGACGTGTGATTGCAAAACAAATTATACAGGTTCAAGATCAGTCCAAATAATGTAATGTGATTATTTGCTTATCATATCAGAAATGGAATCTCGAACGTACACCCTCAAAATTGTCGGCTCAAGTCCGTTTGTGCGCTTAAGTTCCTTGAAGTTCATTACATGTTTAATGACTTTATAAATAAGGATTAGTTGATCAAAGGAACTTTGTAACCTTAATAGGAATTTCATTATTCAGTATAATGTTTATGAAAGGTATGTTTAGCAAAAACTAATTGTAAGCTGTAGGTTGCGGGCTTTAAGCTTATAACCCATGACAATAGGCAAGTTATAGTTTTTTATATATATATATATATATATATATATATATATATATATATATATATATATATATATATATATATATATATATATATATATATATATATATACAAGTATCTGGTAAGTTATCTGTAAGTTGTAATTATAATAAATGTAAAATGACATACAAATGATATGTATAATTGGAAACAAATAAAAAACATAATTTCAAAAACTATCATAATGTGATCGTTTTTAAGATAACATGGTTGTCACTTAAGTAATTTAAGGTACAAAAAGCTTTGAGAAAAATGAAACGCTTTCCATACTAGCGTTTAAATTTGGAGGTTTTCTGAAAAACAAAAGCTTTAATTAATGTTACCAAATAAAGCTTTTTTTTTTTTTTTTTTTTTTTTTTTTGAGCTTTATTTTTACAACAAAAAACTTTTAAGAACAAGCTACCACCTTCTGTTAAAAAGCTTGTCAATCATTTAAACATGGAGACTTATAAAAGCAAATGTATTAAAATGACCAAACAAGCATATATGTAAGTCCTGTACGTATTGATTTCTCGCAATTTATATTACTATATTAGTCTCAAAATAGACATCGCATAGATAAAGGTATATATGTTATATATGACCATGAACCAATAATGCTATGAGACAATGAGAAGTACAAGTTTAAAATTTACTCATTTCATGTTTGACAAGTAACGAATATAACATGTACACTACACAACTTAATAGTATTAAAGGCATAAATCAAAGTCTCTCCCCACACTAGGATCCTTCCAATTAACTCATCACATGGTATCATCCTGTCTTCTCTCAACTTCCATATTTACAACAAAACTTTAAGCCTTTATTCATTTCCAATCAATACTCTACATAATAATACTAATAATTTTCCATTATTATTATTGTCTCAAATATTTAAAAAAACACTAGCTCAAAAAACCAGCATTTATTACAATCTGCCCCATTTTGGCACCTTCCCTTTCATCTCCTCCATTTATACCATCCTTCTGCAGCACTTGTTTCTGCATCCTCTCTTTCTTTCCAACCCCTTTTCTCTCTTTAGAATTGGTCTATTATTTAGACCAACATTGTCATTGTAACAAGATAAAAAAAAAAAAAAAAAAAAACATTGGCTTATTTTACAATGGAGGTTTCTATGAGACTTTATGCAATGGCAACTTGTTTGTTTCTACTTATTGGGATTGTGCCTTTAGCTCTAGCTGGTGCTCATAACTATGGTCAAGCTCTAACTAAGAGCATTCTCTTTTTTGAAGCTCAAAGATCTGGTTACCTTCCTGGTAATCAAAGAGTCAAATGGAGAGGTCATTCTGGTCTCATGGATGGCAAAGCCAATGGGGTAAATTTTGGTTACTATTTTACTTTCAAATGTTTTACAATCTTGTAAAAATAAAAAATAAAAAATGTCATATGGGTATTTATCTAGACAAAATTTAAGATAAGACCCTTGAATATTTTTGTAAAAAGATGAAATCTTGATGGTTAAATTGTGCTATGTAGGTGGATCTTGTTGGAGGGTACTATGATGCAGGAGACAATGTGAAATTTGGCTTGCCAATGGCATTTACAGTGACAATGATGTCTTGGAGCATAATTGAATATGGTAAACAATTAGCTCAAAGTGGTGAGCTTGGTCATGCTATGGATGCAGTCAAATGGGGTACTGATTATCTCATTAAAGCTCACCCTCAACCCCATGTGCTCTATGGAGAGGTAAAATTTACTAACTACAAATTGTGGGACCCACATAGTTTACATATGTAATTTGTGTTTTAAAACATGTTTTAAGGAATGTGTTTTGGATTATTGTTGTAGGTTGGAGATGGTAATACTGACCATTATTGTTGGCAAAGGCCTGAGGATATGACCACTTCAAGACAGGCTTACAGAATTGACCAAAATAACCCTGGTTCGGATCTCGCTGGAGAAACTGCGGCCGCTATGGCCGCAGCCTCAATCGTGTTCCGTCGATACAATCCTGCTTATTCTAGATTGCTCTTCACTCATGCTACACAGGTCAGTAAATAACTCACTATAGTCGCTAGCATCTCACAGTCTTACTCTTACAGTATAATAAGTTGGTGCAACTATTAGATATTTTTGTACTTGGGATATACGTGACCAAATAATGTACATTGGGCCTCTATATGTTTGAAAAAGCCCAATGTCAGTTGAGCACTTAAGAAGGCGCACGTTAGCAAAGTTGTGCGCATGTTAGCAAGTCGATATGGTTGTATAGTTGGCAAAAAAAAAAAAAAAAAAAAAAAAAAAACACCAAACCATCTTAAAAATTCACGTATGGTCTATTCAGGGACAGAACCAGGGGGTTCTGTGGGGTTTCGTGGGTGTCCGGTAACCATATGGATTTTTTCAATATAGTGTTAATTTTTGAAAAAAAACATTAATTTTTCTTAAATGTACACAGTTTATCGAAATATGTTTCTATATTATGGTTTCAAAAAATCTGTGCAGCCGGTTATATATGGTCATGTTTCCGTCCCTGGGTCTATCTAGAGCACATTAGCAAACATGGCATGTGTTGGTAAACAATGTTTTTCTCAATGTTTTAAAAACTGGTTTTTAATTGATCCGGTTGAGCTACCGGTTTATGTTTCAACCTGTTATCAACTCAGTTTTTTTTCTCAAAATTGGCTTCCGGTCACCTACAGATGCACGGTTCAACTAGCTGAGTCAACCCGGGTTTTAAAACGTTTCTTGACTTTGGTATCCATTTCAATTTACCAACTTAGTCTAAGAGTTCATTTATAACTAAACCTTTAATTTTCTGACTAAACATTAGTCTCTAAAAACCCGAAAACACTTACTATGAAGGGTCTTTTCTGACACCTCTAATGTAGTAATGTGTCAGTTTTATCAACTTTCTTTTGGCAAAAATAATGTCATAAAACTGAAAAATATGAACATCCAACTGCATACACATTAATGAGCGTACGTTAGCAAGACAGTTGAAGTAAATTCAAAGATAGGGAGGGATAACCGGACCCTCCTTAGGGAGGGTTTGTTGACTTGACCAAGCTGCTGTCGCTTGTACTGTCTGCTTTAAAACTTGTACATTCTGGCTAAAGTAGGTGGACCCCCCATGGTAGGGAGGGTCCGGTTAAGACATCCCTTCAAAGATTTAGGCTTTTCATGGTTTTACAGTTTTACTGTCAGACTTGACTGGTCGTTGTAACCGCATTTATATTTGCGCATATCATGGAGTAGTGATTACTTTTACTACACTAGAATTATTGTTGTAACGTTAATTTGTCTTTTACTTAGGTACAAGAACCAATATACATAGTATTATATTTACACAAATCATTTCGTGCAACGTAGTTCACTCACTTGGGATGTCTTCATTAAACAACACATGATAAAGTCACAAAGTACAACATGTTTTTATATTTAATGAAAGTGATATTTAGGTTTGTGCATTTACTAATGCATGTGGCATAAATGTTTGAAGACAACTAAGAATGGACCTTTATTTATCAAATACTCAAAGGACAAAATTATTCTTTACTACAAAACTGTCAAAACATGTTTAAGTTCTTTATTTAGCCTACAATTTTTTTTTTTTTGCTACACGTAAGTTCGGTGTCATTAAGGTTATAACACGAGCGTTTCTTTGTATCCTGAGTTCGAAATCTCTAGGGGTGCTCAAAATCGGATATCGTCTAATTAAGTTATAATTAAACTCTTTAGTTAATACGATGTTTGTACTTAGTAATAGTTCGCGAATGTGTAAAAAAAATCAAATCATATCTAAAATAGTACTAGTACTAAAACTTTTTAAGGTATATTTGCTTGTTATTTTGATCTAGAAAGATTATGTTGGCACACATGTTGGATCAAGTAGGTTACATCAAGAATCATGTGTATGTGTGTATCTACCGTAGATATTGTTAGGACCACAAATCTTAACCGTAGATTATAACTAGTTAGCCACGTTGAAACCATAGACTGGACCATAGACTGTCGGTGAACATATACATGGTCCCATGACAAAAAACACCAACTTATGTTATGTGACATAGTTAAAAAAATTTCGAACTTATGCGTTAAGTACATCAAAAAGTACAGAAAAGTATTCAGAGATCTACATAAAATTCAAAAAAACATACTTATTATGATACGAAGAGAGTACTAACTATGACTTTTTCCCTATAACGCTCACTAACTTGGTGTTATTATTTTTCAGCTATTTGATTTTGCGGACAAATACAGAGGTAAATACGACAGTAGTATTACTGTGGCGCAAAAGTACTACCGGTCTGTAAGTGGATACGCGGTATGTGATCATGAACTATAAATAATTTTAACCAACTTTTTTCATGCATCAATGTTGACTTACATTTTTTACCTTCTGTTTTTTAGGATGAATTGCTATGGGGAGCTGCTTGGATGTACAAAGCAACAAACAATAAGTATTATTTGGACTACCTAGGTAGAAACGGTGACGCCCTAGGTGGGACCGGTTGGTCCATGACTGAGTTCGGTTGGGATGTTAAGTATGCCGGTGTTCAAACCCTTGTTGCTAAGGTCATACACCTTTTATGTTATAAATAGTTTGGTTGATCGGCCAAGAGGGTGTTTGAGATTGCTTATTTAAGTGCTTATTTATAAAGCAAAAGTAATTTTGAGCATTTGGATTAAACTAGTAAATAAGCATGTAGTTACGTGCATAAATTTTTAAACAGATAAGCAGTTTAAAATAGACAATCCCAAACATCCCATATATTCTTATACAATTCAGTTTTCAATTAAGTGGTTGATCATTTATCAATGTATCTAAAGATATTGTGTTGTGGTTTTATGTTATGCAGTTCTTAATGAGCGGAAAAGGCGGTCGTCATGGGGCAGTGTTCGGGAAGTACCAACAAAAGGCAGAGAGTTTCATGTGTTCATGCCTTGGCAAAAATAGTCGCAATGCTCAAAGGACACCTGGAGGCTTAATTTATCGACAAAGATGGAACAATTTGCAGTTTGTCACTAGTGCATCTTTCCTTCTAACTGTTTACGCCGATTATCTGACTTCTGCCCGGAGAAACTTAATGTGTTCATCGGGTATGGTCACCCCACCTCAGCTTCTAGCGTTTGCGAAATCTCAGGTAAACTGAACCTTACGTACAATTTGGCTTTAAAAGTCAATAGTTGCTACTTTAAGAAACATGTTTTAATCTGTTGGATTGGTTTTTGATCTTTATGTATAGGTGGATTATATTCTTGGAGACAACCCAAGAGCAACAAGTTATATGGTTGGATATGGGAACAACTACCCACGGCAAGTGCACCACAGAGCCTCCTCGATTGTGTCTATTAAGGTTAACCCTTCATTTGTAAGCTGCAGAGGTGGTTATGCTACGTGGTTTAGCCGAAAAGCAAGTGACCCAAATCTCCTAACGGGTGCTATTGTTGGGGGGCCCGATGCATATGATAATTTTGCTGATCAAAGAAACAACTATATGCAGACTGAGCCAGCTACATATAACAACGCTCCTCTTCTTGGAGTATTGGCAAGACTAAATGCTGGTCATGCCGGCTATAACCAGCTCCTTCAAGGTACTTTATCGATTAATTTAATCCCATTGGTCTGGTCAAGTTCATTTAATCACTAATGAATTTAGAGTTGCACCTAACATCATCAACTTTTTAACTTTTTTGCAGTCGAAGTTCCTCTTCGTAGAACTGATGCCGTACAACCAGAACAAACACCAGAAGCTAAAGTAACTCCATCTGCAGGTAAAATTCTGGACAATAATCTTGTTATTATTAAACTCGTAAGTTATCGAAGTAACATTTAAAATTGACTGATTCATGATCATGTCTTTAGGCTTGATTGCAATTGAACAAAAGACTACAAGTTCATGGACAGCAAATGGAAAAACACACTACAGATACTCAGTTACATTGACTAACAAATCAAACAAGACAATCAAGAACATTAACATATCGGTAACAAAGCTCTATGGTCCATTGTGGGGTCTTACCAAGACTTCAAGCGGTTCATACGGGTTCCCAACATGGGTTAACTCATTAGCAGCCGGAAAAAGTATAGAGTTTGTGTACATTCATACTAATTCCCCAGCTGAGGTGTCGGTTTCAAGTTACACATTGGCTTGAAAGGTCAAAGAAGACCAAAATATTGTGCGATTGTGGGAGGTATACGTGAAGCTTAGGAGGAAAGTCCATTTTTTGTGATTTTTCTTTTAAGGCGTTAATTTAAGAATAAGGTCTGAAGAATGGAGGACGAATGGAGTGACGAGACAGTTTAAAAAAGAAGTGCTCATCCTCTTTCTCCTCCTCCTTCATTAGGTCTTTGAGGACAATTCGTCTAGAAAGATACAAGAAAAAGGTATACTTCTAAACAAAATAGATTAGAAGAATCCTTTTGTCTTTTTTTCTTTTTAAATCCTTTTTTTTACTTCAAGATAGGTTGAAGTGTTTATCTTTTCTTGTTTGTGTGTAAATTTGGCAACTTTATCTTTATTTTGCAATGAATATACATTTTTCAACAACTTGTGCAATAGTTTCTTGCTTTCTTTGGGCAGCTGCAATAGTTTCTTGTTATTTTGAAATGGTTTCAAGTCATAGTTTGTTGACGCAAACCTAGGGAGAAGTTGTTTTGACACAGAATCTCATCACCAATTTAAGTAAATATGGTTTCAACGAAACCCTTTAAGAGTCGCCATCTTAAAGTGAGGCGAGATTTCACTTGGTTAACATCGTTGTACATATGATCAATTGCATCCTGCAAATTAAGACAAGTTTAAACAGAAAGTTCATATGCAGAAAATCTATCATAGAATTATGTCAAACACTTTTTGCTGGTGTACATTATTGTGGAGACACATTTCAGTTTGATAACGAAAATATTAAATTGACAAAGAGTGCAGACAAAAACTTATTCGAAAAATGTATTGCAAAACCACACTTTCGTTTTTGTTAATTTCGTTCAAGAGTAACTTTACTAAAGCATTGGCACTAATTAGCTTAGAACCAAAATTAGAATTTTCAGCCAGCAAAGCATGATTCACAGAGTTGAGAGCTCCGAGACTTGTAACACACAAGTCACAAGTCTTACCACTAAAGTGGTGTTTGAAATCGACTTAATTGACTTGATATGAAAAAAACTGAATTTATTAAGTCATACAAAAACTATTTATTTATAACTTAATAAAGAAAGATGACTTAAAATATTAAGTAATAAAACTGAGGTTGTCTACATTAAGTCACCTATTAATTAAACATGACTTAATATAAAATTTTAACAAACAAGCCCTTAAGTCAACCTCCTAACAACATTGATTTGAAAAATGGTCACAAATGCCATCCATGGCTTGTACATTCATAGAATAGGGTTACTATATTTAGAAAAACGCGTGTTCTTGATACCATACGTTAACCAAAATAGTCGTGTTTCAGTAAATATAAAATTTCTCGTGCTAAAAGTCATATGTAAAATTCGAAAACGCAGATTTCATAGAATCATCTGTAGCAAAGTTACCAAGCATAAACACATTTCGCATTGAAATACATATATCAGTGCTCCACAAAAAAGATTTGGTGCCATTACTTGACATCACACTCTATTATGTTGTTTCACACATAATAGTCTTATTACACACAATAAAAACAATGGTAACTGTTACAATAAGCTTATGTAGTTAATGTCATACTCTTTTGTCTATCACAAGTTTCTGAATTTCCTATGGAAAACGAAGACTCTCAGTCTTCCTTCTAGCGTACAAAAATTGTAAACAAATTACATCAAGAGAATTCTTTGAGGAACCCTCAAACATCACTACCCCTTGTGTTGATATGTCTGGCTATATAATGTCAAAATGGATCAAAAATAATATCACAAATAAGTTATTACACTTACTCAGTGGGCGTATGATTAAAAGATTTGAAACCATAAACTTCAATGACACCTTATACTCACCTCCTCTTGTTCTTCTTTCTTCCTTTAACTTCCTTCTCTAGATTTTTGATCCTATGGCTGAGAACTGAGGATGGTGATACTCTTGGATTTGAAGACTTCTGTTCTGAACTTGTCTTTTGACTAAGAAGTGGTGATGATTGAGTTATGCTTGAATTTGTTTGTTCTGCTTGTCGCTGCTGATATGCTTGTGCAGCAGCATACTTTTTCAAGCCTTCAAAGAAGGTGAAAGCTGGTTTTGATTCACCGGCGGGAGGTGGTGGTGGAGGTACTATGATTGGTATGTTCAAGAGCTTCTTCACGGCAGGTCTTTTCATTACTGAATCATTAATCGCAAGAAGATTAGAAATTAGATGTCAACTTGAGTTGAGTGTATCGAGTTCTCGAAGTCCATTTAAATTGACTGAAAGCTACTATAGATGGAAAACACTATCCTAAAAAAGTTAACAACGATATTTGCAGAATGAACTTTAGTCATTTACAATGGAGAACAAAAACGAGATGTTAACTAATAACACACATTTAAGCAAAAAGATAAAAGTTGGGTGTGTGTATGAACTTCTTGAAGTAGATAAAAATTCAACCGAAGAATATAATTATTTGCAATTTCTAGGTTAAATAGAGAAACTTACTGGCTCCATATACAAGAGAGAACAAGTTGGAAGTGATCCAATAACAGAAGAGAGCCTGCACAATATGAAGAATGATTTTTAATGAGAATGATATGTTCTACATAATACTTCCTGACGGCCTGCAGCCAAACAATCATTTGATATATTTGATCCGACTCATGATCCAACTACATTAACCGTGATCTGACCATTGGTTAAGGAATCATGTTCTGACATGGGATCCAACTAATCTACATAGTTAGCTACCCATTTATTTTATTTGCTTTTCTTAGCCCAAAATACCCACCCTATTACCCTCTTCCCTAACCATAGCCTCCCACCATACCATCGCTTTCACCTCAAGAACCACATACCGGCCGAAATCCTACCTCTACCTCAAGACTCATCCCACCCAGACACACCACATATGTCCCATGGCATAGTGTTTGGCTATATGTTGCAATTTTCAAGGGATGTACAGATATGGATTTTTACAAACATCTGAGGCAACTAAACTGTTGTCTATTATAGTGTATAAATATTGACAAATGGTCACATTTACCTTTGGGAAACTAGCTGTAAGGGGAACTGTAAGAGCAGCAAAACCCCTTGAAACATTTTTCATTGTGTTAGCAGCAGGGTTACCTTCCAAACCTTCTTGCATATTTAACTGAAAAACAAAATATACAGATTTGTAAAGGGTGGGAATTCTGATAAACTGACACTACAAACTAGATAAAGCACTAAATATGGCAAAATCAGACCAAAACATGTATGTTTTAAGTGCAGGCTAGATAGCAGGTCAAAATGGGTTTGGATCAAAACAGGTATGTTTTAGTGCGGGTGAAAACAGTTGGCTCGTGTCGGGCCAACCCACTAACACTTCGTATCAATTTTATTAAATTTCATATATAGTGAATGTGCTAAAATTGAGTTATATAGTTTCAAAATAATCAAAATTTCATAATTAGACAATTTAGGAGGTTTCTAGGCACTTCAATACGCTTTAGATAAAGCATAACCTAAATCGAGCCACTTAAATGTGAAGTGGTCGAAATTGCTACCTGTAGAGTAGAGGCTCATTGATAACGATTTATTTTCTAAAACGTGATGGAACACTGAATGTATATGATGACAGATAGAATGACGTTTAAGATACGCCTGATCAAGCAAAACAGCAGTAAACGAGTTTTGCAGCTTAAAGGAAGAAACTAGATGGTACCTCTACGGTTATCCAGAATGAAAATGCAGTCAAACAAGGAAGGAAATAGAAAGCATCGGCAGTTGTAAGATCGAGAAACCAAGATGCCCCACCGGTTGTAAAGGATGGAACCTTTTCCACCATGTTCTGAATCTGCAAATGAAATGGAAAAAATATTTAAAAACTGCAAATGAAATGGAAAAAATATTTAAAAACCATCATATATAGTTTGAACAAAGATCGTGAACTGATTAAAGTTATCATAAGGGATATAATATTTCTACTTACAGCAAGGAAAAAACTAATGAAGACGGGGCCTTGGATGAAGAGCCCCTTCAAAGGAGTAAACGTACTAACACCATGCCTGCAGAAATTTTAATAAAACATCTTAAGCATGCTTTTAATCATGTAAAATCAACTAATTACTTCTCACAATAATGGACATGGAAAAGTTCTTACTCAGTGAATACCGCCTTCATTTTGGTCTGGCCTTCAGCTACAGCTGACGGACTCATGCCCTGAAAGGGTATTTTAGGAATAACAGAAATTAGTAAACCTTATTAGTAAAGAGTACATATATCAAAAATCAAAGACAGCAATTCAATAAACATTTATCAAAAACACGTGAAAAACGTTGAGCTCCATACCTTATCTTGCATCTCCTGCTTAATCGCCTCCAACTCTGGTCTCAATATCTGTGTAAAAACGCAAGAGGTGAACAAATCAGCGCTCCTTTAGAGCCAAATATCAAATAAAACAATATACCGGCTGAGTTTTTAGAAGGAATGACAACCGATTACAGAACAAAAAATATAAGATACAATATAACAGACATGGTGCAGTAAATGAATTTGTAAATGAAATATGAAAAAAAGTAGAGCTTACAGTTAACTTTGAGGTAGCCTTCAGCTGATTAATCATGATTGGTACTGATAATGTTCTAATAATAAGGGTTGTTATTACTATGCTTAACCACCTGATAAAAATGAAAAGACACAAAATTATTATTTCAGTGCATATGCCCCCAAAAGAGAAGGGAAATTATAGTACATAACTTGTATCAATGCTAAAGTTTCATGACATAGCAACATTTTATTGAATGCAAATCACTTGAAGGTTAAACTGTAACTTATTTTTCACTATCCTTTTAATCTTCCATCGAGCCAATAAGCAATGACCCACATTCAAACTAAACTCGGCTAAACCCCTACAAAACCATTTTCCTGATGGTACTATGAGCTTGAAAGCATGCACATACAAATATACAATTCACTACCCCATTCCTCCGCACATGTTCCATGTCAATAACCAACAAACCTAAGACCTACATAAGCATATGGTAAAAAAAGTTTAACACTTTTCATCGTTTTGCTGATTCTGATGACCTGATGAATAAGGATCGTTTTACACTTGCATAACTAGAATGAACCGGATTATCACAGAGACATTCATAAACTATTGAAATTGAATTATTCCATATCAAATAATCACTTTCAAAACAAAATGCCAAACGAAAACAAAACCGAATCCAGCCAGAACAGGGAAGGGAGACATCTTCGAGAAAGACCTCTAGCAAGTGCGTGTAGAAATATATGTGAACAAATATATAGCATTTGTGTACGTGTCTGTGTATTAGGAGTATTTGTTTAAGATTATTTGGCCAGCCTATGGGCTTATGGAAGTTCTGAAAAGCTCAAAGCTAAAAAATTTGGGCTTATGAGCTTATCAATGTGAGGTTATGGTTTATTGAAGTTCATATGCTCAAGCTCATAAACACAAAAAATTTGAGCTTATGAGCTTTTCAATAGTTCAATAAGCCCGTAAGCCGGCTAGATAAGCTTAAACAAACACACTCTTAGAGTGTGCCATTAAAGCATACCTAAAAGGGCAAAGGCAAATATGTACACCTGCCGACACTAAATCACCTAAAAGCGCTATATGAAAACTGTAAGGAAGGCATAAAATACAACACCGCCTAGCCTCAAAATCCTAAACAAAATCATAAAAACACAAACTTTAACAAATGTCCTTACCAATTACACCCCGTAAAATTATGCACCCCATCAATGGCATACTGCAACGCGGCAACCGGCAGCCACGAATCCGCAGCCGCAACCGCCACTTCACTAACCGCGGGCGCAGCCACAGCTACATTCCCCACAACTTCCATCCCCTTATCCCCCAAAACTTCAGCCATATCACTCAAGAGCTCAATTTTCTCCCCACTCCCAATCCCACTACTCATATTCCTAACAAACAACATTCCGCTTATCGGCATCGAATGATCCCTAAAACCCATACCACCACCATGAAACCTTAACAACCCAGATGACCCAAATGACCCAAATGACCTGTTTTGCATAAAGGTGGGAACTTTATGATGTGGGTGTTGTTCTTGATCATCTTTTTGGTGATTAAAGTGTGAAATTGAGGGATTGGGTCTTTGGGAAGTGAATAGTTTTGATGATCTAAGTGTTAGTGTGCGTCTGTATGCCATTGATGCAGTTTAATCCAAGATTTTTGATTAAGGATTGATATGTGATATTATATACCACTAGGCTAGATTTAAATTATGAAAATGAAATGATGCAAAGGGTTTATTGTTATTAGGGTTTAGTTTTGGGATATGATGCTCTGTTTGCTCTGTTTTTGGGACTAGAGGGATCTGGATACAATGATGATTGGTTGCGAATAAGTCCTTTAAGTTTACTCAAATTTAATAGTAGTAGTATTTTAGAAAAACAAACTTTTTTTTTTTTTCAATTGTTTGTTTCAAAGCATCATTTGAAGTCATCAAACTATTACACTGTGTTCTCAAGTTGAGTAAATGGAAGGAAGGAAAGTGAAAGTTATAGTAGTTGTGTTCTCAAGTTTTTTTATACAAATGAAAAGGAAAGTAAATGAATGAAAGTGGGGGTTATTTTGCTTTAAAAACTTTCACCCCACTTTTGAGGTGAAAGTTTACTTTACTTCATTTTTCTTTCTTTATTTCCTCTTTCTTTAATTTACTTTCACTTTACTCTTCTTTTTTTCTTGAGAACACGGTGTTAGTCCCTTCGTCCCTAAATAAATATGTATTGTTAACTTTTAAAGTCTTTTTTTTAGAACTTTGACCTTAAATTATTTCATTTGTGTTATGTAATACTTAATGAAAATTGTATCAATGAAACTACATTTAAAACTTAATTCATTCATATATTTTGCATCAAATATTACATAACACATACAAAATAATTTGATATCAAAGCTAAAAAAGAAAAACTATAAAAGCCAATAATGGATGGAGGGAGTACACTCTTTTCGTACCAAAGAAGAAACTCTTTCAAGAAAATTATGTTTAAACAAAAGCATTCATTTTTCTTTTTCAAACGAGTGATATATAGAAATAAAACATAGACCTCTATTAGACTTCAGTTTATTATTATTATTATTATTATTATTATCATCTCCAAACTAAAAGGCTTATAAATATATATATGTAGGATCCACGTCTATTAGCGTCACTTATTGGGGAAGAGTTAACATTCTTGCCTTGGGATATAGAGAAAATAAGAAAAGTACGTGGAAGCTACGTAAAAAAGAAATACTACTATTAAATGTTTTTGTAGACCCAATCCGCTAAGAGTAAAAAGAAACACCCTCTTAATCCATACAATTCCTTACAAGTGTCATACACTTATTCTTTTTCATCATTTTTAACCAATTAATTTTGCAAATAAGCCAATCACATTTTTAGACATACAATTCATTTTCTTTTTAGTTAATCAATCTTTTCTGAAAACCCATATTTTTTAACAGCATGTTCTTTTCAATATTGTCTGTTTTGTTCAATAACTACATTTTTCACATTCTCAAACGCGAAGTTTTTCTTTGAGATTAGAAACCATGGATGGCAAATTTTTATTTATTTGAATCACTCTACCAAAAGAGTTATTTGGAGCTTTTACACCTTCATCTAATCCATCTCTAACTCTACTCTCCTTTTATCTCTCGTCATCTTAAAACTTGAATGTATATTTTGAGATGAATATTTGAAAGAATTTCAAAAATTGAAATTCACCACAGTTTCGGTTCACACTTTCCAACACACGTGTTATGATTGACACTTTGTCTTTTGAGGTTTCACGTCAAAATAGCTTGGTAGCCAAACCCAGTATTAAGTCCAAATAAACGTGTAGTCCACAATTATTACTAACACTTCGGCTCAAATATCAACAATTACCAAAATCCAACACAACAAATTAGGTGTGTGCACGGTTCGGTTTAGGTCGGTTTTTAGCTAAAACCAAAACCGAACCAAAATATTTGGTTTTTATGAAACCCAAAACGGAAACTGTTCAATTTTTGGTTCGGTCTTTTTGGTTTATTGTCGGTTTCGGTTCTGTTATTTTGGGTTTTAACCATTTATATTTTGGCATGGCCAATTTACACCAAAAGAATTGTTTTACATAAAATTTGGTTATTCTTCTTTACTTTTTGTCAATTTACGCCTAATAATGTTTATCCTATATTTTTACAATTACACACATATAAGTGAGAAACACACACATACACATGCGAGTGATCATACACATGGTATGATTATTGTCACATATGTATTGATATATTGTCAAGTAAAAACACGATACGACAAACATCTATATAAACGTTAAAATAAATATATTATAAATTCACCCACAAAATGAAGAGTTTATGTCACTACAGGGTATACTCTTCATCATGTTTCATTATTCATACTATCGGGTCGAGTGAATTCAATAATAGACGCCTGTTGGCATTCCTGCCCTCCCTTCGCCTTTCATGGCCACATACCTTTCCGGCTAAGGAATGGGAAATCCTTCTCCTATTCCATGAATCCAATTTGCATTTCCCGCATCCAGAGGGGAGTACGTTCGATGGAATAATTTCTTAGATGTATTATCACATCCCCAATGGTTAGACCCACTTTTTACAAGTCAGTAGAATCTTTATGCTCAAAATCCCGGTTCAAGTAGTCATTTATTTGGTACCTCCCAAGGAGCAGGAACTGCCATTTTAACCCTTCTCGGGGGATTCCATCCACAAACCCAAAGTTTATGGCTGACTGATATGGCTCATCATCATTTAGATATTGCATTTATTTTACTCATTGTTGGGCATATGTATAGAACTAATTTTGGGTTGGGCACTGATGAGGCGAAAAATGAACCACTTTTAGGGGGTCATTTAAGCCCGGAATTGAATTTATTTGATCAAATATTGCCCTAAATCGTTCCTTTTGTGATTTTAGGTACTTTGGGAGTGAAATCTGGAAAAAGGAAGCAATTCGGACGTTTTTGAAGCATAAAAGTGAAGAAAACGCCAAAGACTTAATTTTTCAAGCTGGGAACAGTGTGTGACGGCGTCAAGAGCATTTTCCTGACGGCGTCAAGAGTAAAAATTATGACGGCCCAGTACAGAAATAAAGGCGTCACAAGGAAGAGCGTCAAGAGTTAAATACGTGACGGCCTGGAAAAGTATAATACATGACGGCGTCAGATGTAGATCAAGGCAGTCCAAGAATTCTTTTGGCGGCGAGATGACGGCGTCACAAGTTTGTTCTTGACGCCGTCAGCCTCTATTTTCTATATATAGTTTTCTAATTTCATTCATTAAAAAGGAACAAGTTTTGGAGAAACCCTAAGGCCGAACCATATACGAATTTTACAGGTTTTTCAAGGGTTTTCAGCCCTTGAACCCTTACATGTGTAATTGAGATAAGTGTTCTTTTAATTCAATCAATATGTCTATGTGTTGGTTGTCTATATCTTGTACTTGTCTTGATTTCACCATGCTAGGCTAGATTTATCTTGTGTTTGCTTAGATCTAATGAAACCTAGATGTTGATTATGTGTTGATTACTTGTTTATGGTTGTATTGGATGAATGATTTCAATGTTAGGCTTAAGAAAACTGGCAGATCTCCAATTGGTAACATGCTTGAACGTCTTAGGAAACATGAACCGATGTGTACTAGGTTTTATTAGTTGTATTTAATGCATGAGTAAATTCTAATGATCCCATGTTAGGAGCTTCTTAGTCGGCTTGACATAGGAGTGAAGTAGGCACTCATAGGATTGGGAAGTTAAGTACGCCACCCCATGAATGGTATTAAGGAATACAATCCGTCATCCACGCAACTATAACAAGTAATTAACGTGTAAAAGATATCTAGGGAGTAGTGAAATCTAAGTAAACACATTTCTCCACTTATTGCTCACAACCTTAGTTTAATTTAGTTTTATTTTCATTTCTAGTATTTTATTTTGATTGCATCTTAGTATTGGGTTAGTTGACTAGCAACTAATTCCGCCCATATCCTTCAAAACCCGAGATTTTTACTTGCTTTCTAAAAAATATAAAAATACAAAAATAATCATCCTTCATCTCTAGAACTAGTAATTAGGTTTTCTAATCCTAGCGACACTATTCCTAGTTGAACGATCAATCCCCCGGTACTTGTCACTATACTATACTACAACGATCAGGTACACTGCCTGGTGGGGGTTGTAAGCTTCTCGAGATCCCTCGAGAGGTAAAGCCTGGTGCAATCCCTACGCTACCAAGTTTTTGGCGCCGCAGCCCGGGGAATAGTTATTGTCTAGGTTAGAATCTCTTTTTATTAGGTCTACTTGTTATATTCCTTTCTAGTAAGATTTTATTTTTTATTTTTAGGTTTTCTTTAGTCTATCTTTTTCTTTGTGCCGTTGTTAGTAAATTAAATTCATTGACTATTCCGTTGACCATTATGGAAAACGCGAATCTACCCCTTTCCCCTAGAGAAGTGGCTGTGTTACGTGAACAAATTGAGAGTGAGATTAGGGAACTTAGGGAGCTTAATAGGTTGATTAAGGTTGAGCTCGACCAGGCATTTAGTGACCTAGCGACCGCCTTGTATTCAAATGAGGACCTAGGGCCTAATGATTTTGTGAATGTCGTTGAGGAACTTGAAGAGGGGGAAATAGATCCGAAGCTAAATGGTTATTTTAATCTATACCCCACTAAGGAGGAGATTGCATATTATAATAATCTTATTGATAACCCGTGATCTCCTTTTACTATAATCGAACCTAAGATAAAGAGAGGTGATCCTAAGAATGCTAAGATACCATGTATGATTGGGTATAGACACGTTGACAATGCTTACATTGACTTTAAATCCCCAATCAACATTATATCCTCAAATGTTTATAATGATAAAGTGAAAACAAGACTTGAACCTAGAAGAGATCCCAAATACCCCGGTGGAGTTTGTAACTTTGTCGGGAGAATTAAAGGTTTACATGTCTTTGTTGGGAATTTCACTTTTGTCACCGACTTTATGATTGTGGAAGATCTTGCTAATGTTATTGATTGTCGATTGTCCAATGTCGTGTTTGGTAAACCGTTTGTTGAGGAGTCCAAGTTAGAATATGATGAGATAGAAGGGACAATCCGATTTGCAAGTAACACCAATAGGATCACTTATAGGATGCCTAATAGAATGAAAGAATATCGCTTTATATCCCAATTTGATAAGGATAACGTTGGTGCTTTTGAGGACATCAATGAAGAGGATAAAAAAAGGGCATGGATTATGTATGGGAAAAGAGGAGTCTTTTCTACAAAGATTGCTTGGCTCTAGGACCAAGGTATAAAGTCGATAAGGAATTTGCCCAAAGGATTATTGGAGCGATTGAGAAAAAGGTGATTGGTTTCTACAAAGAACATTTACAATCGGAGAGTGAAACCAACGATGAGGTCACGTAGTAACCCATGACCTTGAGTCTAGCTACAAGACTCGTAAATAAAGAAAAGCACTTCTTGGGCGGCAACCCATGCTTTGTGTGATTTTATTTTGTTTGTTTGATTATTTGCTTCCGTATGCATGCTTTATTTTTATTGTTGGTAGATCATGTTTCAAAACTAAAAAAGTGGAAATACTTTACTTTGTTGTTTTGGCCTAGTCTTAACTCCACCTAAAGGTATTTTTGCAAAAGATAAGTGTAAGGGGAAACCCCAAATATGTTTTTAAGAAACAAACCGATCATGATTCTCCACAATATTAAATGAACATGTATATTCGTATTTGTTAGAGTCAAATGCTTGTATTGAGTCATAATGAAGTTTTGCAGGATTTTCCAGGAAGTAGGACCAAGTTTTTTTAGAAATTTTCCGGAAACTTAACATAAGAATTTCTGCAGGTCACTTCTGACGGCGTCATGAGTTTACTCTTGACGGCGTCACGTGTAAAAATCTGGAAATTTTACCGGTTTTGTTTTTCTAACGGAGTCTTAAAGTTTTTGCTGAATTATTAAGTTTTATAATCTCCAGGAAATCTGCAAACTTCATTCCACAAGCATTATATCTTATTTTGTTTTCTAGGATTTAGTAACTTATGTAGATTGCCGCTGATTTTATGCGAGGTTGTCTTGTTTGTTTTATCAGGATTTACAGGTTATATATGACAAGAAGATGATTTATATTCTGGAAGGGAAGCTTTGATTGTTCATTTTCTTGGAGGAAGATCTAACCTGGCCACCTTATTATCCATACCGAGCGAATCAGGGGAGTATTTGATTTCATTCTTTTTACTTATTTCACTTTTACATTCTTTACTTGAACATTGGGGACAATGTTCATCCTAAGTAGGGGTGTCCAAAAGAACCGAGGAACCAAAAGAACCGAGGAACCGTACCAGTCCCGTACCGGAACCGAACCATATATTAGAACCATGGTACGGTTCTTGGTTCCTAAAATTCCAAATTTTAGGTTCTCGGGATGGTTCGGGTCGGAACCGTCCGGTTCCGGTTCTTTCCCGAAAGAACCGACTACTTTAAAAATATAAAATTTTATAGGGTTTATTTGGGACATTGTGTAATGCGTATAGCATTAAAAAAAATGATAATAAATAAATTAAAACCTACTCATTATTAAACTGTAACATAAAAAATCTAAAACTTAAAAACATAATAAAATTAAAACCCAAACTTTTAATCCATTCAAAGATCATCATCATCATTCATCAACATGAAAGTATGTTTATCTTGAGATCATTATCGTAAATTTGATATTTACCTATAATAATAGAAAAATCAAGTGAATTATATAATGCAATATGTGACGAATGACGAATCTGTAGTTAATGAGTATAATTGATTGTCATTTGTTATGTGATATTGCAAGTATGAATGCATGTTATATTATATAAAAATGTTGGTTAGTTGGTGTTGGTGTACTTCATGCTTTTGGATTCAATATGATGCGCAATATTTATTCAAGTATACTAAATAACTAAATCAAGTATATATGTTGTTGTTTAAGTATACAATGTTTAATCATGTACATTAGTTAAATACCATGTATACTTGTATTATTATAGCATTATTAGCATGTCTTTATGAATGATCGACGACGAAAAAATAAATTATTTAAACACTTAGGTTCTTGTGGTAATTACCCGAAATTCCCGTACCAGAACCGAGTACCGTACCGGAACCGTACCGAAGAACTTGGGACGGTTCTTGGTTCCACTTTTTCCATATTTTCGGTTCTCGGTTCTTTCGGGACGGTTCCAGTACCATGGACACCCCTAATCCTAAGTGTAAGGGGAGGGTAAAATGATGATACATTACAGATACACTTTCGCTTGAGTTTGTTTGTTTGATGGTAGATGTGTAATAAAACTATGAGAAATACTTGTTAGTGCAATTTTAGCGCCAAATTTAATTTTTTTTACAACATTTAGGAGTGAAACTTTAGCCATAGCAAGCGTCTCATGGATAGGAGATTATATGACTAGCACATAACCGTACTTTCAGAAAAATTTTCCACCCAAATATGTGAGGTTCGCCTTTAGATTTGATAGGAAAAGCATTTACTATTAGTGCTTATGAGTGTACCGGTAGCATTTAGATTCTAGAACTTGCGTTAGTGATGCATCCCGAGACCGCTAGTGAGACTACATTCGTGTAGTAGGATTTACTACATGATAAGAGGCATTAGGATCACCCTTGTGTTAAACCCGTATTATAATTACTTGACCATTTAAGTCATATTACTTGGCTAGTTAAGTCAACTAATTTTTCCCACACCTTTAGCGTTGTACTCATTTTTAGTACACGAAACCCCTAGTACACCCCTCCGAGCCTATCTTTTCGTTTCTAACTTTAAGCATCTTACTTAAAGGAAGAATTTGCTACACCCCACTTAAATGTACAACCAAATCGCCTTAGCCTTCCGTGTATGCGCTCATTTTTAGTGCATTATTATTATTTATTAAACCCTAAGTTAACTATCTAATTGATTACATGGTTGCTAAGTCGAGTCATATCCTTGTACATATTGTTTTGGGACGATTAGGACTCATGGGTAAAGTACTTATTTATGGAGTAATGGGGAAGAACATCATTTATTACCCCCATATATACGTTAATCTTAAAAGTACTCCAAGTGTTTTGATTTTCTTAATTCGAGTCATTAGATTAGTTTATTGTAAAGTATGTAAAAATTCAAGTGTAAGGGGAATGTTCATTCCCTATGATGTATTATTTTGAATGGTAGGGTAAGAGTGTATGCAAAAAAAAAAAAAAAATAAAAAAAAAAAAAATAAAAAAAAAAAAAAATTGAAAAAATCAAGAAAAAGAAAAAAAAATAGAAAAAACATACGGACTACCATCCCGTTTCATTCTATGTTTATTTTATGTTTTTGTTATTTTTCATTTATTAGCTTAAGTCGAGTCTAGTCTTGGCTTAGCAACGCCATATTGTAAATGTAATTAACCAAGGTTGTTAACTCGCCACCAGTAAAGACTGCCTATATCCAACAAAACCGTGTATTTCATATCCCTACACCTAACGTTACAACCCTTTAAAAGACCTATTTGATAGTTTATCCTAGGTGCTTACGCCATGTGGTGGAGGTTTGATCCTTTCCCAAGCCTATGGTAATCTATTTTGCTATGACAGGTAGTGAGAGATATCTTCCGTTTCCATATTGTAATTTATACTTTATTACACCCGAGAGATGTGAGTATCTAAACACTATTTGTGAGGTGCTAGTATATGACCTCCGTGCTTGTCTATTGGTCTTTTGTGGAACGATTATTTGTTGTAATTACTTTTATATTAGTGTTAAATGACCCCTAACTTGTATTTTGACTAGAATAAAAGCGCATTTGCTTGAGGACAAGCAAATCTCAAGTGTAAGGGTATATGATGAGGCGAAAAATGAACCACTTTTAGGGGGTCATTTAAGCCCGGAATTGAATTTATTTGATCAAATATTGCCCTAAATCGTTCTTTTTGTGATTTTAGGTACTTTGGGAGTGAAATCTGGAAAAGGAAGCAATTCGGACGTTTTTGAAGCATAAAAGTGAAGAAAACGCCAAAGACTTAATTTTTCAAGCTGGGAACAGTGTGTGACGGCGTCAAGAGTAAAAATCATGACGGCTCAGTACAGAAATGAAGGCGTCACAAGGAAGAGCGTCAAGAGTTAAACACGTGACGGCCTGGAAAAGTATAATACATGACGACGTCAGATGTAGATCAAGGCAGTCCGAGAATTCTTTTGGCGGCGAGATGACGGCGTCACAAGTTTGTTCTTGACGCCGTCAGCCTCTATTTTCTATATATAGTTTTCTAATTTTCATTCATTAAAAAGGAACAAGTTTTGGAGAAACCTTAAGGCCAAACCATATACGAATTTTACAGGTTTTTCAAGGGTTTTCAGCCCTTGAACCCTTACATGTGTAATTGAGATAAGTGTTCTTTTAATTCAATCAATATGTTTATGTGTTGGTTGTCTATATCTTGTACTTGTCTTGATTCCACCATGCTAGGCTAGATTTATCTTGTGTTTGCTTAGATCTAATGAAACATAGATGTTAATTATGTGTTGATTACTTATTTATGGTTGTATTGGATGAATGATTTCAATGTTAGGCTTAAGAAAACTGGCAGATCTCCAATTGGTAACATGCTTGAACGTCTTAGGAAACATGAACCGATGTGTTCTAGGTTTTATTGGTTGTATTTAATGCATGAGTAAATTCTAATGATCCCATGTTAGGAGCTTCTTAGTCGGCTCGACATAGGAGTGAAGTAGGCACTCATAGGATTGGGGAGTTAAGTACGCCACCCCATGAATGGTATTAAGGAATACAATCTGTCATCCACGCAACTATAACAAGTAATTAACGTGTAAAAGATATCTAGGGAGTAGTGAAATCTAAGTAAACACATTTATCCACTTATTGCTCACAACCTTAGTTTAATTTAGTTTTATTTTTATTTCTAGTATTTTATTTTGATTGCATCTTAGTATTGGGTTAGTTGACTAGCAACTAATTCCGCCCATATCCTTCAAAACCCGAGATTTTTACTTGCTTTCTAAAAAATATAAAAATACAAAAATAATCATCCTTCATCTCCAGAACTAGTAATTAGGTTTTCTAATCCTAGCGACACTATTCCTAGCTGAACGATAAATCCCCCGGTACTTGTCACTATACTATACTACAACGATTAGGTACACTGCCTGGTGGGGATTGTAAGCTTCTCGAGATCCCTCGAGAGGTAAAGCCTGGTGCAATCCCTACGTTACCAGGCACAGTATGTAAGATCTTTTAGATGCACATATCCTTCCGGGAGGGCGATTGGGACGTGGGCATAAGGGCCTTTATGACACAAATTTGATTTATTTAGTTATACATTTATATTATATTAATTACATATTATTATATAATAAAACCGGTTCGGTTCGGTTTATGGACGAAAACCATAACCGAACATCATTTTTTAGTTTTTTGAAAAAAGTAAAAACCGAACCATCATTTTTTGGTTTTCTAGTTTACGGCCTAAAAAATATATTAAGAGTTAACTAGGATTTTGGCTTTTAATATTACAACCTGTACAAATAAAAGACAATGAAACATGGTAGGCTTGTGAAAAATAACTTCTGCCTAAACCGTTTGTGATCGAACTTTTCTTGGATCACACAAATCCCAGCTTGAAACTAGAATTTATCCCACTGCCTCCTACTTACAGTGAGATGTTTCTACTTTTTATTTATGTGATCGAACCAATTATTATTTCCAAGTACAATGACCATGAGCTTGTAACAAATCGAACTATAACATAATTAATATAAAATAATAACTAATTCATGTCAATTAGAGGCTAAGCTTACAGCCGTCAACCACTATTCCACAGTATAATATAAAACCAAGGGAGAGCAGTATAAAAACATTCAAATTGCAAATTTCAATATTAACAAATCATCAAGCGAAAACGCTAGATTATAATTAGTATTTTAAAAACCCATATATTTCTCAATATTGGTTAAAGTTAAAGTGAAATCATGTCAATTTAAGGTGAGAACGACAATAATTCGTTTTGGGGCTTATACATCTTCAGGGAAATAATTTTTATATAACACATTTCGGGTCTTATTGGGTTAACCCGATAACCTGATAATAAAAATAATTCAACCTTAACCGGACCCGATAACTGTATCGGGTTATCCGGTTCAGGTCACATAACCAGATAAGTTTTTTTAACCCAATTCAACCTGACCCTACCGACACCCCTACCACCTACAACAAATCTTTTAGATAATACACGGCCCAACTAAACTCTAGTCTAAACTAGTACGAATCAGCCACAAGTCTAAAAGCCCAATCAAATTAAAATGCAGCCCAAATTCTTTATGTAATACTTGGCCCTATTGTAAGTCCAAACTTTATAGCCCTAAACCAATTATTATAACCCTTGTATATAATATACCACTTATACAACCTAACCCTGCACACACAGAGTATACAACTCTTTTCTAGTCTTCTTTTAACCATGAATCACCCAAACACAAAATTCTTGATTGTGGTCTTGGTTAAGGTTTGTTTTCTTCAGATCAGTGACGGGTTTATTAAGATCCTCTAATAACTTTAACGGTTACAAACTCCGATCAAAAGAACTAACGGAATACTATATGTAACTGGATCCGGTTGCCGTAAAGTTGTATTCCGTTAGTGTTTTTGGTTGGATTTTGTGATTGTTCATGGTGACAATATTGATATCAGGCGACATGCACACGTGTTTTTGGATTTGGACCATGGTTCCTAGTGGCTACTGGAGGCTCATTTATAAGAAAAACATTCTTTTAGCTAATCACTCAATCTATACCTTTGTATGAATAAAACATACACGATGTGTTTGACTGTTTCCCAACGAAGATAATTAAGATAGCTTAAAAGACATATGTGGTGTTAGAATTCGACTTAATTGACTTAATATTAAAAAAAAAATGAATTTATTAAGTCATATGTAAGATGACTGAAAATATTAAATAATAAAACGGAGGGTGTATACATTAAGTCATCTATTAATTAAATATGACTTAATAAAAAAAATTTAAAAACAAGCCCATATATAGTAAAGACTTAAACTTTGCACAAAACTTCAAATCTAATAATTATGGTAACTGATGTAGTAAAGAGTAAAGACTTAAAACGAAGATAATGAAGATTTTGTATTATTATTAGATATAACGAAAGCTAGTCAAAACGGAAGGCCTAGTGAATAGGGAAGCGATCCATCTTAAACAAGAAGATTTTCCGGGTTAACAATGAAATGCATTTGTGATCTTACTAAATACCTTGCTTTGGTAGGATTGGGTATTGTTGCTCTTGTAAAGGTAGACACAAAATATTGGCAGGTCAACCAAAACATAATATGTTTTGGATTTTACTTAGAGCGGACAAGTTCCAATCTAAGCCTATGTTTTTATCAGTTACTCGACGATTCATTTTGTCATCTACCATTTAATTATTAGCCTAATGTTTGCGATGATATGAATGCATCTCTAAAGGGCACAATCCTTGGATACCAATATGGGTGAGTTTTATTAGTTACTCGACGGTTATATTGATTTTTAATGCTGCATGATTTAATGTTGTTTTGTGTAACCAATATGGGTGAGTTTTTATCCTTGAGCAACAGTAAAGATCAATATAACCATCGACGGAGATGATGACTATTCATTTCTTGGTGTTTTGTTTTACCTACACGGTATCTTCACTTTTCGTGTTTCAGATAAGAAGTGGGACATACAAACTGAAATAGACTGAGAATACAAGACATAAATGCAACAAACATTAAGAAGCGGACACAAGATACATGATGAGTATCAAATAGCATTATGATCCAAGTGTATGACTATGCCTACATTTCGAGCTTATAACATAACTATTCAACCAAAGATCAAGTTGTTGTAATGCTGGTACAAGTTGCTTGTTACCATACGTCATGATCATGTATACTCTTCATAAGAACTCAGATAATTGCTTCAATAGAAGAAGAAAAAAAAAGGTACATAATGATATGCAAGATGGTTATTTTTAACAACAGAAGCCAAAAGTATATCTGATGAGGCGAAAAATGATCCGTTTTTAGGGGGTCATTTAAGCCCGAACTCGAATTTATTTGATCAAATATTGCCCTAAATCGTTCCTTTTGTGATTTTAGGTACTTTGGGAGAGAAATCTGGAAAAGGAAGCAATTCGGACGTTTTTGGAGCATAAAAGTGAAGAAAATGCCAAAGTCTTAATTTTCCATGCTGGGAACAGTAGGTGACGGCGTCAAGAGTAACTCCCTGACGGCGTCAAGAGCAAAATTTCATGACGACCCAGTACAGATTTGACGGCGTCACGAAGGTAGGGCGTCAAGAGTAAAAGTCATGACGGCCTGGAAATGATTAAGTCTTGACGGCGTCAAATGTAGATCAAGGCAGTCTGAGAATAGTTTTGGCGGCGAGGTGACGGCGTCACAAGCTTTGTCTTGACGCCGTCAGACCTCTTTTCCTATATATAGTTTTCTAATTTTTCACATTTAAAAGAGAAGTTTTGGAGAAACCCTAAGTACGAACTTGGTGCGAATTTTACAGGTTTTTCAAGGGTTCCAAGCCCTTGATACCTTACATGTGTAATTGAGATAAGTGTTCTTTCAATTCAATCAATATGTCTATGTGTTGGTTGTCTATATCTTGTTCTTGTCTTAATTCCATCATGCTAGGCTAGATCTATCTTGTGTTTGCTTAGATCTAATGAAACCTAGATGTTAATTATGTGTTGATTACTTGTTTATACTTGTTTTGGATGAATGATTTATATGTTAGGCTTAAGAAAACTGGCAGATCTCCAATTGGTAACATGCTTGAACGTCTTAAGAAACATGAACCGACGCGCACTAGGTCTTTATTGGTTGTATTTAATGCATGAGCCACTGTTTACAATCCCTATAGTTGTGCTGGGCATGGTGTAGGAGGAGATAAGAGCTCATAGAATTGAGGAGTTAAGTGTGCCACCCCATGAATGGTATTAAGGAATACGATCCGTCATCCATGCATTTATAACAAGTAATTAACGTGTAAAAGATGTCTAGGGAGTAGTGAAATCTAAGTAAACACATTTTCTCCACTTATTGCTCACAACTTTAGTATAATTTAGTTTATTTTCATTTTTAGTATTTTATTTTGATTGCATCTTAGTATTGGGTTAGTTGATTAGCAACTAATTCCGCCCAAATCCTTCAAACCCGAGAATTTTAATTGCTTTCTAAAAAATATAAAAACACAAAAATAATCATCCCTCACCTTTAGAACTAGTATTTAGGCTTTCTAATCCTAGCGACACTATTCCTAAGCTGAACGATCAATTCCCCGGTACTTGTCACTATACTATACTACAACGATCAGGTACACTGCCTGGTGGGGGTTGTAAGCTTCTCGAGATCCCTCGAGAGGTAAAGCCTGTTGCGATTCCCACGCATCAATATCACCATCTACAAGCAATGAAAATGTGGAAATTTGCTTAAACTCATAGCTTTTACTTCGCAATGTTCTAGTTAGAAGGTTCACTTACATAAAACACACTAGCGCTATAAGTTTGTATCACTTGTTTCATGCATGTGTTGCAACTATAAAGTGTGATAAAACACACTAGTGTTATTCCAATAAGCCAGACATACTGAAACTTACATAGCCTACCATTGTGTATTTCCAGCCAAGGAGCAGTATGAAGGGTATATAATTACAATCATAGATGAAGAAATCGAGTCATAAAAGGGTACCAACTCCAGCACAAGGCACATCCTTTATTTATCATCTAGATGGAATTTATAGTATCCCCAACATAATTTTTTTGTTACATGATAATTCATCTAACCTTATCTATCCTTTCTTCCTTCACTAGGTAAATCTCCTTAGAGTAAAGCTTCATTTCAGGTGAGTTGATCATCACGTTCACCCCTAACCAACCGGAATCTAGAAATGTGATCTCATTATTACTAACAAACACATTGTTGTATAAGACCCATATATGAAATAGACATCTTTCTTGATTGTGTCTGACAGGAACATATAATAAACATCTTTCTTGATCATGTCTAACAGGAAAAATCATCTCTGTGTCAATCAATGCAAATTTATGTTACCAAACGTTAGTGGCAGCAAAGAGCGCACTCGATCTCAAAGTGATCAAGGGGATAAAACTGACAAATTCCCTCTAAACTAATAGTATAACAAAAGGCAGGATAGTTGTTCTTGTGTGCTCTAAACCAAATGACTTTGTCGTGATTGTTAGAGTACACAAATGCACACTTCAAATTTCTTTTCTGTTTGCAAACAACTAAAGTTACTAGTATATGTGAATGCCAAAAGTTATATGCCCAGCATCACAACCACGGTCATAATGGTCTTTGTCTCTCCAGTTTCACTTTCTTATACCCATATAAGGTCTAGCCTTTCACTTAGCACATTTTATTGATTAAGTATTATTACAGAGCCATATCACATCTCAATTGTCTTTAAAGCACGAAGAACTCTGCACCATATTGTGCACTTTGCATGGACTGTTTCTCTGCCCACTTTATTCAAGTAACTAACTACTGCTGACATGAGAAAGGTAGTTCACCTTGTTGTTGCAATTCATATAGAACTGGCAGCAGTGATCAATGTCCTTAAAGTAATAGGAATCAATGTCCTTAAAGTAATAGGAAGTAAACATTTTCAGCCCACTTTTGGGATGAAACACTTTACTTTCAAAATTAACAAAATTACACTATTTTCCCTTTTCTTTTCCTCCTTAAGTGAAACATTTTATATTTCTTTTCATTTTCTTTCCTTTTCTTCCTTAATCGAGACTCGAGAACACAGTAAAAGAGTATACTTGTAATGTTAATTTTTAATCGCCTCTTGATTATAAGATCCTACCGTAACTATATATTGAGCAAAGAATTTACCCAACTATGAACAACAACACACAATAACATTAATCAACAGAATAAATCATATTTATGACAAATATATGGGATAATGGAATTGTAGTTTAATTTTCACAGTAACTCATCCCCGAATCATTAGTAACTAGTCACGGACCCATTTAGTATACAAACTCATAGTATACGGTTTCCTCAATTCATTTGGTTCGTTCGGTCATCAGTTTGGGTTAAGTGTCCTCAATTCATTTGGTTGGTTCAGTTTTAAACAAAAATAATTTCAGCTTTGTTTCGGTTTCAATTCAGTTTGATTTTCTATATCTTTGATTCGGTAACATACCAACATTCATAACACTATCACACTCAAACTTAACCAACTCAATCACACCCATAAATCTATAACCCCTGTTTCGAATGTCAATTGTAGTATGGCAACTATGCCATTAAAAAATGTGGGTAAAGGTATATGAATATTTGAAGTGCCAGGGTATAAACGTAATTTCACATTCTATTGCAGTAGATTTAATACAGTAAAAATTAAGGCCCGTTTGGTTTGGGGGTAAAGAATGAGTTTTGGGATGATGTGACATTAATAAATCACTTGGTTTGAGTTTTGGGTTAAGCAACAATATTTGACACCTTCAAATAAAGGTTTTCACCAAAGTCACGTATGTCCACTGGTTTTCTGACATTTTGTATAGTTTACTGACAATATTCAAAAAGTCAAACAATTTTTTTATTTTTATGAACTCCTAGCCACATGTTTTCACAAAGTAGAATAATAATTTTATTTCTTATACTTCCATATTTACTATTTTATTATTTATATAATATATTTTATTTAAAATTTATTATAAAATATATATAAATAAATATATATTCTCTCTCCTAAACCAACTTCAAATCCAAAAATCCTATACCGAATCCAAATCCGAATCTAACCCCACTTATAAACCAAACGGACCCTAAAAGACATAGAAATTAAACCCAATTACCATAATGAACTTTATATAGAGTGGTTTTACGAGAATGAACTCTTTTTATATATTTTACGAGAATGATCAATATATGTCACTGTCAACTTAGGACATGTAAATTAGGAATATTTTGAAGTAAAATAATAAAACAAAGAGAGAGAAACATGTAAATTGGGACAAAAGGTGAAGAGGCCGGTAGTAACAGAAAACATCCTATGCTACTTTTTTAAACAAATGGGCAAGACCAAGGCTTCACTTTTTCCATCTCAACCTTTTAGTTCTTTCTTTTATAATCATAACACCAGTTCACATAAAAACACATCCTTTTGTAGTTTCAACCTTTTGTAGTTTCAAATAATCGTAGCAGCGAGGTATATATAAGAATTTACATTAATCTAAGAATTATTTGTGGCTTATGAAATGAGCAATCATGAACAAACCTTTTCTAATTAGGAACAAACCTTTTTCTTCAATAAAAAGAAAATGAAGAGCGTGACTGAAATAAAACAAGGCACTTGTATCCTAATTTGGGATGAGCTTCTTTCAACTATATATACAATAGTAAGAAAGAAAATGTTTTATAAACTTGATAAAACTAAATAAGAATTAAACTATTTACCAATACCAGTTTATGTTTAAAGATAATGATTTAAAGTGCCACTTTCATACAAACCCTTAAGCGAAAGCATCTTTCACAAACACTTTCGTTCAATCTTTCACGAACACTTTAGTTCAACAAATACGAAAAGTGAAAAAGAAATTAAAAAACAACAAACTAATCTATTCTCTAAAGAAAAAAAATAAATACAAAATAATCTTTTATATAATAAAATAAAACCCCTATTGGAATTTTTCCATTTCAAAAAAATCAATTCATTCTTTTTTTAGTAATAATTTTTTTATTCTGATTTTTTAGAAAGTGTTTTAATTATCAAAGTAACCTTAAATATTTCTATATTTATCAAAAAAAAAAAATGTATAAAAAACGTTTTTATACTCAAATATTAAAAGGTATAAAATTACACATGGGTTGCAGGGTCATTTTTTGATAATTTCATGTCAAAAGTGTAAAATTTTATAAAAGCGGAACTCCCACCCACAAACACACCCACAAATCCATTCCCACAATTACCATGGAAAAAAAACACACACACTAACCTAATAACACTATTCAACTTGATGAACCTGTTCTTCAATCCTAATAACCTAATATGACACATTAATCTTATTCAATCCTCTTCTTCAATTCCAAATGTTACAACTGATCCATGTGATTTTCTGTGGTTGTAAGGTCTGAGATAAGATTTGTATTCATCATTCAGGTATATATTTATCTTAATTGTTTGTATTTCACTCTGTTTGTGATTAATTTTTGTCTGAATTATGGTTACTTATTCATTGATTATAGGGCTGGGAAGACATCTCTTATGAATCGGTATCCTTTTTTCACATTGCAGGTCTAATTCATTCCGAGTATCTCTTTTGTCTTCATGTAAAATAGGTAAAGGTGATCTGATAAACTACCATATTTTGTTTTGTTTTGTTTTGATTTGTTGGTGTTCAAAATTTTTTTAATAAGTTGTAGTTGTTTAAGAAAGTTTTTACATATTGTAGGACTTAAGTGTTAATTTTTTTTTTTGAAAAAAAACCTCCATACCAGTTTATAGTGTATTACAATAACAATTAGAATCGTAATAGGACACCTAAACTAGAACCAGCTTAAAACATTATATAAACTCAATTGATACCCCAGCAATGAATTCACAGATATCTACATCTCATTCAATAAAACTCAAGAAATCATCAGGTTTTCTTTTTCATATCGGTAGAAACATATTTATATGTATTAAACATCTTATTCATCAGCTTTTCTTTTACATCGTCGTTGCGGGAACCTTAAAACTTGAACTACCATTATGAATTACTGTTTCTTTTATTTGTTAGTTGTTTTGTAAATTTAGGTTAGTTGTTTTTAAAGATTGTCAGTTTGATTAAGCAAAGACGAATAAGATTTAAGGCTATGAGTTACCATCGATTATGACACACCACAGATTGTTAGTTTGTATTAAAAAAAAAAAAAAAAAAAAACGTATAGGTTGCCAAAATTTAGGATACTGAATTTGCCATTTGTCATTGATTGTTGTTTTGTATTATTATTTTTTTGTATGAGTCATTGATTATGATTTAATATTATTAGTTGTTTTTAGGTTAGTCAATTATTTAATTTTAGAACAAACACTAAAGAATTTCAATTTAGGTTAGTTGTTCTAATATATTTAGCTATATATAGTTTGATTAGCTAAGCTGTGTGTCCCGTTTAAGTTAGAAGGCCATCGGAATAACACGAGCAACTCTATTCTTAGATACTTGAATATTTTAGTGTCTCCCAGAGTAACCAAATTAGCTTTTTATCATCATAAGTCTTCTGAGTTAAGAAACGGGTCAACACTGGTTATCTTTTATATAAGTCAAAATACAGCAGGCCATTATATTTAGCTACTGAATTTAGTAGTGTTTGGGATTGTTTAAACTACTGAATTTATGGGTAGGTGTTTTGGACTATTTTGACGTATTGGCAGTAGAAGGATAAGTATAAGGTTTATGGTTTATACCATGCTCATGTAATAGATAAACAACAATTACATGTTTTAGTATAAGGATAAGTATAATTTCAAATACCCCAAAAATTATCATTTTTTATTTTTATAAAATGATTTTGATTTTTGGTTTACGATTTTCTAGCATAGAGTTGGCTTACTGGACATGGGTTAGACAGAAGAGAGAGGAGCTTAAGTCCAATGATTTGCATGAACTTTGTAGGGGGCTTCAAACTGCTTTAGGCACTACAAAATGCCAGGTTAGTTCGGATTTTTCCATGCATTAGATTTTATTCTATCGTGTGAAACAGGCATGTTTTATGTCTTTGAACCTGAGTATGCCAAAGGATTTAGTATTTTTGTGTTGAATAATAAGATTTAACATATGTTTATGTTTAGTTATTGTTATTGATTAAATGTGAATTGATGTGGTAGGATACGTAATGAAGGAGCTACTAGAAGAGATAAGGAGAAATGTTGTCATGTAGACATGTCCATCTTCCGCTGACGAGGCAAATGTCACGTGTACTTGATCGACATCGCTCATGTTTGTAGGTGATATTTTTAACCAGAATATTGTTACGTATTGGTTTTAATCTTCTATATAATTTTGATGTGTTTAGTACATGTTTGGTAAAAACACTAACTACGTGCTTATTTTACTTTCAAATAATTTGTTACAAGCTGTCAGTTAGTCCATTTATTCAAGGATTTTTTATTAAGTTTGAGTATTGGAATTGTTATGAATGTTGTATGATATGAACCCGTAAGCAACCCCGCACAAGATAAACTAGCTGCTCAAAGAGCTCTATCTTTCCTCTTGAATTGGTAAGTCCACAGTTGCATTTGTATCTTCTGATGTTCATTCTCTGATCATCATAATATATTGAATTTGTTGCATATTCGAAAACATTTTGAGTAAAGTGATTATCTGTGTTTTTCTTAGAGATAACTCACAGTTTTGGAAACACGTTATCTATTATGAATATGTTATCTGTTACGTAAAGCAAAGAAACGCGCACAATCAAAGCTTCCATAGTCTTTTTGTACCGGTATAACCGACTTTCGAAACGTTTAAGTGAGTCTTAACCTTCAATCTTCAATCTTAATTTCCGGATTTTCGTTTTTATACGCTACAATTTAGGGGTTTTTTGTGATATGTTATTTGTGATGTGAATTTTAAATTTTGTTATTTAATTTGATGAATTAAGGTGTTAGTTATGATGTTTAGTATTTATGCATACCAACTGTTTGTTTTATGCGTTAGTTAAAAAAGATGCTTCCTAATAGCATATGAATAATGTATTATTATAAAGTTTGTTCATTTTGCATTAATTTGATGGTCAAATGTTTGAAATTGTTCGATTAGGTTTATGAGGAGAAATTTACAGCCGATTTGAAAAAGAAGATTAAGAAGTTGCAGAGGTATGGGGATCAGATTGAGACATGGATTCAGTTAAGTGAATTCAAGGATAAAAAGGTTGCACCTGTTGTGGTGTGTTTATTAATATGTAAGTGTATTTCGAAGTGGTTTACATTTCTTATGTTGTCTTCATTAATAAGTGTAACTCAGAATGGTTTAAATGTTTTATTTTGTCTAAATGATCTTTTATGTAGCTTCACTTAGTTGTGTAGTTGAAGGACATGCTTGGATGCCTAGATTTGAAAAGCTTCATACTAACGTATTATTTTCTTCGGATCTCAGGTACTGATTTTTAAAATCATGGTAATCTTTTGGTGAAATTTTATAAATTTATTTGTTAACTCTATGTATATATTATGCAGGAATCTATAAGTGGATTTGCAAGCTCAGGATCGTGCTCATAGACGCGGAATCAAAATGCCTTGTAATTTTGAAAATGGCAGACCATTCATAATGGAAAGGTGTAGTTTCTTACTTTCTTGAATTCAACCTTATTTGCTTTCACAATTTTTTTAAACTTATTGTAATGGTTTCAGATGGGGCTTATCTAAACACCTACCTATAATCGGTTTTCTAGCCTTTGTGCACTTGTCTGTAAATTCGATATATGAGTCTGATAAAGTTAACTTGAGGGTCATTCATGAAGTTATTAGATGTGTTGTGGGAAGCAGTATCCACAGGTCAAGTTTTATCGTTGTATCAGGGGCTTGGAACTAAGAACTTGCAATCATTTATTGCACAGTTTGTAAACTTCTTTGAATATAGCTACTAAAGCTTATAACTACTAAAGCTATATCTTAACATTATCATTTCTCATGTTGCCTCTAGATACAGCATCATCACAAATGCAGACAAGTGCGTTTGAGAGATCAAAAGGGCTTTGGGCAAAGCTTACAGAAGGCAGTTGGAGTGAAGTATTTGATGGGCTTGGCATCTCCTTACTTCTAACTTTCAACCCTGCAATTCAGGTATGTTACCTATCCCTATAAATGAAATAATTAGCCAATTAATTTTTTCTTTTAATAATTTGTGTAACTGTTATATTGAATTGATGTGTTTGTTGCTTAGTGACTTTGCAAAGTTATGTATTAATATAGTTTAGGATATACCAGTAGCCTTTGTCTAGAGTGAATATGGTGATAAAAATAACGCAGTGGAACTCTAACCCGTTTATTTTTAAGAGATATGTATGATAGCCTACTATGTTTGCAATTGCTTATTAGAATAACTACTTTCAGGTAGGTCAAGCCACCTCCTCAAAATCATACTTGATATAAATGTGTAAAAAAGTTGGGGAACTATTATAGTAATGGAATGCTAGCATAGTTTATCTTGCCATTTTACATTATCAGGAAACAGAGCATGTCACATACCAATGTGGTTGATATTGGCAGCAAATAGGTTTAATAGTAAGTTTCAGATCACTTTTGTTTTATGAATTAGGTGGATACCATTAAAAAGTTATGCACCACTTTCTTAGAGAGTATGTTATAATGTTTCAAGGCATCTTATATGTGTTAGGATAACAAGTCAACAAGTTTTGCTTCGTTCGAGAAACCTTTTGTTGGATGTGTAACATCTAGACTTTGATATAAGAAATACTACGTATCTCTTAGACTTCTTATATGAAACTTATACAATATACATCTTTTTGTTGCATTTTTAAGATGTCTTTTTTTTATTGCCATGAATACTTACATATATTAACCTTATATCAGGCATTCGCATGCCATTTTAATCTTTACCACTATCAAAAAGTATAAACAATAAACTTTGTCTTGGTTACCTAAGACATATTCATCTTGATATTTTCTATTTTCTCTAGGTAATTAAATGGTATCCCTCTTTTTATTAGTTTCACTAGCTTAATATGTGAAGTATTGTTGATAAGCCAAAAAAGTGGAAATTGTTAGACCACCACAACTCGAGTATTATTCAAAGATTGGATACAAGTTGAATTTTTTTACCTATCGAAGTTACTCTAACGTTAAGCAATGAAATTTTTTATTATTTTTATTTTTTTTTATTTTTTTTTATTTATTTTTTTTTTTAAATTTAATATGACACTTGAAAACCGTTAAACTCAAATAGTTGCCCTAAATGAAAACTTGATTTTTTTTAGAGTTTGGTATCTTATATTGGTGTAAACAGCTCATATTTTTTTAGAGTTTGATATCTTAATTGCAATATGGTTTAACTTATGTATGTTTTCTTATGCAAGCTGCCCTAATGCCTAATCTCTTTTGACCTTACAAGTTGTTAAAATTTCTCTTAAAATTATTACACATACAATTTTATTGTAATTAAAGAGTAAATTTTGAATCATTTTTGGTAGGTGTGTGTTATTTCATTGTCTTTAACCTTAAATTATGTCATCATGGTTTTGTACTATATTTAAGCAACTAAAAGACACATTTTTAGGCTTTATCATCTTGAAAGGGAGAAAATTATCACCAAAGGGTAGGGGTCGTTGGATTCACGGGGCGTGGAGTTGGGTTTAGGAATGGTGTAAAGAATCGAGGGTAGGGAAGATGATGAATAACTATGATGTCGATCATCTAAATTGTTTAACAAATGTGAATGTGTCTCCAACATGTAGGGATACTTGAAAATGGAACTTGAAGGCTGATGGTGATTTTACAGTAAAAAAACTTACTTCCATAATAGAAGACCGAATCATAAGTCAAATGCAAGGGAATCATGAAACGGTATAAAAAGTTGGTTCCAACAAGGATTAGCGTATTCATTTGGAGAGCTACAAAATGGGGATTATCGCTGAGGGTAAAGTTAGATAAGTTTGTCATTGATTTAAACACAAAGTTGTCATTGTTGTGATGGCCAAGCTGACAGTTCCATTTACCCAAACAAAATGATGTTAGACGTTATATTAAAGGAAGTGATTGACGCACTCCCAATTTTATTAGGACACTATACTTTATACTTAAAGTACAATGGCCTAATGCATACTATGGAGTATCCTAATAAAAATTGGGAGTGTACCAATCACATCACTTATATTGTTTGTTAGACACTTGTGGATCTCCATATATCTATGTAAAAGAAACACATCATTGAATATGAATGAGATTGAGTGATAGAGATAAATGGATGTGAAAATGATGCAAAGGGAAAGAGATGCGTGTACATAAAAATGACAAAAAGTGTATATAAAAATGATAATTAACATATTTGTGTTTAGATAGAAAAAATTACACTATTCAAAAATTTAGAAAAAAACCCGTGCGTGCACGGGCATTATAACTAGTTTTTTACTACAACCAATTAGAAGAGGCTATACCACGTGATACTTTCCTAGCCACACAATGAAGTTTGCTGGTAATAAGTCTTACAAAAATACACTACTACTCTTCATCTTCTTTATCACCATTCCGGTAACAATGTTCCACTGTTTCTCAGCTAATTATTTTGTATACTTAAGTTTTCTTTCTTTCTTTCTCAGCTAATTATTTTGATACATGCAGAAATATAGAAATATAAGTATACATGCATGTCGTTTGATACAATAAGTATACATGCATGTCTCGTTTGATACAAGTTATATTGCCACACCCATTTCGCTTGAACGCTCGCCTAGCTCCTCGCGTTTACCACATCCAATTCCTAGACCCTCGCTGGCAACACAATTTCCTCGCCTAGCTCCTCGCCTAGACACACCCATTTCGCACTTCCTCCTCGCCTAGCTCCTCGCGTATACCACCCATTTTGCTTGAACCCTCGCCTAGCTCCTCGCGTATACCACCCATTTCGCTTGAACCCTCGCCTAGCTCCTCGCGTATACCACATCCAATTCCTAGACCTCGCTGGGAACACAACTTCCTCCTCGCCTAGCTCCTCGCGTATACCACTGGCAACACAATTTGGTCCTCGCCTAGGCCACTGATAAAACAATTCAATTCGCATAGTGCCTCGCTTTGCTCCTCGCGTGATAACACAATTCAATTCACCTCGCCTACATCGCGCTTAAACAATCACTTCGCCTAAACCCTCGCGTACAACTCGCCTAAACCATCTTATCTTTGCATCTCGCCTAGTATTTCTTTTACTACATCTAACGGTTAGAAAGTAATTTAGTAATAGATCTAACGGATAATATATAGAATGTTTATTTTGGATAATTTTACATGCGAAGTTTATTTGGGTAAAGGAGTTGAATAAAACGTTCATTTTGGTAATTTGCTCTAGAAATTTACTCATTAATAAAAATTAAAAAGACATTAACTAAGAACATTTTGCAATAATGCATAAATCCATCAACAATTAAAAGATTAATACTACTAGTACTACTTAATTAAAAACACATAGTAAATGTGTGTAAAAACACACACACATCATATATCTTCATTCGATAAGACAGTCACAGTCCATTATAAAATGGTCATATGAACCACAACCAAGACACATTTTACAGTCAACTTTAGCATGTCCAGGTTCACCACAATCTTCACAAACTTGATTAGGACAATACCTATGGCTATGCTCTGCTTGACCACACATAGTGCAAGGTAACTGCTCACATGTTGTTTCGTTATGGTCTCGACTCCTTGGACGTCCACAGATTTCGCAAAGACAGAATTCCTGGGTGTGGCCATTCACTTGACAAAGTGCACAATAAGCAACTTGTTCACCGCCACCTTGTCCTTGACTAGAACTGCCACCACCTTGACTAGAATTGCCAGACATTATATATCCTTGTATTCAAAACTTTAAGGATGTTGTTATAGAATGGAAGAGAGATGGGGGGTAATTTATATAAGGGTAAAGGTAACAACCCATTTTCCAAAAATTGCTAGTATTTCAGAATTTTCATGTAATATAATAAATACGTACGTACAGATTCATTGAGAGATCGAATCAAGTCTCAAATAAATGTTTACTCTACATGATAAGAGGGAGTAGCTAGCATGCAGGAAGAAGAATCAATGAGGGTCAGTAGCCAATGCAAGATTGACACGTTATCTAAGAAACAGGCTACGAGGTCTAGGATGGTTCAGTATTGCTAGCACAATGTCACGGACTTGCCTCATAGATAAAATTTCTGAATTTATTTAATATTTTATTTTTATAATTTTTTTTAAAACATCACTTTACTATCTCTAAACCACTATTTAGTCGTTATTGTTATGCTATAAGCTTTTTTATTTATCTAATTGTATTTGTAGGTAGTGAACTTGTTACTGAATTTTGCTCCCAAAAGCTAATGTATGGTGTTAGTTTTAACCAACTTCGTTTTTGTATGTGTTAAGCGTTCAAGGATGTTCTCTTTCTCGAATCAATGAAGTCGTGTAGGATGTTTTGCAGATCGAGTTTCGAATCCATTGTTCAAAGAGTTACTTCCTTTTATATGCAATGTTTTTTGTTTCCTATGTGTATTTGGTGTGGTTTTTGTTTTCTTCCCTTATTTATTTCTTATAATGCACCATGTATACAGCTTCCTAATACGGAGTAGTTAATTACTAATTGTCAAGCGGTCTAAATGATTTTTTTTTGTCTGGACTACATTCATAACCCACATAACACGACCTGCGATATCTGTACCCAACTAGCCCGGAGTTTATTAGGGTTGGGCATCAAGTAGGAGTTTTCAAAGTTCAAAACCCGCGCGCATAACCTGACCTGTCTAAGGCTTATTCGGGTCGACATACCCGACTAACGTCCTTACCCAACAAATAGAAAACTTTAAATTTACAAATTAATATGAGTAATAATCTTACAATAAACTAAAAACAAGAAAACCTAATGAAGAAATCATAGAGATACATGTGGGCGTCACGGATTCATATGGTTTTGCATCTTGTTTCATTTTGGGAAAAATATTTAATAATGTATTATACTTGTCACGAAAAGTACTTTTGTGTAGCGTACAAAAAAAATAGCCTTTCTACCACCCAAACTCGACTATTTTGTCTTTTTGTACGTTTTTTTCCACCCTCCCAACCGGTCCCTGGTTTAATAATAATTTGTGACTTAAAAAATATTCCACGTATGATAACATCCACACTTCTTCTTCCTCCCCCCACACTCCCACCACAATCTCGCTTTTACACCAACTTTTTGTACGATTTTATCTTTATAATTTGGGTCCATATGTTCCTGTAATCTAAACAAACATACTCACACTTCACTATCAAGATCTCCAAATTGTCTCCTAACCCTAAATCGTCATTCGCTTTTAATATAACTATGATTGTCGCTTTCCATTGTTTGAGGTCGATCAAAAGGTATATTCCAGCTGCTATACATATATTTAATTTAATTGTATTAATTTATTAGAAACAGAACATTGTTTTTTAGGGTTTCGTAAATTAGGGTTTTCATTTCATTTTTTCTATATTTTCAGGTCTGATGGATGTACCACTTGATTTGGTGTTTAAGATACACTATAATGGGGTATTCATGTTTGACCCCTTAAGGTATGACTATGGTAGGGAGATTGTAATGGAGGCCTCATCCAGTGATAGGATTATGTTTAGCCCATTGTTAGATATTTTAGTTGCTAAGGTTTAGCAAGATAAATGGGGTTTGTTCATGTGCATTCCTGAGTTAGACATTGATAGTGGAGGATTGAAAATAATTGAAAGGGATGCTGATGTTCATGCCTTATATGATTTAGCCGAAAAGTATAAGACCGTAAATGTGTATGTTGCTCATTCACCCCAAAACCTAGCAGGTTACTATCACATTAACTTGACTTTAGAAAGTTCTAATTCTGAAGTCACCTCAAAAAGAAAACATCATGAAAAATTGAAAAAGGATGCTGGTAATATGTCTTATGAAGAGTTGGTTGCTTGGGCTGAGGAAGAAGCCCGCTCCCATTGCTTAAGGTCCCCTCCATTTAAGGATAGGGCACTAAGAAAAGATTTTGAGGGTAAGGTTAGTTTCACTAGGGTGTGGAGTATTGATGATGACTGGTTGAATGATTACCCACACTTAACTGAAGATGAGGTGTATAAGGAGGTCAACGAACAACCTCAGAACATAGCAGATGAGGTTGCAGTGAATGATGTTGTTGATGAGGTTGCGGTGAATGATGTGGTTGATGAGGTTGAGAACAATCAGGCTCCACATGTTGATAATATGGATGTTGATGGTGAAACTGATGGTAACATAGATGACATGGTGCTAGCTAGGCAGAAGAAATTAGATAAAGGAAAGGGTGTTATGAAAGGGAAAAATAAGCAAACCAAAAAGGGTGTCCCTAATATTCCTAGGACTACCGGTATAACCATTAGAGAGAATTGTAATCCTCATGTATCCTCATATTCAGATACCGAAAGTGAATATTTGAATGATAAGAATGTTGATGACTCATCTGATTATGAGTCTTTTGACTCTGGTTGTGAAACAGACAAGTCATTTGATTATCTTAGTGATGGGGAAGATGAGGTCATCCAACTGAGAAAGCGCTTATTACAAAACAAACACACAACCATCTGATGATCAAGAAGATGAACAACAACAACCATCAGATGACAATGACACCCCTGTAGTCGATGATGGACCGGGACCTTATGGTTTAGGACCACTAATTAGGGAGCATGAAAAATACATGCTTGGTTTGACAAAGCAGTTAAAGGGTAATGGAGTTGGGTTGACAGATCCGTTTTCTGTTGTTCAGAGATCGGAAAAAGACGACAACTACCCTGTCTATGACCAAGATACTCATTGGCGACTAAAGAAACCAACGGTAATTCTATTATTTTTATTTGAGAATTTTAGTTTCACTAGAATTAACATACAATTAATAAGGTTTCCTTTTAACTGTTGTATTCATTTCCTTGATTTTGCAGCTTGGCCAAAAGTACCCAAGTGTTGAAAGTTTCAAAGAATGTCTTACCTTTTATGCGGTGGCCAATGGGTTCTCATTGTGGTTCGAGAGGAGTGAATCAACTAAGGTTATAGCCAAATGTGGACAATGGAAGGAGACCCTTAAAGATCCTGTTAAAGGAAAACAAACTTGCAATAAAAAGTATCCATCTGAAACAGCTGGGAATTCACAATGTTCATGGAGGTGTTATGGGAAGATGCTAAAAGATGAAGCAACATTTCAGGTTATTTCTCTCAAGGATACTCACACTTATGTTCGTAGTTTCCATTATGGTAGGCTAGTGAATTACAAGTGGATAGGAAAGCAATTTGGAGACAAGATTAGGATGAACCCAAATATTAGTATCAACAACATAGCTGAGCTAGTCTTAAAGAAATACAAATGCCATGTAAGTCGTACACAGTGTAAGAATGCTAAGGCTTTTGCTTTGAATGAAAGGGATGCGACTATCCAGGAAAAAGGCAAGCCTGGGAGGGCTAAAAAGAAACAACATGTTGAAACAGTTGAAACAGATTTGGTTGATGATCATGATATTCCAAGGTTTGTACACTCAGAAATTAATGAGTATGAAATGGGAGCAACAAACCTGAGAGGAAGGTTTAGTGATGGTAGAGTATTCTATTTGCCAAAAATGGGTTTGAGGAGAGGAGGCCATGCTCATAGGGGTGGACATTTGAAGATGCGGGGGGGGGGGGGGGGTAAGACTAAAAGGGGTAAGGTAATTCCAGCAGAGAGAATAGGTAGGATGGGAACATGGTTAGCAATGGATGGTGCATGCTCTGATAGTATTGAGGACGAGCATAATTTCAATTCTTCTATGCCGGGCAGATGTACTTCACCAGAAAACAATGAAAACATAGCAGGTAAATACTTTACTTTTCTTTGCTTTGTATTATATTTATTTGCAGTAAGTATAGATATATTACTTACAAGTAACTGTAAATCTGATTAGGTACCCAACAATCTGAAGTAGGAGGATCAAATGCAGGCAAAAGAAGTGTTGTGACTAGGTCTGCAACAACAAATGAAAGTCAAATTCTTGAAACAAGGACAATAAGAGCTGCTAGAGGTAAATCCATTAGAGGTGGAAGGGGCACATTATCAAACAGGGGTGGTAGATCTACATCAATGGTTACCAGACAAACTAGATCAGCTGAACCACAAGCTGTGCAACAGCAAGGTATGGCCCAACCTTTGTAACAACCAAGACAAAGAGCTGCTCCTCAATTGCTTCCACCCAGAGTTCCAAGTCAAAGAATTCTTCAAAAAAGATTGTCTGCACCACTCACTGGACCTGGTTCTAGTGTGGACAATGAAATAATTCTTGACTAGAAGATTGAAAGAACATGTATGCTTGCACATATTTTGTCAAATGTTCTATCTTGTATGTGCAGAAACTATGTAATTAGTAGGACATGTATGTGTAATTATTATGCCCTGTTTTGTTCATGTGAGGGCCTAGTTGATTAGGGACAGAAACAGTAATAGTGCAGCAAATATTGCCACTATGAAGCTTCGTAAGATATGTGTTGTAGTGCTGCATTTCTTGCCACTACTAAGCCCTATTTTGTGTATTTGAGGGCTATCTTTGAACATTAGGAATGATGTGTTCTGGTTTTAACAATGTAAGCTGCTTTTGCAGAAACAATATGTTATGAAAGAACATATTTTCATGTTATTGTCTTTCTGGGCTAAGTTGATTCATTTGTTTGCTGCAATTTAGTTATTCTCATTATGGGCATATGCTCATTTGTCATGAACCATATATACTAAGCCCTTTGTTTGCTACAACAATATTAACAGAAAACTTAAATAAAACATTAAACAACTACAACCAATCCATTAAGATTTCATAACAACTACCATTACAATACAATGACATGTTCAAAAGCAGAAGCAGAAATGCATATTACAATAACAACTATTTTCTAATGGATAATGCAATGAACAACATTAGCACAATCATGAAACTGGTGGAACAAACAAAAAACATCTCATGCACTTTTCCTTTGACCTTTAAGTTATTCACTTCTTTGCAAAGGATATCCATTGATGCTTCAACAGCAGGCTTGGTTGAAATCACATTTTGAGCATCAACTTGGTGTGTAATGTTTTGAAGGTTGCACTCCAACATTTGATTGTCCTTATACATCTTCAACATAAGGTCTTTGTAGTATTGTGATGGTAACTCATCATCAAGAAATCCATACACCTCACATTTTTTATCTTTGTTCTATTGAAGTAAAAAAAACAAATGTGAATAACAATTAACTACAACAATTTATACAAATGATTTGAAATACGAAATTTACACGGACTGGACAAGCTTTGAACCTTCGACCTGGATTTTCAGGCGTCCATGCCACTTGTTCATAAATTGGGAACTTACATATACAATGTGTCATACGGGCTATTTCTTCTTTAGTATATCTCTTTCGATAATAACGAGATGAGGAACTTGATGAAGCCATTGTCTTGTAATTTTTTGTGTCAATTTGAAAGTGGTGAAAAATTAGGTTTAGGGTACATACAATGGTGAAGAGGGGAAAGGGTAAAGTGGAAGTGGAAAAAATAGGGGGGGGGGGGGGGGATTAATATACACGTTTTGCAACAAAAAATAATAATAATAATAATAATAAAAAACGTGGATTTAACCTGCTGAGGTGGACAAACTGGTTGGGAGGGTGGAAAAAAATGTACAAAAAGACAAAATAGTAGAGTTTGGGTGGTAGAAAAACTATTTTTTTGTACGCTACACAAAAGTACTTTTCGTGACAAGTATAATACATTATTAAATATTTTTCCCTTTCATTTTCATTATGTTACATATACATACAATTATGAAAGAGGTGTCTTTGAAGCAAACTATTCTACGTGTCTACATTTATTTATTCTTTATGAGGTGTCTTTGAAGCAAACTATTCTACGTGTCTACATTTATTTATTCTTTATCAAATCCAAAATCGATACTATTATTTGTGTATGGTGTTTAAATAAAAAGAGCGTGCAATAACTATTAGTTACGCAACAAATTTTTGGCTAATTACTTTGCTTACCAACTAAATTTTTGTAAGTACTTAAGTTTGGTTCATTTCTGGCTAAACGCAATAATATCAACAAAAAAAGATCTGAAAAAAAAAAAAAAAATAATAATAAAATAAAATAAAATAAGACAAGAATTTGAGGTGGTTTTGGCTAATAGTTTCTTTATCCATCATTTGCTATTGGGCCTAGTAGGCCTGAAGGAGTCCCATTCGATCATCAACCGAACATTCCCAGTTTGTGAACTTGAGAAACAGTATAGATTTATCATTCATAGCTCATCTACGGCTATCTTGTTTATCTAAACAAGGTACAACACTATTCGTCTGTTAAAGCGTTTTATACTAAGTTACTTTATATGTAGTGTTACGATGTGAGAGTTGTGCGAAATTAAAGCGAATGATGAATCGGATAAATTATGTTGTAATTTGAGCTGATCTGCTTTGTGATTGTGTGTTTAGGTTTAAGTGTATCTGATTTAGTCTGTTTTGTTAACGATTAGACTGTCTGATTTAGGTCTGTGTTTGTGTGTTCGTGATGAACATGTACTATATTATGTGAGAAGTACTCTATGCGTAGGGTGAACATGTCTACGACGATGAATTATGTGAAAATTGAGGCAGATGAAGCTCTATGATTGTGAGTTTAGGATTAAATATAATTTGTGTTTTATAACAACAAATTATAGATATTTTAAACATCGATGACCAATCGCTAAACATGGCAAATTTAACTAAACCAATTATGGCAAACAACATTAATAAATAGAGTATTTAAAAAACCTGGTTTTGAACGAAGACAATGACAAAAGACATATAGACTTTAACCTAATTCCATAGCTTATAACCCCAAATCCTTAATCTCGTCCTAATTTAGTAAAAACCTGCGAATGTCCAAATACGTGTGCAGAGTGCGCGAGTTGTTCAATAAGAAAGAAATATACGCCAGTTCATAAAAGATGGTTTGATTTTAGGTAAACCGCATTCAAACCATTAACAACAACAACAACTCAAATAACATCTCGTAATAAGAAATAAACAAATTTCTTTACTTGGAAAATATTAACAGATACAGATTTCTTAAAAACAAAACAAAGATTGAATTTAGAAAAAACCAATCAATCATAACAACAACACCAAATATAGAAAGAACAAAACAAAGAGAACACAAAGATTGAAGGGTTATGTCCTTTTATGTTAACCGTAACATGCTTGTTGAAAAATTGTGAGTCAAACCCATGTATTTAAAATTTCTTCACATATTCGTCTTCAAAAATTCATCTTGAGCTACAATTTTACAAAATGGCGAGAAATGAACAATGGTTTGAGAAATGGAAATAAAATATGAAAATGTCGTTAAAGAGAAAGAAAAGTTTCTAGCCAGCCGAACCAAGTATTCAAACTAAGATAAGTGTATGATCAATTTCTGCTCTTAGTAAATGAATAATGTCAAAGTGTATCTGCACTTCAAGACTTCCATTGTGCAGGCGGCGATCGAGCAATAAAAGGAAATAGACTAATTAATCGTCTTTTCTTCCATTTTCATGTGGTTGAATCTTGAATAATTGCCTTTGAATAATGTATGTAGTACAATAGGAACAATATGAATATCATTATTTAAGAATAGCTACCTGCATATGAGAAGTATCCATCAAGATAAGGTGTAATCATAGATAAACTTTTCAGGTGATTTCCTACACATCGGACAAGTTGCATTCAACTTAAGCCACTCGTCTACACAATCAGCATGAAAATAGTGATTACATTCGGGGATTGTTCTTAATGCATCTCTAGGTTCATATTTTGTAAGACATATTGGGCAAGTGTCATAGTCGTCCTTAGGTAGTCTTCGACTTTCTCCAAGAATTGTTGTTTTGTAAGACTCAATTGTTGACGTATCTAATCCCGGTGAGGAATCTGGTCGTTGAGAGATTGTAACAGAGAATGTATCAATATTTTGATGCATACTCTCATTGTACTCCCATGCTTTTTTAGCAATATACCATACCACTATAAGGACATATATAAATATCGTTATGCCAATGCCTACGATCGTTCCATGCTTAGTACTCCTCCGCTTACCTATATCTGAAAAATTCACAATCAACAAGGAAGATGTATATAGTCATGATATATGGTACATTATGCCAAAGATCGGTTTTAGTTGAGCTCACTTATTTATTTATGAAGTTGAGATCGCTTATCAAACAACTGGCATTATGTAAAAGCTAGCAAGTTGCTAGAACAATGTTACAAAGAGAGCAAAATTTTGTGACTCACCTCCGTTATATCCCAAGCAAGTAGTTTCACCATAACTGCCTTTGAGTTCACACATTCTACCTTCAATCTCACAAAATCTACAAAACGGCGTAAACCACCTCAACTCTAGTTCCTCCATAATGCCACCATACCACCGAATCGGTACTGAGATCATCCCTATATCCTGACAATTCGCGGGTGTCTTTCCTTCAGGAATCAGTCCATTCCGTAAAGCGATAACTGAGTGATTTGCACTATTTAGACATGGTAATGACATTACATGGGACTTGTCACTGGACTTTATCCAGGAACAATTGTAAAACCTATAACTCTGCACGCTTTTAAAATCGAAAGGTGTTCCTGTTATATTAAAATCGCCAATGCTGTTTGATTGGCAGAATTGAGGGTTAATGTAGACGATCTGCAAATCAAAATGCTATAACATGTAAATGATGTTTCTAAGTATTTTAGTGCATGGACAGTGTCTAATTATGTTCATGCAAGAAGTTAAATCTGCGACAACTTAAAAAGTTGTGCACACTGATGCAAACAGCATTCGAAATTTTAGTAATCAAACAACATACCTGTGCACCATACCAAATTTTGTTGACAATGTATGAGCGAGTGGGCGTCAAGTGTAGGATTGTTTTATTTTGCTCGTTACACGAGAGATCAAAGCCAGGGAACCCGCAAGCTGATGGTTGTCGATCACGGATACGAAAAGGAAACCGTACCTGAGGTCCGGTAGGACTACATAATGCAGGACGACAGTCGTCATTGTCACCGAAGATAGATTTGGACAAGAACAAAAAGAATAAAATTGTTAAAGCTATCTTATCCATAGTGTTGCCAAGTCTCTGATGTTGATTAAACATTTTAGCGTAGTATAGATTTATGATTCGTCCCGTGACTTTTGGTTGATATTGTTTATAGCCCCTTACTAGAAATGCACTTTTTTAAGTCATTTACTAGTTATAATAACCGCGCACGAGCGAGGGTTTTTTTTTTTTTTTTTTTTTTTTTTTTTTTTTTTTTTTTTAATTTTTTGAATCATATATTTTTATTTATTAAAAAACAAATAATTTAATCTTTGTTTTGTTTGTTTTATCATGTTTAATTATAGTTTTTTTTATTAAAGATAATTATTTAAAAATTTTAATTCTATTATTAATTGTATTTTATCTATATTTTTTGTATTTATCTTCTACTGTGTTATGGATAAATATAAAATATTACTACCTCCGTCTCAAAATTATTGTCCAAATTTCCATTTTGGGATGTCTCAAATTAGTTGTCCACTTTTATTTTTAAGTAAAAACTAGATAATATAATAAAGGAATATTCTTTTTAAGTGGTTGAAAATAAAAGTAACCCCACTTTTATTAAATTTTGTAATTTTTGTCTCTTGATAATGGGGAGGGAGTACCTAATAAGAAAATAATTTTTTTTAAAATAAAATTATTAATAAATAAGGTATGAATCCATTTTTTTGAAATGAAAAATTCCCGATAGGGGTTTTGTTTTATTATATAGATTTTGCGAAGGGTAAATTTATATATAAGTGCATTTATTTGTAGCGGTTTATTAGTATGGTTTTATAGAAACTCAATGCTAAAATGTGGATTGTAAAACCGAAACAAATAAGATTTTGCTAGTCATAGCTATTAGACTTATAATTAAGTTAATTATAATCATAAAAACATCATATAATAAACCGAGATAAATCACTTTATGTATCTTCTTTTTTCTTTCTTAAATTTCAGTTTAGTTATTTTATCTTAAATTTGATAAAAAAGCTTGTGTCCCAATGGTATCACATGTTGGGTGAGAAGCTCTCAACAAAATGGTTGTAAAGTTCATGTCCTACATAGGACATTTGAGATAGATTTGTGATAGAAATGTTGTGATATAGTTAAAATTTTCGTTCTAAAAAAAGATAATAAATAAATAAAGTTATTGGAAGGTGTTGACCAGGCTAGGTGTAAATGAAAAGCGATGAATGTGGCATTGTTAGGTGAACGTGGGGTTGTATGCATTGGGTAGGTAGCATAGTCACCGGTGGCCTAATGGGTCTAGGCTCAAGTTTTATGAATTATTTGTAGGCCTTGTATGTCGAGAGTGGGCGTGTGCCTCGAATTGATTGTGCTGAGAGTAATGTGATTATGTGATCATGATGAGCGGCATCGTGGAGGCATGTCTAACAGGAAAAATCATCTCTGTATCAATCAATGCAAATTTATGTTACCAAACGTTAGTGGCAGCAAAGAGCGCACTCGATCTCAAACTGATCAAGGGGCCAAAACTGACAAATGTATAACAAAACGCAGAATACATAAATGCACACTTTAAATGTTCTTTCTGTTTACAAACAGCTAAATTATTAATATATGTGAATGCCAAAGGTTATATGCCAAGCATCACAACCACAGTCATAATGCATGGTCTTCGTCTCTCCGGTCTCACCTTTCCTCTACCCATATATGGTCTAACCTTTCATTTAGATTTTTTTTTTTTTTTTTTTTTTTTTTTTTTTTTTTTTTTTTTTTTTTTTTTTTTTTTTAGAGCCATATCACATCTCAATTGTCTTTAAAGCATGAAGAACTGATCACCATATTGTGCACTTTGCATGGACTATTTCTCTGCCCACTTTATTCAAGTAACTAACTACTGCTGGCGTGAGAAAGGTAGTTCACCTTGTTGTTGCAATTCACGTACAACTAGTAGCAGTACGTGATCAATGTCCTTATAAGTCTTTGTGCAGCCTTTATGTCTAACCTTATGTAAGACCGTAGCTTGCTGCTGTTAGGTCACACTTTATGTAAACACAAGTATAAGAATGATAGAAAAGAGATGAGAATGAGAGATGGTTGATTAAGACAATAAGAGAAATAGAAATGAAAGAGTTTTCTTAGAATTATGAATTAACCAACAAGGTAACTAGTTACATATGACTAGTATATATAGGGAAGGAGTAGGGCAACACTCCCTTCCTCCCTATCTTAGTAAAACTAAATGGGCTTAAGGCCCATGAGCTTGCTACATAAGCCTTAAGATTAAATAAACATACAAGCCTTAGCAACCTATTACAAGTAAATGACCGAGACTTGATAAATAGTAAAACTTTGATCCCAACAATCTCCCCCTAAGGGTCGGTCATCACGGTTGCTTGACGTCTTTGTCATTTCTTTATCTTTGACTTTCATAGCTTTAGACGTCTTTCAAGAATCATGAGATAAATCTTTCATCGTTCTTTGTTCTTTGTTCTTTGTTGTTGTGATAGTGATCATGTTATGAAGTTGTCTGCCTTTCGTCACTTCCGCGTCTGTGGTGGTAGTCCGCCATTCCAACATACTCATACATCTTTGAATTCTGACTTATACATGCACGTAGTCCCTTTCTTTCACTTAAGATCTTTAGTCTTTATACTTTGTAGATTCTTCCTTTTGGCGTAGAATCTTTCTTTGAACTTTGTGTTGCTTTGATCTTTGAGGGAGCTTTTGATGACTTCAAGATGCATGTATGAGCATGTGGAATCTGTCGCCATGGAGATGATGTAACCCTGCATGTAAACAGTTAGCAATAAAACAACCGGTACTTACAGATAAGGAATTAGAGATCGTCAACAGCATAGTGTGAAGACTCCTTCTAACCCTTATCAAGGCCGTTCCCATGTCAGATACTCCCGAGGGAGCTTACAAGACCTACTAAGTAGCTCAATGACTGGTGAGTCGCTGGGGATCACTCCACGACTGTAGATCGCTAAGAAACCACCGCAAACACTAAGCGTAACTCACAAGGAGTTACCGAAGTGACCTGCTGTCAGGGCTGTTTGATGTTGACCCTGGCAGGATTTCCGTTCAATCATTGAGAAATACTTATGTAAATTCTCTCATAAACGTTCTTGGCAGATTGCTAAGATCTGCGAAGGACTCGATAATTTATAGCTGGTGTCCATTGATGTAGAACACCAGTTGTAGAAATACTAAGTGTTCCTAAGAGATCTTTGATGTATCTCATGGCTCTAGACTCGAAAAGTGCACACTTAGGTTTCCTATGCGGAGACTAGGGAGGGGTCTCCTGCTTCAATATCAACTATCTCTAAGAGATAAGTCGATAGATTACACTGGTTCCCCGTGAGAATGAAACAAGCTCTTTTAAGAGAACTTGAGTGGCTAGAAGGTTTAGTACATTGCGTCACTGGGTCCATGACGGCTTTTATCTTCAATACCGGTGTCGCCTTAGCAACAACCAGTAGCATATGAATTGAACCCGGTGTCTGCCCTAAGGTTGAACATATGGAGGGCTATTTCTTTTCACCATTTTCTTTACTTTTCTTTTTAATTCTTCAACTCCTTTTTTCCCCTTTCATTCTTTACTCCTTTTATCATATCATACCTAAGGACTTCTAATTCTAACTAATGGTGATGTCCTTGGGTAGATCCCTCCGGCTCTGGCGGATCATAGGACTGTATTTCCTATCTTAATCACCTTATAACTCCATGATTATCCGACAATAGCCAAGAAACCTTTGAAAATCTCTCAAAGTGTTTATGAATATCAAACATTTTGTTTAACACTTTGGGAGTTTTGTGTTTACTTTTGAAGGGCTCCCCCTTCACATGTGCTCATAAGTAATTTAATAAATTTGCACATGCGGGAGGAACAAGCACTTTTTGAATTGATCCACTTTCAGTGTACCTGACCGATTCGAGACACGCTTACATCACTAGTTAGACTAGCTTGAAGTTATTACCCGGCCTGGTCAAATCTACAGAAAGTTTCTCGAAACGGTACATTTCTACTAAGACAAACCCTTTTCGAGACACGCTTACGTGGCTAGTTAAAGAGTTCCATTGTCAGCTTTTAGGTGACAACTAGCTCTAGTAACTAACTTGATGTTATTATCCGTCGAGGATAAGTCTTTTCGAGATTACTAACTTTTATGTTTCGTCAATTCTTGGGTCAATTCTGAGTCTAGCTCGCATGAGATTTGACTTTAAGCAACTTTGAACTTTTATATTTTAATCACATTCACTTTTTCTCCACCTCAAAAATAGCATATGAGATGTTGTTTTTGATAAACTTTTGATTAAAATATGCTTTTTGAGTCTTATAGGGAGATATCAACAAGAACTTTTAGGTTTTTCAAACGATGAGTTTTCCAAGTGCTCCCCCTCAACAAGTGAATACTCATTGAGGTGAAATACTTGTCTTTTGAGCAGAATCATGAAAATCAGAGAATGTTTGATTAATTCTACTCAAAAGTAAGAAGCCTTCGCTCCGTATGTAAGGATTGAGGCACTGATGCGTACCTCAGGGTCCTTTCTTTACAAGAACGGGTTGTACACCGTTATGTGTGCACAAGCCATTGAGCATAATTTTAACAAAACATTTTGTTTTGGTAATACTCCCCCTCAAAAACTCGCATATGTTTTGAGAATTTTAAACTTTTGAAGCGAATTGGGGAGTAAAGGTTTGAAAAATCTTGAGCAAAATTTTGAAAAGTTTTGAAAAAAAAAAACCTTTTGAAAAAATTTGAATAAATTTTGCTCAAGATTAAGAAGCTTTAGATAAACTTAGCGTGAGAACTTGCTTCTTGTTTTTAGAATAAGTGCACGTTTGGTTTTAAGAAATCGTTTAGCAAGGCACTTTCCTTTCTTTGAAAACCGAGTTGTACACTGAAATGTGTGCACAAGTCGTCGTTTGAATACAAAATTAGTTTTCTTTTAACAAAATACTCCCACTCAAATAATGAAGCTTATTCGAGAGATAGTCTTCTTGAGCAGAATATTGAATCGTATTTAAGAAATACTTTTTGAAAATTTGTGAAATGATTCTGCTCAAGGTTTTAGAAAACATAATCAAGTATTATACAAAAAAGAATGTTTGAATATCAGATTAGACAACAACCTTGAGGACTGAAAACCTTAGTTTACCAAAATTTGAAATCCATTTGTAGGTTGTGTCAATCCGATTAAAAAAAATTTGAATTCCAACGAGGATTGAAAAATCATTGTTTCATTTTGATATAACACTCGTTAAATCAACGGAAATTTAAAACTCTTTTACTTTTGAAAGTTGTTTAGAGACCCGGAGTCTCTCTTTTGAGTTTCAAAATCTGAAGAAGCAGATTTCCATCTAAAGTTGAACCACATGGGTTCTTTTTGAAGATTTGTTATTGTGATGAATGGAAAACTTCCGGTATTTGGGATGTTCAAATCAGAGTCATTCTTTTATTGTAGCCAAAGCATTCCAGATTTTGAAAATTCGAAAGGTTTTGAACGACTTTGCTTTGGTTTCCACTCTTGCTTTACTGGTGTAAAACGAGAGTGTAGAGTTTGAAAAAATTTGTTTCTCACCATTTTGAATCCTTTTACCAGTTTTAGCCTTTTAACACATTTAACCCTTTGCCCTCAAAGTATGTTCCATGAAAAATATTTTGACAATTGTTGAAGTTTTGACTTTCAATGGGATGACATGTACTTGCTCACAGAGAAAATGCATCAGGCATAAACAAGTATACAGATGAATCAAGAAACTCATTCTAAATCTTCCTAAGTGCTCAGAATTCTCAGATTAACACACAAGATCACAGATTAATTCATTCTTTCACTCGAAATTTTCCAATTATAGTCATGGTTTGGGGTTATGAATTGAGACTTTGCAGGCATGTTAGCATCAAAATGCAAGAAAATTGTACAAACAAACGCCCTAGTAGTAGCAGCAAAGACATCGACATCTTAAACCCTAAATCACATGACTACAAACCTATGTTGTTTCTAATCGAGCAAACACACCAATCGAGCATTCTTTAGTGTTCTCTAAAGCTATATGCAATGATTAATTAGACTAAACACATAAAAGAAAATGCCCCGATCGATAATTACTTGAACCCTAGTTTCTGATTATGCCTTTTTGACTGTTGAAAACATTTGAAACATTTAGGGAACGATTAGATAACAACAATGAAGAAATTAGAAACTCATAAGCGAAAAGAAATCGAGGATAAAAAATTGTTAGTCTGATTATGTGTGAAACTTTTGAGAACATTTGTGAAAACATTGATGCGAGCCTGTTTTATTTTTTCATGCAATGTCCTTTTACCTAAGTTTAAGACTTTTGTGAACTTTACTCATTAAAGGTTAACTACTTTTCCATTTGAAGTCTAAACATGGTTAAATTGGAATCCTTGCTGAAAAAAATGAGTTTTTAATCCGAATGATGAAGAAACATTTTATCCTTGAAGAATAATGATTAGGTGTGCAAACTTCATGATTTTGTGAAAAATTTTCTCCCCCTCAAAACATGTTCCTTTTTGACAATATAAAGCAAAATATGTTTTAATGTAGAAACATAGTTTTGAAGATTAGAAGTTTGTACACAGAGAAAGAAGATTCTTTTTGCAGTTTTTGTATTTTCTTTATGATAGAATATTTACAAAAAGAGTTTGATGTTTGACTCTCTTAGGTTTTAAGAAAATTTTGCAAATCATCTGGAGTCAAACACCACATACCAATTTGGTGAACTAAATCAACAAACCTTGATTGGAGGTAATGCCTTTATAAACAAGTCCGCCAATTGGTATTCAGTACCCATAAAATCCAATTCAATTGTACCCTTTTCGACATGCTCATTAATGAAATGGTAGCGGAGAGCAATTTGTATGGCCTTGGAATGATGAATGGTGTTGCACGAGATAGCAATAGCACACTTTGAATCGCAGTACATTGAGATCTAGTCAAATACATAGTCGTAGTCCGTGAGCTAAGTTCTCATCCAAATGACTTGAGCACAGAAAGCAGACATGGCTACATACTAAGCTTTTGTTGATGACGGTGATGTACAATCCTGCTTCATTGACTGTATCCCTTTGTAACTAAACAAGATTTGTTGTGAATCACTGTGCCTTCTGCGTCCAGCTTGTTTTTCAAATCCATTTAAGTCCATTGATGTGTCGAAGGGTGATGTAGGTAGAACGTATGCATATTAGACGGATCCAAATTGCGAGAAGACGACTCCATTATATCAGGAACGGTTAGAGTCGGTGCAAATGGTTTGAAGAAAGTATTTCCATCATAATCTGTAGGTTGTGGTACTGATTGTTGTAATGGATCTTCAGCTGATTGTCTGGAATTGGAAGCGGTTTGTCCTACTGTTGTTGGAGATGCAATTGGAGGACCGTCTTTATCAACAATTGTTGTTGTTTGTTGAGGTGTGTCAGGTACTTGATTATGATCAAGGTGTGCAGCGGAAATTGGTGAGACCTCAGAAGGACGGTTTTCAATCGTATCATCGAACAAGGGAACAAACAAGGTTTCCAATTCTTTGCGAAAGAGTGACAATGGTTCAGCCGAAGAATCCGAAAAGTTTAGACGGTTGATTGCGGGTCCTAAGCTGTTTTGCTCAGAAGCCATTGCTGAAGTATCTTTAAAACGGTTGATTGCGGGTCCTAAGCTGTTGTGCTCAGAAGCCATTGCTGAAGTATCTTTAAAACGGTTGATTGCGGGTCCTAAGCTGTTGTGCTCAGAAGCCATAGCTGAAGTGCTTTAAATGGTTGATTACGGGTCCTAAGCTGTTGTGCTCAGAAGCCATAGCTGAAGTGCTTTAAACGGTTGATTACGGGTCCTAAGCTGTTGTGCTCAGAAGCCATTAACATTAAGCTCGGGTCCGAAACTGATTTGTTCCGAAGCCATTCCTGTTGAATCTGCACAGAAAGAAAGAAGAGACAAGAAAACAGAGAACAAGGATCCCCAAGAGTAACTGGGTTCCAGATGTTAGAAGCATAAAGATGTAGTGTCAATTATCTACTTGACACTCGAACACACAATACCGATGGTTTTCATTCTAGTCTCAGAGGTAGAAGTTGTGGAGATCACATTAGTTTTGGTGTAAATGTCTAAAATCTTTCCTGTAGGAATCCACCTAAGACCAATTGATTTGAAAATTCTACCCGTGGGTACCCACCTAGTGTTAGATCTAGGAGATGTTTTCCTTTTAGATGCAGTTGAATGAAATGTGGGAGCATCACTTCTTTGAGAAAACCTACGTCCTATGTTGATCCACTTCTTAGGTTTTTGACTTATGACTTTTGGTTCAACGGGTTTGTTTATCTTAGTCGATTGAGCCTTTTCAAGTGAATTTCCCTTTTGAAGATATTTTAAAGCACAGACAACATGATTATTTACGCAACTACTCTTAGATGCTTGCCAATTCCTATTAGTTTGTTGAGTACTCCTAGGTTTTGGTTTGCTACTACTAGTAGTATTTTGCACTACAGTGGAAGGCCTCACATGAGGTTTTGAACCTAGAATTCCATCCTTTTGAAGTAGTGCCTTTTTTCTAGCCTTTTCTAGATCATAGTTCTTGTACATGTCATATGTGTCATGAGACTCTTTACTTTTAATGCTTGTTTTAGACACTGTTTTCGAACTAATCCTAGATGAGCCAGGTATAATCACGTGTTGAGATTTAGCAGACACAGATGCATTTTCCTTAGGCCAAGAATGTGGAGTGACTGGTTTTGTCAAATTGTTTTTCTCAACAACTTGGGAGGCAAACCGAGGTTTTGAAAATTTAGGTCGTTCAGATTTAAATGCAGTTGGTTGTCTAACCACTGATTGTTTTTTGTTTGTTTGAGAAGGCGGTTTCCCCAAGATTGATGATTTTGCAAACTTAGTATCCACACTCTGGCCAGTCAGTTTTCTTAATTTGTTTTGCAATGCAGCATGTGCAAACACCTTTGCTTGAATTTGACCTTTTAATAGCTCATTTTCTTTAACTAATGTATCCACACGTTTACTTAGTTCATTCGAAACTTGACCATTGTTGCCCGAAGTTAAAGATTCGTTTTGCAATTTAAGTTCAAGCGAGATGCAATGTGCCTCTAGTTTTGAAAAATCTTTATGAAACTGGGCAATGATCTTTTTGAGAAGAATGTTTTCAGACTCGAGAGTTTGGTATGATGTATCAGTTATTGGATTTTCAGGTAAGGACTCAGACTCAGAACGTTTGCCAAGACATTGTACAACATCCTGGTCAACCTTTCCTTCATTACTGAAGTTAGGTTGCTCAGATTGTTGTTTCTCATTTGCAGGCATAATATGATCAACAGTAGATTGTACCTCAACCATTTGCTCTTTGTCAAAGTTCGGTTCCTTGTCATAGATGGGTATGACATCTTCCTCATCCATTTGTCCTTTGTTAAAGTTAGGCTCTGAGTCATAGAAGGGTCTGAACTGTGCACAATCTGCATCTGTATCATTCCCCAATCTGCTGTTGTCATCCTGCACTTCTGATTCTGTCCCTTTGCTTTTCATGATAACCAAATTAGCTTTCAATGCATCAACTTTATGAACTTGCTCTTCTTGAGTCTGCAATTTCCTTTTATTTACCCTTTTGTCATATTCTTCTCTAAGAAGTACTCTTTTAGCAATTGACTTCTCAAGATCGTCCAGGTGTTGGAGCAATATGTCTTTGAAGATTTGAGCCTCGATTCCAGTGTATTCAAAAAAATACTTGCTAACATTATCACAGCCATATTTGATCAAATGATGAAACTGTTCCTTGAGCACTCTGAAGGCAGCCTTGGATTCATGATCGTGAAATTCTTCTATTGCAAGTTGCTTTTCAAGTTGATTCATGTTTTTGAACATAGTATTCGTGAAAATATCAATTTTATCTCCAAAGACGTCTTCAAATAAGAAATTTTGTACAAGCTCGGAACTAAATTTAGGAAAGTTATTTTTAGACAGGAGTTTAAGGTGTGACTGAAGTAATCTAAAAGATGTCATGCATTTCTCAAATGGGTCTTTAGAATTATCAGAAGCATTTGTGTCGTATACTGGGTCTGTATCATCCATGTGAAGTTCCTGCATGCTTGCCATTAACATCACATCTGCAATATCGGCTTCCAAATCTGCATATACATCATTAGATGGAATATCTCCCATGACACTTTGCAAAATAGCATTGAGATTACCCCCTTCAACTTCCATTTGACTAAGTATGGCATTGTATTCAACATTATCGTCAGAGAGTGAAGTTGAATCATTATCTTGAGCTTCCTCATCTGCAATATTTTCCGTATATGCCAAGAATGCCATGCTCGGTTCAATAAGATCTTCTTCATCGTCAGTATCTTCCATCATGCATTTGCCTTTATCAGTAGATACTTTTCCAAGCTTCACAAGATTTTGCAGAAGTGATTGCATATGATTATATAGTGTTGCAGGAGAGTACTGTGGAATGAAGATAGGTTCAGGTGAATTTGGAGGATTGAAGAAGAGACCATTTGGAGTGTAAATTAAGGATCCATGGTCAACAGCTGGAGATGGTGGAGCAGGGAGAATGGTCTTCAGAGGATTCATGCTTAAACAGGATTCAAGAATTTGCTTCATTCTGATGTGATGAAGTTCTACTGTACGATGCATAACTTCAAGATATTTCCACATTTCATAAGCACTGGCTTGAAAGTCCATATTCATGTAAATTGAGTTGGGAAGGGCTAGTGTCATGAACCATGCAGCTTGTTGGTCAGCATCGTACTGAGCAAGTTCAGTAGCATTCAAATCTTCATCATTTTGTAGTCTGATAATCCCTTTTGAGTCAGCAAGAAGTATCATTTTGTATGGACCATCTTGAATGGAATTAAGCATGAGATTTGCAGCAGGACGATCTGTGAGCCATTGTGGAAATCTCCGTTTCCAATAAGTATACGTTCCTGGTAGCAACATTGGAGGCCTTGATTCATTGCCAAATAGCAGAATATGATCAATGAGGGAGCTGTGACTTTGTTGTTGATTATGCCGTTGCTGATGAGAATATTGGTGAGGAAGGTAGTTGGAAGATGGTACTGTTGTAGATGACTGTTGCTGATGAGAATATTGGTGAGGAAGGTAGTTGGAAGATGGTACTTGAGACATTGCAAATGACATTTCTCTCCCCCTTGATTGTTGCAACGTAATTGAAATAATCAAACCAAAATGTCACACTCAAGGTCGAAATAGTGATTTCAGATTTTCCCTCCAAAATTAATTTGAAAAATTTTCAGTTCCAAAATTTTAAAATCACTGTGAAATGCTATTCTAATGTCACCGGAAAAATTTGAGTTTAAAAAATTTTGCCGCCAAAATTCACCGAAAAATTTGAATTTTGGGCCAAAATTTTCACTGTTAAACCAAAATTTGAATTTCGCGTAAAAATTGAACGTTTAGTCTCCTGTAAAAATTAAATTTTACTCAAATTTTCCCGCCAAAATACTTTTTTTTTTTTTTTTTTTTTTTTTTTTTTTAAAGAGTTATTAAGAAGATAGTAAGAAGATATTAGAAAGAAAACTTGTGTAAACATGGATCTTGTAGAAGGTATAGATGTAATGCCAATTCTCGAAACTTTTGTGTTTTAGAAACTTTTTAATGTTTTAGAAACTTTTCAGTGTTCTAGAAACTTTTCAGTGTTCTAGAAACTTAGCACCAAAACTTTCTAAATTATACAATTTAGAGAGTATACCACGAGTCGAAGTGTTTTCTCACTTATACAAGCAAGGGAAACACCGAGTAAGCAACGGGAGCAAGTGTGTTCTCGAAACTTTGTGATTTAGAAACTTTGTGATTTAGAAAGATTGCTAGAATTTTGATATTGCAAAAAGCTCATCCAAATGAAGTTTGTATTTCAAGATTCTTGTACTTCTAGTTATAAAAACACCAAAACTTGAAGAAAGTTGCAAACTTGATGATTTTTATGAAAAATTTTTGTGTTCTAGAAAGTTTGCCAAAATTTTGAATTTGCTAAAAGCTCACCCAAATGAAGTTTGCATTCCAAGATTCTTGTACTTCTAGTTATAAAAACACCAAAACTTGAAGAATGTTGCAAACTTGGTGATTTTTATAAAAAAAAATTTTGTGTTCTAGAAAACAAGTACAATAACCAAAATCAAATTTTTTAAGCTTTAAACTTTCAAAAAGATTGAAACTTTCTTGTTGGGAAAGGTTTATAACACTAGTTTGTAATCAAAAAAATGTTAAAACCCAAGAAAAACAAGAAAAGTAAGGATTTTTTTTTTCCTTATAAAACGTGTAGGAGCTTAAAAAATTCGAAACACACAAGCTCAAAACACTTTTTTTGAAAGAAAGTTTGACACTTTTTTGTTTGTTATGATTTGTAACACAAGTTTGTAAGCAAAGATGTGATAAAAACCAAGAAACAAACAAGAAAGTACAAAATTTTCACCTTAAAAAACAAGAACTGCACCTTCTTCCGGTGAATGATACCACTTGTTAGGTCACACTTTATGTAAACACAAGTATAAGAATGATAGAAAAGAAATGAGAATGAGAGATGGTTGATTAAGACAATAAGAGAAATAGAAATGAAAGAGTTTTCTTAGAATTATGAATTAACCAACAATGTAACTAGTTACATATAACTAGTATATATAGGGAAGGAGTAGGGCAACACTCCCTTCCTCCATATCTTAGTAAAACTAAATGGGCTTAAGGCCCATGGGCTTGCTACATAAGCCTTAAGATTAAATAAACATACAAGCCTTAGCAACCTATTACGAGTAAATGACCGAGACTTGATAAATAGTAAAACTTTGATCCCAACAGCTGCTGAAAAACATAATAGGCTAGCGCAGCTCGCAAGATATGTTAACGATCGACTTGCACAACATCAAGTCTATAACACATGTTCTGATCTACCTACTGTGATAACCATCTCATTTAAGCACAACACTAACTAGAAAGTTTGGTAGTCCATGACATTCCACACGAACAAAAGACTACCAGTAAAATTACTAACACACATAACTTCTAGAAAACAATTACAGCAATAATAAAATCGTAAAACTCAAATTTCCTTGCTCTTGATCTAAAATAAACAAATTTACAAAAATCAAAAATCAAAAATCAAAGCAAAAATCATGTCTCCAAATAAATTGATTCCAAGTCCCCATCAACATCAAATGTTTTCAGGCACCACTATGGTACTATGTATAATTTACTACCAGACATAATAAAGGCACTAGCATCCCTACTAGTCAGAACACATGATTCAAGGTAACTACTCTAAACGTTTGTTGTCCATAGACGTTCCACATGAACATAAAGCTACCAAGAACTTTACCAACAAATACTGCCAATAACAACCTAATATCAGAAACATTAAACTCAATTTCCTAGCTTTTGATAATATAATCAAATAACTTCTTCAACTAAGTTTATTTATAGTCACCATCAACACGGTTTGTTAGTCCATCAACATTCTAATGGACAAAAAAGCTACCAGTAATATTACTAACGAGTAACTTTTATTCACAGCCAACAATTATATCAAGCTTGAATTTCCTCGCCAAGGAACCAGTATACACAAAATTTACAACAATAATAGCAAAATATGTATGAGAAGCACTTCCAAAATTAAGTTAATAATACTAGTCCCCATCAACGTTATAGAAGTATTTGGGAAACCTCTATACAAGTATCTACCAGACAAATAATAGAAGGCTCAGCGACATTGTTACTGGCTGAAGCGCAACTAGTTATTGTGATAATCATCTCATCTAATAGCAAAAACCATATAATAATAAGTTAAACTTATTTCCAGTCAGTAATCACCAAAAAACCAACAAAAATAGGGAAATGAATAATTACTTACGTAGGTCATTCTGCCATGGTTTGAGATCCGGTTGAAGCTTTAGAACTTTTTTTTTTTTTTTTTTTTTTTTTTTTTTTTTTTTTTAACCTTATGTCCTTTCTTTCCAGTTTCTTTCTTTCATGGTGGTTTCTCAAGCACAGGCTGTGTGCTTTGTAAATGTTGGTGTAAGGCTGCTAATGGGTCGGCTTTGAAAACAGGATTATTAAGAACCGTCTTCAATTGACTTGACTCTTTAAAGCTAGCACCTAATTAGCTCCGGTTTATTTGGCTATGAAAGAACAATAAAAGAAGATACTATTAGATTCTTTTGCAAGCCCCTAACCGAGATGAAGTATTTTTTTTTTCCACAATGGCCATAGGCATATACACTACAGATAATTCCATTAGTTTGATGAACACATATGAAACCAAGCTCAATTGAACTAACCAACATTCTACACCAGGCGAATGACTGCACATCATATTTTTTAAGTGCATTTCAACATTTTTTCATGTATATCAATTTCTACCGAAAAGTTCGGTTATCAATGTTTTACTCTTTACACATCTTAGCCAGATTCGCCATCTCATGGAGGTGCTTGGATTAGCTTGTTTTTCTGGCTAATTATGTGATTATAAGAATTTTCAAAAGCTCATAAGTCCACTTTATTCGGCTTATGAGTTTATCAACTTGAGCTTTTAGCTTATGGCCGAATATAGTATTCTTAGTTGTTTTCTTTCCGGGCCAAGATTGATATTTAACTAATTTGGATTCAGTGTTTATTTTAGCATAGTGTGTCTGTCAACCATATTTTAATATTTTGTGGGCAGAAATTGTATTAGACTTCATTTGTGTTGGGTTGTATATATACGGGTTCTTGGATACAGCGACCGAGCTATTTTTTGTGAAATCAAGAAAGACAAAAATATTTAAAATTTCTTCACATATTCGTCTTTAAAAGTTCATTTTGAGCTACAATTTTAGAAAATGGCAAGAAATGAAAAATAGTTTGAGAAATGGAAGACAAAATATGAAAATTTCGTTAACGAGAGAAAAGTTTCTAATTGAATCCCAGTGGCACGAACCAAGTATTCAAATTAAGATAAGTGTACGTATGATCAATTTGTGCTCGTAGTAAATGAATAATGTCAAAATTTATCTCTACTTCAAGACTTCCATTGTGCAGGCGGCGATCGAGCAATAAAAGAAAGACTAATCGTCTCTTCTTCCATTTTCATGAGGTTGAATCTTGAATAATCGCCGTCTGAATAATGTATGTAGTACAATAGGAACAATATGAATATCGCTATTTAAGACTAGGTGTAATCATAGATAAACCTTTCAGGTGATTTCCTACACATCGGACAAGTTGCATTCAACTTGAGCCACTCGTCTACACAATCAGCATGAAAATAGTGATTACATTCGGGGATTGTTTTTAATGCATCTCTAGGTTCATATTTTGTAAGACATATTGGACAAGTGTCACAGTCGTCCTTAGGTAGTCTTCGACTCTCTCCAAGAATTGTTGTTTTGTAAGACTCAATTGTTGACGTATCTAATCCCGGTAAGGAATCTGGTCGTTGAGAGATTGTAACAGAGAATGTATCAATGTTTTGATGCATAATCTCGGTGTATTCCCTTGCCTTTTTAGCAATGTACCATACCACTATAAAGACACATATAAATATCGATATGCCAATGCCTATGATCATTCCATGCTTAGTACTCCGCATATATACCTATATCTGAAAAATCCACAATCAGGAAGGAAGATGTATATAGTCATGATATATGGTACATTATGCCAAAGATCGGTTGTAGCTGAGCTCACTTATTTATTTATGTAGTTTAGCTCGCTTATCAACCGACTGGTATTATGTAAAAGCTAGCAAGTTGCTAGAACGTACGATGTTACGAAGAGAGCAAAATTTTGTGACTCACCTCCGTTATATCCCAAGCAAGTAGTTTCACCATAACTGCCTTTGAGTCCACACATTCTACCTTCAATCTCACAAAATCTACAAAACGGCGTAAACCACCTCAACTCTAGTTCCTCCATAATGCCACCATACCACCGAATAGGTACTGAGATCATCCCTATATCCTGACAATTTGCGGGTGTCTTTCCTTCAGGAATCAGTCCATTCCGCCAAGCGATAACTGAGTGATTTGCACTATTTAGACATGGTATTGAGATCACATGGGACTTATAACTGGACTTTATCCGGGAACAATTGTAAAACCTACAACTCTGCACGCTTTTAAAATCGAAAGGTGTTCCTGTTATATTAAAATCGCCAATGCTGTTTGATTGGCAGAATTGAGGGTCAATGTAGATGATCTGCAAATCAAAATGCTATAACATGTAAATGATGTTTCTAAGTATTTTAGTGCATGGACAGTGTCTAATTATGTTCATGCAAGAAGTTAAATCTGCGACAACTTAAAACGTTGTGCACACTGATGCAAACATCATTCGAAATTTTACTAATCAAACAACATACCTGTGCACCATACCAAATTTTGTTGACAATGTATGAGCGAGTGGGCGTCAAGTTTAGGATTGTTTTATTTTGCTCGTTACACGAGAGATCAAAGCCAGGGAACCCGCAAGCTGATGGTTGTAGATCACGGATACGAAAAGGAAACCGTACCTGAGGTCCGGTAGGACTACATAATGCAGGATGACAGTCGTCATTGTCACCGAAGATAGATTTGGACAAGAACAAAAAGAATAAAATGGTTAAAACTATCTTATCCATAGTGTTGACAAGTCTCACATATATATATATATATATATATATATATATATATATATATATATATATATAAAGATTAAATGGGGTTCATAAAAAAAAATGCGACCATAGAGTGACATGTGTCATTTTTTAACTAAAAAATCTATTTGATTTTTCAAATTAAAATATATTTTTATCTATAATTTTTCTATGATATAATTTACCATATTTTCCAAAATTTTGTGCTCTTATAAAATTTAATATCCATTTTCATATGTTTTTATGAATTTTTAGTTTTTACATTTTTAGTAGTTAATTTTATTTTAGTTCAAAATTTTTACAACTTTAACCTTAATTTGAATATATACAAACTTGATTCGTCAAAATATATACTTTTGGAGAGAGTGTTTGACTAGTAAGAGGTTGTGATGATCTTTGTATATGCAGGAATTATGATGTTAATACGGCGTTGCGAGAAAGCTACGGGAAACCCAAATAAACACATACAACGAACACATATACATTCGGAGTGTTGTGAAACGAATTCACTAAGCGGGTAGAGAATTGTTTGGAGAGTTAGTTAGCAATTCATTCAATATATTTATCGCTACCGCTATGCGCGAGTATGCAACTAGTGTTGATTAAACATTTTAGCGTAATTTAGATATATGATTCGCCTCTTGACTTTTGGTTGATATTATTTTAGTCCATGACTAGAAATGCACTTTTTTTATTCATTTATTTTGTGGAGGGTAATGTGGGAAGATATTTTTAACGTAAATTGTATATCTCTCATTAATAATAATCATGGTATATAAATACCATTACAATGAATATTCTAGAACATGGGCCGTAGCCCGTACAAATACATGCTGGGCTAGATAAATTATACGTCTAACACTCCCCCGCAGTTTGAGCGGGAGTACACCGAACACTCAAACTGGTACGAAATTCTTCGAACAAATCTGATGGTAAGCCTTTGGTAAAAATATCTGCATATTGATAACGTGACGGTACATGAAGCACTCTGACTTGACCAGCAGCAACCAAATCCCTTACAAAATGAATATCAATCTCGATATGCTTCGTACGTTGATGCTGAACCGGATTAGTAGATAAGTAGACAGCACTGACATTATCACGGTAGACACGCGTAGCAGAAGACAAAGGTGTATGCAACTCACATAGCAGGTTTCGCAACCAACAGGTCTCTGCAACAGCATTGGCAACACCACGATATTCGTCGGCACTAGAACGAGAAAGCGTCGGCTGACGCTTCGAGGACCAAGATAGAAGATTGTTACCAAGAAAAACACAATAGCCAGAAGTCGATCTCCGAGTAGTAGGGCAGCCAGCCCAATCAGCATCAGAATAAGCAACCAATGAAGAAGTTGAGGAGGAAAACAACTGTAAACCATAGTCCAATGTACCCCGAACATACCGCAAAATTCGCTTGAGAGCTATGAAATGAGGCTCTCGAGGATCATGCATATATAAACAAACCTGCTGCACGGCATATGTAATATCAGGTCGAGTGAAGGTAAGATACTGAAGAGAACCTACAAGACTCCGATATAACTTAGGATCAGAAACCGGAGCACCATCATCACCCAATTTAGACTCAGTGTCAACAGGAGTCCGAGAAGAGTTACAATTGGCCATATGTGCACGTTCCAATATCTCCATAGCATACTTACGTTGTGACAAAAACATCCCAGAAGAGTCCCGCGTAACTGAATCACCTAAAAAATAATTAAGAGCACCCAAATCTGTCATAGCAAACTCCTTATGTAAAGAAGAAATGATCCGCTGTAATAAACCATCAGACGAAGCAGTGAGCACAATATCATCCACATAGAGTAAACAAAATGCAGTATCATCACCCTGTGTATAAATAAATAAGGAGGAGTCACAATGACTAGGAGAAAAGCCAACCGTAGTGATGTAAGTAGCAAAGCGCTGAAACCATGCCCGAGGAGCCTGCTTAAGACCATACAGCGATCGCTGCAATAAACAAACATAGTCAGGATGAACAGGATCACGAAACCCAGGCGGCTGATATATATAAACCGTTTCAGCCAAATCCCCATGTAAAAACGCATTCTTGACATCTAGCTGATGTACCGGCCAATGTCGAGAAATAGCCAAACTAAGAACTGTCCGAATAGTGCTTGGCTTAACAACCGGACTAAAGGTCTCATCAACATCAACACCATCTATCTGATTACTACCATTCGCAACAAGACGAGCCTTGTAACGACTAAGAGTGCCGTCTGATAAGAACTTGTGACGAAACAACCACATACTGCGAATAATATTTGCATCCGGAGGTTTTGGTACAAGAATCCAAGTTTTGTTTTTAATAAGCGCATTATGTTCATCATACATAGCATTTTGCCAATGGGGATTATGAAACGCATCATTATAAGACCTAGGTAAAGGAGAAATAGTAGACACATGACCAGCATAACGGGGATTAGGACGAGTAGTCCCGACACGAGAACGTGTGACCATGGGGTGAATAGAAACAGTTGGAGTTTGAACTGGTGGTGAATCAGTAACAGGTGTCGGTGGTGATGGTGGAGTAGGTGGTGAAATTGGTGCTGGAGATGGACTAGGTGAATTTGGAATAGGCGTCGGTGGTGTTGGTTGAGGAGGTGGGGAAACCGGTGCAGGAGATGTAATAGGTGAAGGGAGTGTTGGACTAAGAGGCTCAAAAGGTGCATCAGAAGGAGTAATATTTGGGGAAGTGGTAGGTGATAATCTTAGAATGTTGGAAATGACATTGGAAGAGTCATCCAAGAATTCATAAGAGGAACCGGTAGTGGGAGTGGTGGTAAGGGATGTTTTGGTTGCAAAGGGGAAAACAGTCTCGTCAAATGTAACATGACGAGAAAGAATAATTTTATTTGTGTTGAGATCTAAACAACGATAACCACGATGTGGGAAGATATTTTAAATGTGAATTGTATATCTCTCATTAATAATAATCGTGGTATATAAATACCATTACAATGAATATTCTAGAACATGGGCCGTAGCCCGTACAAATACATGCTGGGCTAGATAAATTATACGTCTAACAGGTAATTCCCCACCTATATAAAAGAAGGTTTCCTCAATGAAACATCCCACCAAAAATCCAAGATAATGAGACCTGGCGTTCTTTTTTATCCAATGGACCATATTAATTTAGGCATCTCATCATTTATTGCAAACAAAAAACGCACCCTAATTCATACTATCCACGAACAATAAACCCCAAATTTCATCCTCAAACGGAAAAATGCATCCAAAAAATATACATCCAATTTATATTGATCATGATGTAAATCAAACAATGCATCACCCTATTTTAGAGCTACAAAATAAAAATTCAATTGATAATGAATTTCCCAAAACCAATTGATAATGATCTCTCACAAACAAATTTGGATCCCTAACCAAAAACCCCCAAATTAAGATTCAATCCCTAACTTCAATTATTTAAAACAATTGATCAAAAACAACAATTTATTGATTAGTGCGGTACAAATTGAGTTCCGATTATATTCTTTAGAGTGGTATGTATTAATTTTATAACTTTTTAATTTTTAATGAATAAATCAATACACTTCTTGTTGACTCATCAAATAGTGACTACCATCAATTATTTTTATTATCGATCCTGATTCTATTTTTTAATTTGTTGAAAAGAGCAACTTATTTTAGGTTGAATTTAGGTTTTCCATATATGGTATTTACAGTAAGATGCTAAAGATTTGCATTTTGTTATGGAATATTGCGAATGCGAACTTAAGAATAAAATTGAATCAAAGGGTAGATATAGTAAAAACGTTGTTGCACATATTATTTGTTCTTTATGAAATTTGTGTGCTAAATTTAGCTTATGGCACTTATGTGATATTCAAAGTTGCTAAGAAGTCAAGTTTAGATAAATTGAACTTATAGTACTTGATATAGTGAGGCTTGTGGAGCTTACAATGGCAAGAAAATGTTACTAAAGCATTTGTGTTTAGGTTTTCAGTCGAAATCAACCCACAAGTTTTTTTATTCCAAATTCAGGTGTCAGGAAGTTTGATCCTGCAACAGGGAGGCAATTCAAGTAAAGTGCACAGACTCAATCTTACACAACGTACTTTTGAAAAGCAGGATTGGTGTTACTATTGATGATAGACCGAGTTGTTATCAGTACCCCGTGTGCAAACAGGATTTCTGTTACCACCCACAACAAATGTATGTATACATTTTTACCCTCAAGTGTTACTCTTGATGTGTTACTTCAAACGAAATTAAAGACTTTATTAAATAGTTTAAGAATAGTTAATGAAACATTTAGTATCTTGAGTGAGAAGGTTAGAAGGAAGGAATATTATAAAAGCTTATGATGGATATGGAGGTTGATTTAGAGGGTGACATGGTCCCATGGAGGATTCTTGATACATTTTGGATAGTGTGTAGGCTTTGCAGATTCTTGCATTAGTTTGAGAGGAAGTTTTTAGTATTTAGGTTGATCTGTCCTAATTGAAATAATAGTTTTAAGGTTGATGATTAAATCAGGTCTCTATTTAATTAAACGCGAACAATTACATGGTTTTAGTATCTTGAGTGAGAAGGTTAGAGGAAGGAAAATTATACTTTATAATTTATCTCTTAACCGGTTGTAACTCTTAATTAAACTCTCAATTTTGAGTTTTTCTAATGGTTTTGACATTGTATTCATTAAATGACACTTTGTTGTTGCACCAGTTGGCACAATGCAGGAACTTATGATGCTAAAACAAAGATAGGAGGCCCAAATTGATCAATCAGGAATTAGGAAGAGTATAGGTATGGAGCAAACAATGGTTTGAAAATAGGTACACCCCACCTATGATCAATGTATTATTATAAGAGTTCCTAATAAAGTCATCGTTGATTTACATAAAAAAAGTGAAGGCCAAACATCCGAGAGTTACATATGCTTATCTATATCAGGTAACTGTTTAAATACAAATCACAAATATTTTGTTTCCAGCTTACATGCTTATAGCGTGAATTGATTATTTACCGTCTTTGACTTGGGAACTTTGATAGGGCTCTACTAAATGGAAACTTAAGAATTCAATTACGTATGCAGAAATGGTACAGTCCGGTGGCTTTTCACCACTTAATCATGACTGCATATCTATTTTTTGAGAAATAATGTCATGGTTAGTCTAACGATTCAATAAGTATACTTCCTTACAATTTTCACTTTACCTGTCATAAAAGTTTCACTTTACCTGTAATCAAGGACATATATAATGTAGTTAAGTGCAATATGTTCATTGTTAATATGTAAACCACTAACCAATGATGCTTATTATTGAAATTGTCTCATTAGCATCATGACAATATTGCACTTAATTTGCATGTGAAATATATTAGAGGTAAAACATTTGGAATGTGATTAACATTACAAAATACAGCAAGCTGATTTTCATAACCATTTTCTTTCCTATTAGGACTAATAAGTGTCAGAAGCTCTAATATGTCTCATACTGCAACAGCTGGGGAAATGATGGTGCTCAAACAGTATGAGGAGGATGGCCATCTTTCAAGGACTAAGATAAGAAGAATGATGCCGAAGGTAGTGGTGGAATTAAGAAATCAACCTAGTATACACACACAGTTCCATACCAGTATCCACATAGAAGAAGAGACGATAACTATTGCAATTACACAACAAACGTTGTGTATAAAGAAGTCTTTCATAGACTATACTACTTCCGTCTCAAAATTATAGTCTACTGTTGACTTTTGAAGTCTTTAGTTTTCAACTTTGACCTTAAATATTTTTATTTGTATTCTATATTACTTGATGCAAAATATATGAATGGATTAAGTTTTAAATGTATTTTCCATTAGTTTAATTTTTATCAAGTATTATATAACACAAATAAAAATAAATAATGTCAAAGTTACAAAACGAAGACTTAAAAAGTTAACAGTGAACTATAATTATTGGACAAAGTGAGTAATTTTTTCTCTTATTTAATTTAGCTTTTTATTTTTGTAAACAATTGAGGATATTTTTACAAATATCACTTTATGTTAACTTTTTTTCTGTGAACATTATGCATTTATGGATTTTATATTTTTTTTTACAGAATTCAAAATAATAAGACGTAAGGCTAGCCGCCTATCGGGCGGGCTTAAATAAGTCTAGCCTTAAGTCTAGTTTATAAATAAATGCATTTATTTGTACCCGTTAATTAGTATGGTTTTATAGAAACTCAATGCAAATGTGGATTGTAAAACTAAAACAAAAAAGATTTTGTTAGTCGTAGCTACTAGGCTTATAATTAAGTTCATTATAATCATAAAAACATCATATTATAACCAAGTTAAATCACTTTAGAGCAAAGGGTACCATAACTTGAGTTATGAAATAACTCACCGCCACGTCAGCGCCACATCATCTCAACACTAAATAACATAACATCAAAAAACACCATAACACCACTTTTTAGGACCCACTTAAAAAAAAGAAGAAGAAGAAAAAAAAAAAAAAAAAAAAAAAAAAAAACAGCCTAACTTGGCGTAACTCAAGGTTGGAAATGGTTGTAACTTGGCATAACTCAAGTTAAAACGCAACCCCAACGCATGCTATTTGGAAATGGTTGTAACGTGTTAACTCAAGTTGATTTCTTGCCACATCAGAATAACGCAAGGGATGCGTTATGGCTCCCTTGCCTCTTATGTATCTTCTATTTTCTTTCTTAAATTTAAGTTTAGTTATTTTATCTTAAATGTGACAAAAGCAAAGAACCATAAAGACAAACTTGAGAAAAAGAGACGAATTATGGGTGTTATTGGTAGGTGTTAGACCAAGGTAGGTGTAAATGAAAAGCGATGAATATTAGCATTGTTAGGTGAACGTGGGGTTGTATGCATTGGGTAGGTAGCTATAGTCACCGGTGGCCTAATGGGTCTAGGCTCGGGTTTTATGAACTATTTGTAGGCCTTGTATGTCGAGAGTGGGCGTGTGCCTCGAATTGATCGTGCTGAGAGTAATGTGATTATGTGATGATGAGTGGCATCGTGGAGGCATGTCTAACAGGAAAAATCATCTCTGTGTCAATCAATGCAAATTTATGTTACCAAACGTTAGTGGCAGCAAAGAGCGCACTCGATCTCAAACTGATCAAGGGGCCAAAACTGACAAATGTATAACAAAACGCAGAATAGTTGTTCTTGGGTGCTCTAAACCAATGACTTTGTCGTGATTGTTAGAATACACAAGTGCACACTTCAAATGTCCTTTCTGTTTACAAAACCTCTAAATTTTCAAAGTAGATATAAGACAGCTAAATTTATTGATATATGTGAATGCCAAAAGTTATATGCCAAGCATCACAACCACGGTCATAATACATGATCTTTGTCTCTCCTGTCTCACCTTCAATTCCTCTACCCATATATGGTCTAGCCTTTCACTTAGATTCCTTTTTTTTTTTTTTTTTTTTTTTTTTTAATTAAGCATTATTACAGAGCCACATCACATCTCAATTGCCTTTAAAGCACGAAGAACTCAACACCATATTGTGCACTTTGCATGGACTGTTTCTCTGCCTACTTTATTCAAGTAACTAACTACTGCTGGCGTGAGAAAGGTAGTTCACCTTGTTGTTGCAATTCACGTACAACTGGTACCAGTGATCAATGTCCTTGTAAGTCTTTGTGCAGCTTTTATCCTAACCTTATGCAAGACCGTGGCTTGCTGATGAAAAACGTGATAGGCTAGCTCAGCTCGCAAGATATGTTAAAGACTTAAAAACCATCCCTATAAGTCTATAACACATGATCTGAGATAACCATATCTTGCTCATTTACGCACGAACAAATACTGCCAATAACAACCTAATATCAGAAACATTAAACTCAATTTCCTAGCTTTGGATCATATAACCAAATAAATTCTTCAACTAAGTTTATTTATAGTCACCATTGTGACCCGATTAATCTTTATCTTATGCTTACTATTATTATTAGTTAGAAGTTAAAGGACCAAACTTGTTAATTAGAAACATTATAACCGAATAGTTAGTTAAATCGGTTAAGAAAACAATGAAGAGATACATCGGTTCATTCATACCGATTCATACTCTATATAAACATATGTATTAGTATCGTTTAGTGGTTAATGAACATATAGATTTACTTATTCATATTTGCAACTTATTTTGTATCGATCTAGAGAGAAAGTGGGACAACAATTGGCATCAAGAGCAAGGATTATACATCAAAATTACACAACGATTTCTGCATAATGAAATCAAAACAAATTCAGAACTAAAGCCAAAAAAGACGCAGGAAAAGAGGAAAAACAATTCGTTATTCTTCTTGAGCGAAAAGAGATAACTTGTTTTCTTTAATCTTCCAAAGGAAACACGAGTTTGAATAAGGAAACACGTAGAAAAGATAGTGCACGATCTGATTTACGTAGGGGTTGCAAACGCATAACATCAAGCGTATTGGTGTCGAGGAAGAAAAAGGAGACTTTGTGTAGTAAGAAAAGAACCGGTTTGAGAAAAGAGAAACACAAAGCAAGGCGTTGTTGATTGAAAAACGTATACGTAGTATCTTGATTATTTGAAAAAGTGTGGAGTTTGTGTATTTTAACACAAAGAACAACAACAACGAGATGCAAGAAACTGTAGAACCAAAGTTTTTGGTTGTTTCCCTGCAACAAGGATCAAACGACGTGACTGTTTTGATTCAAAATTACCAAGGCATGGTAACGAAGAAACGTGTGTAGGAGACTTAGAGATTTCAAGAAAAGAGATCAAGGACAACACACAAGAAGAAGATAACAACGTGTAGTGTGGTATTACTTGTTTTGTTTGTGTCGAACTTCTGAAAACATTCGACAACAACAAAGAACAAAAGAAGTCGAGACTTGTTTTGGTTCAAGACAGAATTTAAACAAGGCTAGAAGGCTATTGATTTTTTTGTTTAGACTCGTTTAAAAAAAACAACAACATCAATTCGACAAGGAGAACAAAGGGAACTTTGGTGTTTTGTTTACTGGTTCGAATCAAACAGAAGCAAGGGAAAGGAATCCGAGAGTTTGATTGGAAACTTGAAGTCGATTTGGTAAAATAAAACAACGAGGCAGGAGATAAAGAAAAGAACGAAGGGAATTACAAATGTTGGTGAACGAATTTTACTAACGAGACAAGGGAATATATCTCATATTCAATACAACAACGAGGTCATAAGTTTCTAAATTTTCTGGATTTCAATTCATATTAGAATAGTATAGATTTTGTTAGTTTATACTATTAGGAAATCCCGATAACTACTATTGATCCCGTAATTACTAGGAATTCTCGAAAACTATATATATTCCCATATTAGAGGAGATACCATACTAAGAAAATTCCCGCGAATAATAGAAAGTGAAGATCATTAATACTTTCAAGATGGGCGATGATACAAACGCAACAACTACATTAAAACCCTTAACACCTATTGCACAATACCAATGCCCTAAGTTGAAAAATACAAATTACACGGTATGGGCTATACAAATAAAAGTTATATTAGAAGCACATGGTTTATGGGAGACAATAGAACCTAAGGAAAATACACAATTAGATGATAAGAAGGATAAAGCAACTATTGCCCTTCTATATCAAGCGTTGATCGAGGATGTGATTTTACAAGTAGCAAGTTGTAAAACGGCAAGGGAATTATGAGATTCGTTAAAAAGGAGACACGTTGGCGAAGAGAAAGTGCAACAAGCACGACTACAATCATTAATGATAGGATTTAATGCCCTTCAGATGAAGGATGATGAAACGGTGGATGTATTTGCAGACAAGTTAAACGGTTATGTCACGAAGGCAAAAGAACTAGGGAAAACAATAGATGAATCACTTATAGTTAGAAAACTATTAGACTCCACACCCGATAGATTCATTCAGATAGTAGCATCCATAGAACAAACTAGTGATCTAGACCACATTACCCTAGATGAGATCACTGGAAAACTCAAAGCATTTGAGGAAAGAATAAAACTCCGGAAAGGAGATCAAGTTGAAAGCCAGGATAATTTATTATTCACACATGGTGAACAATCAGGAAGAGGAAAGCGTTTTAATAAGCGTGGAGGTAGATCAAACTATTCACGAGGAAACTGGCGAAATAACAAACACAGAAATAACTCACAAGAAGGAAACTCAAATTATAAGGGAAACCCTAATAAGAATACAAATAGAAAGGATTTGAGTACGTTAAGATGTTACAAATTTAACAAACTTGGACATTTTATGAGTAAGTGTAGAGTAAAAACAACAGCTCAGGAACAATCGAACCTTATCTTAGAAGATGAAGAACCATCACTATTAATGACTATGCACAAAATTAAACACGAGGAAGTGTTGTTGAATGAAGGCCAAATTCAACCAGGGAAATATGCTTCAAAGGACGAAAGCATATGGTATTTAGATAACGGTGCAAGTAATCATATGACGGGAACTAAGAGTCATTTTAAGGATATGGATGAAAACATAACAGGACGAGTACGTTTTGGAGATGGATCATATGTACAGATAAAGGGAAAAGGCTCTATATTGTTAGGTTGTAAAAACCAGGATCAAAAGGGTATCGGATGTATATTATATTCCAAACCTTAAGAGCAACATACTAAGTCTAGGACAACTTACAGAAATAGGTTGTAAAGTTATAATGGAGGGAAATAGACTGACTTTGTATGATAAGAGCAGAAAGTTGTTGATGAAAGTTGAAAGATCCAAAAACAGACTTTACAGTATTAGATTACAAATAGACACACCTATATGTCTCTTAGCAAATATAGATAACCAAGCATGGTTATGGCATGCTAGATTAGGTCATCTAAACTTTGACGATATCAACAAGATGACTAGAAAAGGTCTAGTAGATGGAATACCTAGAATAAATCATGCAGGTCAAATTTGTGATGAATGTTTATTAGGAAAGCACAGTAGAACACCATTTCCAAACCAAACTAAATTCAGATCAAAGAACCCGTTGGACTTAATATATGGAGATCTCTGTGGTCCTATTAGTCCAGCAACACACTCAGGCAAGAAACTCATATTCTTGTTAGTAGACGATTGTACACGTTTTATGTGGGCTTACTTTCTACAATCAAAGGATCAAGCATTTAGTATATTCAAGGAATTTAAGCAGAAAATAGAAATGGAATTAAGAATGAAAGTGAGGATGCTAAGAACAGATAGAGGAGGTGAATTTACATCAAATGAATTCACCAAATATTTTAAAGATAATGGAATAGCGAGACAGTTGACAGCACCATATTCACCACAACAGAATGGAGTAGTGGAGAGAAGGAATAGAACAGTGTTATTAACTACGAGGAGTATGATGAAAGCCATGAAGTTACCCTTAACTTTTTGGGCGGAAGCAGTTAAACATGCTATTTACATACAAAATAGGGTACCTACAAGAGCCCTGATAGATAAAACTCCATATGAGGCACTCTACAATAGAAAACCAAATCTAGAGAACCTAAGGATATTTGGATGCACAGCTTATGCAAAAATAACAGTACCTCACTTAAAGAAGCTGGATGATAGAAGCATACCGATGATCTATTTAGGAGTAGAGGAAGGATCAAAAGCATGTAGGTTATATGATCCGATAAGGAAAAAGAAACCTGTGAAACCGATCCAAAAGCATGTTAGTAGGGACGTAAAGTTTATGGAAACAAAGCCGTGGAATTGGGAGAAGAATGGAGAGGATACAAGTACGCAAGACACATTTTGGGCTAGTTTTGTGGTAGACGAAGTTGACAATGAAAACCCTATACCAGTCAACATAGAAAATGATGACGATATCTATCCAACACCGGATCCTTTACCAGATCCAACATCAGAACCAGACTCACCAATTAAACCACCAACATACAATTATGACCCTAACTCAGAAGAAGAAGAAGCTACTATTAGTTCATTAGAAACTTCAGACGAAAGATATGATCATAGACCAGTACGAGGTTTGAAAGGTTTAGCAGAAATTTACGAAAATGCAAGTGTAGTGGAAACACCAAGTTTATTCTTCACAGAAGAAGAACCTCGTAACTATAAGGAAGCATCAATAGATAAGAAATGGATTGAGGCCATGGAAATTGAAATAGATTCAATAAATAAGAATAAGACATGGATTCTTACTACATTGCCAGAAAATCAAAAGGCAATTGGACTTAAATAGGTTTTTAAAACCAAGAGGGATGCACAAGGAAAGATCATACGATACAAGGCACGTTTAGTAGCAAAAGGATATGTACAAGAACAAGGAATAGACTTTGATGAAGTATTTGCCCCAGTTGCTAGAATAGAAACAGTACGGTTAATATTAGCGTTAACAACATATCATGGTTGGCGAGTTCATCACTTGGATGTAAAATCAGCATTTTTACATGGAGATTTGAAGGAAGAAGTCTATGTTACACAACCTGAAGGATTTGTACAGCCAGGAAACTCAGGAAAAGTGTACAAGCTTATTAAAGCTTTATATGGATTAAGATAAGCACCGATAGCTTGGAATGTGAAGCTTGATCAAACATTAAAGTCATTAGAATTCAAGAAATGTAATCTCGAACAAGCAGTTTATACAAAGAGAAACAAGAATTCTACAATTATAGTTGGAGTTTATGTAGATGATTTGATAATCACGGGCACTCCAAAGAAGGAAGTAGGATTATTCAAATCCCAGATGGAAGAAAAGTTTGAAATGAGCGACTTAGGATTATTAGCTTATTACCTTGGGATAGAAGTTACACAGACAGGAGGAGAGATTACAATCAAGCAAACATGTTATATTAACAAGATCTTGAAGGAAACGAATATGAATGATAGTAATGATACGAAGATACCAATGGATCCCGGTACTAAGTTGGTCAAGGCGGAAGATGGTAACTCAGTTGACGCAACTTACTACAGAAGCTTAATTGGAAGTCTCAGGTACTTACTACATACAAGACCAGATCTTAGTTATTCAGTCGGACTACTCAGCAGATGGATGCAAGATCCAAAGGAACATCACCTGAAGGCAGTAAAGCAAGTAATCCCATATATCAAAGGAACAAAGGAGCATGGCATAATTTACAAGAAAGAAGGCGGCTGCAAGATTACAGGTTACAGCGACAGTAGTTATGGAAGCAACACTGATCAAGGAAAAGAAACTATTGGCACAGTATTTTATTTTGGAGAGTCACCCATTACTTGGAGTACTCAGAAACAACCGACAGTGGCGCTATCATCATGTGAATCAGAATTTATGGCGGCTACTGCAGCAGCATGTCAAGCCTTATGGTTAAAAGGATTACTTAGTGAATTAACTGGAAATGAAGAAAAGAAGATAACGTTGAAGGTAGATAACGTTTCAGCAATCGCACTAGTCAAGAACCCAGTTTTTCATGGAAGAAGTAAACACATCGACATTCGCTATCATTTCATTCGAGAATGCATAGAGAATGGACACATCAATGTAGAACATGTCAGTGGATGATGAGTGCTCAAACACTCATCGTTTTTGATATATTTAAACTGCCAAAACGCACAAAAACAATAAAAAAGATATCAAAATACTTAAATTATCCCAGGGATTGTGTTTTATGTGTTTTAAATGCAAAATGTGCAAAAACAAAGAAAAAACGTACAAAGTTTGCAGTATTGGCAGTTTCAGTCCCCCAAGTTTCAAAACTTGTCAACTTTAGTCCCTATGCATTTATTTTGAAAGAAAAGTCAACCCAAGGTTTTAAAAGTCAAAAATCACTAAATATTACACTTGGGTCACAAGTTTTCCAAAAATTACATGTTTAGTCCCTGAAAATCCAAAAATGGCAAATTAGGTCCCTGGGAAGTTTTGAAATTTTGAAAAATGGAAAATTGGCAAATTTGGTCCTTGTATGATTGGTATTGGCAACATTGGTCCTTATGGTTACTTTGGGAAATAATCTACATCAGCACCTCAACTTTGGAGGAATTACAAAATTGGTCCTTGATAACATACCACCAAACCGGACCCTTTTGTTATAATTAAACCCAAAGCCAAAACCCCATTTACCCAATCCAATCCCTGGCCCAAATCCATCCCAAGCCCAAAACCACCCAGGCCCGTATCCCTTTTAATAATAAAGCAGGGTCAAACACCCCGGTCAACTCCATCTTCCCCCCAACCAAATCCCACAAAACCAGGGAATACAACCTCCCCCCTCCTCACCTTTTTCCAACCAAATCCCCCCACAATTAATACCCCTTACCTAATAAACCCACCACAATTAATACCAAGACCAAACCCCCACCAGAACCACTCAACCTTGCCCGTATTCATTTTGGCGCCAAAACACTAATCAAAGGCTAGAAACGATCAAAATAAAATTGGAGGGTGAGGATTTGGTCTCTGGTCAAAGAGAAGACATGTGGGACCCCCAGATTTCAAGGAAAAGCCATGTGGAAGAGATAGTGAAGTATTTTTATTCGTAGTATAAGTATTTGGTTCATGTAAGCCTTTTATGGCATGTAATGTATTAGTTTTAGTGTAAAAATACTTAGTTTATCTTCTGTAACCAGTTTTTAATCAATATAAGTTCTCATCTTTTAAATTGCAATTTTCAGTTTTTTATCAAGTTTTTCAAGTTTCTTGTCTCAGTGAATTATTGAATATAAGCTTTATATAAGCATTCTTACTCCAACCTATTGTCTAAAATGTGAAAAGAAAATAGAAAACAATATAGAATCAGTAGCAAATTAGTCATAGAGTACGTTTGCTCATTGTGGAAAGCTTATGGAAGCACCAAGTAATGGAATTGGTGGAAGGACTTGTACCTAGCTTATCATTGATAAGCTAGGAGCTAGTAGCTGAGAAAGAAGCCCTAGTAAAAGCTAGGGAAGGTTCAAAGCTGTTTCCTTTTTAATCCTAGATTTTTAGAGTATTTTGTGCATAATCTGTGTTTTAGCTTATTGGTGATATCTAGTTGCTTAATCCTACCTAAAGTGCTTATTTATCAGTTATTAGATAAGTTGTATTTAGTATCTTGTACTGTGGCATTTGTTTTATCTAGTTTTATATAAAACTGTCAACTAGAGAGGTGTTTGGCACAAGCCTTTCAAGTAGGCTTAAGGAGCTTAGGTTGTTGTTTTCTGGTTCATATATGCTACATTAGTGTTATCTAGGGTAAACTAACCATAAAATCAGTGACAAATTGAGTAGAAGTCAAAATCACAAGAAATTACTCACCACAGTTAACTGTGGTGAGTTTTCAAGTCCATAACTCAGGCAAGAAACTCATATTCTTGTTAGTAGACGATTGTACACGTTTTATGTGGGCTTACTTTCTACAATCAAAGGATCAAGCATTTAGTATATTCAAGGAATTTAAGCAGAAAATAGAAATGGAATTAAGAATGAAAGTGAGGATGCTAAGAACAGATAGAGGAGGTGAATTTACATCAAATGAATTCACCAAATATTTTAAAGATAATGGAATAGCGAGACAGTTGACAGCACCATATTCACCACAACAGAATGGAGTAGTGGAGAGAAGGAATAGAACAGTGTTATTAACTACGAGGAGTATGATGAAAGCCATGAAGTTACCCTTAACTTTTTGGGCGGAAGCAGTTAAACATGCTATTTACATACAAAATAGGGTACCTACAAGAGCCCTGATAGATAAAACTCCATATGAGGCACTCTACAATAGAAAACCAAATCTAGAGAACCTAAGGATATTTGGATGCACAGCTTATGCAAAAATAACAGTACCTCACTTAAAGAAGCTGGATGATAGAAGCATACCGATGATCTATTTAGGAGTAGAGGAAGGATCAAAAGCATGTAGGTTATATGATCCGATAAGGAAAAAGAAACCTGTGAAACCGATCCAAAAGCATGTTAGTAGGGACGTAAAGTTTATGGAAACAAAGCCGTGGAATTGGGAGAAGAATGGAGAGGATACAAGTACGCAAGACACATTTTGGGCTAGTTTTGTGGTAGACGAAGTTGACAATGAAAACCCTATACCAGTCAACATAGAAAATGATGACGATATCTATCCAACACCGGATCCTTTACCAGATCCAACATCAGAACCAGACTCACCAATTAAACCACCAACATACAATTATGACCCTAACTCAGAAGAAGAAGAAGCTACTATTAGTTCATTAGAAACTTCAGACGAAAGATATGATCATAGACCAGTACGAGGTTTGAAAGGTTTAGCAGAAATTTACGAAAATGCAAGTGTAGTGGAAACACCAAGTTTATTCTTCACAGAAGAAGAACCTCGTAACTATAAGGAAGCATCAATAGATAAGAAATGGATTGAGGCCATGGAAATTGAAATAGATTCAATAAATAAGAATAAGACATGGATTCTTACTACATTGCCAGAAAATCAAAAGGCAATTGGACTTAAATAGGTTTTTAAAACCAAGAGGGATGCACAAGGAAAGATCATACGATACAAGGCACGTTTAGTAGCAAAAGGATATGTACAAGAACAAGGAATAGACTTTGATGAAGTATTTGCCCCAGTTGCTAGAATAGAAACAGTACGGTTAATATTAGCGTTAACAACATATCATGGTTGGCGAGTTCATCACTTGGATGTAAAATCAGCATTTTTACATGGAGATTTGAAGGAAGAAGTCTATGTTACACAACCTGAAGGATTTGTACAGCCAGGAAACTCAGGAAAAGTGTACAAGCTTATTAAAGCTTTATATGGATTAAGATAAGCACCGATAGCTTGGAATGTGAAGCTTGATCAAACATTAAAGTCATTAGAATTCAAGAAATGTAATCTCGAACAAGCAGTTTATACAAAGAGAAACAAGAATTCTACAATTATAGTTGGAGTTTATGTAGATGATTTGATAATCACGGGCACTCCAAAGAAGGAAGTAGGATTATTCAAATCCCAGATGGAAGAAAAGTTTGAAATGAGCGACTTAGGATTATTAGCTTATTACCTTGGGATAGAAGTTACACAGACAGGAGGAGAGATTACAATCAAGCAAACATGTTATATTAACAAGATCTTGAAGGAAACGAATATGAATGATAGTAATGATACGAAGATACCAATGGATCCCGGTACTAAGTTGGTCAAGGCGGAAGATGGTAACTCAGTTGACGCAACTTACTACAGAAGCTTAATTGGAAGTCTCAGGTACTTACTACATACAAGACCAGATCTTAGTTATTCAGTCGGACTACTCAGCAGATGGATGCAAGATCCAAAGGAACATCACCTGAAGGCAGTAAAGCAAGTAATCCCATATATCAAAGGAACAAAGGAGCATGGCATAATTTACAAGAAAGAAGGCGGCTGCAAGATTACAGGTTACAGCGACAGTAGTTATGGAAGCAACACTGATCAAGGAAAAGAAACTATTGGCACAGTATTTTATTTTGGAGAGTCACCCATTACTTGGAGTACTCAGAAACAACCGACAGTGGCGCTATCATCATGTGAATCAGAATTTATGGCGGCTACTGCAGCAGCATGTCAAGCCTTATGGTTAAAAGGATTACTTAGTGAATTAACTGGAAATGAAGAAAAGAAGATAACGTTGAAGGTAGATAACGTTTCAGCAATCGCACTAGTCAAGAACCCAGTTTTTCATGGAAGAAGTAAACACATCGACATTCGCTATCATTTCATTCGAGAATGCATAGAGAATGGACACATCAATGTAGAACATGTCAGTGGATGATGAGTGCTCAAACACTCATCGTTTTTGATATATTTAAACTGCCAAAACGCACAAAAACAATAAAAAAGATATCAAAATACTTAAATTATCCCAGGGATTGTGTTTTATGTGTTTTAAATGCAAAATGTGCAAAAACAAAGAAAAAACGTACAAAGTTTGCAGTATTGGCAGTTTCAGTCCCCCAAGTTTCAAAACTTGTCAACTTTAGTCCCTATGCATTTATTTTGAAAGAAAAGTCAACCCAAGGTTTTAAAAGTCAAAAATCACTAAATATTACACTTGGGTCACAAGTTTTCCAAAAATTACATGTTTAGTCCCTGAAAATCCAAAAATGGCAAATTAGGTCCCTGGGAAGTTTTGAAATTTTGAAAAATGGAAAATTGGCAAATTTGGTCCTTGTATGATTGGTATTGGCAACATTGGTCCTTATGGTTACTTTGGGAAATAATCTACATCAGCACCTCAACTTTGGAGGAATTACAAAATTGGTCCTTGATAACATACCACCAAACCGGACCCTTTTGTTATAATTAAACCCAAAGCCAAAACCCCATTTACCCAATCCAATCCCTGGCCCAAATCCATCCCAAGCCCAAAACCACCCAGGCCCGTATCCCTTTTAATAATAAAGCAGGGTCAAACACCCCGGTCAACTCCATCTTCCCCCCAACCAAATCCCACAAAACCAGGGAATACAACCTCCCCCCTCCTCACCTTTTTCCAACCAAATCCCCCCACAATTAATACCCCTTACCTAATAAACCCACCACAATTAATACCAAGACCAAACCCCCACCAGAACCACTCAACCTTGCCCGTATTCATTTTGGCGCCAAAACACTAATCAAAGGCTAGAAACGATCAAAATAAAATTGGAGGGTGAGGATTTGGTCTCTGGTCAAAGAGAAGACATGTGGGACCCCCAGATTTCAAGGAAAAGCCATGTGGAAGAGATAGTGAAGTATTTTTATTCGTAGTATAAGTATTTGGTTCATGTAAGCCTTTTATGGCATGTAATGTATTAGTTTTAGTGTAAAAATACTTAGTTTATCTTCTGTAACCAGTTTTTAATCAATATAAGTTCTCATCTTTTAAATTGCAATTTTCAGTTTTTTATCAAGTTTTTCAAGTTTCTTGTCTCAGTGAATTATTGAATATAAGCTTTATATAAGCATTCTTACTCCAACCTATTGTCTAAAATGTGAAAAGAAAATAGAAAACAATATAGAATCAGTAGCAAATTAGTCATAGAGTACGTTTGCTCATTGTGGAAAGCTTATGGAAGCACCAAGTAATGGAATTGGTGGAAGGACTTGTACCTAGCTTATCATTGATAAGCTAGGAGCTAGTAGCTGAGAAAGAAGCCCTAGTAAAAGCTAGGGAAGGTTCAAAGCTGTTTCCTTTTTAATCCTAGATTTTTAGAGTATTTTGTGCATAATCTGTGTTTTAGCTTATTGGTGATATCTAGTTGCTTAATCCTACCTAAAGTGCTTATTTATCAGTTATTAGATAAGTTGTATTTAGTATCTTGTACTGTGGCATTTGTTTTATCTAGTTTTATATAAAACTGTCAACTAGAGAGGTGTTTGGCACAAGCCTTTCAAGTAGGCTTAAGGAGCTTAGGTTGTTGTTTTCTGGTTCATATATGCTACATTAGTGTTATCTAGGGTAAACTAACCATAAAATCAGTGACAAATTGAGTAGAAGTCAAAATCACAAGAAATTACTCACCACAGTTAACTGTGGTGAGTTTTCAAGTCCATAACTCAGGCAAGAAACTCATATTCTTGTTAGTAGACGATTGTACACGTTTTATGTGGGCTTACTTTCTACAATCAAAGGATCAAGCATTTAGTATATTCAAGGAATTTAAGCAGAAAATAGAAATGGAATTAAGAATGAAAGTGAGGATGCTAAGAACAGATAGAGGAGGTGAATTTACATCAAATGAATTCACCAAATATTTTAAAGATAATGGAATAGCGAGACAGTTGACAGCACCATATTCACCACAACAGAATGGAGTAGTGGAGAGAAGGAATAGAACAGTGTTATTAACTACGAGGAGTATGATGAAAGCCATGAAGTTACCCTTAACTTTTTGGGCGGAAGCAGTTAAACATGCTATTTACATACAAAATAGGGTACCTACAAGAGCCCTGATAGATAAAACTCCATATGAGGCACTCTACAATAGAAAACCAAATCTAGAGAACCTAAGGATATTTGGATGCACAGCTTATGCAAAAATAACAGTACCTCACTTAAAGAAGCTGGATGATAGAAGCATACCGATGATCTATTTAGGAGTAGAGGAAGGATCAAAAGCATGTAGGTTATATGATCCGATAAGGAAAAAGAAACCTGTGAAACCGATCCAAAAGCATGTTAGTAGGGACGTAAAGTTTATGGAAACAAAGCCGTGGAATTGGGAGAAGAATGGAGAGGATACAAGTACGCAAGACACATTTTGGGCTAGTTTTGTGGTAGACGAAGTTGACAATGAAAACCCTATACCAGTCAACATAGAAAATGATGACGATATCTATCCAACACCGGATCCTTTACCAGATCCAACATCAGAACCAGACTCACCAATTAAACCACCAACATACAATTATGACCCTAACTCAGAAGAAGAAGAAGCTACTATTAGTTCATTAGAAACTTCAGACGAAAGATATGATCATAGACCAGTACGAGGTTTGAAAGGTTTAGCAGAAATTTACGAAAATGCAAGTGTAGTGGAAACACCAAGTTTATTCTTCACAGAAGAAGAACCTCGTAACTATAAGGAAGCATCAATAGATAAGAAATGGATTGAGGCCATGGAAATTGAAATAGATTCAATAAATAAGAATAAGACATGGATTCTTACTACATTGCCAGAAAATCAAAAGGCAATTGGACTTAAATAGGTTTTTAAAACCAAGAGGGATGCACAAGGAAAGATCATACGATACAAGGCACGTTTAGTAGCAAAAGGATATGTACAAGAACAAGGAATAGACTTTGATGAAGTATTTGCCCCAGTTGCTAGAATAGAAACAGTACGGTTAATATTAGCGTTAACAACATATCATGGTTGGCGAGTTCATCACTTGGATGTAAAATCAGCATTTTTACATGGAGATTTGAAGGAAGAAGTCTATGTTACACAACCTGAAGGATTTGTACAGCCAGGAAACTCAGGAAAAGTGTACAAGCTTATTAAAGCTTTATATGGATTAAGATAAGCACCGATAGCTTGGAATGTGAAGCTTGATCAAACATTAAAGTCATTAGAATTCAAGAAATGTAATCTCGAACAAGCAGTTTATACAAAGAGAAACAAGAATTCTACAATTATAGTTGGAGTTTATGTAGATGATTTGATAATCACGGGCACTCCAAAGAAGGAAGTAGGATTATTCAAATCCCAGATGGAAGAAAAGTTTGAAATGAGCGACTTAGGATTATTAGCTTATTACCTTGGGATAGAAGTTACACAGACAGGAGGAGAGATTACAATCAAGCAAACATGTTATATTAACAAGATCTTGAAGGAAACGAATATGAATGATAGTAATGATACGAAGATACCAATGGATCCCGGTACTAAGTTGGTCAAGGCGGAAGATGGTAACTCAGTTGACGCAACTTACTACAGAAGCTTAATTGGAAGTCTCAGGTACTTACTACATACAAGACCAGATCTTAGTTATTCAGTCGGACTACTCAGCAGATGGATGCAAGATCCAAAGGAACATCACCTGAAGGCAGTAAAGCAAGTAATCCCATATATCAAAGGAACAAAGGAGCATGGCATAATTTACAAGAAAGAAGGCGGCTGCAAGATTACAGGTTACAGCGACAGTAGTTATGGAAGCAACACTGATCAAGGAAAAGAAACTATTGGCACAGTATTTTATTTTGGAGAGTCACCCATTACTTGGAGTACTCAGAAACAACCGACAGTGGCGCTATCATCATGTGAATCAGAATTTATGGCGGCTACTGCAGCAGCATGTCAAGCCTTATGGTTAAAAGGATTACTTAGTGAATTAACTGGAAATGAAGAAAAGAAGATAACGTTGAAGGTAGATAACGTTTCAGCAATCGCACTAGTCAAGAACCCAGTTTTTCATGGAAGAAGTAAACACATCGACATTCGCTATCATTTCATTCGAGAATGCATAGAGAATGGACACATCAATGTAGAACATGTCAGTGGATGATGAGTGCTCAAACACTCATCGTTTTTGATATATTTAAACTGCCAAAACGCACAAAAACAATAAAAAAGATATCAAAATACTTAAATTATCCCAGGGATTGTGTTTTATGTGTTTTAAATGCAAAATGTGCAAAAACAAAGAAAAAACGTACAAAGTTTGCAGTATTGGCAGTTTCAGTCCCCCAAGTTTCAAAACTTGTCAACTTTAGTCCCTATGCATTTATTTTGAAAGAAAAGTCAACCCAAGGTTTTAAAAGTCAAAAATCACTAAATATTACACTTGGGTCACAAGTTTTCCAAAAATTACATGTTTAGTCCCTGAAAATCCAAAAATGGCAAATTAGGTCCCTGGGAAGTTTTGAAATTTTGAAAAATGGAAAATTGGCAAATTTGGTCCTTGTATGATTGGTATTGGCAACATTGGTCCTTATGGTTACTTTGGGAAATAATCTACATCAGCACCTCAACTTTGGAGGAATTACAAAATTGGTCCTTGATAACATACCACCAAACCGGACCCTTTTGTTATAATTAAACCCAAAGCCAAAACCCCATTTACCCAATCCAATCCCTGGCCCAAATCCATCCCAAGCCCAAAACCACCCAGGCCCGTATCCCTTTTAATAATAAAGCAGGGTCAAACACCCCGGTCAACTCCATCTTCCCCCCAACCAAATCCCACAAAACCAGGGAATACAACCTCCCCCCTCCTCACCTTTTTCCAACCAAATCCCCCCACAATTAATACCCCTTACCTAATAAACCCACCACAATTAATACCAAGACCAAACCCCCACCAGAACCACTCAACCTTGCCCGTATTCATTTTGGCGCCAAAACACTAATCAAAGGCTAGAAACGATCAAAATAAAATTGGAGGGTGAGGATTTGGTCTCTGGTCAAAGAGAAGACATGTGGGACCCCCAGATTTCAAGGAAAAGCCATGTGGAAGAGATAGTGAAGTATTTTTATTCGTAGTATAAGTATTTGGTTCATGTAAGCCTTTTATGGCATGTAATGTATTAGTTTTAGTGTAAAAATACTTAGTTTATCTTCTGTAACCAGTTTTTAATCAATATAAGTTCTCATCTTTTAAATTGCAATTTTCAGTTTTTTATCAAGTTTTTCAAGTTTCTTGTCTCAGTGAATTATTGAATATAAGCTTTATATAAGCATTCTTACTCCAACCTATTGTCTAAAATGTGAAAAGAAAATAGAAAACAATATAGAATCAGTAGCAAATTAGTCATAGAGTACGTTTGCTCATTGTGGAAAGCTTATGGAAGCACCAAGTAATGGAATTGGTGGAAGGACTTGTACCTAGCTTATCATTGATAAGCTAGGAGCTAGTAGCTGAGAAAGAAGCCCTAGTAAAAGCTAGGGAAGGTTCAAAGCTGTTTCCTTTTTAATCCTAGATTTTTAGAGTATTTTGTGCATAATCTGTGTTTTAGCTTATTGGTGATATCTAGTTGCTTAATCCTACCTAAAGTGCTTATTTATCAGTTATTAGATAAGTTGTATTTAGTATCTTGTACTGTGGCATTTGTTTTATCTAGTTTTATATAAAACTGTCAACTAGAGAGGTGTTTGGCACAAGCCTTTCAAGTAGGCTTAAGGAGCTTAGGTTGTTGTTTTCTGGTTCATATATGCTACATTAGTGTTATCTAGGGTAAACTAACCATAAAATCAGTGACAAATTGAGTAGAAGTCAAAATCACAAGAAATTACTCACCACAGTTAACTGTGGTGAGTTTTCAAGTCCATAACTCATCACAACCTTGCATAAGTTGGTCATTTACTTAAATTAGTCTTAATATACTATAACTAAACAAGTTTGATCATAAAATCAGCTGTCTAAGTTCATAAAAGTCAAATCTCACAATTTCTCAAAAAGTCAAAAGGTACAAATGCAGATTTTTGTCAAAATAGCATGAATTGATTTGAATTTTGTGTTGTGATCCAAGACTTGAAATTTGTTGTGTGTTTACACTATCAGCTGAACTTTGAATTTTCACAATTGTTATAATTTTGTGATTTTTTCTTGGGTACCAAATCACCCTTTGAAGTTGACTGCAGGGCAAGCTCTTGCCCTGTCTCAGCAGACTTGCTCCACCCACCCAACTTTGGTGGTGGTTTGTGACTGACCCAGTGGGTCCCACACCTCCAACTTTGCACCATTCAACCCCCCTCCTACCAGGGAGTGTATATTGACCATTGATTTGACCTTCAGACCTGTGGACCCCACTTTGTTTGACCCCAAAAGCTTGTCCTAAATCTGTCTCAGAAATCAATTGAGCAAACTGCTTATTGGTGCTTTGTGGCTTATTGAAGCCACTTATTTGGCTTATTCTTGCTTATTCAGGTTATACTAACTCAGAGGAACCATTTTCATCATTGTGGACCCCACATCTTCCCATTTGAGCTAAAAAACCTCCACAGTCAACAAAAGTCAACTGTGGCATCATTAAGCACTCCATGTGCTTATTTCTTGGGTTAAAATAAAAGTGTTGTTATTAAAAGTTGTTGTTTTTAGTTAATAATCAGTTTAGAAAAAGAAAAAAAACCAAAAAACCAACTTTAATATTAGTGATAGCTTCTATTTAATAGGATTTATCAATTTTATTTTTCTTTTTAGCTTATTTAAAAGCAATATATCATTTTTATATTTTTAGAAATTCTATTTTAGGTTAAAATAATTTTATAAGTTTTTCCAGATTTTTATTTTGTCTTTTAGTGGTTTTCCTAATTAATTTTAGTTTAATTTAGTTTTAATTAATATTAATCAATTAAATAGCATAATTAGATTTTATAAAGTATAACCTAGTTTTTATAATTTTTCTAGCTTTTATTTTATTTAAAACACTTTTATAAATTTTTCTAGAATTTTTACTGTTCATTTTCTATTTTTTATAATATAATTAGTTTAATTAGAAATTAATAGGTAATTAGATTAATAATTAGTTAATTAGCTTAAAAATACATAAAATTAACTTTTTATAATTTTTTTAGGATTCACATGATGATTAATTAGATTTGTAAAATTTTTCTTAATTTTCTAAGCCTTTTTAGTATGTTTAATAATTCTAATTAATTTAATTAGTAATAAATAAATAATTAGTAATTAATTAATAAAAAATAATTAAATAGTGTAAAAATAGTTTTTATTTTTCTTAAAATTTTCTTTAATTATTAGAATTGTAAAAATATTAATTTTACACTTTTAACCCTTCCCGTCCATCAGTTGTACTTTTTGTTTTGTTCGTCTGTATACGTTTTTTAATTAAAACGTACGTTTTTAGGTTTTAGCTCAAATCTTTGTAATCTAAATTCCCGTAATCACTCACGTAGCTTTCCTAAGCTATAATTGTTAATAATTTCCAAATAATTCTGATCATAACCCTTTTCTGTGAATAATTACCCGATCACGAATACGTTAAAGTTACAATTCACACTTCAACGGGACTTAACGACCTGGTGATACCTTATATTACCCGGAGCATTGACCTGGGCTATTTGACTTTGTTGACCATTACTTGGTCAATATAAGTTGACGGTTTAGCATCAATCAGTGGAGAACTACAAAGAGTAGATATACTAACGAAGGCTCTACCAAGATTGAAGTTCACGACAATGCGACAAATGCTCGGAGTTCAAGATTTAACAAGAAGCAACGATCAAGATTAAGGAGGAGAATGTGACCCGATTAATCTTTATCTTATGCTTACTATTATTATTAGTTAGAAGTTAAAGGACCAAACTTGTTAATTAGAAACATTATAACCGAATAGTTAGTTAAATCGGTTAAGAAAACAATGAAGAGATACATCGGTTCATTCATACCGATTCATACTCTATATAAACATATGTATTAGTATCGTTTAGTGGTTAATGAACATATAGATTTACTTATTCATATTTGCAACTTATTTTGTATCGATCTAGAGAGAAAGTGGGACAACAACCATCAACACGGTTTGTTAGTCCATCAACGTTCTAATGGACAAAAAAGCTACCAGTGATATTACTAACGAGTAACTTTTATTCACAGCCAACAATTATATCAAGCTCGAATTTCTTCGCCAAGGAACCAGTATACACACATTTACAACAATAATAGCAAAAAAACGTATAAGAAGCACTTCCACATTTAAGTTAATAATACTAGTCCCCGTCAACGTTATAGAAGTCTTTGGGAAACCTCTATACAAGTTTCTACCAGACAAATAATACAAGGCCTCAGCGACATTGCTACTGGCTGAAGCACAAGTAATTACTGTGATAATAAGCTCATCTAATAGCAAAAACCATATAATAAGTTAAACTTATTTCCCCGTCAGTAATCATCAAAAAAACAACAAAAAAGGTAAACGAATAACCACTTATGTAGATCATTCTTCTATGGTTTGAGATCCGGTTGAAGCTTTAGACTTTTTTTTTTTTTTTTTTTTTTTTTTTTTTCTTTGTCCTTTCTTTCAGCTTCTTTCTTTCGTGGTGGTTTCTCAAGCACAGGCTGTGTGCAATGTAAATGTTGGTATAAGGCTGCTAATGGGTCGGCTTTGAAAACAGGATCATTAAGAACCATCTTCAATTGACTTGACTCTTTCATTCTAATCAAACACCACATAAATCAGCAAAAATTACAAATGAGCCTTAGAGAAAAGAAGAAAAAAAAGTGAAACACTGACGCTAGTTTTTGCCTTGATTGACTTGTGACTTTGAAATTAGAAGGAGTTGGTTTCTAGGAAGAAACTACGTCGGGTAGATATTCTGCCTGAGAAGAAAGATTGTATGCTTTCAGTTTCTTTTGTCGGCTTCTAAGTTTCGTATTCTGGTACAAACAATGACTTATTTAGCACGTCGTTATATTAAATGAAATTCACATTGGTTAACACAAGTTGCTAAGCAATGTTTGGATCATTAACCTATGGAAGCTAAATCATACGAGTATAAAATTTTTGGGTAAGTGAAAACTCTGTCACAATACAGCTGCTTTGAAAACTAATCATATATGGTGTTTCTTTTGCAGCGCAGCTTGTTGCTCGTTTGTCTGCCATCTTATTGTAATTGATATTCAAAGACAATATGTGAAAAGCAAAATAGTAATACAACATGCTCTGCATAAAATTAGTTCCGGTTTATTTGGCTATGAAAGAACAATAAAAGAAGATACATTTAGATTCTTTTGCAAGCCCCTAACCGAGATGAAGTAATTTTTTACAACAATAGTCAATGGCCATAGGCATATACACTACAACATTTTACACCTAGCGAATGATTGCACATCAAATTTATTAAGCGCATTTCAACATTTCTTCATGTATATCAATTTCTACAGAAATATTCGGTTATTAATGTTTACAGTCTTACACTTTACACATCTTAGCTAGATTCACCGGTTCTCATGCATATAACATCTTATATATGGAGGTGCTAGGATTAGCTTGTTTTTCCGGCTTATGTGATTATATGAATTTTCAAAAGCTCATAAGGCCGCCCACTTTATTCGGCTTATGAGCTTATCAACTTGGGCTTTTAGCTTATGTAAGTCCATAAGCTAAACTTTTAAAAGCTCACTAGGTGAAAAAATAGGCTCAGGAATTTTTCAAAATCAAATAACCCATGAGCAAGAAAAACAAGCTAACCCCAACTTCAACAAATTACTAATGGTTATGGGGGTGTTTGTCTATACTTATCTCATGTGCTTATGCGCTTATTGAATAATTGATAAGCTGGTAAGCTCATTTTTTAAGCCTATGAGCTTATAAAGTTCTTAAGCTCAAGTGAATAACTTCACAAAGGCAAAGAAAATGAGCTTGTATTAAATTTTCAATTAGCTCGTAAGCACATAAACTAAGCTGATATCCCAAACACTAGAAAATTTAAACATCATCTTCACACTAATACAGTGACGGAACCAGGGAGTGTCCCGAGGGGTCCCGGGACGGGACACCCATGGATTTTTGTTGCGTAGTGTTAATTTTGTTAAAAAACCTCAATTTTTTTAAATGCACCCGGTCTCTAAAACTTGTGTTTGTAATATTGTTTAGTTTATTTTAAGTGCACGTGGTCGTTTTTTGTCTTGGTTCCGTCCCTGCACTTATAATACGATAAACAAGCAAAAGTAAGAACAAGTAAACTAACCTTGTTGATAGCCTTTTGAGCACCTAAAGCAACTTTAACCTCTGCAATATCAAACAAACGTAACCCCACAAATAATTTCGACCAAAACAAACTAAACGTATAACTTTACTTGCAGGAAATACAAACTATTAACTTAATAAATGAAGGGAAAATTCTTTTAAAACGCACTATACTTGTCCAAAAAATCACTTTTGAGTAACGTACTTTTAATTTTCGTTATTGTGGTGCTAAACTTTCATTTTTTTGACTCTTTTACGCACTTTGGGACGTTTTTGCCCCTCAAATTTTTTGAAATCCAAGGGCAAAAATGTAATAAAAACGTCCCAGAGTGCGTAAAAGAGGCCAAAAATGAAAGTTTAGCACCACAATAACGAAAATTAAAATTACGTTACTCAAAAGTGATTTTTTGACAAGTATGGTACATTTTGAAAGAATTTTCCCATAAACGAACAACTTATGTTTGAAAAACTCTTACTGGAATAGAACTCAAGCTTCTTATCAAATTTGCGATCCGCGTGCTTCTTTTCATCATCATTTATTGAGCTCATTTTTCCCATTCATGTCAAACCCTAAATTTTGGAAGAATAAAAGTTTATAACCGATTGTCTTTCTACCTTTTAACTACAGTTAAAACACAATTTTATTTATAAAATTCCTAGCTAGCAACCACCTAAAATACTAGCGAAACATACAAAACTAGCCTTTTATTTGTCACAACATCAAACCACCAAATTCTGTAAGCAAGTAGTTATGTTTTAAGTTGGGACGAATATCATTGTTTTCTTTCTGGGCCAAGATTGATATTTAACTAATTTGGACTCAGTGTTTATTTTGGCATAGTGTGTCAGTGTCAACCGTATTTTAAATTTTTAATATTTTGTGGGTATTAGACTTCATTTATGTTGGGTTGTATATTCGGGTTCTTTGGATATAGCTAAAGAGCTATTTTTTGTGAAATCAAGAAAGACAGTGTTAACCGTAACATGCTTGTTGAAAAAGTGTGTCAAACACATGTATTTGAAATTTCTTCACATATTCGTCTTTAAAAGTTCATTTTGAGCTACAATTTTACAAAATGGCGAGAAACGGAAAACAAAATATGAAAATGGTGTCTTTAAAGAGAAAGAAAAGTTTCTAATTGAATCCCGGTGAGCCAGCCGAATGAAGTATTCAAACTAAGATAAGTGTATGATCAATTTTTGCTCTTAGTAAATGAATATTGTCAAAGTGCATCTGCACTTCAAGACTTCCATTGTGCAGGCGGGGATTGAGCAATAAAAGGAAATAGACTAATCGTCTTTTGTTCCATTTTCATGTGGTTGAATCTTGAATAATCGCCTTTTGAATAATGTATGTAGTACAATAGGAACAATATGAATATCCCTATTTCACACTAGCTACCTGCTTATGAGAAAGTATCCATCAAGATAAGGTGTATAGAAAAAGATTTTTTTTTTATTCATTACGCGAAAGAGACATTTGTGGCAAGTATAGTACATTAATAAAAAAATTTCCTATATGAATATCCGTATTTAACACTAGCTACCTGCTTATGAGAAAGTATCCATCAAGATAAGGTGTAATCATAGATAAACCTTTCAGGTGATTTCCTACACACCGGACAAGTTGCATTCAACTTAAGCCACTCGTCTACACAATCAGCATGAAAATAGTGATTACATTCGGGGATTGTTCTTAATGCATCTCTAGGTTCATATTTTGTAAGACATATTGGACAAGTGTCATAGTCGTCCTTTGGTAGTCTTCGACTCTCTCCAAGAATTGTTGTTTTGTATGACTCAATTGTTGACGTATCTAATCCCGGTGAGGAATCTGGTCGTTGAGAGATTGTAACAGAGAATGTATCAATATTTTGATGCATAATGTCGGTGTATTCCCTTGCCTTTTTAGCAATGTACCATACCACTATAAGGACACATATAAATATCGCTATGCCAATGCCTACGATCATTCCATGCTTGGTACTCCTCCTCATACCTACATCTGAAAATTCCACAATCAACAAAAAGCAAATTAACAGCACAAATTCTCGAGTTACTTTTTTTTTCTAAATAATAGTAGTTAATGAGTTGTGTCTATTCCAATGGTACATTATGCTAAAGCTTCGTTTTTGTTTAACTCGCTGATTTTTTATAAAATTTTGGTGTAGTTTGTGACTCACCGCCGTTATATCCAAAGCAAGTAGTTTCACCATTAGAGCTTCCTTTGAGTCCACACATTCTACCCTCAATCTCACAAGATCTACAATATGGCGTAAACCACATCAACTCTAGTTCCTCCATAGTGCCACCATGCCACTGTATTGGTACTGAGATCATCCCTATATCCTGGCAATTCGCGAGTGTCTTTCCATCAGGAACTAAGCCATTCCCTAAAGCGATCACTGAGTGATTCACACTATTTAGACATGGTAATGACATCACATGGAACTTATAACTGGACTGTATCCAGGAACAATTGTAAAACCTATAACTCTGCATGCTTCTAAAGTCGAAAGGTGTTCCTGTTATATTAAAATCGCCAATGCTGTTTGATCGGCAGAATTCAGGGTCAATGTAAATGATCTGCAAATCAAAATGCTAGTAACATGTAATTAATGTTTCTAAGTATTTTAGTGCATTGCGAGTGTCTAATATAATTATGATCATGCAAGAAGTTAAATCAGTGACTACTTAAAAAGAGATTTGCATCAACTTTAAAAACAGATGCAAAAAGTTATGCATCTGTAAGGCGATGCACAACCTTTTTAAGCTGACACGTTACTGCGTCAGCTTAAAAAGTTGTGCGCACCGATGCAAACAACATACGAAAGTTTACTAATCAAACAACATACCTGTGCACCATAAGAAATTTTGTTCACGATGTATGAGCGAGTGGACGTCAGGTTTAGGATTGTTTTATTTTGCTCGTTACACGAGAGATCAAAGCCAGGGAACCCGCAAGCTGAAGGCTGTTGATCACGGATACGAAAAGGAAACCGTACCTGAGGTCCGGTAGGACTACACAATGCCGGACGACAGTCGTCATTAGTGTCACCGGAGATAGATTTGGACAAGGACAAAAAGAATAAAATTGTTAAAGCTATGATCTTATCCATATGTTGCAAATTGTCATTCAAGTTGATTCAATAATTTAGCGATATGCCGATATATACATAAAAAAATGCCTCCTGTGACATTTGGTTGCGATCATTTTTAGTCCCTGACTAGAAATGTACTTTTTGAGTTTAATGACTTTCGATTTTATCTCATTTAATTTGTGCATGACAACTGAATGGTAAGTATATAATTGGATGCAGCATGCATTTATTTGTAGCGGTTGGTATATATGGTTTTATTATATATAGAAACTTAAAGCTATTTTTATTTTATTTTTATTTTTTTTAACCGACAACGTAACTAACTATCTCACAATCCATTTGGTTTGAATAGCTTTTCAGACAGCAAATGGTACCATTATGACACAAGCTTTTTTGGTAAGCTAAATGCTATTATTTCACTTTTTTTCGTTTTTTTTTTCATGCATCGTTATTGTATCAAATATAAGGTAATATATTTTTTTTATTCTATTTTATACGTTTTCTCGAGGTGTTCCACTTTGATTCAGTACCTTGATGATTTATTTTTTTATTTTATTTTTTTATCTTGAATATTTCGTTTTTTGCTATTTTATCTTAAATTTGAATATTTCCTTTTGTGGATTTTTGATTTTTTGTGGATAAAGACAAACAAGAGAAAGAGAGGTGAATTATGGGTGTTATAATTAATAGGTGTTGGACGTAGTTGGGTGTAAATTAAAGGTGATAGATATCAGCATTGTTAGGTGAATGTGAGGTTTTTGGTTGTAAGCATTGTCTGAGCGGTTGTAGTTATTGGTTGTCAGGAACGGAGCCAGAGGGGGTCTCGAGTGGTTTCGGAGCACCCATTAAATTTTGCGATGCAATGTTAGTTTTTGGTAAAAGAATTCGATTTTTCGTAAATGCACCCGGTCTATCATAGATACGTTTCTAGTTTTGTATATTTTATTATAAACGCACATAGTCAATATGTCTCCTGGTTCCGTACCTGCAATGGTGGTCAGCCGGTGGGTAGTGGCTCGATCAGTGTTTATGAACAATTTGTAGGCCTTGTACGTCGAGTGTGTGGCTCAAGGGTAATGTGATGATGAGCGGCGTCGTGAGTCAGATTGTTCGTCGTGATGGTATCACGTTACGTCTATTGAGATGTAAATATGTGGTTTCCTAACTACGAGTATATGTTGTATCAAACAATTTTAGCACAATTAGTAAATGCAGTATTACTAGTTGCCATGAAACACGTGACTAGCTAGCTTTATTGACAGGAAAAATAATGGAGTAGATGGTAGTCTTGATTAGTAGGGATCCAAAAATTGAAGGATTGATTTATATATGTAGTTCCATTAATTAATAGCTCCGTGAGGATAGTTTTTGAGTATTCATGACTTGATGTAACCATTTATGTTTTGTATCTCGTGGGACTGGTTGCCAGTGTATATCGAAACAAAAATTACTGATAGTGTGATAGGCCTAATATCGTATCGAAATATCTCACCTTCGTGACATATACTTGTGCTCAATCTAACTCGATCGCTTCTTTGTAAAGTTGTGTTTTAATACCAGGCTTTGTAGAAAAAGTTTGTGAAGTTGCTAAAATATTCTAAGTTATACCAAAATAAGTTGGCGAATCAACCTAATACGAATAATTTACTTCGTCACCTAACATTTTTGTCTCGTCCATTTTGTTACATTCAGAATAGTTTTATAGTCAGACGCTGCAAAAACATATAATAGAGGCAAGTTGCAAATTTTATAATTCAAGTGACGTAAGTGGGCCTCTTGTGCTGACTTAATTACCAGCATGCAAATTTGGTTTTAGGTCGCTAAATCTTTGCTTACAACACAAAATCATAAAATAGACAAAGGGTGTTTGTTCCTAACTAATTGGTCAACTTTTCGCTTTTCAACCTTTCCTACTTTGTAAAATATACACAAAAATGTGAACCAATGAGGTGCAAACTTAGAACAAATCGGACACCTTAAGATTTATCATAACGGCCCGTTATTTTTCATTCTTAGAATAAATTATAATTCTCTTAGATAAAAAGGTAACAAAAAGACTTTTTGTATTTTCAAATAAGCGAGGTTAAAGGGGAAAAAAATGATCGTATTTGTATTTCAATTGTTAATTCGACCACGTATTGTTTAGCATTTATATATGATTGTGTGACGGTGTAACTACTAATTTTTAAGAGATAGTCAAGTAAAATGGTTGAAAAGAAACCTGTAGTTACTATTGCAACAACAACATATCCATTTCCGTCGAAACGAAATATGATTTGGGAAATACTAGCGTATGATTAGGTGTTTTGTCTTAAATTGCTTAAGTATGTTTTCTTTCAACATAATAACAAGTATCAAATATACTTACACTACTTTAAACTCATACATAAACACATATATAAGTGGATAAAAAAATATTTAATAATGACTGAAAATTAGTAACTTTTTTACTTTTTATTAAGGGGTTGGCAGTGCATGCGGTGAGGCACGGCGAGGGGTGGCTCCTGTGCGGGAACACCGCCGCCGGTGCTCTCCTACCGCACGGCAAGGCAATGGAGCGGGGAGATTTACCGCATGGAGATGGAAGAAAAGTATACGTTGGATGATTTAATTATTCGACCGTTGGAGGAATAAAGGGACTAACGGATCTTTTATTTGTTGCCTATATATTCAAAGTTATGGATTGAAATGAGACCAAAAAAAAGCCAACAAATGGAGCCAAGAAAAAATAAGGATTCTAGAAAAAATGTTCATGGATCGAGAGGCGCAAGTTGTCCTTGAGTTCAATCACAAACTTTTTTTTTTTTTTTTTTTTTTTTTTTTTTTTTTTTTTTTTTTTTTTAGAAACGTTTGAAAAAAGTGGATGCAACGATCTTCAAGTTTATAAGATAGCCCAACTCGATTTTGAAAAACAATATAACAAAGCTTTCGCGCATACCAACAAGAAACGCGAGATATGCGCAAAATACAGGTGGCCGTGTAGTTTGTACGATTTAATGGTTTTAAGTTTAGTTTTAATGGAATTTTAGTTATTTTATGTTTTTCAATAATATTATATAACGTTTTTTAAGTTTTAATGGACTTTTAGTCTTTTAATAATATTATGTAATGTTTATTTAATTTTAATGAAATAATAAATTTTAATAGAATTTAAAAAAGAAAAAAGAAAAAAAAAAAAGTAAATGAAAGGTGAGAGGTGTGATGCTAACAAAAAGTGAGTGAATGAAGGAAAACGTGAGAAAGTGATGTGTCATAAAGGATTGGGTGTATGTAAGTGAAGGGGTTTGAGGTGAGGGGAGTGTTATGCTCTTAGTCTATCGCTTTTCTTACTTTAAATTGCCGTGTTAATAACTCAACTTAGAGTTGAACAAAGTGATACGGTTCTGATTTTATCACATAATTAAAAACACTAATACCTATTTTGACTCTTTTTCAACATGGAAAACATTAAACAAAGGTAAATTTTCCAAACCCGAGTTAGATAATAAGACAAAAAGACCGCAATCTTTAACAACTGTGTTCACTCGTCAAACAAAAACTTTTAATTTAATCACCTATAATTTAACATGAAATCAGTACATGCTAAGGGCATATTTGGTTGGGAGAAATGAGATCAAAGAATTGAAAATGAATTCATTTATTTTGTTTGGTAGCCTAAGAAATAAAAGGGTGAAGATTTGCAATTTTTAAAGAGTTGAATTTACATACAAAATCAAGAAATTCATTTCCTTTACATATTTAGTGGAAACCAATTATTAGAGTATAATAATAATAATAATAATAATAATAATAATAATAATAATAATAATAATAATAAATAGTAATAATAAATAATAAAATAATAATAATAATAATAATAATTATTATTATTATTATTATTATTATTATTATAAAATAATAAATAATAATAATAAATAATAATAATAATAATAATAATAATAATAAAAATAAAAATGATAAATAATGATAATAAATAATAAAATAATAAATAAAATAATAATAATAATAATAATAATAATAATAATAATTTTTACTGATTTCTTAAGTCAATTCTCTGGTGTGACCAAACACAAGAATTTTTACTGAATTTCTGTGGAATTCATTTATGTGAATTTGATTTATGCGCTTCATTTCATTTCTCTGAATTTCACCCTACCAAACATGCCCAAGTAAACGAGGTTACCTCTATTAAATGATTTGAAAAGACAGACTTTCACTCAGATATACGTGATCTAACCGGTAAAATTTTGTAACTGTTTTCATACCATTTGATATTTATATTACCGTTATTAACAATCTAGTCATATTTAATATTCAAACCCGTATACGCATAGATTAAAATTTTAAATAGGATAACATGAGTTTTTATTTAACGTATATAGTAAAAAATAATATTTTAATAGATGAAAGTTTAAAACTAATATTTATTTTTAAAATATTTAATGTATATTAAAACTAATTCGTATATTTACAAAAAAGAAATTATAATTTTAATGGATGAAAGTCTCAAACTAATACTAATACTCATGTAGTTGTAAACAAATTTCATATTATAAAGTTTAGTGAGTATAAAGTGTAAATGGTTATTTGTTTATTATCTAAAATTATTTTAAAAAAACATTGAGACTTATAATTTTTTACTAAACTCTATATAATTTATTTAAAATTCAACCACTAAAGTTTTATTAATTACCTCATTTTTTTTAAGTTTTTGCTTTCATAAATTTGACACTTATATTTTTATGTGTTTTTTTCATCAATCAAATGATGTAATTCTTTTATTATATAAAAGATTTCATATTTACTAAACTTAAACAACATAATTCAATATTTCTTCAATTCATGCTTTAAAAGTATTGTACTTGTGCACTAAAATCTTTTGTTTTGGGTAAATATGAAAATTTCATATTTAAGTTAGGTAAATATGAAATTATCACTCATGTTAATTACAAAGTTGTGGCAATCTTAATTACCCAATTTTGTTGAAAAAAATTTCAATTTAATATAGACAATGGGTCCTTATTTGTCTCACCATTTTGGTTTAATTGTTTTGATCTCTTGTTATATTATGTATCACTTTTAGTTTCATAGATTATGTTTGATGAAATTAACTATTGCTGCTATTAGAGATGTAGCTGTAAATGAAGATGAATATAAAGATTAGAAATCGTGTAGATGAGGATGAACCTAGAGATTAGAGATTGATATTATTTTACTACATGAAGTATCATTTTATTTTAAATTTTGATTGTCAAACAATACTTATATTTTATATAACATAGTGATGAGGCGAAAAGTGTACCGCTTTTAAGGGGTTATTTAAGCCCGAATTCGAGATTACTTAATCAATTATTGCCCTAAATCGTTCCTTTTGTCATTTTAGTTATTTTTGGAGAGAAATCTGGAAAAAGAAATATTTTGGACATTTTTTGAACATAAAAGTGAAGAAAACGGCAAAGTCTCAATTTCCTTACTGGGAACAGTACCTGACGGCGTCAAGGTTCTACAAGTGACGGCGTCAAGAGTTACAAAAGAGGTGGATATGATCATATGAAACTTATAACGTGACAGCCCAGAAAGTTTTCAAGCTTATTGGCCTGACGGCGTCACCAAGGCCGTCAGGGTCCAAATACACGTGACGGCCCAGAGTGATTTCCTACATGACGGCGTCACAATTGGATCTAGGTAATACGAATTTCATCATGGCGGCGAGTTGACGGCGTCACAAGCTATAACGTGACGCCGTCAAGGTGTAAAATCTATATTTAGTTTTCCAATTTTCATTCATTAGTGTGCAACTTTGAGGGAATAAACCCTGGACGAATTTTAACAACTTTTCAAGGGTTTCAACCCCTTGATTCTTCCATGTTCAATTGAAGATAAGTACTTATTCAAATCATTCAATATGTCTATGTGTTGTGTGATTATATCTTACGCTTGTTTTCTCTTTAACATGTTAGGCTAGATTTTCATCGTGTTTGCTTAGATGTAGTGAAACCTAGATGTTGATTATCGGTTCATTGTTTGTTTATAATTGATTACTCAATTATATATATAATAAGGATGCACCAAAACTTAAAAAAGAATCGTATTTTAATTGTGATGCAGTTACATACATATATGGTGCAGAAAATTTATGATAATTCAGTTTCTTTATAACCATGATGCAGTAACTTTATAACCATGGTGCAGTAACATTAAAACCATGAATGCAGTAACCGTGATGCAGTAAAATCATAATTGTGATAAAGTAAACGTGATGCAGTAACTTTATAACCGTGATGCAGTAAATTTATAACAGTGATGCAGTAAATATTTTTGGCGGCAAAAAAAAAATTTTTTTGGTGGGAAATTTTTTTTTTCGGGGGGGGGGGGGGGGGGGGGGGGGACATGTGTCATATGATGTGGCATGGGGGTGACACATGTCACTCCCACAATCCTTCCTACACTTTTTATTATAAGGCCCTTTTTAGAATAACCCAACCATGTATAGGTATATATATATATATATATATATATATATATATATATATATATATATATATATATATATATGCTTTCTAATATATCAAAACAAATGTGAAATGCCCAAATTGAGCTTGCTGCAAAAGCAAAACAGAATATAACGTTTTTCAAGAAAAATTTTGAAATTTTTGAAGTTCTGGGTCGTCAGATGGGCGGCCCCCTTAAATTTAAGGGGATCGGCCTCCATTTAAGGGGACCGGCCATCTAGAACAGTTTTTACACTGTTTTCTTTTGCAACTTGTGACCTCTTTTGCTAGTCCCAGCTACCATTTCCCTTAAAAACTAAACTGATTTTGGAATCTAACAATGCAATTTCAAATTAATACCATTTCTAATCATGATTTCATGCTATATAACCCATTCCTCCTTCATCCATACTTCCTTATCATCATCAACCTCAACAAATCCATCATGTCATCACTAAAAACCACCACCTCCAACAATGCCAAGAAACAAAAACTTGTTATCATTCCACCAAAACAACTCTATATTGATCTCACAAATGAAGACAATACCACTCCATCACCACCACCTCAATGCTCATCTCCTAGTACTCCAAATGCACCATCCAAAATACCATCAACACATGGAACCTCCACCTCTTCCATACCATCATCATCATCCATCAATGACTACATCAACATTCACCTATCACCTCCACCAAGAACTCCACCACCATCACCTCTTGAAAATGCAACCTTAGACATAACACTTTCATTATCACCCATCACACCTCTTGATGCACAATTTTCACTATCACCACTCAATCCACCTACCTACAATCCCATCCCATGGAGCTTACTTGAAGCTCATGGTGATACTTGTCTTTGTTGCATCCATAACCGCACCATCATCTTTGGATTAAGAGATGAAATTTGTTGCATGTTTTCATATATTGAAAGCTTGCTTCCTCAACCTCAACCAACAACATCCACTCCTCCACCACCAACATCAACCACAACCCCACCTCCATCAAACCCTCCTACATCAACTCCATCATCTCCACTTACAACATTGCTCCCCCCAAATTAAGCATGACTCATGGTTGAGAATAATCTTGTTTAAACCATTTTGATGACAAGCTCAAGGAAAAACATTTCTATTAGAGTTTTGGGTTATTAGTTGTATTAGTTGTATTGTTGTGTTGATCATGCATCTTGAATGTATAATGTTTGTGTTTTTGTCTATTTAATGAAGTGTTTTCTTCAATGCTTATATTGCTTGCATTATCTTTATATATAATTGTTGCAAGCATATGTATATTGTTTGTTCTAAATATTTTTGCAAGCATTCCATATCTCGATTATGACCTCAAAACGAGGGGGGGTATATATCAAGGGGGAGCTCCATTAAAATCGGGATAACCTTTTTGATGCTAACAAAAAGGGGGAGAATTGCTATAAACTCACAATAATACTTGTATATATACTAATTTTCGCTTAATGAGTTTAGATCTTGTAATCATCAAAAAGGGGGAGATTGTTGACATGAATAATGCATAAAAACGTTATTTATATTTTTCGATATCTCTATGTTTTGACGATCACAAAATGTAAAATCATCAAACATAAGATTACTACGTAAACAAGTATTAAGCTAGTTTATATCAATTTATCCAATTTAATCAATAAGGTATGAATAAACAAGTGCTTAATACATCTCATGATCATAGGGGTATTTAATTTAATTAATACAAAGTTTATTTAATTATATAAACATATTATATATTTTTGAAAAACAATTTTGGTAATAAAGAAAAATGTTTTAATCATACTTAATATATGAATTCAAATTTTTAACCAAAATCAGTTAGTTTTTTACCAAATAAACTTTCCCCACTAAATGACAAGTTTTCTGGCCGTTACAGCTAGGCGGCCCCCTTAATTATAAGGGGTGGTCCCCTTAAAATTAAGGGGACCGGCCAGGCTCCTGTGTCAGAATTTGTCAGAATTTTTCTCCTATAAATACCACCTTAAATCTGGAATTTTTCCCTACCTTTTGCACGAAAATTTCAGATCTCAAACTCTCTAAATATCTTCCAAAACTCTTTGATCATTAGAATACTAATCCTTGTTTCAAGTGATTCAATCCCTTCTCATCCATCCTCATCCAAAGTGCAAAAGAAGAACGCTCCTTCTACAACTAAGTTCAAGAAGTATTGAAGAGTAGTTGTGCATAGTGTGTATATTATTTGTGAAGTTGTGTTGTGCTTGTAATAAGTAGTTTAGAAGAAATAGAAGTTTTGTAGGAAGAAGAAGTTGATTAGTAGTGAAGTAGTGTAGTTGTGAAGAAGATAAGTGTGAAGTAGATTGGTGTGAAGAATATAGGTGTGAAGAAGATAGGTGTGAAGTAGATTGGTGTGAAAAAGTTGTGTAGAAATTGTGAGTAAGTTGTGATGAAGTTGTGGTGTGTACATTGGTGTGTAAGGTTTTCTCCGCCATAAGGGAGTTTGTTGACATAGTGAAGAAAACTCTCGAGTAGGTGACTCGGGGAGTGGAGTAGGAACAAGGAAGGTGACCTTGTAGCCGAACCACTATAAATCCTTGTGTTATGGTTTGATCTCTCCAACTCTTTTCATTACTTACTTATTTACTTATACAATATTAGCTTAGTTAGTTAGTTACTATATAATTGTTCATATAGTGCAAGTATTGAAATCACATAAACTAGAATCGAATTTTTAAAAAACAAACTTGTTTTTATAAATTATAAAATGGACGTAAAACTATTCAAACCCCCCCCCCCCCCTTCTAGTTTTTCACACTCTCTTCAGCTAGCAATTTAATGTCTTAGCTTCCGTATTTTCCGCTTATTCGGTTGTAGAATTAAAGTAATCCGATAAACAACTAATTTTCCGTTTTTCTTATGTTGATAGGCTTATTGGTTTACAATGCCCCCCCCCCCCCTTCCACGGGAGAGTCGAGGTTGTAACTTTCTTTTTGTATTTTTGTAAACACTTTAGGAAAAGTGTTTTTGATTTTTCAATTTTTATATTTTTATAGAAAATATTCACAAGATAGAGGAAGGTTTATCAAAACACGATTTTTCAAAACGAATATTCAAAAACTCACTTCAACCTTTCCCGGCAGCGGCGCCAAAAATTGATTACTCAATTATATATATATATATGTATAGTATCGAGGAGATCCGCAAGAAATACGGATCACCCGAGTCGTATCCGTACGAAGGTGTGAATGGAATTAAAGAAATTCGATTCGTGAAAACCGTGTAGTGAAAAGTGGTAAATGTGAAATTTTGTGAATGAGAACTCAAATAATGACAAGTAATCACAATTAATGCAAAATGTACAAGCTATGTATGCACTAATGATTAAAATCTAAAAACGGAAAATCAATCGCGAATTTTAAAAACGTAACGTACGAATTAAAACGTAACTTTTAACGAAAAATTATCCTACAATTGTGAAATTATTTTCTAAAAATCTTAAACTAATAAAAAGAATTTCTAGAAAAAGAAAAATATTTTTTTAACTTTTTATTTATTTTCTATGAATTTATTTATATTTTTTTTTTGTATTTTTAAATGAATTAAAAATAAAAGAAAATGGAAAAATAAAAGTAAAAAATATAAAATAATTTCTGAAAAATCTAAAATATCATAAAAGAATTCCTAAAATATTATTGTTTTTTTAAAGCTTTTTCTGATTTTTTATTGATTTTTATTTATTAAAAAGTATTAAAAATTGAATTTTAACTAAGAAAAATTAAGAAAAATAGCAAAACAGTTCAGAAAAATCTGAAAAATTAACAGAAAATTAAAAATAATAAAATGAACTTGGAGAAAAATTTTGAAATAAAAATAAGTAGTAAAAGTGCTTATTCAAGCCAAAACAGCTAATCACAAGTGCTTATTTATAAGCACTTGTGTCCAATCTTAATGAAACTTTCAACACAGATTTATTATGCTCAATTTAACTCAGATATGCCAAGATATGATCAATTATTTCACAGAAATCACAAGAATCAAGCAATAAGCAGTCCAAGTTTAACCAAATAGTGAGCAAATCACAATCTGAATAAGCCAGAATCAAATGGGACATGCACAACACTAGAACTACTACAAATGAACTCAGGAAATCCAAATAAGCACAGGTTCAAGCTAGAATAAGCACTAGCAGGCCTTACTCTCAAATCAGCTTACTTGTACCAAAAGCAAAACAAGCAGGCTCACAATAAGCAGTCTAATAAGCACAAAGATGCCAAGAAATGGGGGCAAAATCTCAATTGCAATACTGAGTATCTAAATCAACCAAATGCCTAATCAGAAACAACTATTTACTACTCTAATCTTACTCAAATTAAGCAACTTGTGGCACTACAAAGCTAATGACAGTTTACTTTTTGAAACTTACACAAGTTTGACTAAATCCAATTTCAATTGAATATAACTACTCCTAGATGTTAAACTAAACTAATTTTAAACTGAATTAAGCTATTGTGAATTATAATGCAACTACAATTACAATTATGCTAACTGATTTCAATAATACTAATTATTAAACTAATTTTTTAAAACTAACCTTGACTTTTAAATGAACAACCTACTGTTTTTATAGTTTAAAATTCTACTATACCTCTAATGTAAACTATATGTGATAATGAAACAGCTAACCAACAACAACAACTCTCAACAAATGTCAGATCCAAACACCCCCTTAACTAACAATTAACTCTATAAATCCATGATTCTCTCCACAAATCACTAATCCACAGAATCAAACAGCTTACAAATCACTTTATTAAGCTAATTCTACAACCAAACACAACAGGATCAACAGAAATGCAATAACTCAGATCTAAAGTATGACAGATATACTAATTAAGATATGCAACTCAGATCAAGCTAAAACAAACGATAAAATGATCAAACAAGCTCAACTACATCAATTACTACTACTACAACAACAATGTCAATCAATGAAACAGTAGCTACTATAACTGAATAAGAATCCAAATCAATTACAATTAATGAGATCTACTAAAACAGAAAGTTACCAAAGCATCACCCTCAGCTAGAACAGAGGGAGCTCACTGAGCTTGCCTATCTTTAAAATAGGCAGAGACCTTCCATTTCTGTCTCAGCATATCAAATTACACCACAGGAATCAATGGATCAAAGAACTTTGACTTTTGTTGACTGACCTTGCTTGATATTGAATGGTGACTCAAAACAGATCCACAATAAGCTATAGAGCTTAAATGGACTATATAAAAACTAATTAAGCTCAACTGTAAGCTTATAAAAACAGATTGTGAACATTTTTTTTATTTTTAGTTTTTCTAATTTTTAATGATTTTGAATAAGAGAATAAACTGAATTGAAAGATTAAAAATGTTTAAGCTATATGAAAAACTAAAAGTTGAATGAGATTAACAGATATAAAATCTTAAAGTAACAGAAGATAATCAATAAGCTAGAAGTAAAAGAGGAAACTGAATTTTATTAAAACTAAAACTAAAATACAATTACAATAAGCTAATCTACATGCATTCTAAATGAAAACCAGCAGAGCTTCGCTATAATACTACACTACACTCTAAATGAGCTTACAATAGCTTCTATTTATAGCTGAGGTGAGGGTTGAGGGTCACGGATTGCCATGCTGGCAATCTGTGTGCTCTGTGTTTCTTTGAATCAATTTTGAGCCTTCAGATCACTCCTAATCATTCTCTCTCAATATAAGCCCTTGGATTGATCAATTATGACGCGTCCCCTCAATAGCATACTGCCACGTATCATTCCATGTGCTTCTTAGCATCTGAAAAGTCCTGACATCATCAATCACTTTTAGAAACACTTGATTAGACACAATTACCCTTAATTGTGGTAATTGTGTGGTACGGTCATTTTAGGGTTCTTAGGACCTGGGTAAGTGGTGAATTAGGGGGCGGGTAAAGGGGGTAATATTTTATTAGTGTTTGACCGTTTAGACTTTGTTTGACCCGTGGGGTTGGGTGTTAACCGGGTATGGGCTTGGGGAATTGGTTTGGTGGACTTGGGCTTATATTTTGGTATTTGGACTTTGGTACAGTATGGATTAATAACAAGAAATGGACCAGGCCTTTTATTATTGAATATCATTTTTCAGATTTTGTACAAATAACAATCAAGGACCAAAAGTGAAAATTTGAATTTTACAAGGGCTGTTTCTGTCAATCTTCAAAAGTATATTTCAAGGGCTTGTTTTGCCAACCTTGAATACATGAAAGATTGAGTTGACTTTTTCTACAAATAAATCTTTGAGGGATTGAATGTGTTAATTTCCAAAGTGCAGGGACTATTTCTGACATTTCTTCAATCTTCCACAACAAAGGATCATTCTTGAGCATTCATCAAACTTGGAGGATCTCATTTGACAACTTGAGCTTAGCTTTTACTCTTAGATACCAGCTTTGACTTTCTGACTCGTTCCACTCTCGTGCTCGTTTTTGCCGGATTTTGTTTGTTTTTCATCATTTTACGAGATATCCGTACCTGCACAGTCACAATCACAAAAACATGTTTTCTTTTGCGTTTTAGGTTTGTTTTTAGATTATTAAGTCCCATTTTGGCTCAGAAAAGGTGAGTGAATAAACACTCTCCAATAATTGTTACGGATGATTGTATTCGATGTTAGGCTTATGAAAACTGGCAGACTTCAATTGGTAACTTGCTTGAACGTCTTAAGAAACATGATCGGAGGTGTACTATGATTTTTGGTGGTATTTAATGCGTAAGAGAATTCTAATGATCCCATGTTATGAGCTTCTAACGGCTCAACATAGGAGTGAAGTAGGATCTTATAGAGTTAGGGAATATTGTACACGGTCCTACGACTAGTATTAAGGAATATAACCCGTCATCCATGCAATTGTAACAAGGTAATCAACCTGTAAAAGATATCTAGGGAGTAATGAAATCTAAGTAAACACAACTTTCCTCATTATTAAGTATATTAGTTTAATTTTTATTTTTGTTTTTTTATTTTGATTGCATCTTTAGATTAATTGGGTTAGTTGGCTAGCAACTAATTCCGCCCACTCCTTCAAAACCCGAGATTTTAATTGCTTTCTATAAAATATAAAAATACAAAAAGAATCATCCCTCACCTCTAGACCTAGTTTAGTAGGCTTTCTAATCCTAGCGACACTACTCCTGAGTTGAACGATCAATCCTCCGGTACTTGTCACTATACTATACTACAACGATCAGGTACACTGCCTGGTGGGGGTTGTAAGCTTCTCGAGATCCCTTGAGAGGTAAAACCTGTTGCGAGGGCGCAATTCCCACGTATCAAGTTTTTGGCGCCGCAGCCCGGGGAATAGTTATTGTCTAGGTTAGGATTTCTTTTTATTAGGTCTACTTGCTAGATTCCTTTCTAGTAAGGTTTTATTTTTATTTTTAGGTTTTCTTTAGTCTATCTTATTTCTTTGTGTCTTTGTTCGTATAAGGTTTGTCTTTATGGATTTTGAGAATCGTCGTTTAGAAGTTAGCAAGAGGCTTATAGCGCGTAAAAGAAGAAAGAGGGAAGTTAACACAGTTAAGAAGTTTAATAAACCCCTCGTAGGGATGAGCATTTCGACCCGAATCCCGAAACCGTACCGAAACGGTACCATTCCCGATATATGGTATGGTATCGGGACTACGAAATAAGGTGAAAAAAAATCGGGACCACTAATTCGGTACGGGACCGGTACCAAATCGAAAAATTCCTGAATAAAAAAGGGAAAAACCCGATTTCCCGGTACCGGTACCGAAACCGGTATCGATATCCGAATCCCGTTCGGTACGGTACCGGTACCACTATTTATGATCGGGAAAAAATCGGTACTACTAATTCGGTACGGGATCAGTACGGAACCGGTACCGTGCTCATCCCTAACTCCTCCAGATGAAAATTGAGTTTACAAATTTCTCTCCAACCCCCGAGGAATTAAGTTACCATAGATTCTTTTTACAACACCCATGCCCCTCGAAATATAGGAAAATGCCTGGATTAGGAAGCATAACTATAGGAACATAAAAATTCCTTGCATGATTGGGTATATGTCTAGAGAGCATACATACATTGATTTAAAAGCACCCATGAATATTATGTCTAGGCTCTACTACAACTGGATTATGAATGAAAGGTTAAGCCCCAGAAAAGACCCCTACAACCCTAATCGACTATGTAATTTTGTCAGGAGAGTGAAAGGGGTACACATCTTTGTAGGAAATTTTACTTATCAATGCGACTTTGTAATCCTAGAAGATGTTAGAGGCATTATAGATCCACACTTAGGAGAAATGGTCCTAGGGCAACCTTTTGTTGAGACGACTAAGATGTATTGTGATCATGGGAAGGGAATAGTTCAGTTTACTGATGGGATAGAAAAGATCACTTTTATGATGCCTCACATGAGGGAAGAATTAAAGTTTTACCAATTGATGAGATTCGACCTTATGAGATTAAGGATAACAGAATTGATGATGATGTTTACCATGAGAGGAGGCGAACATACTATTCGGGTTGCATGAATCTAGGCCCTGAGTACAAGCGTGATGAAAATTGGGTTAAATGTTTTGAATTAGCACAAAAGTGGGAAAGGAAAACGTAATTGCCCATGACCTTGAGTCTAGCTACAAGACTCGTAAATAAAGAAAAATGCTTCTTGGGAGGCAACCCATGTTTTGTGTGTTTTTATTTGTTTGATTGTTATTTGTTTCCGTATGCATGTCTTATTTTTATTGTTGGTAGATCATGTTTCAAACTAAATTGTGAAAATGCTATATTTTGTTGTTTAACTTCGTCTTAACTTCATATAAATGTATTTTGCAAAAGCTAAGTGTATGGGGAAACCCTAAATTTGTTTATAAAAACGAAAATGATCATGATTCGCCACAATATTAAATGAGCATGTATATTAGTATTTGTTATAGTCAAATGCTTGTATCGAGTCTTAATGATGTTTTGCAGGATTTTCCAGGAAATAGGACATAAGTTTTTCCAGAAATTTTCCGGAAACTTAACATAAAGATTTCTGCAGGTCATTTCTGACGGTGTCAGGATTTAACCCCTGACGACGTCACGTGTAAAATTCTGGAAATTTTGCGAGTTTTGTTTTCTAACGGAGTCTTAAAAGTTTTTGTTAATTCTTTTGTTTTATAAACTCCAAGAAATCTGCAAACATTCATTCCACAAGCATTATATCTTAAATTGCTTTCTAGGATTTGTTAGTATATATAGATTGCCGCCGATTTTACGCGAGGTTGCCTTGATTGTTTTCTCAGGTTTAACAGGTTATATATGACAAGAAGATGATTTATATTTCTGGAAGGGAAGCTTTGAACGTTCATTTTCTTGGAGGAATATCTAACCTTGCTAACACACTATCCACACCGAATGAATCAGGGGAGTATTTGTTTTTATTCTTTTACCTGTTTTACTTTTACATTCTTTAATTGAACATTAGAGACAATGTTCATCCTAAGTGTAAGGGGAGGGTAAATGATGATACCTTATGGGATACCATTGCACTTGAGTTTGTTTGTTTGATGGTAGACGTGTAATAAAACTAAGAGAAATACTTGTTAGAGTAGTTTTAGCGCCAAATTTAAAATTTTTTACAACATTTAGGAGTGAAACTTTAGCCTTAACAAGCATCTCATGGATAGGAGTTATATGACTAGCACAAAACCGTACCACTTAAAAAAAATTTCCACCCAAATATGTGAGGTTCTCCTTTAGATTTGATAGGAAAAGCATTCATTATTAGTGCTTATGAGTGTACCGGTAGTATTTAGATTCTAGAACTTGCGTTAGTAATGCATCCCGAGACCGCTAGTGAGACTACATTTGTGTAGTAGGATATACTACATGATAAGAGGCATTAGGATCATCCTTGTGTTTAAACCCGTATCATAATTACTTGACCATTTAAGTCATATTACTTGACTAGTAAAATCAATTAATTTTTCCCACACCTTAGCGTTGTACTCATTTTTAGTACGCGATACTCCTAGTACACCCCTCCGAGCCTATCTTTTCATTTCTAACTTTAAGCATTTTACTTAAAGGAAGAATTTGTTACAACCTACCCAAATGTGCAACCAAATCGCCTTAGCCTTCCGTGTATGCACTCATCTTTAGTGCATTATTGTTACATGTTTAAACCCTTAGTTAATTATCTAATTGATTACATGGTTGCTAAGTTGAGTCATATCTTGTACATATTGTTTTAGGATGATTGGGACTCATGTGTAAAGTACTAGTGTTATGGAGTAATGGGGAAGAACATCATATATTACCCCCATATGTGTGTTAATCTTAAAAAGTACTTCAAGTGTTTTGATTATCTTTATTCGAGTCATTAGATTAGTTTATTGTAAAGTATGTAAAAATTCAAGTGTAAGGGGAATGTACATTCCCTATGATGTATTATTTTGGATGGTAGGGTAAGAGTGTATGCACAAAAAAAAGAAAAAAAAATCGAAAAATCAAGAAAAATAAAAAAATAGAAAATGGAAAGAGAAAAATATACGGACTACCATCCCGTTTCATTCTATGTTTGTTTTATGTTTTTGTTATTTTTGATTTATTAGCTTAAGTCGAGTCGAGTCTTGGCTTAGCAACGCCATATTGTACATGTAATTAACCAAGATGATTAACTCGCCACCAGTAAATATTGCCTTTATCCAACAAAACCGTGTTTTCCATATCCCTACACCTAACGTTACAACCTTTTAAAATACCTCTTTGATAGTTTATCCTAGGTGCTAAAGCCAAGTGGTGGAGGTTTGATCCTTTCCCAAGCCTATGGTAATCTATTTGCTATAATAGGTAGTGAGAGATGTTTTCCATTTCCATATTGTGATATATACTTTATTACACCCGAGAGATGTGAGTATCTAAACACTATTTGTGTGGTGCTAGTGTATGACCTCTTTGCTTGTTTTTGGTTTTTAGTGGAACGATTGTTTGTTGTAATTACTTTTATATTAGTGTTAAATGACTCCTAACTTGTATTTTGATTAGAATAAAAGCGCATTTTCTTGAGGACAAGCAAATCTCAAGTGTAAGGGTATTTGATGAGGCGAAAAATGTACCGCTTTTAAGGGGTCATTTAAGCCCGAATTCAAGATTGTTTGATCAATTATTGCCCTAAATCGTTTCTTTTGTCATTTTAGGTACTTTTGGAGAGAAATATGAAAAAGAAGCATTTTGTTCGTTTTTGGAGCATAAAAGTGAAGAAAACGGTAAAGTCCCAATTTTCTTACTGAGAACAGTACCTGATGGCGTCAAGGTTCTACAAGTAACGGCGTCAAGAGTTACAAAAGAGGTGGATATGGAACTTATAACGTGACGGCCAAGAAAGTTTTCAAGCTTATTGGCCTGACGGCGTCACCAAGGCTGTCAGGGTCCAAATACACGTGACGGCCCAGAGTGATTTCCTACATGACGATGTCACAATTGGATCTAGGCAATACGAATTTCATCATGGCGGCGAGTTGACGGCGTCACAAGCTATAACGTGACGCCGTCAAGGTGTAAAATCTATATATAGTTTTCCAATTTTCATTAATTAATGTGCAACTTTGAGGGAATAAACCCTAGACGAATTTTAACAGCTTTTCAAGGTTTTCAACCCCTTGAATCTTCCATGTTTAATTGAAGATAAATACTTATACAAATCATTCAATATGTCTATGTGTTGTGTGATTATATCTTACGCTTGTCTTCTCTTTAACATGCTAGGCTAGATTTTCATTGTGTTTGCTTAGATGTAGTGAAACCTAGATGTTGATTATGGGTTGATTGTCTGTTTATAATTGTTACGGATGATTGTATTAGATGTTAGGCTTAAAAAAACTGGCGGACTTCCATTGGTAACTTGCTTGAACGTCTTAAGAAACATGATCGGCGGTGTACTACGATTTTTGGTTGTATTTAATGCGTAAGAGAATTCTAATGATCCCATGTTAGGAGCTTCTAACGGCTCGACATAGGAGTGAAGTAGGATCTTATAGAGTTAGGGAATATTGTACATGGCCCTACGACTAGTATTAAGGAATATAACCCGTCATCCATGCAATTGTAACAAGCTAATCAACCTGTAAAAGATATCTAGGGAGTAATGAAATTTAAGTAAACACAACTTTCCTCATTATTGTTTCCACCACATTAGTATATTAGTTTAATTTTCATTTTTGTTATTTTATTTTGATTGCATCTTTAGATTAATTAGGTTAGTTGGCTAGCAACTAATTCCACACACTCCTTCAAAACACGAGATTTTAATTGCTTTCTATAAAATATAAAAATACAAAAAGAATCATCCCTCACCTTTAGACCTAGTTTAGTAGGCTTTCTAATCCTAGCGACACTATTTCTGAGTTGAACGATCAATCCCCTGGTACTTGTCACTATACTATACTACAACGATCAGGTACACTGCCTGGTGAGGGTTGTAAGCTTCTCGAGATCCCTTGAGAGGTAAAACCTGTTGCGATGGTGCAATTCCCACGTATCACATACTTTAAAAAAAAAGTGTATCTTCTCATAATCTTGTGCCAAACATGCTTTTAGATTTTTGTTTTACTTAATAATCACTTGTTAGTAGGGACGAAACCAGGACGCGGTGTGACCATGTGCACTTGGAATACACTAAACAATAATGCAAAAACAATTTTTAAAGACCAGGTGCATTTAAGAGACATCGGTGTTTTTTTTAACAAAATAAACACTAGAACACAAATATCCATGGGTGTCCCGAGACACCCCTGGTTCCGTCCCTGCTTGTTTATAAAGTGGTCACGAAGATTCTTGCCAATCGGTTGGCTACTGTTATCGCGGATCTTGTTTCGGATACGCAATCTGCATTTGTTGCTAATCGGCAAATCTTAGATGGGCCTTTTATTTTAAATGAGCTTCTCGGTTGGTGCAAACGGAAAAAGAAGACTGCCATGATCTTTAAGGTCGATTTTGCTAAGGCTTATGACTCGGTGAGATGGGATTATTTATTGGATGTCTTGCACGCGTTCGGTTTTGGCCCTAATTGGTGTAAATGGATCCGTGGCACGTTTAGCTCTGCTATGGCTTCGGTTTTGGTCAATGGAAGCCCATCATCGGAATTCCCTTTCTTTTGTGGTCTCAAACAAGGTGATCCTTTGGCCCCCTATCTCTTTATTCTCATTATGGAATCCTTGCACATATCTTTTGGTCGGGCCACCAATGAAGGGTTTTTTAAAGGGATTCAGATCAACGAATCGTTTACTTTGTCTCATTTTTTCTATGCGGACGACGCAATTTTTATGGGGGAGTGGTCGCATTCTAATATGGAGAATATTGTCAAAATCCTTAATTGCTTCTATCTTGCGTCTGGGCTGAAAATAAACATTCAGAAAAGCCAAATCTTGGGGGTTGGTGTTCATCGGGATCTAGTTAATCAGGCTGCTTCTTTCATTGGTTGTACCGTCATGTAGACCCCGTTTCGGTATCTTGGGGTGCTGGTTGGTGATCGTATGATTCGTAAATCTGCTTGGTCTGATGTTGTTCAGAAGCTTCGATCTCGTTTATCTAAGTGGAAAGTTAAAACTCTTTCTATTGGTGGTAGGCTGACTTTATTGAAATCGGTTCTCGGGGCTTCTCCTCTTTACAATATGTCCTTATATAATATCCCTAAAGGTATTCTTAGAGGTATGGAGTCTATTCAGAGTAATTTTTTAAGGGGGCTGATACCTCGGAAAGAAAGATCTCGTGGGTCTCTTGGGATAAGGTGTTGGCTGCTAAGAAATATGGTGGCCTTGGTGTGTCTAGTTACTATGCGCTGAACCATGCTCTCCTCTTAAAGTGGGTCTGGCAATTCATTTCTCATGATGGTTCTTTGTGGTATTGGGTTATCAAAGCAATTTATGGGTCCTTTTTTGACTTACATTCGATTCAGCTTCCCTCTCTTTGGTGTTCGATTCTACGGGAAATGCAGGGGTTATCTCTTAAAGGTTTCAATTTTCTTTCTCATTGCAAGAGGCGTATTGGGGATGGTTGCTCTACTAGATTTTGCTATGACTCTTGGGCTACTGATAATCCTTTTCATGTTATTTTTCCTCGTATTTTTGCTTTGGAGGTGGATAAAGATGCTTTTGTGGCGTTTAAGTTGGGTTCTTCCTCTATCGATGCTTCGTTCCGCTGATCAGTTCGGGATGGGGTTGAGCTTCAGCAATGGAATGAGTTACGTGCGGTTATTGCTCCTGTCGTTCTTTCCTCTTCTCAAGATCGATGGGTTTGTGACCTTAGTGGTGACGGTGTGTTTCAGGTGAAAGAGGTTCGGGGTATTCTTGACCATATTACTCTCCCATCAGCTGATGTCCCTACTAGATGGGTTAAATTCATTCCAATCAAGATAAATATCTTTGCGTGGCGTGCTCGGCTTGATCGCCTCCCGACTAGAGTAAATCTGGTGAGCAGAGGAATCGTTTTGGAGTCTGATCATTGTCCGATGTGTGGGTTGGTTCCCGAAGATATTCTTCATGTTTTATTTCGATGTGATATGGCTGGTTGTATTTTCCGTCTTATTTGTCGATGGTGGGATCTAGAATGGCGCGATGTCCTGTCGTTTGAAGAGTGGAATGCTTGGTTTTTGTCTATTCGCCTTTCGTCCAAGATCAAGCTCATGTTGGAAGGAGTTTTTTATGTTGCTTGGTGGCACTTGTGGAATTTTAGGAATCATCTTATTTTTTACGCATCTCCTCCGAGACGGTCCGTGGTTTTTGATGACATTGTTTCCCGTTCTTTTTTATGGTGTGTTAATAGGTATAAATGTTCTTTTTCTTGGGAGACTTGGTTGAAAAATCCCAATTTAATTTCCTTGTAATGTCTTTTCTAGCTTCTTGCTAGTTTTTTTATAAATTTTGCCGTTAAAAAAAAAAAAAAAAAAAAAAAAAAAAAAAAAAAAATGGTTTACTTTTAATTAGGGATCCGATCAAATTCGTAATTAACTCTAGCTTGTTTGACCATGTCTTCAGTGATGCAATTGTGGACGTGAATATGTTATCATGGTTAAGTCATCTTTTTCTTTGTATTTCCTTTTTCTACATGCTAGTTTCAAACATGTAATCACAACATTCAAATTAACTTGTTAAAAACTCGTAGATATATAGTGTCCACTACTCTACCTGAGAGTGACAAAGAGGGACAAAGGCACGTACGTATTAAATGACTGAACTAGTCAAAACGTTCAAAATAATTTCCACAATGTTCAGTCCCTATCAACTTTAATTTCAAAGAAACATTATTAACAAATCATCTTGACGTAGAAGAACCGGTCAACAAGTAAGATACATTTACGACATAATTCGATATGCACGACGATACCAATGATGTCTCAAGTTAAATTTTTGCTAGTACTACATCTTGGGGTGACCAGAAAAATTATCAGAAACAGTCAAGGATACTCTAATTAAACCGCATACATGTAAACCAAAACGCCCATCTCGAATAACCTAAACATGAAAAAACTCATCCGTTATGCAATGACAAATTAAACTGACGACTATATAACTAAATGTCGAAACAAATTAGTTCATTAATAGATTGTACAATACGACGATATAAATAGATGTTATCATATATATGGAAACATGGAATCGGTAGTATGGTCCAACTACCAAAAACAAATGCCTAAACAACATACAACGAGACAAAATTGATCCTCTCATATGAACCCACAAAGTAGAACGATTAGGTATTGCTAGTTTTTCTATATATTGAACGTGTGTGACATAATTTCCATGTCTTTATTATGCAAATTAAATCGTTTAATAAGTAGTTGTTGTTACACAGCATTATTTTGTGATGAGAAATTGCGAGACTTCATACCATGTCTACCTTTTTTTTTTTTTTTTTTTTTATTTATTTATTTATTTATTTATTTATTTATTTTTAACGGCAGCATAATTTAGAAAAAAAAACTAGAAGGATCTAACATTACAAAGGCGTTTTCATCCAATCAGTCCAACTAATACATGTATTGCCTCTAAACTTTAACCAAGAAAAGGAAAAAAAAGACGGATATTATCAAAAATATCACTTTTCCTCATAACTTGATAACTAAAAGTGGTGTTATTCCTAAAACGCCATAGCATCCAACAAGTAGTTGCAAAAATGACATAGGCACGGTCTTTCGAATCCATAGAAGCTTGCCACGACAAAAACCATGAATCCCAATCCACATGACAATTCAAAATCGGAATCTCAACTCGCTTCAAGCTTGAACAAGCCTCCAAACATTAGAGGTTGTATCACATGAAAAAAGACATGTGCGTTCATTTCCACTTGATCCTTACATAATGGACACATAATCGATTCAATATCCAAACCCCAAGATGACAAGTTAAAGCGGTGAGGAAGTCTATCTAGAAAGATACGTCACATAAAAATATTAACTTTCTTAGGAATAACCTTACACCATCTTGTGCTTGTGAGCGACCGAGGGAGCATACAATCATCAATATGCTTCCTAATGTCACTGACCAAAAAACTACCATCATTAGAAAGGGACCAAATACAAGAAGCGGCATCAACATCGATGACCAAAGAACTCATTTCGACCAATAGATTGTTAAGATCTGCATAAGTTCTCCCAACGTTCACCGGCATACACCAATCCCATGACCAAGAGCCATTAACTATTCGGTCTCTTGTTAAGCAGTTATGATTCTTCTCCAAGTGAAACAACCGATTATAACGAGAACAAAGGGGCGTTTCTCTCAACCAAGTGTCTTTCCAAAAATGAATCAAAGAACCGTCTCCAACCTTAAAACGAAAGGAAATTTATAGGGACAATACCACTTGAATAGAGATGATATATTGTACTAACTATACGAGCCCATAACCCATTAGTATGGCAACCCTTTAAATCTAAACCCGCTTTATCACCATGAATGGATTTCAAAACTTTCACCCAGAGAGAAGATGGATTCTTAAAAAGACGCCATCTCCACTTTAAAAGAAGCGAAATATTAAAGGCTTTAAGACTACCCACACCTAGACCGCCTTTTTCAAGAGATGCTAAGATATTTGACCATTTAATCCAAGCTAGCTTCTTTTTTTCTTCGGAAGCACCCCAAAAGAACGAAGCACGAAGACTTTCAAAAACTTTAAGAACTGCTTCTGGAGCTTTGAAGATAGACAAGTAGTATATACCAAGACTACCAAGAACCGATTTGATAAGAGTAAAACGAACACCTTACGATAGCATGTTAGCTTTCCAACCTGACAACCTGGACTTAAAGCGATCAATCAAGACTTTCCAATTCACAATATGACCCATGTTAGAACCTATAGGTAATCTGAGATAAGAAAAGGGTAGAGAACCAGCCATGCAACCAGTACCTGATGCCATTCGAGTAACTTCAGTTGAGGGGACCCCCACCCCATAAATATTCGACTTGTTAATATTAATTTTGAGGCCAGATGCAATGTAAAAAACTTTGAGAATATGAATGATATTATCTATGTCATTTTGATGCCGATCTGATAAAATAATGATGTCATCCGCATAAAATAAATGAGATAAATGAATGCCATGGTAACCAAGCTTAATACCTCCAAGCATGTTAGCAGCCAAACTGTCCCTAAGAGCAATGTGAAAGCCTTCAATAACAATAATAAATAAAATCGGAGCCAATGGATCTCCTTGCATCAAGCCTCTTTTCAACGAGAACTCCGAAGTGGGACTTCCATTAACAAGAATAGAAGCCCTAACTGACACCAAACCCGCCCTAATCCAACGACGCCATTTAACGCTAAACCCCAACATTTCCATCATATGATCTAAGAAACTCCAACTTACCGAGTCAAAAGCTTTTTCAAAATCAATTTTAAATAACATCATCTTCTTTTTACGTTTCTTATACCAATCAATGACTTCACTAAGGATAAGAGGCCCATCAAGAATTTGACGACCCGAAATGAAAGCAGTTTCTCATGACTTATAATCGAATCAATAACTTTGGACAATCGATTTTAAGAGTTTAGGAACAATCTTGTAATGAATACCAATGAGAGAAATTGGTCTGTAGTCTTTAATGAACAATGGGTTAGGAACCTTGGGGATTAAAGTAATAAATGATGAGTTCGACCCTTGAGAAACGAACCTGATGTGAAGAATGTAACCACAAAGTTTTGAATATCAACATGCAATAGGTCCTAATACTTTTTGATGAACATAAACGAATAGCCATCTAGACTCGGCGCTTTATGGCTACCACAATCCCAAACCGTAGCTCTAATTTCCTCCAAGGAAACCATAGAATCCAAGAAATCCCGATCTAGAACACTTAGGCATTTAACAGTCGACATGGGGGGAAATAGAATTGAAGAATCATTGCATGAAAACTTATCTTTATAAAAGTTGATAAAATCCAATTTAATAGTGTTTGGATAGGTGATCCAAACTCCCTCATGCATAATACCATTAAGCATTTGCAATTTCCTTCTGCATTAACTTTTGTATCGTACAACTATAAGCTTCGTTATAAAAAAGGGAAAGATAAATTCCACTTCGACTAGTTTTATTAAACATACTTTCGTTTATATATCCGATTGAACATACGATGCTTAAAATACAAGCATAAAAGATTCCTAATCAAAATTGATAGTTGCATTAAGAACTAATTGTTATTATAACCGTCTACAATAAAATTTGGAGTATAAACAGATATATAACGAATTAATTGTTACAATCGTCTACAATTGAAACAATATAACCGCAATAGTCAATGTGAAATTTATAATATTCTATTAAAATTCGTCTCTCAAGCTTGTTGAATCAATCTTCCACATTGATCGATTTTGCATATCGTTTCTTCCATTGCTTCAAGCTTGTTGGATTGATCTTGTTTTAAATCATTACCAACCCAAGCACGGTTGAAGCAATTTAACAAGATTAAAGTGAAAAAATATAAACTATGGAGTGTTGTATGGTTTCTTAGAAGTCATTTGACGAAACATACAAAGAAAGATTAAAGTGTGGTACAAATATTTGATGCATAAACTGGTGTGTCCCAATACAAAATTGAGTGCAAATCAATTCCTAATAAATTGTTGGATCGTTTCGCATTCCTACAGTATGCGTTTCACAATTATAATCGTCTTTTAGATATCCACAAAAAGGTTTTGGGGGGGAAAAACGATCAACTTTAATTACCAGTCATGTCGATTAGGTTAACTCCATGTTGTGTCACATAAACTAACAAACCGTCATTTCTTACTTTTAATGATCACCATCGTCCTTCTCCTCCTCCTTCTTTTGTGCCAACAAATTTTAAACGGAATTTAACCAATGACGTCCTCCACTACCTCGTATTCGAACAAAAATACCATCACGAACAACAAAATAAAGCGAATTCCACCACCACCACCATTATTAGTGGTGATCTCGTCATCCAAACAGGCACCAAATGTATGCACATACGCAGGCGTCTCCCAAAAAATTTGGTAGAAGTGCAACACAGGCAAAAATGCCATAAAATTGCTTTTAATTGTGCAGTGTAGCAAATTGTTAAAACAGTCTGTGGAAAACTAGAAGGGGGGTTGAATAGTTTACCGTTTAAAATCTTTTTAACTTGTTTAGTTAGCTTTGAAACTTTCCGTTTGATCAAAGATATATACACAAACACAATATATAACATGCAAGTAAATGAAAGAAACGATCAAACCACAACACGAGTATTTATCGTGGTTCGGCTACAAGGACTCTTTTTCCTTGCCCTACGTCCACCCCCCGAGTATCCAACTCGAGAGTTTCTTTCACTAGTCAACAAGCTCCTTTCACCGGCGGAGAAAACCTTACACGTCGCTTATACTTTTACCGACACTAAGCTAGATGTCGAGTTCTTTACCAAGGGTACAACCACTCCCGTTAGTTCTTTTACAAGGGTACAACTACTCCCGATACACTTTGTATTTTGAGGACTAAAATACTAACCGATCACTACTGAAAATACACAATCAAATGAAGTGTAAACTACACAAGTTTACACAATGCTAAGCTAACAAGTCTTGCAACGTTGTGTTAAATAGTTGTTACTTTTAATGAGCTCGTGAATCTCTTTGCTACAAAAAGAAACATCACATATGAAATGTTAAAGGGTTAGATGAAAGAATGAATGTGTGTGTGTAAAATATGATGTAGAGTGATAAGCCAGAAATCAACTTGTGGCTTGGTATTTATAGCAAAGCCTTCTACAGGTCTGGCGGATCAGGCGGAACCCTCATATGGGTTCCGCCCGTGTACCCCCAGGGTTCCGCCGGGCTTGCAGTTGGTTTTGCAATAAATCTTGCAAACTAAACAAAGTCACATCTCATTACACCTTGCAAACCAAACAATGTCACATCTCATTACATCTAGTCAAACATCAAACTTGCAAGCAACTACTTAGTAAGTCAAACACATTTTCTTTCCATAAATGTATAATGACAAAACTTGCCATAAATGTATAATGACAATTCTATTTTAAGAAATAAAAACTGTTGACAATGTCACATCTCATTACATCTAGTCAAACACCAAACTTGCAAGCAACCACTTAGTAAGCCAAACACATTTTCTTTCCATAAATGTATAATGACAAAACTTGCCATAAATGTATAATGACAATTCTATTTTAAGAAATAAAAACTGTTGTGTTTTATGAAATGTAAAGTGTAGCAAAAGTCTAGTTTATGCAAGTTTTTAAAACTAAGATTATGTTTTACTTAGAAACTAAAGTTTACATTTTGTCGTTAACAAAACTTAGCGAAGATTGTAAAATATAAATAACGATTTTAGGCGATATTTGTATTAACAATCTCCCTCTTTTTGTTGATGACAAAACATAAACTTTGTTTTTAAGTAACTCACAAAATCTTGGTGTTTAAGACTTAAAAAAAATTATATTAAACTTGTTTTACTTAAGTGATGAAAATCATATTAAGTTTTGAAGGTTTAATATATTTCTCCCCCCTTTTTGTCGAAACAAAAAGTAGAGCAGCGAAACGGAATTATGCACTTGCTCCCTCTTGGTTGTTACTCCCCCTAAAAGGAGTGCCAAGATGGGAAACATGGATTTTAATCCTTCAAAAAATGGTTAGTTGGTGATATATATATAGTCAAGCTTGTAGTTACCACATACATTGCAACCACAATGACAACACAAAAATGATCAACCAACAATGCATAAAAATAAGTAGAAAGATATATCATTACAAGTAAAATTTTGACTTTTAAAAGTCAAAAGACAAGAAATGGGAAATATTCTTCTACTTCTAAAAACTTAAAAAATAACCAAGAAAAAAATAAAATCCTATTTTTCTAAATGGGGCAAAAGGCCTCCAAAGGTTGTCTAGGATTTGTTTGGGTGGGAAAGAGCATCCAAACGTTCTATGACGTGTTGGAATGCAAAACGGGTTTCGTCTTGGAATTGGTGAAGCAACTTTTTGATGCTTTCACCCATTTGCTCACAATTTGAGCAAACATGTGGATGAGTGGGTGAAAATGGGTTGGTTTCTTGGTTTGAGGGTTGGTTGGTTTTTGGTTTTTGGTTCTTGGGTGGATGATGGGTTTGGTATTGAGTCAAGCAAGGTGGTTTGAAATTCCATTGCTTGATGAAGGTGGTTCTCAACCATGCTTTGGATTTCCTCATATGAGGGGAAGAAAGACTCAAAGGTTTGGCTTGAGAATTGGGTGATCATGGTTTTCAAAGTTTGGTTCTCCATAAAGAGGACCATGGATGTCATGGTAGATAGGGTGAAACAACAATGGTTTGGGTTGATGGTACACTTGTTGTGGTGGTTGTGTGTGGTTAAAGTGCTCATTTTGGTCAAGAATTGACCTTGGTGAAAAAGGTGGTGGTTGTGAAGGTCTTGGTGGAAGATCATTTAGATCTTGGAGAAAAGGGTGTAGTGATGTGGGAGGAGACCCAAATAACTCCATAGGTTCAATTTTGGGTAATGGTGATGGTGATGGAGTTTTGGATGGTTGGGTTGGAACACTTGGTGGAGTTGGGTCAATGGGTGATTTAGTAGGTGGTGGAGTGAACTCATTTGGTTCATTGGGTGATGGAGATGGAGATGCAAGGTTCAAAAAGTGTTCATTTTTTATAGGTGAGGTGAATTCATCCGAAGATGAGGAGCTTAGGTTGATGGATTGGTTAGACCATAGTGGTTTCACACTTATCCGGGCGGTTCTCCGGATGGGTCGTGATGGTTGAGAGGTGATTGTTGATTTGGTCATGGTTAAAAATGGTTTAGAAGTTTAGAAAGTGTGATGGAGAAGGTGTGATTTGATAGTGTTTAGGATGTTTTAATTTATAGTGATGAATGATTGTGGAAAGGAGTGTTTGGATTTGATGTTAGTCCATACAAAAATGGAGGTTCCTAATGATTTGGAAAACTAATTGTGGGTTGTCATATCATGGAAGTCAATCCAATGAAAATGGTGAAGTGAGAAGACAAGTTTTGCACTAAATGCTTAGTGGTTTTGGTAGACTTGTTGAAGTATAAATCTCAGGGATTTCAAGGAACCTTTAGAAGGGTTCCTTCCTTTATGTGTGAAGGGTCCTTGGGGTTGTTATGGCTATTTTTGAAATTTGGCGGGAAATGGTTTTGGTTGGGTTTATGGAAGGAGAAGTACCCTATTATGCTAAACACATTGCAGGAAATGGATCTCTATCTAAAAGGATTGGATTTTGGTGTTTGGATGTTGAAATGTTGAAAACAAAAACAAAAATTCTGCAGGCAACTGGCGGAACCCTCATGTTACACAGGCGGAACCCGTTTGAGGGTTCCGCGGGGTCCGTTGGGCCATTTCTGGGTTGCCCAGAAAATACACTGGCGGAACCCAATTTTGGGTACCGCCAGATCCGCCAAGGCCAAAAAAATTGGCAGTCCGCGTTTTTGACCCGCGAGACGATTTTCAAAATTTTCGAAAACTCCTAAAATCAAAAATATAAGGCATTTCTGGTTAGGCAACGCAAAAAATAGACACGTAAACACACAATCATATGACTTTGACCTTGAGGTCGAGAATTTCACTATACTTAGTGAAAATAACATAAACATAAGAATTTGACAACTTGCCAAAAGTTGTCTTCCTGCATCAAAGTTAGATAATACATGTTCCAAATAGTATCAAACATTGTACCAACCCATAAGTACATCACAAACATTGTTTAAACAATCAAATTTGTTCAAATAGCACCTAGTGCCAAACACTCCTACACACCCGCACTCATTGACGGTCAATCTTGTTCTTGAGCTTTCCAAGGAATCTTCCAAGATTCTTAAACATCCCCTTTGTTTGTTTGAACTCTTCCGACTCATTTGGAATATCCGGAAGCTGGGATAGGTATTCGAGAGGTGGGAGCCTAGAGTTGGGCAAATTGTCATCTTCACTCATTGAGGATGATGATGATGAGGTAGGAGGATGAGGACGTTTTCCTTGGGCTTTGTAGACTCTCTTATCACTAAGTGGAACAAAGGTGTGTGGAATGAGAGAGTAATCAAGATGAAGACCATTTGGAGTTGGTGGAATGGGTGAGATGAACCTAAAGAGACGGGTCAAGAGCATTCCATACGGCATAGCCGTTGTGCCATGCACGGGAATGTCGGCCATTCTCTTGGCCATGTAGTAGGCAAGGTTGAAAGGTTGCCTAACGGACAAGGAGTATAGCATGTAGCAAAGGCAAAGGTTGATATGATTGGCTCTAAGGACTTCCTCCTATTTCTTGAATTGGGGCTTAAGTTCATTCATTTCCATTCCATATGGGTCCTTATTGACCTCATTTCCCGAACGGGTTCTCCTAGTGTTGGTGGTCCTAACAAAGAGGTGGTCACGGAGTACATCTTTTGACACAAGAGGTGTGTCATAAGGATGGATACGGTCTTGGAGGTTGTCAAGAGTTGAGAGGGAGTGCAATTCGGAATAGATGCAAGTACCACGGTTTGGGACACCTAGGATTTGAGCAAACTCCTCAAGAGTGAAGGAGTATTGATGAACACTAACCCTAAAGTTGATAGACATTTGACCATAATCATCCGTGGAGAGGACGGAGGATGCATAGAACTCTAGAATGAATCTAGGACAAATAGGCTCGTCGATATTCAAAAGACACTCAAAGTTGATTGTGGCAAATTTGGCGTAAAGGTTTGTGCCTTCTAGGAAAGACGGGTCAATGGTTCTACCCTCATGGACATAGTGTTTTTCTAAGGCTTTGAAAACGTTGACTTGGTTTGGGGTAAGGCCTTTGGTTTTGTGGTGTTTTGGTAGATACTTAATGGTGTCCTTGTGGTCGTAGTGGGTTAGAGGAGGCATGATGATTCCTAGAACAACAAAATTTCACATTTTAGTTTAAGTAAACTATTATTATAATGTGGATGTTCTAGTGTGTGCCTATATGAAAACAATGTGGAGGTGTGGTTATCTTGACTCATTTTGATGCTTCAAAAACGTTTTATAATGCAAGTTTTGTTATAAAACAAAAGATAACCCAAACGCTCCTAGTTTAATGTAGCTTCGTTTGAATGTACCCGAAAATACATATTGGTTATGTATTCCCTTTAGCATTCAAGAGACATTATGCAAGTGATGTTTTAAACATAACGTTTTGATTTTGTATTCTCAATGTGAGACGAAAAAATATTTGTCCTATTTGTGAGAAATTTTTGGAAAGATTTGACATGGGGTGTTTTAGCAAACATGTTTATACTAAGTAAGAATGCAATTCCTAACTATGGGAAACATGATTAGTTTTGTTAAACACCTAATCTTATGCATGAGTTTCTCAAGTTAATGCATAACCCGAAGTTTTTGTTTTTGTGCAAAAAATAGAATTCCTAGACTCAGATCAGGATTGTAATCAAGTTTAGAATACTTACAATGATGATTGATTTGCAATGTAAATGAAAGGAAGACCAAGAATTCGTAGGTATGGATGGATGGTGAAGTGAATAGTAGCAGTTTAGAAGTGGTGGTATGAGATAATGGGTGTTTGGTTTAATATAAACAAAAAATGATTCTGCAGGTCGGCGGACACGGCGGACCCCTGAAATGGGTTCCGTCCGTTGTGTCTGAGGGTTCCGCCGACCCTGCTGAGAAAAAGAGTTATGGATTTGTTTTGATTTTTGTGATTTTTGTCTAATGTCTAGAACTACAATGTAGGTTCCATGAGTCCTGAGCCTAGCCTAAGAAGGTTAAAAGGTTCACGTTTAAGGGGTTTTGTGAGAATGTCGGCTATGTTGTCTTCGGAAGAAACTTTCTCAATTGAGATATTTCTTTTTTGAACGTTGTCACGAAGGAAATGATGACGGATTTCAATATGTTTGGTACGAGCATGTTGAACCGGGTTTTTGCTAAGATCAATGGCACCTTTGTTGTCACAAAGAATTGTGATGTCGTTGAGTTAAATTCCGTAGTCAACAAGAGCTTGCTTCATCCAAAGAGCTTGTTGACATGCCTTTCCGGCCGAAACGTACTCGGCTTCCGTTGTTGATATAGCAAGAGCCGTTTGCTTCTTAGAGAACCATGAGGTGAGACAATGTCCAACAAAAGTACAAATACCACTTGTACTTTTTCTATCGACATAGTCACCGGCATGATCCGAGTCGGCATACACTATGGTGTCTATTCCCGTTCCTTTGGGATACAATAAACCTAAATGTGTAGTGCCCTTAATATACCTAAAAATCCTTTTAACAGCTTCAAGATGGGTAGTCTTAGGATCTTCTTGAAAACGAGCACATAGACAAACACTAAACATAACGTCGGGTCTACTAGCCGTTAGGTAAAGTAGACTACCAATCATACCTCTATATTTAGTGCTATCTACGGATTCACTTTCCTCATCCTTGGTGAGTTTAGTTTCCGTGGACATGGGTGTTTTGATTGGTTTCAAATCTTCTAATCCAAATTTCTTAAGCATGTCCTTAATATATTTATATTGGTTAAAGAAGATACCATCTTCTAGTTGTTTAATTTGGAGTCCTAGGAAAAAGTTGAGTTCTCCCATCATACTCATTTCAAACTCGTCATGCATGATTTTTGAGAAATCCACACATAATTCTTGACAAGTTGATCCGTATATAATGTCATCAACATAGATTTGGACTATGATAATATGTGAATCTTTCTTCTTAGTGAAGAGAGTATTATCAACTAAGCCCATGGTATACTTATGGTCAATTAGGAAGGTTTTAAGTTGATCATACCATGCTTTTAGAGCTTGCTTAAGTCTGTAAAGAGCCTTTTTAAGTTTGTAAACATGATTTGGTTTTTCAAAATCGATGAAGCCCGGTGGTTGAGCAACATACACTTCTTCATTAATGACTCCGTTTAAAAATGCACTTTTGACGTCCATTTGAAAGAGTTTAAAATTGTGTGCACATGCATATGCAAGTAAGATTCTAATTGACTCGAGCCTAGCAACCGGAGCAAAAGTTTCATCGTAGTCAATGCCTTCTTGTTGGTTATATCCTTGTGCAACTAGCCTAGCTTTGTTTCTAAACACAATTCCATTTTCATCCATTTTATTACGAAATACCCATTTTGTTCCAATTATAGTTTGACTCTTTGGTTGAGGAACTAATGTCCATACATCATTCCTAACAAATTGGTTTAACTCTTCTTGCATTGCAATTACCCAAGACTCATCTTTAATGGCTTCATTAATATTTTTAGGTTCAATGGTTGACACGAAACAAAAGTAGTTGCTTTCATTTTGAACTTTTGACCTTAGTGTTCTTTCGTTAATGTTGCCAATGACACCATCTAATGGATGACTTTTAGATTCTTTGACATTGACAAAATCTTTGTTTAATAGTTCATCTTCCTTGTCATCACTTAAAATTTCTTGTCTTTCTATTGCTTGTCTTTCAACTAAGTCATCATCTACCAAAGGTGATGTCTTAGAGGGAGGTGGACTCTCGTCAAATGTTACGTTCAACGATTCCTCGACTCTTAAGGTTTCTTTGTTCAAAACAATGTACGCTTTACTATTTTGTGAATATCCAAGAAATACACCTTCATAAGACTTTGGGTCAAATTTGGTGAGATAATCCTTGGTGTTAAGAATGAAACATTTACTCCCAAACACTCTAAAGTATCCTAATGTAGGCTTTTTACCTTTATATAGTTCATAAGGAGTTTTATTCAAAAATGGTCTAATTAAGACTCGATTTAAAATGTACGTTGATGTGTCAACGGCATTACACCAAAACTTTTTTGGAATGTTTTGTTCATTAAGCATTGTTCTACTCATCACTTGCAATGTCCGGTTTTTACGTTCTACTACACCATTAGATTGAGGAGTACGTGGAGCCGAAAAGTTATGAGTAATACCATTAATATCACAAAAGTTTCCAAATTGAAATTCATTATCAAATTCACGACCGTGATCTGTTCTAATAGACACAATATTAGACCCTACTTGATTTTGAATTTTCTTACTTAGAATCTCAAATTTATCAAAAGCTTCATTTTTACTTTTCAAAAATTTTGTCCAAGTATATCTTGAGTAATCATCAACTATAACCAAAGTGTAGAAGTTACCTCCATAACTTTGTATAGCGGATGGACCAAATAAATCCATATGCAAAAGTTCTAGACACCTAGATGTAGAAACCAAGTTTTTAGCCTTATGGCTATTATGGACTTGTTTACCGACTTTGCAAGCATCACAAAAGTGTTGGTCATATTTCAACTTAGGTAGGTTTCGAACTAAGTCTTTGGAGGAGAGGTTTTGGATTAGTCTCATGTTAGCGTGTCCTAAACGTCTATGCCATAAAGTTGAAGATTCATCTAATGAGGTAAGACAAAGTTTGTCTCTAGATGTTGGATCCATTTTCATGACGTATATGTTGTTCTTAAGGACACCTTTGGCTATGGTTATACCATCTTTAAGTATCTTACTTCTGTTTTCACTAAAAAGGACATTATACTTATTACGACAAAGTTGACTAATGCTAAAGAGATTAAAACCTAAGTTATCAACATGAGCTACATCATATATAAAAAGGGAGCCATGAGAGATTGTACCTTTTCCAATGATTTTGCTCTTAGCTTTACTACTAAACGTAACATTACCTCCGTCACATGTGTGATAAGTGGTGAAGAGGCTTTTGTTACCCGTCATGTGCCTTGAACAACCGCTATCTTTAATCCATTCATCCGGTTCCAAACAAACTTTGAGGCACACCTATTTTAGGAAAAACACTCAAACATTTGGTCCCCAATTTCTCATGGGTCCATTTTGGTTAAGCATACCATTAACTTGTTCCAAGTATGAAAATAGAGCATAAGGGTTCCATGACATGTAATTTGGAGTTTGGTAATGTCTAGGAGTGTTTTGGTTCCAAACATGTTGGTAGTTTGGTCGAGCGTTGAAGTTGCTCTTTGGAAAGGGGCGTTTGGGAATTGGAGTCTTAGGTCTTGGTTGAGTAGTCTTAGTTCTAAATTCATTTTTACTAAGTCCCACTCCAGTTTTAAACACAGGTTTTGTTCCATTTTTATACGTAACTTTAACAAATTTTGAATGATCCGATGTGAATGGAGTTACTGCTGCAGCAGACCTGACGGAACCTTCGGGTCCAACGGGCGGAACCCTGGATTGGGTTCCGTCTGATCCGCAGGCTGCTGTAGCAATTTTGTTTGTTTCTTGTGCAATCTTTTCTTGTTTCGTTTGACCCTTTGAAGTTTCTATTTTCATAAATCCTAGTCCTGTTTTATCAAATGGTGCCTTTTGAAGTTTCAAAATTTCATCCGCACAAGAAATGCTCTTATCGAACTTCTTAAACTTTGTGGTTTGTTTTATTAGATCATTTTGAGTAATTTTGAGTTTCTCAACTTCTAGTTTAAGCTCTTTACATGATTTGCAAGATGTGTCAATACCTTTACTCTTTTCTAATCTCTTAGCTTTTTCTTTTAACTCATAAACTTCATTTTCTAAAAATTCCTTTTTAGTTTTCAAAAATTTATTTTTGTTTATGATTTTTAAGCTCAATTAACAAAGTTTGTTATATTCTTTTTGTAAAGTGTCATCATCAATAGAGGAGTAAGATTAGTCGGAGAATACCTCATTTGAGTTGTGAGCCATGATAGCAATATCATCATTCTTTGGCTCATCGTCATCTCCTTCATAGTCACTCCAAGCACCACCCACAAAAGCTTGTTGAGGTTTGCTCTTGGGTGGTTTTGGACATTCTCCTACAAGATGACTTGTGTCTCCACACCTATAGCATTTTCTTTCAACCTTTCATTTCCTATCATCACGATCTTTTCGGAAAGTTTTCTTGTCATCTTTTGGTTGCCTTACAAACTTTCCTCTTCTACGAAAGAACTGCTTGAAGTCTCTAACGGCTATAGCATATTCCTTATCATCACTATCTGAAGTAGATTCTTCATCATCACTTGATTGGACTCTAGCTTTCAAGGCAATGGACTTAACTTTTTCTTTCTTGCCTCTAACTAGTTCCGAATCTTTTTCCATTACCATTTCATGAACTTTGAGGTTTCCAATTAGCTCATCAAGTGACATGCTTGAAAGATCTTTGGATTCTTCAATTGCCGTCACTTTTGCTCACCACTTCGGATGGAGTGCTCTAAGAAATTTCCTGACAAAGTTCTTACTACAAAAAGATTCATCAAGTGCTTTAAGTGAAGTAATAATAGTGTTAAACCTAGCAAAAGCATTATCAATAATCTCATCTTCGGAAATAACAAATTGTTCATATTGTTGAACAAGAAGATCAATTTTGTTATCTTTAACTTGTGAGTTTCCTTGATGAGTGACAATTAAAGATTGCCAAATATCTTTGGCGGTTTTACACAAAAAGACTATTTCATATTCTTTCTTAGGCAAAGCGTTGTAAAACATCATTTTAGCTTCATTATTTTTACTAATTAATTTCTTTTGATCATCATCTTTAATATTAGTAACTACGTTATCACCATCAATGATTATATACCATAAATCTATATCTTTAGATTTCACGTAAGTTTCAAAACAGTTTTTCCAATATATAAAACCATTTGCTTCAAAGAGTGGTGGTCTTTGCATAGATTGCCCTTCTTTGTAATTTTCAAAATCCATGGATCGTTTCAAGTTTTAAAACACAATATATTTTAAAAGCTTGAGTAACGTAGCTCTTGATGCCAATTGTGGAAAACTAGAAGGGGGGTTGAATAGTTTACCGTTTAAAATCTTTTTAACTTGTTTAGTTAGCTTTGAAACTTTCCGTTTGATCAAAGATATATACACAAACACAATATATAACATGCAAGTAAATGAAAGAAACGATCAAACCACAACACGAGTATTTATCGTGGTTTGGCTACAAAGACTTTTTTTCCTTGCCCTACGTCCACGCCCCGAGTATCCAACTCGAGAGTTTCTTTCACTAGTCAACAAGCTCCTTTCACCGGCGGAGAAAACCTTACACGTCGCTTATACTTTTACCGACACTAAGCTAGATGTCGAGTTCTTTACCAAGGGTACAACCACTCCCGTTAGTTCTTTTACAAGGGTACAACTACTCCCGATACACTTTGTATTTTGAGGACTAAAATACTAACCGATCACTACTGAAAATACATAATCAAATGAAGTGTAAACTACACAAGTCTACACAATGCTAAGCTAACAAGTCTTGCAACGTTGTGTTGAATACTTGTTACTTTTAATGAGCTCTTGAATCTCTTTGCTACAAAAAGAAACTTCACTTATGAAATGTTAAAGGTTAGATGAAAGAATGAATGTGTGTGTGTAAAATATGATGTAGAGTGATAAGCCAAAAATCAACTTGTGGCTTGGTATTTATAGCAAAGCCTTCTGCAGGTCTGGCGGATCAGGCGGAACCCTCAGATGGGTTCCGCCCGTGTACCCCCAGGGTTCCGCCGGGCTTGCAGTTGGTTTTGCAATAAATCTTGCAAACCAAACAAAGTTACATCTCATTACACCTTGCAAACCAAGCAATGTCACATCTCGTTATATCTAGTCAAACACCAAACTTGCAAGCAACCACTTAGTAAGTCAAACACATTTTCTTTCCATAAATGTATAATGACAAAACTTGCCATAAATGTGATGTGACAATTCTATTTTAAGAAATAAAAAGTGTTGTGTTTTATGAAATGTAAAATGTAGCAAAAGTCTAGTTTATGCAAGTCTTTAAAACTAAGATTATGTTTTACTTAGAAACTAAAGTTTACATTTTGTCGTTAACAAAACTTAACGAAGATCGTAAAATATAAATAACGTTTTTAGGCGATATTTGTATTAACACAGTCAAAACTAGAAAACAAAAAAGATTAAAAAAAATGCTATATAAACATTGATCAAAGCAAGAGAGAGTCAGGAGACGCTATCCACAACTTGATCAAAGCAATGGAAAGAAGAAACAAGAAATAGCAATGTGGGATGATTAATAATGGCACAATCAAAGAGGATTTACAATCCTTACTCTTTTATCACCAATCGTCTTTTGCAATCTCATGAACACATTTATATAATATTAATGGATTTTTATTCTTTGTGTTAAATATTTTGCGTAATATTGTGTTTTAAATATTTGCATGAAACTTTTTCAATATTTGGATGTTTTGTAATGGTATCACAACAAAAGTGGATTTTGGATTAGGCACTTATTCTGTTTAGGTAGTAAAAAAAAAGGATTCCTTTCGCAATTCTTCCGTAATACTTCATTATGATATAGGTTAGAAGTGCATAGTTTTGGTAATGTTATGCTAGTGTGCAGAGGCTAATATGGTAGTGTGTGCATTGTTGGTCTTTTATAATCTATTAAATATATTAAATTACATAATGATATGGGTAATCTTGACATTAAAAAAAAAGTCGTAGTTTTAGTCTTTTAGCAATATTCCACAAAGTTGAGTCAAGTTAGAAATAAGTGTCACTTTCGATGTCATTTTTTCAAATTTCCCAAACTTTATTTAACAAGTGACTTAACGAAATTGGTTAAAACGTACTTCCTCCTTCCCATATTAGTTGTCTCAAAGACACACGAATTTAAATAAACATAATTATTATTGTTTTTTCTTTCTTATTTTTTTTAGCATAATAATAGTTTGATGTTAACTAATTAATTAAAGTTTATAATAATATCACGCAAAGTAATATGGTAAATTCAATTAAAAAAAAATTGTCTATTTTTAATATTAACAATTAAATTAGTATATTACAAAAAATAAAAATGGACTATTAATTTGGCACATAGGAGTATTAGTTTAACCATAAGTTTACTTTTATATCAAAAAAGTATATATAGCGATATGATTATCAAAACACTTTTAGTTTAATTTAATCAGCACTTGTTAGACAAAAGGGGTTACTTTTAGTTAAGGATCGGATCAAATTCGTAATTAACTCTAGTTTTCTTGACCAGGTTTTCAGTAAGTCATCTTTTCCTTTGTATTTCCTTTTTCTACTTTGCTACTTTCAAACATGTAATCATAACATTTAAATTAACTTGTTAAATACTCTCTAGGTATATAGTGACCACTACTCTACTTGAGAGTGACAAAGGTACGTACGTAATAGATAACGGAACTGGTCAAAACGTTCAAAAATTCCATCTTCAATCCTTATCAACTTTCAGAAAAATTATCTTGATGAAGAAGAACCAGTCAACTAACAAATAAATCAGGCGTACTAACGATTGGCTTTTTGATGAAGACTTATTTATGCAATGACAAATTGTACCGACGACTCTATAACTAAATGTCGTAACAAATGAATGCATTGATATGTTATACAATACGACGTACGATATAAATAGATGTAAGTATGTATATGGAAATATGGAATCATGGAATCCGTGGTATGGTCCAACTACTAATCAACTTATATCGAGACAAAATTGAGCCTTTCATGTGAACCCATAAAATACGACGAGTAGGTATTGCATGGTTTTTCTATTGAACGTGTGTGACATAATTTCCATGTCCTTATTATGCAAATTAAATTGTATAATAAGTAGTTGTTGCCATACAACATTATTAATTTGTGATGAAAATGTGTGAGACTTCATACCATGTTGACTGTATGCACCGTGTGGAATAACTTTTGCATCGCACAACTACAAGCTTCATGATCTTAAAAAAAGATTAATCATAGTTTTCATAAATTTGGTTTCGATAGTTTTATCAAACAGACTTTCGTTTAAGTATTTGATTCAACATATGATGCTTTAGAGTACAAACATAAAATAGAGACAAGACAACATTATGGGAGAATAAGATACAAAGAAGATGCCTTGTAAGTACCATCAAATAAATTAATGCGAGTACAGTCGGTGAATACTCCATATAATGGATGTCTTGATGATAAAATTAATGAACGCTACATATATTAAAAACAAGTTTTTTTGTCTATATGATTATGTGCAGGCATGATGCTGCGGTAAATGGAACATGAGCATCTTGTATGCGAAGACAAAAATCTAAAATGTTGTGGTTTTTAATTAAATAGAGTTTTTATAACCATAGCTCTTATGTTAATAATTGAGTTTGTCATATTTACAAACATTTTTAGATAGAAACTCACTTTATATTATTGTATACAATGATCTAATTGTTAGTTTTTTTCAACAAAGTTATATGTTTGCGTTAGTTAATAAATATATATATTTTAATAGTTAATACAAATTTATTGAAAAATAATTCATAAAGTACATGTCTTAATATATACGGAGTACTATAGTACAAAGATTAGTCATGTTATCTATAAATACTAATATATGCTTCCCCTTCCCCCCACACATCACATGCATTAGTTGAAAGGTTCTAACAACTCCCATATTTTCCTCTCCAAATCCATATGCTCATCACTACTATAAACAAAAGTTAAGTGTTCTAAAACCAAGAAACTAAAACACTCTGTACGTGTAACACATAAAAGAAAGCAAAGGGAACTGAAGACAAGTTTCTACACTTTTGGCAACAAGAAATGGGAAACTATTTGGAAACATGCATTCAAAGAGAACCAACACAGCAAGATGAAGTAAACACGAAATCGCAACATCAACATGGGCAACAAGAGAAACAAGAATATGAGAAAACAAGTGGTGATGATACTTTCAGCAAAGAAAGTGGCACAATGAAGGTAAAACTTGTATTAACAAAAGATGAGTTACAATGGTTATTACTTCAGTTAAAGAAGGATCAAGGTCGGAAACTCGAAGAAGTGTTAGGGGAGATTGAAAAAAGTAGATTAAGAGGAGAAAATGTTACAAAGTGGAAACCTTGTTTAGAGAGTATTATGGAGAGTCCTGAAGTTCATCATCACATGGATAGATGATCACTATGAATATAATTAAAATTTGCCTTTTTACGCATGTTTTTTATTATCTTGTGCTCACCTTAATTAATTTGGTCACGCTGAGATTTGTAATTATATCGTATACGTGCACTTTGCATTGATTCCATTTCATATATATATTTGGATGATTGAAGGTCAAATTTTATTTATCTTTAGCTTTAGATCTTTATATTTTGATTAACCATAGTAAACCAAAGAATCAGTAGAAAATCCATGAAAACATTTGTCTGTTGTTTATGAGTTGCAACTTACTTTATTGCTTCGGATCTTATATAACTGCTAATTCGGCGTGTTAAAAATCTTTATTTATCCTGCCAAAATTAACTATTTGATGGGTTTTTTTAGCCCATTTAAAGGACATATATATATATATGATTGTTTTTGTAACACAAACAAATATATTTAAGATTAAAGTTGAAGAGAAAAAACTTAAAAAAGTCATAATAGACATTTAATGTGAGACACAGATACTAATAATTAGTAGCGTTTTCAAGTAATGAACGTTGTGATTTAAATATTTGTTGGCAAGGTGCCAGTTAGGTTTTTTTCTCTTTTTTTAACGGGCCAAAAAGAAACATTAAATGATATATGAACCTGTGATGATGATACAAAATTACTGACATACCATCAACAATACTTTATTATTTATTTAAATAATTTTCTATTTAAATGTATATAGATTTTTTTACATCATTTTACACACTATAATTACATCTAAATATACTTTAACAAATTCTTTTATAGAAAAAAAAATATAGCTACCGCTCACTGACTACTACTACTTTTAACATGCACAACCAACAAAAAAAAAAAAAACATGATCTCAATGAAATGTCATTAAATACAACTCAGTTGCAAAACGACTATGTATCTTAATTATATTTATAAAATCGTGATATCGATTTGACCCTTGATGCAAAGTATGTATCTTTTAAAATACAAACGTTTTTTATTTTTTATTTTTTTCTAATTAATATAGCGTGTGATTTTAAAAAAGTTGTCAATTTTAAAATTGAGCAAGTTTTTTTAAAATTAATATACCACACCACACACAACAACCACCACCGCCATCCACCATCACGCCACCCACCACCACACGTCTCCGTTACCGCCACATGGCGGCGGGTGGCGGTGGCCGGGGATGGCGGGTGGTAGTGGGTGGCAGTGGATGGTGTGGTGTAACTAAATAATAAATAAATAAATAAATAAGTATTATTTTTTCAACTATATAAAAGTCGTCTAAAGGTTAAGTCGTGAGTCGCTCAAAAAAGATACTAAAAAAGTACCTTAAACACGTTTTACACAAAAATTCGCCCAAAATACAAGATTACACACTTGTTAATATTTTATATGAGTGACTAATCGCTCGATTTTAAAAAATCATGTTTTTTGGTCTAAAAAAATTGAACACTTTGAGCGACCGGAGTAGTTGAAGAATTTGCTCTATTAATTTTGCCCGTGAAAACGAAACTTGCAAATAAAGAAAACATTTTTTTTATCAAGATATCAAAGTGACGAGGTGGCTCATGAGTGAAGGGCAGGTAATTATAATTTTTCAAGCTACTCTCTCCCGCGTCTCCATTTTGTCAACTTGGACTACATGCAAAAGAAGACACAAATAAAGTTGTATAAGAAACATACGGAGTAGTTAATAAATGGATGGCAATAGAATAGTAATATTAAAATAAGTTTAGAGAAAATAAAAGTAACAACTGTGAGTTAATTAAAGAACTAAAAACTCAAAAATTGAAATTATAAAAATCATATGGGAAACTGTTGGTTAGTGTTGGAAAAAATGAGTTTTGCAAAGTCGTTTTTGCAAACTTTGGACATTATTTAATATATGTATATGTTACATATATTTGTGTTACTTGGGGGCGTATTGTTTTCCTCCAAGAGAGATTTGCAACGAGCTAAAGTATGTCCAAAATGGAGTTAATATGAATGAGATATCGTGTCTCAAAGTGAGACACGTGAAACACAATATATGGAAAAATAATATTATCCCACATCGCTTAGAAAAGGAAGTGGAGACTAGTTTATAAGTGAATCCTTGTACTAGCTTTTAAATTCCTTTAGGCGAGCTATGCTCCCACTCCTACGTGTGCACGCGCAAAGGGGGGGGGGTGTAGGAAAGGATTTCCTGGCCAAAAATGGGTTCGAAGCTTTTGAACTCATGCGAGCCAGCGTATAGCAGATGATTTTCCAGCAGTCCTTCGATCAGAAGCACACAAGTTTTCGTGATTTATTGTAATCTGATTTATTTATCAAAAGTGTACACAGTTTCCCACAGTTAGTTCTATCTTTTTTTTTTGTAAAACGTGTCATATCAACACTAAGGTGGCGTTTAGTTGGAAAACATTTTCTTTCATTTCCTATTTCTTGTTTTGTAGGAAAAGAGAGGGGAGTTTGATTTCCACAAAACAATGGAAAATTTAGAAAACGCGTTTAGTATGAGAAACATGTGTTTCTGTTTTCCATTTTCCAAAACTAGAAAACGTGTTTAAGTGTTGTTGTTTTATATCTCAATTCACTATTCACCTTAGTAATATTATAAAAACATCTTCAAAACACAAAAACAAATATTATAAACTAACTAACTAAATTATAAAATAACTAAAAAAATCTAATACGAGAAAATAAAGAAATAAAAAAAGTAAAATATAATATCAAATAACGTTTTCATCTGTTTTTTTACGTTTTCGTCTGATATTTTACGTTTTTGTTAGTTTTTTACGTTTTCGTCAGATTTTTTACATTTTCATCCGTTTTTTTTACATTTTCGTTCGTTTTTTTTTTTACGTTTTCGTCCGTTTTTTTACGTTTTCGTCCTATTTTTTGGGTTTTCATTTGTTTCTTTACGTTTTCGTATTTTTTTACGTTTTCTTTAGATTTTTTACAGTTTCGTCAGTTTTTTTTTACATTTTTTTAGTCTTCTTACGTTTTCGTCTGTTTTTTTATGTTTTCATCCAATTTTTTTATGTTTTCGTCCGTTTCTTTACGTTTTCGTCAGTTTTTTTACGTTTTCGTCCGATTTTTTATGTTTTCGTCCGTTTCTTTACGTTCTCTTCAGTTTTTTTACGTTTTCATCCTATTTTTTCCGTTTTCGCCAGACATTTTACGTTTTCGTTCGGTTTTTTATGTTTTCATCCGTTTTATACGTTTTCGTCAAATTTGTTTACGTTTTCGTCCATTTTCTTACGTTTTCTTACGTTTTTTTACTTTTTTGTTTGATTTTGTATGTTTTCATCTGTTTTTTTACGTTTTTGTCAGATTTTTTATGCATTTGTCCATTTTTTAATATTTTTGTTTTTTATGATTTCTTCCGATTTTCACGTTTTCTTTCGATTTTTTACGTTTTCTTCCGATTTTTTTACGTTTACATCTGTCTTCGTCTGATTTTTATATTTTCATCTTTCATTTATGTTTTCATTTTTTATTTATGTTTTTTTAGGTTTCGTCTAACGAAAACGTAAAAAAAATAGACGTAAATGTAAATAAACGTAAAAAATGGACGAAAACGTAAAACAACATAAAAAGAACGGACGAAAATGTAAGAAAACATAAAAAAAAATGAGCTAAAACGGATGAATATGTAAAACACCCCACTTAAACGTAAAAAAACGAAAATGGACGACAACGTAAGGAAACGTACGAAAACGTTAAAAAATGACAAAAACGTAAAAAATCATGAGAAAACATAAAAAAAATTAAAAAAAACGTAAAGAATCTGACGAAAACGTAAAAAATAGACGAAAACGTAATAAATCTGACAAAAATGAAAAAATCTGAAGTAAACGTAAAAAATATGACAAAAACGTAAAAACGGACGAAAACGTAAAAAATCAGACGAAATGAAAAAAATCTGACGAAAACGTAAAAAACGGACGATAACGTAAAAAGTCTGACGAAAAAGTAAAAAATCTGCTGAAAACTTAAAAAAACGGACGAAAATGTAAAAAGTCTGACGAAAACGTAAAAAAAAGACGAAAACGTAAAAAAACGGACGAAAACGTAAAAAAATCTGATGAAAATGTAGAAAGTGTGACGAAAAAGTAAAAAATCTGACGAAAACGTAAAAAAGCGGACGAAAACGTAAATAATCAGACGAAAACGTAAAAAATATGACGAAAACGTAAAAAAAACGGACGAAAACGTAAAAAATCGGACGAAAACTTAAAATATCTGACGAAAACGTAAAAAAACGGACGAAAACAAAAAAAATCGGACGAAAACTTAAAAAACCCGAAGAAAACGTAAAAAAATGGTCAAAACGTAAAAAACGGACGAAAACGTAATAAAATCTGACGAAAACGTAAAAAATCAAACGAAAACATAAAGAATCGGACGAAAATGTAAAAAATCTGACGAAAACGTAAAAAATCTGACCAAAACATAAAAAAACAGACGAAAACGTAAAAAATCGGGCGAAAACGTAAAAAATCGGACGTAAACGTAAAAAATCTGACTAAAACGTCAAAAAAAGACGAAAACGTAAAATATCGGACGAAAACTTAAAAAATCTAACGAAAACGTAAAAAAACAGACGAAAACGAAAAAAATCGGACGAAAACGTAAAAAACCTGATGAAAATGTAAAAAATCGGACGAAGACGTAAAAAAATGGACGAAAACGTAAAAAATCAGATGAAAACGTAAAAAAATTGATGAAAACGTAAAAAATCAGTCGAAAACGTAAAACAACTGACGAAAACTGATTTGGGGTATTTTAATGGAAAATAGGGGAAAACAAAAAAAAAGTGTTTTGTAATTTTGTGTATTAAAGTTGGAAATAGGAATTTTATGTTTTGTAGAGAATTTTATTGGAAAACACTAATTTGAACGCGATCTCCGTTTTCCTTGTTTTTCACAAAACATTTTGTGGAAAACAAGGGTGTTTTCCCTCAACTAAACGCACCCTAAGAAACTCTTAGCTTTTGATTTGTGATGCATTATCAACAATAGTAGTATAATCTAACCGTTGTTAATTTTTGATGTACTATCAACAATAGAAGTATAATCAAAAAATTCAGAATTAGTAACAAACCTTATAGAAATTCGGAAAATTCAAATCTCTAACTTGAAAGATGTAATTAAGTTCGAGAGACCACACATATATAGAAAACAGAGTTTATATCACTTCTGTTTAAGCAAAAATCATGAAACTTTTAGGCGAAACTCACTACTTGTCATTAATTCTATTTTGATGAAATAAAATGATACAATGAATTCTATTATAACTTAGTAGTAATAGCATGTTTGAAAAAAATCAGCATATATACACTTGAGTGATCATCCAAAATACCAAGCATTTCAAAACATTTAAGTTCTTTCTAAACTAAAAGCATTAGCTAACTTTGTTCATGCATTCCTAAGCTTTGTAACTTGTCACACTGAGGAGTTGGAAAGTCTCTGCGACGTGACCTTCGTCGTTGTTCATAGTAACAATCACGTCCAAGCATACGTATGTAGTCTTTGGTGATAGTATTCTCAATATCAGCTCGTGCACGACTGCCTAAAGGGTATTTCTCATCAAACTCATTTAAAGATTCAACATAAAACTCGATTCGGTATTCCGTGGTCATTTTTGGCAACGGATATTCATTGTACATCTCCATTGAATACGGAGCCTTTAGTTTCGTAAGAGCACTAGCAAGACACACTGCACCTACGATAATCAAAGTAACAATAATACATACTAAACATATAGATTTGTTATGTTCATGTTCCCTTTCACGTCTCGTATCATAGCATTTCCTTGAGCACTCATCAATCAGACACTGATACGCCTTGTTAACTTTCCTGAATGCCTCTTCAGAACCACGTGCTTTGTTCTTGTCCGGATGAACCATCAATGATATTCTGTTGTAAGCCTTCCTAATCTCTTCTGCCGAGCTTTTTTTTCTAAGACCTAAAATCTGGTAATAATCAATGGTTCTATTTATTTTGGAGACCAGTCTAAAACTAGGATCTGCAAAAATATGTAGAGTGTCTCTAAAGAACCTAAGAGCACCAAATGCAGGCGTAATGGCTATAGCTTTTAGCTTCTTACAAGCCATGAGTCACACTCCAACTACAAAAACCATGGAATTAGGTGAATTGTAATAAAGATTTTAAAACATAATCAACGTAAACAACATATAAAAATGCTAACTAATATACATTTAAGATGCTCAGATATCATCAATTACTCCTTATCAAATTTGAGTGAAGAGTAGAAAGGAAATCTTCAAAGACAATCGATCAGTAATTCATTAACATGTGTTAATTAAACAAAGTTGTTTGCTTGTCTTATTAATTGGTTAGAGCTTTCCATTGAACTTACAAGTCTCTGTTTTGAATCCTCGCAGATTCTTAATCTTTTAAGTTAAGAATGTATACACATTAAAGCTTGACACAGTGCGGGAACGGTGAAGCCTAGATAGAAATCATTTTGTAAATTTTTGACTTGTAATTACACGGCGTGTCTTGGGTATTATGTATTATAAAGGAGGTTCACCAAAAGTTCTTAATGTCAAAGCTAGTCAATGTCTTCTTCCTATATATATAGTTGTTAACTCTTTGTATCAAGTAACACTTTCATAATGAATTTCATTTTCACATTTCATTCTCTTTCATTTCTCTCTTGACTAATTTACCTATATGGTATCAGAGCTTTTTTCTGACCACCTGTAACAATAAAACGGTTATAACAAACTTTTCCGATCAAATAACAACTTTTTCCGATCATCATTCACCACCAAAACACATAAATAATCAACCAAAACAATAACACACTACTCAAACCACAATCTTTTTCACAATCCAATCAATTTTCCTGCTCAAAACACAACATTTCTTGTTTTTCCAGTGACATTCATATTTTTCCGATCACAATCATCATCATACACAGTCAGAACAATGGCCACCACTAGTTCCAGTCAAAATGACACATAAACAACCACTTCAACTGAAGATACAAATTCACCAAATCATCCCCTTTATCTACATCCTAATGATCATCCAAGAATGATCTTGATATCCAAGAAATTAACTGGATTAGAAAATTACAGTACATGGAAAAGGTTAATGATGATAGCTCTTAATGCAAGGAATAAACTCAAGATTGTGACTGGAGAGTATGTATACATTCAAACACAAGAGCATTGTGGGAAAGAACCAATGATATAATCATATCATGGATTCTTAACACCATTTCTGATCAGATAAGCAATGGTCTCGGATTCTTAACACCATTTCTGATCAGATAAGCAATGGTCTCACTTTTGTTATTACTTTCTGCACTTTGGTTTGAACTCAATGAACACTACTCCAAACTTGATGGACACATAATCTACCACATTATGAATGCTATTGTGCAATTGAAACAATTGAATTGTGATGTAGAGGTTTACTATCAGAAATTGAAAGGATTGTGGGATGAGCATGATGCTCTTGAAACACCTTACATGTGTATTTGCCCTTGTAGTTGTGAAAATGGTAGGGTCAATGGTGATAGAAATCAAAGGAAAAGGCACATTCAGTTTTTAATTGGTCTAGGTAAATGCTATTAAAACATTAGAGGTCAAATCCAATTGATGCAACCATTGCCAACAGTTGCTAAGGCTTATGGAATGATCAGGCAAGAGAAAAAGCAAAGAGAAGGGATTTTGCCCAAACCAATAGGAATACAAGTTGCACTGTCTTCTTACTCAGGACCTAGTACTTCTAGAACCACTAATTACTCTCAAAGGGCAACTGGAACCAGGACTCCTACACAGGAAAGGAAAAGTACTTTTAGACTAAGTGTGATTTGTTCAAACTGCAACAAAGAAGGAAAATATAGGGATGAGTGCTATAAGCTGAAAGAATGCCTTATTGGTCATCTTTTACATGGGAAATATAAGCTACCAAATGTTAGAAACATCTCTGTCTCACAACCTTCTAAATTGGTAAACTCCGTCATGGGACAAGGATAAGATCCAAACACACCTTCTACTTCTCAATCAACAAATGGCAATGATATAGTATTTGTCATAATGGACCAACTTCAAAACCAGCTTAATCAGGTCATGATGATGATGCAAAACACTCAATAGAACCCACCCACAGGTATAATTACTTCTATTACTATTTAGAGGCATGAGTTCATTGCATCTGTTATGGTAAACTATAAGCTTTCTTGGGTTGTGGACAGTGGTGCCACATACCATATTTCTATATCCTTAACTATTATGCACAACGTTTTCACTTGTAACCCACCCATCCTTATCACTTTACCTAATGGAAAAACTGTAGAAGTTACTACTTGTGGATCAGTCACTATCAACTCTGAAATCACCCTCACCAAAGTCTTTTATATTCCTTCATTCTCCTACAACTTACTTTTTGTAAGTAGGCTAACCAAAGAGATGTCAGTTGCAGCTATTTTCACCTCACTTTCTTGCTCATTCAAAGCACTCAACAAGATTGCTCATGGCACCCTCTGTGATGGTCTCTACATCATCTTCCATGAAGCATCAATAACACAAGCCACTCCATCACACTTTACTGCACCATCAAAAGTCTTCACCACAAGCTCAAACAACACTTCTCTATGGCATTCTAGACTATGCCTGTAAAACCCTAAATTTCGGATTCTAAAATTTGGTATAAATTTGAAATTTTAAAAACCTTGCGATATGTTTTGAAATTATTAACTAGTTATGTAACATATTTGTACACATTGATATACCAATTATCTAAGCCATATTAAATCTTTAAAGTTGGTCCTAATTAAAACCTAATAACTGAATGTTTAAGATTTTTGAAAACTAATTAAACATCATTAACCATTCAAAGCTAAGAATTAAGAACCCAGTAAATACTCCTTTAAGCCCAATTGATTGCCAATTATTATACCCCATTAAAACCCAAATTAAACTACTCTTAAATAATCATTAAAAGACCCATAAACAACAAACGTTAACATATGTGTACGCTCCTATCTATATATCGAGACCTGTTCTTTGTTTTTTTTCATTCGACAATCAAATTAATACAAGCTAACACAAACCTTTTTCGACTTTCACTGCTGCTGCGTTTTATCTTGTTAGTCAAACCAAGAGTTGTGGTAAATTAGTTTTCGTGTTTCTGTCTTCAGTCCTACTCGACTCGTCCTCAAGGTATTCGATCTTATTTTATATTCGGCTATAATCTGTTTGTTAAATGATCATCCAATTGTTAGTTTTGTTAATTCGTACATGTAACCACATATTGTTAAATAATCGACCCTCACATGCTTTCTTTAAATACCGACCCTTAATCTGATCGAAACCCGTAAGTTCACAAACTGATCGACCTCATATATTGTTGCTTCATTCGACCCACAACCTGTGATGTTCGACCCTTTTTGTTTTTTATTATTTTGGCTACTAGTAAAAATTTAAATATTATCTTTTGTTCATATTAGGATTATGGACTGTCTACAGTTTCGCTTTCATACTTCGTTTGGAAGGCAGTTTCAAGGTATATTTTCAAGAAACATAGATTTAAAAATAATATATAATCGGCCTTGGTTTCTCTTGTTTTCCTGATCAAAAGATGTCGACTCCTTGCTAACATGTTCGACCATAACTAAACTCATTATGTGATCGACCCATATAATTTTGTAATCGACCAGACCTTATTTCTCTTGCATGATTCTCTTGCATGATGATTGACCCTAGGGTATTTTATTTTCCTTTGACCTTGTTGCTTCGACCATGGTTTACATTGACCCTTATGATTGCATCATTGTATTCGACCCTTATATTAAATTAACCGACCTTCATTTATTTTCGTTTTGACCCTATACTTATTTCGTCATTAATTGAAATGTGATTAGAAAACCTAAATAGAAATTGTTAAACCTAAAACCTAGTTATTCATTAAACGAGATTAAATGTATTTTAAAAACCCTAAACCTAATTGTATTAATGACTCATTTGTAACTCTAATTTGATCATTAAATGGCATTTATTATGTTTTAAAAACCCTAGACCTAAACATTATTGAATTGTAACCTAAATGACATTAATGACATAATTGAACCCTAAGTTACTGAAAATGGAATGAAACCCTAAAATGATTAACTAATAAGTATTGTATGAACCCTAATCGGTGTAGATTCGTTGAAGAAGATCTTGTGTTCATTCATTTTTTTGCTTTCCGTTCATTTGAATTAAGGTATGGATATTCATTCTTCCTTTTAAAGATTCTTTCATTGCATTTCGTATTGGTACGGATATCCTGAATACCACTTTTCTGTACATCATTATCGGTTGGTTAGTTTGTTTAATTAGTCGTTTCTCATGATTCGTATTCATTGACTTTGATTCGTTTACTTTGATATGAACCCTTGATCTGAACCATTGATATGATCCATCTGATATGATCCTTTTGTTATGATCCATCTGATATGACCCATTTGTTATGACCCCTTTGTTTTGATCCATTTGATTTGACCCATTGCTCAAGATACTATTCCTAACCATGGAGGTAACATGGCCATGTCATTGAGGCACCAATGGCATGACACTTTCTGTGGAGGTGTGATTGATCCATGGCATTTTCCTTATCTGTATCTGTGCCCATTTTCTGAGTATGTATGCTAGCCTTGAGCTAGGGTATGTGATAATCTGTTTTGCAGGGGAGCGTATGGATGCATCCTAGGTAAAATGTAATGATATCTGGTGATTGGTAGGTGTGTGACCCTACACCCCATCACAATCTGGTACATTGGAGTCTACATCTCCATGTACAATAAAGGAATTAATGGTATAATGAATTGTGAAATGAAATGTTTGATTAATTGTTTTGGTACTTGAGCAAATTCTGTTACTATCACTTTGACCATTTCTGGACTATTCTTTGATTACCATTTTCATATGACCATTCATATTCTTTATTGTTTCTCAGTAGGTTCTCATTAGATTGTCTGTTTATTTGTTTATGTTCAGTTACCTTTCATATGTTTATATCTGTTCACTGAGCGTTAGCTCAGCCACATTTTCTTTTCCCTGCATTAGGTTTCAAGCACGAGGCTGTGATTGAGTGATGAGAGTAGGATATTTTAGTGGACCAACCCTACCTTAGAATTCATGGATTTTATTTTAGATTTTTGTTGATTAATTCAGACGTTTGTTTTGATAGTATTTATTTTATTAGTCCTGGTAGTCACAAGATTTGTAATTTATTAAGCTAAGTCTTCCACTTGCGGTTTATGTTCTAAAATGACACCATAATTTTACACTTTAGACCCTTATCAGGTTTGGGGGTGTTACAATGCCATCCTTCTATTTCAGTTTTAAAACAAATAAAGTGTGTTGCTTCTGATGTTTCTTGTACTCAAACTGTATCTCAATGTAAAATTTGTCCATTGGCCAAACAAAATACTTTACCATTTGATATCAGTACTTCTCATGCCACCAAACTTTTTAAGTTTATCCATGTTGACATTTGGGGTCCATACAAACATACAACAATCAACAAATGTAAATATTTTTTAACAATTATAGATGATCATTCAAGGGCCATATGGACAATCCTATTACCATCCAAAGATCATGCAACATCACAAATAAAGTCCTTTCACTCTTATATTCAAGACCTGTTATGTCTAGCAACTAACCTAATTGTCTCGGACAAAGATTTGACCATAAAAATAGCACTAGACACTCACTGACAAATATCAGTTATAATTCTAACACACTGGTGATTAGTGAGCATGTCTTCCCCTGCCTCAGGGGAGAACCTCAATGACATACTTCGAAAGTTGGTAATAAGACCAACCGAAGATGCACTTTAGTCACTGATGCAATCCAGTGATTAAGGTACTTGAGTAGCATCAGGGACACTGAGATCTGACAAATGTCTTTTTATCCCTGATGGCCTTATCTCTCATTGTTAATGACCACCTCACCAACTACCAATATAACTAATCGTAAATTTTTGGTGATCAACATGACTTTACTAATACTCAATACTCAGTGATTCAGAGACATCGAGCAACAGTGAAGTTCAGAACTTGGAGTTATGCAAATTTACTAAGAGTTGATCAGCTAATTTGCACATAAAAAAACTCTAGCTCGAGACCAGAGATACAACAGGGCAGGAATACCCTGATGACATCTCAGCTCCCTTAATCAAGAACAAGGAAGTAGGTGAGTCAACAGAGTTTAAGCAGGAAAACTCTTGGGAAGACAAATATCTGTTCCTTCCCAAGAACAAAAGAAGCTCATGGGAAATCAGTGCTGTCAACTCTGGAAAACCAAAAGGACATCAAGGCTAGATGTCTAGGCACGTGCCTATATATGAACAGTTGGCAAGATCACTATTCCTACATGAAGCAACAGTAATCTCACCGCTATATAACCCCGTTCCAACCAACGGTGAATGTGCGTATTCAAAGAGAGTAAGTAGTGAGAATATCTTAGCATAGTTAGAGTGTTAGTATTCTCACCACAATGAGAACCCAAGCCTTGTCTAGCTTGCTTCTCAGTGTCTCTTAATTTTTCTCTCGCCGGGGATAGCGTCTGCAAATAACCCTGTTGAAAAGCCAACCAAGTTATTAGAGTGTCAAAGTGGGTTCTTGAGTAACCATTGTAATTCCGCTTCATAATGAATCATAAACTCGTTATATGTTCCATGTCAAAACACCACGTGTTTATGTTTATCTTGTTGATTCATGAGTTGCTCAAGTTATTCCGGACCAACAAGATCATTTCAACAAAACCATCAAAATCATGAGAAGTGACAATGGCGCAGAGTTCCTAAACACTAACCTTTCCACCTTTCTTCAACACTATGGCATCATCCATCAGACTTCATGTCCTTACACACCTCAACAGAATGCCAGAGTGGAGAGAAAACATAGACAGCTTCTTGAGGTAGCTAGATCACTAAGATTTCAAGCCAATTTTCCCATTCATTTTTGGGGACATTGTCTCCTCATAGCTACTTACCTCATAAATAGGTTACCATCAAAGCCCCTACACCACAAAAGCCCTTATGAAATCATTTATGGTACACCCTCAAACCTTGAAAACCTTAGAATCATTGGCTGTCATACCTTTGCTCACCAACATCTCCTAGATAAATTCTCCCTAAGAGCCATTTCATCTGTTTTAGTTGGCTATCCCCAACTCAAAAAGGATACATCTTATATGATTTAACCACTCACAAAATTTTTCACCACCAGACATGTTACTTTTCATGAATCTCACTTTCCCTTCCATGAAAATCCACACTCTACTTTACCTTCACCTACTGTTACTTCCACTCCCAACCTAATCCCAAACACCCCTATTCCTCCTAACCACTCAAATACTCCAACACCCATCCATGAGCAATCCTCTTCCTAAATAACCACCTCACCTACAATGTCACCCACACCCATAGATACTTTAAATACCTCATATCCCACAGAACCAACAAACTCAGATTCACCAACTACCACAACTGTTCCTGAAACCACAGTCACTTCTTCAACTGCTCTTGAACCACCTCCTCCTATTCCATCACGAATCCCTGCTTCACAACAACACACTACCACCTCATCTTCATCACCACCTCTTAATTCTCCATCAGAACCTCCACCACCTACCAAAACATCTACCAGACAACAAAAACTCCCAACAAGATTTCAAGACTATGCCATCAAACTCCCAGCTTCACAATCTCAAAGACATCTCATAAGCACCATTAACCACATCATTGAACCTCAGCCTTACACCCAAGCAGCTAAGGATCCAGAATGGGTCAACGCAATGAATTTAGAACTCCATGCATTAGAAGCTAATGATAAATGGTCTGTTACTGAGCTACCCCCCGCAAAAGTCCCAATTGGATGCAAATGGGTATTTAGAGTTAAATATAAAGCTGATGGTACTCTTGATAAATACAAGACCATATTAGTTTGGGGTAGCTTTTCAATATACTTTTGCACCAGTTGCAAAAATGGTCTCTGTTATAGCCATGCTTGTTATTACTGTACAACACAACTGGCACAAAGCTCAGTTAGACATCAACAATGCATTCTTTCATGGGGACTTAAATGAAGAGGTCTATATGGTCATTCCCAAAGGTTACCCTTTACCCCACACCAAGAACAGTGTCTGCAAACTACAAAAATCCCTTTATGGACTTAAACAGACCAATAGACAATGGTTTCTCAAACTCACCCAGTTTCTACATACCCTTGGTTTTACACAGAATTATGCTGATACATCTCTTTTGATGAGATCAAATAGGTACATATTATTGGCATCATTTATCATATTTAATTGACTTGTTTTATATTATTTTGTATGAGAATCGATGCTTAATTGTTTACTTTAGTAATTCTCAGGTAAAAAGAAGCAATTGGTGAAAGTTGATAATTTTGGACGAATTATGGAGCTAAATGATCAAGATTGGAAAAGTCTAATGAAATCCACAAGATGTGTCGTATCATTCTCAACAGATACACCGCAACATCATACTTAGATAAATTCGAAGACCATTGCCTGACTTTGAAGAATGCGCCACATCTAATTACAACATGCGCCGCATATGAAACTTTGGTCAACGAAGGATAACCAACTTGTTCTACTCCAAATACGCCGCATCTCATTTACAACATGTGGCGTATCAGCTAAAGACTTCACCAAAAACTATCCAAGACGTTAAAGGACATGCGCCGCATAGAGAAAACAAGTTACGCCGCATCTGAAGGCGGTGTACAAATATTCCAGAATATAATAATCTTGGACCCCACGCGAAGTTAAGTAGATGCGCAGCATCTATCATCAAGATGCGCCGCATTGATCCCTCAGACAGAAACTATAAATACCCCAAGACAGATACGAATTTTGTGTGCAAAAAATCCTTAAGGAGACGAATCCAGTCGAAGAAGCATTACAAGACACGCCCCAAACGAAGATCTTAGAGCCGTAAGAAGGTCCTGCATGTGTATAACTCATTAAGTAGTTTTGTTTATTGTATTAGTAAGCTTTAATCCATCAGGATTGATGGCTTGTGGCCACCATACTGCTCCCCTTAAAATTATTTTCCCATAGATTAAAGTTTATATGATGTTTTTTTTGGTGACATGTATTTGTGCATTGATAACCTCTGTGTTTAGTTGAGTCTTCTGGGCTACCATACTTGTTCCTCGCCTACTTATCTAGTGTCTAGAAAGTAGGATAAACATAAGTAATCATTAAGAGTTTACTCGCCGATATTTAGGATCCAACGAGACATATTAGATTACGATACTCATCATATAAAACAAGCAATAAAACAAGTGACAAGCTACTTAACCATAGGACAGGACTTCTACGTGTCTCTATTATCTATATGTGTACGTGATTGCTCTTCACTAATTTGTTCTCATTAATTTTACTTTTTTGTTTAATTCAAATATGTGCTAGTCTCTCATGCTAACCCCCATTTTTATTAGATTAGATTAGATTAGATTGTCAAACTAACTTAGATATTAAAATACTGATCAAATCAACTAGATATTACGTTCCATTCTTAGTGTTCGACACTCTACTTACCACTATATATATTGATCGGGTACACTGCTCATTAAGTGTGTGTGTTAGTAATAAGTCGGCTAAATATTAATTTAAAACTTGAATTAGGCTAATCACCCTGTGCTACACTGACATATCGCACGCATCACCTTTTCACCTTTAAACAAGATCACAACTTTCTCTCCTTGCTAGTGTATATGGATTATATCCTTATAACATGCAACAACTTATCCCTCATCACTCAAATCAAACAACATCTTCACCAAAAGTTCAGCATCAAAGACCTTGGTCTCATCCATTATTATCTTGGCATTGAGTTTCTAAGGAATTCTTCAGGTCTCATCATGACACAAAGGAAATATGCCTTGGAGCTACTTCAAAGTGCAAATCTCTTAAATGGCAAACCATCTAACATCCCCATCAATCCTTTAACCAAACAAACCCCAGATGATGGTGATCTCTTACAAGTCTCCTTTTTGAATCCTGGCAGATTCTTAATCTTTTAAGTTAAAAATGTATACACATTAAAGCCCGACACAGCACGGGCACGGTGAAGCCTAGTTAGAAATCATTTCGTAAATTTTTTACTTGTAGTTACACGGGGCGTCTTGGGTATTATATATTATTATTTTCATTAGTTGCGAATGCTACTTCAACTTTTGTTACATTATACACGTATGTGTAATGAGCATTATTTATTTGGGATTAAGTCGTAGAATAACAATGTACTTATCAAAGTGTCCCATTTTGGTACATGTACTTTTTATAAGTTGTAGAATAGCAATATACTTTCATAAGTGTTCCAATTTGATACGTGTACTTTTTTAAGTTGTAGAATAGCAACGTAATTTCCATAAGTGTTCTAGTTTGGTACGTGTGATGACGTACCAAATTAGAACACTTATGGAAAGTATATTGCTATTCTATAACTTTAAAAAAGTACACATACCAGAACGTGACACTTTGAAAAGTACATTGCTATTCTACAATTTTAAAAAAGTACACGTACCACAACGGGACACTTTGAAAAGTATATTGCTATTCTACGACTTAATCCCTATTTCTTTCATCACAAATGCTACAAAACAAAAGCATATAGCAAAATCCATCTAAGACCATATATGACATATGAGTATATGACTATTGGTGTGATTGTTTCTGTTCATAAGTAAACTGAAACAACTGGTGTCACGTCGCGCGGTAGGATAATAGCTCATGCATCTCCTGGGAATGGATCCTGGTTATGTGTAGGCGTGACAAGTATATATGCCAGAGATTTAAGTGAGGAAGCTTGAAGTAGTAGGCTACTTGTATTCTTCCACCATGATTTTTAGTTAAACCTCAAGGATACCCGGTAATCCGTTGATTCAGTTTTAGGGGTGTTTGTTTAAACTTAAATCATGATAAGCTTATAAGCCATGAAATGAAAATGAAGGCTTATAGCACATAACTGGAAATCATAAAAGCTCAAAAATCCACATGTAAGAATAAACAAATATCCCTTGGTCCACAAGAGAAAAAGAATATATTGCACCGGTATATAAATTAAGCGAGGAATATTTGAAATGATTACCAAAACTTTGCAATTGTTTTTAGTGTTCAAAATAAATAGAAGCTAGTACTGTTGTAATCACATTTTCTTTTGAAGACCAACCTAACACTAGGATCTGCAAAGTTTACACAGTGAGGGTGGATATTTGACTCAAATATACGAGGCAAAATTGAGTCATTGGGTACATAACGAGGTTTCAACGCTAGACCTCTCATGAGGAAATTATATTTGATGTTTTGCCACTAAACTTTTTGATGGTAATCGCGGCCGAAACTTATAACCGCTAGGACATTTGATGGTAACAACTGTAATATCGTAAGTTCTGATAATACAAAAATTGCATGCGTACAATATAAGCGTTTTTTCCTAAAAATCATTTAATTAATTTCGTAAACATCTCCAGATAGTGCATGTTTCATTTGCATGTTTTCTATCGAGAACAATATTCTAATGGATTCTTCTTTGAATCTCTAGGCATATTATGGTGATTAAAAAGAAGATTTATCGCTAGGCATGAACATGGATCAATACGAATATATCCAATGAAAAATATGATTTTACAAACTTACAAGAATATTAAAGATCATAGTTTTGACCCTTTCATGCCCAACATAACAACCCGAATTGAAACATGCATCTACGATTAATAAACATAAATTGTAGAAATATATTGCCTTGAATCTAACCTGAAAATGACAGAGGACGCAGACATTGGTTCTCTAGAAAAGGTTTATTTGTGTTCAACAATAGATACAACCACGATGGGTGTATATTTAACCATGGGTCTTTTACATGTTTAACCCCTACACTAAGATAAATTATTGTTTTTAATCAACCACATTGCAAAAATGCTTCTAGTGACATTAAAAATAATAATTTATCTTAGTGTGGGGTTAAACATGTAAAATACCCATGGTTAAATATACACCCATCGTGGCTGTATCTGTTGTTGAACATAAATAAAACCTTTTCTATAGAACCAATGTCCGCGTTCTCTGTCATTTTCAGGTTAGATTCTAAGCAATATATTTCTACAATTTTATGTTTATTAATCGTAGATGCATGTTTCAATTCGGGTTGTTTTGTTGGGCATGAAAGGGTCAAAACTATGACCTTTAATATTCTTGTAAGTTTGTAAAATCGTATTTTTCACCGGATATATTCGTATTGATCCATGTCCATGCCTAGCGATAATTCTTCTTTTTAATCACCATAATATGCCTAGAGATTCAAAGATGAATCCATTAGAATATTGTTCTCGATAGAAAACATGTAAATGAAACATGCACTATATGGTGATGTTTACGAAATTAATTAAATGAATTGTTTTGAGGAAAGAACGCTTATAATGTACGTAGGCAATTTTTGTATTATCAGAACTTACGATTTTACAGCTGTTACCATCAAATGTCCTAGCGGTTATAAGTTTTGGCCGCGATTACCATCAAAAAGTTTAGTGGCAAAACATCTAATATAATTTCCTCATGAGAGGTCTAGCGTTGAAACCTCGTTATGTACCCGATGACTCAATTTTGCCTCGTATATTTGAGTCAAATACCCACCCTCACCGTGTAAACTTTGAAGATCCTAGTGTTGGGTTGGGTTTCAAAAGAAAATGTGATTACAACAGTACGCTTCTATTTATTTTGAACACTAAAAACAATTGCAAAGTTTTGGTTTTGTACAATCATTTCGTATACTCCTCGCTTAATTTATATACTTGTGCAATATATTCTTTTTCTCTTGTGGACCAAAGGGATATTTGTTTATTCTTACATGTGGATTTTCGAGCTTTTATGATTTCCATTTATGTGTTATAAGCCTTCATTTTCATTTCCTGGCTTATAAGCTTATCATGATTTAAGTTTAAACAAACACCCGCAAAACCGAAGCAACGGACCGGGTATCCTTGAGGTTTAACTAAAAATCATGGTGGAAGAATACAAGTAGCCCACTACTTCAAGCTTCCTCACTTAAATCTCTGGCATATATACTTGTCACGCCTACACATAACCAGGATCCATTCCTAGGAGATGCATGAGCTATTATCCTACTGCACGCAATATTTTTCACAAAGAAAAATGTATTTAGATGAGAAAGTATCTTAAATGAGTAATATGTTAGAATATTTAGCTAACTAATTGCATTATATCTTATAAATGGTGACACTTTATATATAGCATTCCTTATCGAAAGGACTCATTATTAAATTTCGTCCATGGCCCTCAAACATTTCATAAATTCATGGGACGGCCCTTTTCATCTAATTCCATGGTTTTTGTAGTTGGAGTGTGACTCATGGCTTGTAAGAAGCTAAAAGCTATAGCCATTACGCCTGCATTTGGTGCTCTCAGGTTCTTTGGAGATCACACTCTATATAATTTTGCAGATCCTAGTGTTCGACTGGTCTCCAAAATAAATAGAACCACTGATTATTACCAGATTTTAGGTCTTAGAAAAAAATGCTTGGTAGAAGAGATTAGGAAGGCTTACAACAGAATATCATTGATGGTTCATCCGGACAAGAACAAAGCACGTGGTTCCGAAGAGGCATTCAAGAAAGTTAACAAGGCGTATCGGTGTCTGATTGATGAGTGCTCAAGGAAATGCTATGATACGAGACGTGAGAGGGAACGTGAACATAACAAATCTATTTGTTTAGTATGTATTATTGTTACTTGGATTATCGTAGGTGCAGTGTGTCTTGATACTGCTATTATGAAACAGAAGGCTCCATATAAAATGAGGATGTACACTGAATATCAGTTGCCAAAAATGACCACAGAATACCGAATCGAGTTTTATGTTGAATCATCAAATGAGTTTGATGAGAAATACCCTTTAGGCAGTCGTGCACGAGTTGATATCGAGAATACTATCACCAAAGACTACATACGTATGCTGAGACATGATTGTTACTATGAACAACAACGAAGGTCACAACGCAGAGACTTTCCAACTCCTCAGTGTGACAAGTTACAAAGCTTGGGAATGCGTGAACAAGGTTAGCTAATGTTTTTGGTTTAGAAAGAATTTAAATGTTTTAAAATGCTTGGTACTTTTGATGATCACTCAAGTGTATATATGCTGATTTTTTTCAAACATGCTATAACTACTAATGATAATAAGTTTTGTTGATAATTTACAGAGTTACATAGAGAATGACAATATGATGAGAATATAGCTTATAGGGTAGCAAACAAGTCGTAATGTCAGATGACAAGTAATGTGTTTCGCCTAAAAGTTTCATGTGTTTTGCTCAAACAGAAGTGGTAAAAAACTGCTTTCTTCTATGTTTGGTCTCTCGAAATAAATTATAACTTCGAGAGACTAAAACTAAAAGTGTTTCTAGAGGTCATATATGTGATCATTATCAAAAGTGGTAAAACACTGATTTCTTCTATGTTTGAGCATACCACGTGGATCGTTTATGTAAGCCAATTGTACTCATTAACAATTTCTGAACTTTTTGATTGATAACATACAAAGTCAATTTGTTGGCCTTTGATGGTAGTATTTGTGTTTAAATCGAAGTTTTGATTTTGTTCATATACTACTGCTGATACATAACTTGATGGTTCCACTTTAATGAACTTCTTTTTTCTCACGTTGTTAATTGGCCCTTCATTCGGCCCAAATTATTTGTTTTAAGTGTGGAAATTTTGCAACTATCTTTCCCCAAATTTTAGAAATATTTGCGATTTTATTTGTTTCAATCACTATTGAATTTACAGTGACAATTCCAAAGTTTGAAGCATAATTATGCATTTTGATTTCTGAGTGTTGTTTGCGAATGAAACATCCAATGCCTAAATATCATTAAGAATTATCGCATTTTTCCTCTCAACAAGAGTCTTTCTCTGTAAGTTTGTGACGAATTAAGTTTACTTAAACAATGTTTAAAGACTAATTTACAAGAATAAAGATCCTATGCTAGCCTTTTGAATTAGTGGCAGAATCCCATATATTTTCCAAATCTGCAGCAAACTGTTTTTCTCTTCCTATTATTACTGATCTATGATTAGCACCGTCGATTATCTTAACTTCTGCATTAGGCATCATAACTTTAATGTTGTTGCTGCATTCCAGTGGCACCACCTCATCTCGAGATCCCTGGAACACTGTGACGCGTGCTTGAGACCGTCTCAAGATTTTGAGACACGGGTCCATCATTTTGGCCCCACCGCATATCACATTGTGCATTGTGTGAAAAGCGGAATGGTGAGTGTGTCTGGTTATATCCATCACTAAGAAACTTAGCTTCCTGCAAATAAGGATCCGCCAGTCAGAGCCTGTTTTTTATTCTTGATCCTAAATTATTGAAATCCAAAGTTTGTTGTACCTTTCTCGTGTGACTAGCTTCAAGATTTTTTCCCATGTTCTGTGGTTTCGGCACACAACAAAACAGACACATCTGCCCAAATGTTCGTACCATGTCATGAATGCTGCACCATATAATAATGGTGGCCATAAAGTCTTGCATGCGAGTCTTTTTAATACTATATCACTTGGATCATCTTCTTTAGATGATAAAAAGTAAGGCTGCAAAATTGATTGCATTAGTACTAAAAGAGTGCACCTTTGACTTTTAATAGTCAAATCGGTATATTTTTAAAACTTTGGAACTGAAAACATATCATCGTTTACATGAAGAAATTTTATAAATGTGTTAATATATTCAACAAAGTTACAGTATAAAACATTTAAGAGCTAAAAAAACTCAAAATATTGATTTGAATTTGAGTTTGAAAAAGTACTACAGTTGACTTTAGATTTTAGGATGTTGAACATATGAAGGAACTCACAGGAGCAATAAGAGTGATGGACTTGAGAATATCGGGATGTTTTGCTGCTAATGCTATAGCAATTATACAGCCCATCGAGTGTGCAACCAAATGAAATGATTTTAAATCGAATTCACGGATTACTGATTTCTCGATCATTTCCATGTGATCATTCAGAGTGTAAAGACAATCCTGAGGCTTTGGACTACTTCCAAATCCCAAAAGATCCACAGCAAAGAGTCGATATTTACCACTAGCTAGTTGAGGGAACACCGTATTTGTCCAAAGAAAAGAAGACGATATAAACCCGTGTAGAAATATCACATTTTCTTGATTTCCTGCTAAAATTATGAAACAAATTTCTTATCTGGGATAAAAAAAAAAAAAAAAAAAAAAAAAAAAAAAAAAAAAAAAAAAAAAAAAAAAAATTGGGGTTAAGTCAGTTTGCAAAGTGAAAGTGTTTTCAAAAACTATGTCGTCTTCTGACTTACCTTAACCAAAGAAAATATGGATTATGTGGTTAAAGTTAACAAAAATACAAAAAAGATGGGTCTTTGGAGTTTTGCAGCTACTGAGCTGTAACTTCAACACCTATCTTATCCCAAAGCTTAGTACTACTTAATATTAAGCAAAAAGTAGTTAACATGGTTCTTTGGAGGGCAATGAACCCAAAGTATATGGTTAAGGCCTAAAAGTCAAACGAAGATTTTCAGCTAACGACACATCCTACAAGTGTACAATGCATTACAAATCATTTACAGGGTGTCTTGGCATTGCGTTTTAAAGTCATTATGTGATATGGACCAGCCAGAATAAGATAATCGACTATAACAATTAACAAAACGGGTAAATTAAATAGTTTTGGATATGTCCTTAAATCCTAATGTAATGGACTAATGGATGTGATTGTTTCAGTATTTGATGAAGTGTTACCACTCAGTTTTATATAATCAAACCAGGCTTCACCATACCCAAACACAAGATAAGCAGGTCACTACTCTAAAATAAGCAGATAAGAATTGTATCCAAAGGCTGAAAAACTGCTTATCTACTAAAATTCAAGCATATAAGCACATAACTAAGCAATTTCAAAGACCGTTTTAAGAACATAATAATCAAATAAGCACATTCAAATGACTAAAAAGTATTACCTATCGACGGGTCTTGAACATCAACATGAAGCTTAAGATCACCACCATTATTCATCCAAGAAACACAGGATTCACATCCACAATCAGACCACCTTGTCTTCTTAATCTTCCTTAAATCATCACTTCCACTTTTCTTGGAAACCTCATCAAATTTCCATCCCATAATCTTCCTAAAAACATTTTTCCTACCAAACAAAGTATCCGAAACACCAATGTTTCTTTCATCATGGTCTTTCGTTGTTGTTCCATTCTGACTTCCACCACAATAACATGTAGTTGGTTTTCCCTCCAAGAAACTATCAACATATCTAAAGAAAATGCACATTAAAAAATCCAACAAATCAAGAATCAAGAAAACTACATGACTCATTATACTGTTTATCATTTCTGCTGTTTTTCTTAGCCATAATTTTCCATAGAATTCTGCCATTAAATTAAATCCCTCCTTACAAACTAAAATATATATAGCTTAAATGTGTTTGTATCTCTATGTATACACACATATGACATATATAGAGAGAATAAAACACATAGATAATAAGAACAGAACCTTACTAGAAACATGAAGAGAGTTGAAAGATGAAGCATAATACATGCGACATATGTTTGGGCCACGTCACCTAGAATATTAAACAATCGAGTTTTGTGTTCATATCACTTGAGCCCCTTATGCTTTAGTTATTTGAAATTTGAGGTACTATTATTGCTATGTCTTTTCTTTGTTAGTCATGTTGTCGTCGACATAAAAAGATCCCATAGTGAGGGGCGGACCAAGGGGGCTCCCGGGAGTGCTTGGGAACCCCATTTATTTTTCTTGTATAGTGTAAAATTACATTACATATTTAGATTTTTTTTTTTTTTTTTTTTTTTTTTTTTTTTAAATGAACCTGGTCCTTAATTTTTGGGTTACGATTTTTGGTACTTTTCATATAATGAAACTGATTACTCTTGGTCATGGGTCCGCCACTGCCTATAGTGTGATAAACGGTACATGGGAACTTATGTAATCTATAAACGGGTAAAAAAAATAATGTAAACTTATCATTGATTGTTGTACACTTTAACGAACGTACAACCAATCTATCGTAAAAAAAATGTGTATAGTTATGTATTCCTTACTGTGTCCGATACTCCAATCAATGTCCGTTTCTAACATCTCAGCCACTAGGATTCGTATAGCCATCGTTTATATCTTTAAAAAGGTTGAATAATCATGGATGTGGCTTAGAAGTGTAGCGGTTCGATCGAGTTTAGAACTCTTAGCATTAGTAATGTAAGTAAATTAAGGAGCTAAAGTGTAAATTTTCTTGGCCTTGTTTCCATTTGGCATAGTTTATTGGCTTTTACAATGAAGTTGGCTACTTGGGCCATGACCTAAATGATTCGAGTGTGGTCGATACTAGTAGCACAATACATACTTATTTTATTTCATTAAGATGATACTAATAATCTCTTTGACACTATTCATTTGGCTCTTATACATTAGAAATACAGACTTCTAATAGATTAAGTAACATAAATTGCAAGTTATCAACCGAATTAATAACAACCCGTAAACTATACGTGTACGATTTCTTCTTAACTACTACTACAAGCAAAATCATACCACAAGTCGTTTTATAGCTTTAGTGAATCACCAAAAAACCCCACCTAACAAAATAAAACATACGTGGAATTAGTTCATCAAAAAGACAAAGGGAATATGAGATAGTACGAAAGTATAGATAAGATTCACGAAAAAACAATGACAACAAAGACCTAACACACTAACATACCAATTCACATGTGTGTTCTCATTATTGTAGTTCCTTTCAAATCTTGTTAACTTGGGTAAACTCTACACACCTAAAACACACATTTGATATCTATAAAACAATCTTGTATGTTGCTTTTTGCTCCATTCAAATTTGAAGTTTCTTGTAGTTTTGAACACTCTTCTGTGTTTGATGCATTAGAAAATTTAGGATGCCACAAGCCCACAAGTATTTTTATGGCATTCAAGCTTCTTTCACAAACATATGCATAATTTATTGATTTTATATTTTTATTCAATCATTTTACATATCATAACTAAAGATATACTCCGTAAACCATTAGAGCACAAAGTGTCGAGAGAGTTTATATGGCTGTGTTATAGCAAAAACTGATGTCACTCAGCACTTTTTCATATAATTCAGAACTTTTAACTTAACCTAAAACACCCTCCCTCCATTACTCAAGTTATAAGACGCCCCCGACCCACACTCAACTCAATAAAACACAAATACAACACACACACAAATGCCCGACTGGTAATTTTGGCGCAAAGTGCTTTGGCTTGGGGTGGGGTGCGGAGTGGAGCCAAAGGGCTCGCGTTATAGGGCACCAGCCAACCCTATAACTATGCACTTAGTTTTTCATGGTTTTATACTAGCATACCACACACAAAAAATATTGTATCCACCATACTCATACAGTCAAACGTTCATTGAAATAACGCTGAACTATTATCATAATTATTAATTAACATGTATATTATTGAGAACTCTATACATGATAGAAATACAAACATCATTTGTACATACAAACAAAGTTCCATAGCTACACAAACTCAAAACACAAATCAAGAACTCTTTTCCCTTAATTCCTCGAGCACGACCGATCGAGGACTAACCATAGGAGGTCCTTTTTCGCGACGTTCAAGCTCGTTCAGCTTAAAAGTAATCAACCTATCCCAATTACCACCTTCAAACAGCACTCCAGCTTTTCCATCAGTAATCCTTTGCACAATGCCACAATAGTTGTGATAAGGACTATTTGGATTCTTTACTATGGCTATCATTCCTGGCATTAGTAATGGTAATTCGGGTGCTTTTGGTTTACGAGTTATACTTTGATCAAAACCATTAGTTGTTGTGGATGAAGGTGGTGGTGTTTTTTTAGGTGGTGGATTTTTTTCTATAAAGTCTTGTAGACCTTTTTCGCCACCCGGGAATCCGCCCGTTAGGCCTAGTAGCTCTTTATCAAATGCTGTTTCGGGCACATTTAACGTGACATCATTTTCTTGATCATTAGTGCTCGTTGTTGTTGTTGGTGGTGGGGTTGGTGTTTCTTGTGGTGGTTTTTTAAGGAATTCTTGGAGGCGTTTTTCGCCTAGTAGGCCTCGACCACCCAAGATTTCGAAAAGGTCGAATTTTGCGCATGGGATTATGATTTTGTGTGATGTTTGTTTTGGAGTTGGCAAAGATGGTGAGAATTTGTGTGTGTTGCCAAGAAATTGTGATTTGTGGAGATGAAGAGTAGGGAGATTGATAGAAGCTGCCATTAGAGATCACACTTGTCACACTTGTGAAAGTAGATGAGTTCAAGGGTGAAATGGCTTCTTCATACAATTCAATCGATGATAGCCACAAGTTGTGATTGCTATATCTTCTTTTATGTGGCTTTTAGTAAGAAAATTTTGTTTCAAATTCTTATCAATGAATATTACAATTTTACAAATAAGCCCATGTGCAAAAATTACTTTTTCATAGGTGACTTGGATTTGTAAAAATAAATAAACAGCCAAATAATTTATTTATTTATTTATTTTATTTTTTTGACATACTCCTTAAATTGGTAAGAATTGACCAACAAGATCATATTTTTAGTATTATACCATACAAGTTTTTATCTACCATTTCTGTAATTTTTTTGGAAATGTCAAATGTATAAATTAAATCAAGTATATGAATGTGTGGAGGAGCTCTGTATAAAGCTGGCTTGGAGTCTTGAGGAATTGTAACTTTGTACGTTTGTGTAAGTTTTATTTAATCAAAAAACATTCTTGGGCCTTTAATGTAATTAAGATATTAGCCCAACAAGAGACCAGCTTTTTCATAACTTATATGGGCCCATCCAGTTACCGAGTTACAAGTACTTTAACCCTACGAACTAAGAAGTACGAATTAAGGTGTTTGTGAGTAGTCACTTTTGTAGGAATAAAACTTAAAAATCATAGATTAAAAAAGGAAAATGTTAAATATTAGGGCTATAGATGATTATTTATATCTTCAAAATAAGTATCGATCGTTAACTGCTAACAACTAACTAAATGTATCATCTTTTTTTATTTATTTTTATTTTTTATTTTTTATTTTTATTTATTTATTTATTTTAATTTTTGAAATAGCACCAGGGATTACTAATAGTACAACCCATTAGAAAATCTATAAAATTTGTTATTCTAAAAAATTTCTTCACGGACACTTTCAATAATGTATGTGACGGTCTTTTCTTTCTTCTAATTTTTTATTGTTTGACGGTTTGTTTTTCAAAAACGTGTAACACAAATTAATCAAATCACTAGTATACCCAATAATCAGTCGACATGATGGGAGGGCTCATGTTTCCTTTAAATGACTTTGAGGATGTGAATGAGACATTTCGTCTATATAACATCGAGCATGTTGAGGAAGGGCCACTCTCCTTCTAAAATCAATTGCCGATTACAAATAACTTGTTAATACGATTTAGCTATATCAAAGGTGCATTCCCGTGATGACACTAACTACTAGGTATCAATACTTTATATTAATTATGTGTTTTAACTTTTTGGTAAACACATAATTGACTCAGCAAAAAGAAAACGGCTGAATGGTGAATATGACATGTTAATGTTGTATTGAGCCGAGGTTGGGCCTTCCAAAAAAGGTAAGTTGACATCAATGGCTTCTGCTGATTTACAAGTAAACATTGATTAGAGACAATGTTAGTCTATTTTTAAAAAATAAGTTGGCGTAAAAAGCTTACATAGTCATATTTTTCTCCCTATCTAAATATTTTACAAAAATCCTTCCCTATAAGTCTTTCTTTATTCTAGCAAGTATGACAATTATCCAAATGAGACAATAAATTTTCATAGCAAATTAAAACTATGCAAAAGAGTATCCACAAAATCATAGTAAACCATTACAACAACAATACCGAATCTCGCTAGAGTGAGTTATTCATAAAGTGAGATGTGGGCAATCAACGTAAAGAGAGTGCTTTAAGAAAGACGACATATAGAAAAGTTAGTTAAAGGGCATTTTGGTAAATTGTGTAAAATAATCAACAAAAGAAAGAAAAAACCATAGATACACTCCGTCACACAAACCAAACGCCCCAATTCTCTTCTTCTTCTTAAGCACACAACAACAACAATATACCGAATCTCGCTAGAGTGAGTTATTCAAAAGGTGAGATGTAAACAGTCACCCTATACCCGATCGCCAATGTAAATAAAAGTTAGTTAAAGGGCATTTTGGTAAATTGTGTAAAATAATCAACAAAAGAGAAAAACCATAGACACACTCCGTCACACAAAAACCAAACGCCCCCATTCTCTTCTTCTTCTTCTTGTTGAGATTTCGATCGGAACCACAACCACCGCCGACACGCCACCGGAATCAACCACTTCAGATTCCGGCAATTAACTTATCCCTAAACACAACACACAATCCAATTTATATATTAATTAATCAATCATGCCTCGAAGTTCCCGAAGCAGCAAATCACGCAAACACAAGTCTCCGGCGAAGGAATATTCCGTTTCCGATACCGAAGACGCCGTCAAATTGAAAACTAGTAACGGTAAAGAAGATGTGGCTACAGTTAGGGTTTCAGATACTAAAAAGAAACACGTGTCAAAAGATGCTTTGTTCAACGGTGGAGATGTGGTTATTGATGATGACGATGATGATGATGAGTATACGTCATCCAAACATAATAATAAGGATAGTAGTACTAGTGACAGGTGGAATGGTGGTGCTAGTGATGAGAACAAGTTGTCGAAAAGTAGGAGATACGAGGGCGAAAGCGAAAAGGATAGAGGTGAGAAAAGGAAGTCTGAGAGGAAGGATAAGGAAGTTAAGGATTTGAAGGAGAGGGAGAGGGAGAAGGAGAAGGAGAAGGAGAGGGGGAGGAAAAGTTATTCAGAGAAGGCGGAGGGGGAGGGGTTGTCGAGTAAACGAGGGAAGGACGTTTCTGGTGAGTCGTGTTTTTTTTGTTTTTCGTGGTAATTAGTATGTGCATTGAAAATTGGTTATGCTCAGGTGCCGAATGTTATATGTAGTTAAATAACAATGCTAACCTTATATGTTGTTTGCTTATCCTATTAACACCACTAGAGTATTGCCTCACGTGATCAGTATAGTTTTGCTTAACCTATAAACTTTTAGGTTTTAAGGGATACATCCATGTTAACCTAGACCACCTAGTTTCATCCATCATCTAGATGTAGCCGACTGAAGACATATACGTTTATACAATGCTGTGCTATGCTATGCTCACTTTGTGAGACGCAACTCATCAATGACTCAACATTAAACAATTGGTATTACCCTTTAGTATGTAGGTAGGTTTGCATTCAAGCCAGTTTTGGATATTCTTCTTTCTATGGTCCACTAACTTTCTCTTCATGGTGCGCTATCGTAGTATCGTACATCTTCCTAGATCAATAAGCATCATATTCAAATTCTTGGTGTTCTCTATTTAATGTAGACTAAAGGGGGTACATCAGCATACTGGAATACTCAACTGTACCATGAAGTTTTTGGGAGTTTTTTATTTTTGTAACAACCAACTTTCAGGACTGGAAATCAAGGTCGTCTCATGGAAACTGCTATGCATGGATTTTAGATAATAATAATTTATAGGGTGGTAGCTGCATCTTGGCAAGAATATGCGATGTTTTTAAAATTTTTAGTAGCTTATTAATCATTATAAATAGTTTGTTAGAACATTTCTTGCGCATATCAAGTGGATGTACCGGTGTGCAAATCATTAGCTGATGGCATCTAACTTATGGGGATTTTACAAGTATGTTTAATAAGCTTATCCTATTACATTAAACTTGATGGGCTAGGAGGTTCTATGATTTATTTTTGGCTCTATTGTGCTGGCCTATCAATGATGTTTTTATTCATTGCTAGCTTCGTATCCTGCGTGATAGATGGTTTGCTTTTTTGTTTGCCATGGAGAAAAACCCATTTTTTTTCTTCAGATAGATCTTTACTACTTTCATTATTTATATGCTTTTAAGAATCCCTGCTTTTTGCTGGCTTCTGTGCCAATTTTGTATTATTCATCTACTACTTAAAGTAACAACTGGTGATGGGAATTCTGAAATATGAAATCTTCTGTTATCTATGGTTATACGTTTCATATGATCACTGGGTTATTATTATAAAGGACACAGTTACTAATTAATTGATCTGTTACCGCCATTTTTTTTCCTACCAGAGTGGCCTATAGAAGAAGAGTTGAGGAACCCTGAGTTAGAGAAAGAACTTGAGAAGAGATTGAGAAGAAGAGGAGAAGGTTCTAGTGACAAGGATAAATTTCACGATGACATAAAAGAAGGCGATGATAGACGACTATCTACAAGAAGTGACCGTTCAAAGGACGAAAGGCATAAAAATGAAGAATATGGAGATGTGCATAGAGAAGAGGGTGCTCGAGAAACCCGACAAAGGGATGAAAAGCACCGAGAAGATATTGAACGTGACAGAAAAAACCGGGATGTTAAGCACCGAGGAGAAGGTGAGAGATATAACAAGCACAGAGACGATAAACACCGTGATGATAAGTATACTGAAGACGTTAGCAGAGACAACAAATTTAAAGATGAAAAGTATGTTGATATCGTTGATAAAGATGAAAGAAGCAAGGACGGGAAGCGCAGGCAAGATGATGACAGAGACTATAGACACAAGGAAGAAAAGCATCAGGATGTCAGGCATCGAGATGATACTGATAGAGAGAAAAGAGCACGTGATTCCAAGTATACATCAAGAGACCACCCTGTTGAACCTGAGACCAAGCGGTTGAGGGATGATAGTGGTTCTGGTGACTTGTATCATAGGAAAACAAGTAATCGGGATGGAAGCCCAGTTTATGATGATCGAGTAGCCAAATATAAAGACGATAAGGATAGGAGAAGAGGTAACGATAAAGATGAGTCTAGTGATTATAGATCTCGTAGCATGAAGGAGCAACATTTTGAATCAGAAAAGAGAACGAGTGCTAAAGTTGACTCAGTTTCTGAACGGGGAAGACCCGGTCCTCGTTATGCCGACATGGAAACTACATCCAGTCATAGCCGACGCAGGAGTTCCCCTGGTGGGAGCTCTTATCCTGCGAGAGATCATTACAGGTAAATTTTATATCTTAAATCTTTTTATACCTCTCAAGATACAGGTAAAACCTTTTGGAATGATTGGATCTAGTTCTCAATGTTGATTAGACAAATTTTCTCAGAGGCTTCGTTTTTCATAATTTTTTTCGTTGTATTCATGCTTCTTCACGCTTTTGGTTGTATAAATGAGTTCAAACGAAATTTTTACATGGTCATATTGTGATACCTACCGGTTTTCTCTTTTTTTTGCTTGAACTCTACTCTACTTTAAGCCAAGGGCAGTAGGGCACAACGTTAAATTTGATGAGCACAATAGTCACTGAGACACTATATTCTTTCTCATATCTTTTGTGTGCTTTGTAAAATTTGACAACACATTCCATTAAGTGCATTGTAATGTAGGCGCAGTTTGTTGTACATTTGATCTACTCTGGATAATAAAGATTGCTTTGCCTTTTTTCAGGGGCTCAAAGCAAGAAGAAGCCAAGTACAGGGATTATGCCTATGATGATAGAGCTCGGCATAATGTTCACTCAAGTAGAGATTACACTTCTGCCCCTGGACAATCTGATAAACTTTCTTCCAAGTCACTTGAGAAAGTTGCTCCAAAGGATGACAATTACATGGGTGATTTATCAGGCGAAAGGCGTTTGAGGCCAGATTCCCGCTCTTCTCCACTAGTCGATAAATCTCCATCATCAACAAGTAATGAACGCAGGAACTTGAACAGGTCAGATGCTAGAAGAAGTCTCGACCTTGAAGAATCTGGCCCGAGAAATGGTGGTTCTAAGGAGCATAGTATTAAGGACGGCAAAGGAAGTCGGGAATTGGTTAGCGAGCCACATGCTGATAATGATTTTTCACAAGCTGATAATGACAATATATCTGTTTCGTCACCTTATACGCGGAATTCTCACTTTTCTGGTAATTTTAATTTGTCTCTTTTACAAACTTTATTTCTAGCTCCCTTACAAAACAGAATCTGATAACAGCTTTTTTGGTTTTACAGAAGATGACAGAAACAAGTCAAACAATCGTCACCGGAGGATGGTTGACCCAAACATGAACAGAGCTCAGGGTAATTGGAAAAACGTCCCGAACTGGCCTTCACCGATGGCAACCGGTGGTTACATTCCTTTCCAGCATGTTGCCCCTCCCATGTTTCACCCACTAATGCAGCAGTTTCCACCACCAATGTTTGGTAGACCACCAATGAAATTAAACCCTGGCTTACCTTACAATGTACCTGACCATGGTCGACCGCTTGCATGGAGGAATCAGGTAGACGAGTCGGTCCCACCTCCAATGCACGGATGGGATGCAAATAATGCTGTATTTGGTGATGAATCTCACTTGTATGGCAGGCTCGATTGGGACCGTAGAACCCAACTGAACAATCGAGGGTGGGACCAAAGTGGTGATATGTGGAAGGGCCAAAACGCTGGAGCAGGTATGGACATGCAATCGGGTCCCCAGAAAGACGGTTATTCGGCTCAAAGGGCAACTGATGAAATGTGGCCGGGTCAGGTTGGCCTGCTTGATGAGAGTGAACCAAACCAAATGGATATTCAAGCCGATACCACCTTGAATCTTGATAAAAAGGCTTCACTAGCTCAAACGGTCATTGAAAGCCCTCAAATACTTGAGGTTGTAAAGCAGGACTACAGTGCTCTTATCTCAAGAGCTTATCTTTCGAGGATTGATGTATCTGAAGATCTGACTCAACCTAAGCTTTATGATCAGTACACAAGCATGATGAATTTGGATCATGAACCTGTATCTGATGCATTTGAATGCAAAATTTTATTTTTGGAGGTACAGATGATTATTTATTTTTCGTTTTTTTTTTGGTGGCTGACTACTTTTCATATAAACGCATATGCTCAAAAGACTTCATTCTTATGTAACAGGATGATGTAAATAGCAATGAAATTGATAGCGCTTCACTATTCACTGCGGCTGATGATTCTGTTTTTCAGGTTCGATTTCTTTAAGATCTGAACTTTTATTTTTAGTTTTTATGATGTTATTTATGTACAAGTATGGGTCACATGCCAATATTATTTTGTATTGTGCTTTTCAGAAAGCCATGTTTCTCTACAAGAAGCAAAAGGAAGAATTTCACTCAACGAACATGGAGAAGATATCCAGTCCCATTACAAACGGTCCTGAGTTTGTTTCACCATCTGATCAAGAGAAAGGTGGTTTAGATGCTGACAGCAAACCAGTGGAGGAGGTAGCTGCTGAGGTAACAGATATGGAGACTACTATAGAAAAGGATGGGCCGTCTATTCAAAGGCTCAATGCAGATCCTGTGAATGAAGCCAAAGTGATTGATGAGCCAAATAAACCCGAGGAAGTGATGGCTATGGAGGTAGATCACGTTGTTGTAAAGCAAGAGGAAGAACATGAGTTAATTGTGGAGGAGAAAATCTCTGCACCATCGGCTGGCTGCTTATTGCCTTGTAAGGTTGAAGAGGTTGACGAGTCTGCAAATGACGACGGCGGTGATTCTTCGTTGGTATTACCTGATGTGCCAACTACCGGCGTGGCAATGATAGAGTCAATTGAGTTTGGGTCAGTTAACTTAAATCGGATACATCACCATTCTCCTGAAAGTACACATTAAGACAATTTTTATATTTGTGCTTTTTAAATGCCATCCCCTGGCCCCATCCCCTTTTCTTTTCTTATTATCGTTGCTCGTTGATCAATAAAACTTTTACCCGTTCTTTTATCTTGCTTGTGTAGTCGTACTCGTATCATTGCTTCTCACAGGTGACCGAGCACTAATTGCAACTTCATAGACCATCTTAAATGGCTATGATATGTTCTTGTTGCAGCAATTATTTCTGACTAGTGCTCACTCGGCAGACCTTCTCTGGTGTCGTTAATGATGACATCTTATCTGGTGAGTATTACAAGTAATTTTCTATAAAACTTTCAGCAATTGTAAGTGGTTGACCTAGCAGTCCATCACCTGGGCTTAAAAATCGGACAGAGTCTAATGGGTTGAGGTGTTTGGCTAAGCTTGTGAGTTGCGCATACAGCTTATGTTATATAAGCAGTTTATGGCTTATATATCATAAGCTTATAAGCCTATGTGAATGTTTGGATTAGCTTATGTTAATAAGTTGATAAGCTCATGTGCTTGGTTTAGCTTATGTTGGTAAATGAACAAAAAGGACATAAAAAAAATATGGACATTAGGTTACGTATAATTGAAGGTAACATTGTATAATATTTATTGGGGCATGTTATATAAATTCAACCCCTTTAAAAAAACCTTAATTTTGAGATTTATTAAAAACCCCTCGTATAAACTTTAGCCAAACACCCTTAGTGGGTCAAATTTCTTCTAAAAGGTATTCAAAATTTTACAAAACACCTAAGGGGGTGTTTAGTTTTTGCTTATTGTCCTTTTTGGTAACATTTTCCTCCCTACAAAGGATAATAATGATATTTCTTTTTTGCTTATTCCAAACCAATATCCTGAATATAGATCAGTGTAAAAAGTCACATCCTTTCCATCCAGGACACAAATAAAGATAAGGTATACCCATTTTCTCTATATTTCACTCATCACCAACATTAACAATCAACACTTCAATCCTCCATTCCTCCATAACCACCACCATTCCTACCCGCCGACCTCCTTCCCCACCGGCGACCTCCTACCCGCCGACCTCTTCCCCACCGTCGACCTCATTCCCACCGACTCCCTTCATCCATTTCTCTTCATTTTCACATTCATATAAACTAAAGCTTCAACTCTCTTTAATGGTGGAATCATAGATCTAAAGAAGATCATGAAGAAGATGGCCAGATCTATTAATTAAAGCTTCAACTCTCTTTATTTTAGAAAATTGTTTAGATAAAAAAAGAAGTTGGTCAGATCATGAAGAAGATGGTGTTTTGATAAAAAAAAGAAGATTGTTTAGATAAAAAAGAAGTGTTCAAATCACATGTGCAAAGGGTGTTTTGATAAAAGGGTGAAAAGATTATTTTGATAATTCATTAAGCAAAAGAAAAAAAAGAAACACAGCTTTGTGATATCTCAAGTTAGTAAGTAGGCCTTTTAGTGGGACACTTAAAAAGCCATTACTTAATAAGGATTTGTTACGCGTGATATGCCGACGACTTACTACCCTTAATGCAAAAAGGAAAATAAAAGAAACAAGCCCTTAAGTCTTTTATTTATATTGTTATCGTCATAATATAGTTTCTTAAATCATATTTAGTGCATTAATTATTTACAAAGTAAATAGATAGCCAGGGTGTCATGGATCGGCCTAACATGTTGCACAATCTCATTATATAGTTGCAACTTGCAACCACTAAATCGCATATTGGTGCTCCTGTAACTTCATGATCATAATAGTATTTTTTTGTGTAGAGAATTTGGTTAATTTAACAATAAAGTTTGTACCATTGGACATTTGGTCCCAAGGGTAATCTGATATGGCGTGGGCGTACAACTTACAACCATTTGTATAAGTACACCAAAAGCCAAATTGAATATGATTTTAAAAGTTTTGTTGGGTTGTCCATATTTTCACTAAAAAAAGAATTTATACAAAGAAAACCTCAGGTTAAACACTGCTTATCACTTCCACGTCAGCGTCACATCATCATTTAACAAACTACCAAACTCGATCACCACCTTTTAGGTTATATGGTCACCATCAAACCAATGACCAACAAAAAAATATAAAAATACATCATTTTATACAAACATACCTAACAATATACCTAAAAAAAAAATTGGAAATTGTTCGGTGATGCAGACCACCGAATGAGTGCAAAATGAGGGCTCTTGGCGCGTGGTGGGTGACCTCCATTATGGTCTTGGCTCGTGGTGGTCGACCACTACCATAGTGTTTAGTCTTGGGTCCTCACTTTAGACCTTTTATGATCTTTGGTCACCGATATCATAGACTCCGAATTCTTTTGTAAAATAGATGTCTATTATAAGTCTCCAAATTACAATTTAAGACCAGTCACTAAGATAAAGCTTTTCATGGAATCATAAACCTCTACAAATCGATCTGACATAAGTTAGTTATCTCTATCAAAACTTTGTAGTCATTGATTGAAAGTAACCCATTACACATTCTTCTTAGAGACGAATTGAAACTGTCTTAGACATTTGGGTCAGTCGAACATGCATTGCCTATATCTACCTCCAATGCTTTAAGGAATGCGCGATTGATGAGCTTTTGCCATCTTTGAGTCTACTAAGTACTAACACATGCAGAACTAAGATTAACAACATAAACTTGCAGAAAGTAACATGGTATCATCTTTCAGAAATGCAAAATTCAACTTACATTAATAAGTACCCGAATAGCTAGAAATTTCATAACTAGGGAAAAAGCTAAAATAAATTAAGCCATGTTATTCAAAATCAAAAACCAATGCGTTCTCTCTACGGATCTCCTCTTCTTCTTCAGGAGTGAAGTCGTTAACCACTCCTAATAACTTTCGAAGCTCTTCAACGTTTTTGCCTCTCAACATGCCAGCAAATGTATCACAGAGCAGATCTAACAAGCTCTTGATATTGAGATAGTGAGCAGCCTGAAACATTATTCAAAGTTAATAACACACATGAATTGATTAAAAAAAAAAAAAAACATATGCACAACCAAACACATACACATTGGAACTAAAAACATAAAGAAAAGAAAAACACATACATTTATAAGACCGTATAAAGTGCCCATATCCACTTTCACAAACTCGGCATCAAAGGACTTGAGATCCATTTCAACCATGTTATCATCATTCCCATGAGTCTCCACATGTTTCTTAAGGTATTCAATAACCTTGGATAGGATCGTGCCAGTGACGTTAGGTAGAGGGATGACGGAGTGATCAACACTTTCATCTTCAATCATCTTTTTAATCGTCTGCGACTCTAACGCTACAGTCTCATCTATCTCGAACGTTTCACCGTCGGAACTCTTCAGCACAACCATCTTTGAAGAAGAAGACATTATCATATAGCTTGGGAGCCAAGAAAAAAACCCTAGTAGGGAAAAACTTTATATTTTTGGGTCGCATGATTTTGGTTGCATATATGGGGTCTATATGTGGGCTAGCTAGAAGTCTAAAATTTTAAATTGTAAGTTTAGTTTGTTTGAGATGTATTTGCATGTTAAGTCCCTTGTCTTGATGTAACTGAAACATCTTGATGTACAGTACGTTTGTGGTTCAATCATCAAAGCTTGTCCTCACTGAGGCATACACAGTGAACATTATATGTGTTTAGTAAAAGTAGCAGTAACAGTAAGCTGTGAACAGTAGCCACATGGCCACAATTCACAACTTACCGCCAATGGCGGAACTTGAGTATTTTTTTTTTTTTTTTTGGGGGGGGGGGGGGGGGGCCGAATTAATTTTGGGGGAGCCGAATCGGAGATTTGTTTGTAACCTCAACTAAATTACCTCTAAAACCTATAATATTTACACTAGGTGCCGTAAATTTTGGGGGGGCCGGGACCCTCCCCTGCCCCTTAATAGTTCCGCCATTGCTTACCGCTCACAGAAACATTGGAAAAATGAGCATTTCTAAAAAAATAGCAAAGCTAACTGCTCATTTGTCAAACGAACAATAAAAATCAAAAAGCTCGTTGCTCACCGCTCATCGTTCCAAAAAGCTCCACGCTAAACATATCCCTGTCGTCTCTCCCAAATCAAATAGTACTATAATCAAGCGAAACTAAACTTAAAAGCTTGTAGTCTAACGGTATATGTGAGATGATTACCGAACAAAGTGATAATGCTTATGATCTCCTACTACGAAAGGCAAACACTGTTAGTCTCACCGTGGGTGGGGATCCCACGATCAGTCTCGAGTGCGATATTAAGTTTTTAGTGAGAGAGTAAATGTATATGTGTGTAATCTTAGCCAAAGATGTGCCCCTTGGTGGCATTTTACCTTGGTATTTATAGGTGATTGGTGATCAAAATAGTCTAGTGGTGAAAACATCATTATTGATTTAGCATGCTCTTTTTAAGGCTTCTACATCTTGTTTCAATCCATTATCAGCATCCGACTCACTGTCAGTGTCTAACATTATTACAGTATCATTCGATACGATCGTGCCAGGAGGTGATCAGCTGTTTCGTGTTAAATATTAATTTTATACCGTCTGTGACTATAAAGCTAAGTCTCGATCATCAATCTCAAATGTTTGGAGAAGAGGACGACATTATTGTGTCACTGTCAGAACTTTTAAGCATGATCATTTAAGTAAATAAAGAAACAGTGAATCGCAAGTTTGCAACCAAACTTATTCAATGTTAGACAAATAAATGGGAAAAGAGAAACACACGAATTATACAAGAGCGATGCATTGAATTTTGCAAACACTGTACACCAATTTTGTTATGCGCGGATAATATCCAGTAAAAGATAAAAAGTAACACAAACACCTCCTAAATAAAGGAGTGGTATTCCTCAAAAATTTACAAGTAACACTCCTCATATTTTTTAATTTTTTATATTAAAAACCTATAAAACTGAAAGTACTGAATAAAAAATATAAAGTTTAAAAATAAAAATATTAAATTGACAGAAAAATATGAGAAAAAAAAAAAAAAAAAAAAAACTATAAAAAATTGTATTATACTATTAAAATAGTACTAATAAGTATAATAAGATATCCGCTAGATAAACATTAGACAAATATGAATATTAAATTAAATTAATCGACATTAGTACTTTACTACTTTGGCATAAAAGGTTGGTTGGTGTTTTGCTGTTTTGTTTTTTCTTGATAAAGCCTCCCTTTACCTGACAGAAAGACAGATCACTTCCATCTTTTTCGATCTGTTTACTTGTTTTAACTTGTAAGTTGTCCTTATCAAACTTGAATTTTATTTCTTTTGTTGATTTTAATGTTTAATCAACTTATATATATTATGCTGTTTAGCTATAGATTTTTATGTTGGACATGATCATGATCATGGTACTTTTCATGTTGAATTTTCTTAGTTTTTCTTTTTCTAGCTGCCAGTTGAGTTAGGCTTTATGATCTGATGTTATGTTAGAGTATTAGTATTAGTTTTGATGAGTTTATGACTAAGCATAGTACAAATATGTGAGAGGTCTCAAGTTCGAATCCTGCTTGGGCAAAATACCCTGAAATCTCTCCGAGAGGGAGGGCTTTACCCGGTTTGAGTCGGACAAAATGTCTGAAACCAAGGTTACCAACAAAAGAATTAAAATCGTCTGTATCAAGGACAAGCCAATTTTATGTCTTAGAAATTTGGAATGTATGATAAAAGTCTTATTATGTAGTTCGAATCCTGCTTGGTTCAAACAACAATGAAGTGGTCACGCCAACCTCCCCGTACGGGAAGGCTTTACCCGGTTTGAGTCTGTGTGGCGGTGGGCTCAAATGTTAGACAAAAGGTCAAAAACCACAGTTACCAAAAATAAAAAGAATTGTGTCCCTCTTTGTTTGTTTCTTTGTGTGATTTTGAAGTTTTGGTAATACAGGTTAATCTTTATGCATGCTTTGGAACTCAAACTTACAAAAATTAGTGTTTCGTTAAGTTTTAGAATATCATTGAAGCTTGGTTGGTGTTCGGTTATATCATTTTTGTTATTAGTTCCTTATTTTGTTAATCCTGGATTTTATTTATACCAAGTAGATAGGATCGAGATAGTCCTCGTTGTCATCATTGAAACAAACGAAAATGAAAATTATAAGTGGTCAAATCAAACGGTACCTCTATCAAGCCACTAAATCGATATGCCTTCTTAGAGTTATTTGGAATATGTGATAAAACTCTTCTTGCCCTGTATAAAAATAATGTACGCAGCTCCAGGACATATCTTAGTAGCTGATTTATTGTATCTATTTGTTTATGAAAATAACGAATCTTATATTGTTCAGGGGCTATAGTACTAAGTTGGAATCAAGAGATGGGTGATGGTCCTAGAGGTATAGAAATTTTCCCTGATCATTTTCAGGTTTCAACTTCTGGTGCCGAGACCCCTCAAACACCAAGTTCTTCAAGTTCATGTACGAATCACGAATTTCAGGTATTATTCAGAACGCAAATACAACTCAACGAACTTACACATTAAGCAGAAGATGATTTTTATAATGAATTGATTTCATTGGATCTGCATTAGCATAGTTCCAGCAGCCGTTTGTGGACTAAAAGAAGCTTAAAAAACGCTGCATCCATCTTGAACTTGCTTAGCCCGAGGAGGCTATCTTGGGGAAATGACACAAGTGGTCAAGAAAAGGTCAATATGATACTCCATCCTTCAATCGTCACATGATACCTTCATACCATCTTTCCTTAAAATCAGTGTTGTTGTGTTGAACAGGTTATATTATCTGCGACTGAAGTAAAAACCCTTCAAGCAGAAGTTGCTGATTTAGAGGAAAGAGAATCTCATTTGAGAGCTCAGTAAGGGGAACTGATACTTTTACATTCAAATACCAACATTCCATTTATCTTTTGCGCAGTTTCAAATAGTTAACTAGAGGGGGAATGGGTTAAAAGTCACCCAAAAGCTTATAATCAATTAAAACTCTCAAATTGTTTTATTCAAAGGATATAGATAACAACAATAAGTTTGTCTTTGTAACATAGCTGACCCATTGATTATCATAAGAAAATAGGTCTTACTTAAATGTGTCCTATTTCAACCCAACCGGTTTTGACCCGCTACCCAAACTGCCCGTCTGCCACCATTAGTGCCTGTATCTACCTCCAATGTTAAGCTCATAGTAATATGCTTATTGCAGGTTGGAACATATTGATGAGGTTCTGCGCACTTGCCATCTTTCAGGCTACTTACACATGCGAACTGTATTTCCTTTGACTTTTTTCTCGTCTCTGATATAGTCCCTTATTTCAGTTGGCCAATTACTGACAGTTTCCTGGATCGTTATTTCACAGAGATGGGCAACATTACCTGGAGAACCACTTCCTCTCGATGACACAGACGTTGACGACTGGCTTCCACGTTTTGTTGTTCTCCATGGACCATGCATCTTCTTGTACTTTTTATCCACAGGTAATATATTTGTTACATATGCCGACGTTTATTATTGCTGAGACAATAGCACTTATTTGTAGCTTGGTTTATGATGCTTCACCTTGCTGATCAGCCCAAAACTATTGCAGATTTAAGCCCTCAAGACTCCACGCTGTTATCAGATGTTGTTGAACTAGGGCCTATGCCATGTGTTACTCAAGAAGATGGGGAAGTTCGACATTATTTCTACATATTAACTCGCTATGGATTAAGATACGAGTGTTCTGGCACTTCTAAAGTCCAGGTATTTTTCCTGTACCCAAATTTGTTATCGTGAAACTTGCTAAGATTCTATTTATTCATACCAAATTCTTCTTTTTGTGGATGTCTACTCGTCTTCGTACCTTATCATATATCTTAAATAGAAACTACAGTGACGCCTTCATCTCTTTGTCTCACAGGTGGATAATTGGTTGACAGCGTTGCAAGAAAAATGCAAATTGGACTCACATTCAAGCACTCTTGGTCAGCAACCATAACCAGAAACATGACATCTGATTGTGCGCACACCTATAGTAAGCTGTATATGCTGTAAGTAAGGTTAGCTGTTAAGGTCAAGAGTGTTTTTACAAACTTTTCTCATTGATGGTAGATTTTGGAAGCTTATTTAGCAACTATCAATGTCAATATGAGGAAACGAAGTTGCGATTCTGTATTTGTATATTGTGTATTAAGAAAAAGATATGTTTGAGGCTAAAGGTCATGGTCTTTCTGTTTGTATGCATAAGGAGAGGTGTTTTGGTGCCATGGGCCGCAGTCCTGAAGCGGCACCACTTTTCTCATGACACCACCTCAGTCATAAATTTTAATTAAAAAAAAATAACCTATCAAAGTTGAACAATTAACCCTCAAAAGATGAATTTTAAAAATTAGCCATGAATTTCGCAAGTTCTTGTGCAGCATTTGCAAATTCACAAGTCTAGCGAATCATTCGCAAAATCATTTTAAAAATAATTTATGGAGCATATTCACGCTCAACAATTACCACACCTCGAGGTGGACGATGAAGAGGATGAAATTTAGTTTTTTAGTATTATGTAATGTTATTTTATGTTTTTTAATATTATTATGTAATGTTTATTTATTTTAATGAAATTTTAGTTTTTAAATAAATTTTAATAGAATTAAAAAAAAAAAAAAAAAAAAAAAAAAAAAAAAAAAAAAAAAGTGAGTGAAGGGTGAGTGAAGGTGCCGCCTCCAAAAATGAAGTGAGTGAAGGAAAAAGTGGGAGATGATGTGGCGCAAGGGGATTGGTTGTGAGTGAGTGAAGGGGAGAGGAGTGAGTGATGCACTCCCCCCACCCTAAGTAAAACATCTATATGTGTCAAGTTGTTCGCAACTTGGTAACTTATCGTCTTCCTATATTAGTTATCAAACAAAATGCTATTACTTTTGCTTATTTTATCATTTTTATTTTTAACCTTAATTCTTTATATGATCTTTTAACAACTTTTCTATATAACGAACATTTATATAAGCCTGTTGCAAAACAAGCGGAATAAATACCTTGCATGTGTCAATTGCTAACTTGCGAAACCAAATTAACACTAAGAGCACACAGTGCACAAAGGCATATGGTGCGTTATGACCTTATGACATCGTCTTATGGCGTTAGACAACACCAGCATCGACGTTGTCAGGCTTGTCACCGTCCTTACCAGCTAAGCGATTGACAAGTTTATTTATTTATTTTTATTTTATTTTTTATTTTTTTCTAATAAATGTGTTTTTGTGTGTGTTTTTTGCAGTTCATGAAAGGAAGAAGAAAATGACGCGTCATCTATTTTTCACTTTTAATTCTTGTTAGTTAAGTTCTTGCATCATTAGTCCTTATTTTATTTAAGTTATATTTTTTTTGAACAGCGGCAAATTTATTAAAAGAAACTAGCAAGACGCTGCAAAATTACATAGGAGATATAAGCTAATCATTCCAACTACAAGACAAACTACCTCTATGCTTAAGCCAAGAAAAAGAATATAAATGAATGTAATCGAAAATGTCACTTTTCCTCAAAGAGTGAGAGTTAAAAGTGACACTATTATGATACCGCCAAATAAACCATAAAGAAGTCGCAATAATAACGAATAAGCGATGCTTTTTCTCTCTAGATACGGGCCACGAATTCAACCAATCGATCCGATGAACGTTCGAATCAAAAAAAGGAAAAGAATCATCACACCATCTCTTAATAATCCTCCAAATCTCCTTAGCAAAAGTGCAATCGAAAAAAATATGTTGTTTCATTTGAATAAATGAAAAAAAAAATTAAAAACGATAAGGTCGGAGGTGTCTTATAACTTAAATTATAAAAGAGATTTTTTTTTTTTTTTTGTTAAGTTATGTACTGACTTATAAAAGAAAAAAATATAAAATAATAGTATTTTTTTATTATAACACGAGCTCTATAGCTCACGAACACCCAATATTATAAAAGAAAATTACTCATTACATGAGTAAGGATAAAATAAGAAATAAAAGTAAGAAAAGAATTGAGAATGAAGAGAAATAAATAAAACAGCAAATTTCAGATGATCTACAAAAAGAGATTCATCTCTTATGAAAAATTTATTTTACATTTAAATGTATGACTGAAATACTTCTCATTGTTTCTTATTTTTATTTTTTAGTAGATACATTTTCCTCCTTACATTTAAAGTGGTTTTGTTAATTCCTAAAATGCAAAAAGTTATTAATCATTAAATTGGGTAGTAATTAGTTGTTAACTAGCTCACCTAATTAGTAAATGCCACGTGATTCTCAACGAACGGGTGCAAATTGCTAGATCTGGAGCCACGTGGATCCTAATTAAGTGGACGGCCCAAAAGCTTTTTGCGCATAGGGTTTTTGGCATTGACTCGACAGTCGACACGAAGCATATGATGCCTTAGTAATTTTTTTAGATTTCACAACATAACAACCCTCAACTTCACATCATTATACAGATAAACCCTTCATATAATTTCATCATCAAACTTAATCCTTTGAACACTCAAATATGGTTTTCCATATGTGAATTTCATAATTGTACCAACCCGTCCCAAATCTATTTTAATAGAAACCTAAAGGTACCCGAATAGTCAATTTCTTTCGGCTTTAGAGAGAGTTACAAAAACATTTATGCGAATTGACGTGTATTGATGTATATATCATTTGGAGACGAGTGATGCCAACTAAAATAACCTATTATTTGGGTGCTCATAAATATTATATATGTACATGATAAGCGGTGCCAACTAATGACCATTTGTTAACGCTTGACATTGAGTACTCATAGAGCAAATTAGAAGTGAAATTCCTATACCAAATTTGTGTCATCTGTGTGCCTGGTATGTTTGTAGTGTTTAACTAGCTATTTGTTTTCCTAATGTTTATTAAAACGAAAAAATTATCTTATATTAGTGGCCAATACACAAGTATATTTTCACACTATACATATCATTGCTCATAACAGTTGGCCATCAAGGGTAATCTTGGAGAGGTATTTCTGGAAAGGTCTCAGGTTCGAATCTCACTATGGATCTTCAAGGGCCCGAAAAAATAAAAGCAAGAGTGGGGTTTATCCCTTATGGAGAAATGTTCGATGCTTGCATACTGTCTAATTGGATGTCACTGTAGGCTCAAATCACTAACTACTAACTTGCCGTTCAAAAAAAAAAAAAAAAAAAGATAAATAAATGAAAATAAGCTAGTACCAAGTCTTTGATTGTTACATTAACAAAACTACACATCATGGGGCTTGTGGTCTAGTGGTAAAGGCTTAAGTAGTTAAGCGAGCCCAAGTGTGAGTAGTACCGGTTTGGGTGACTGAGCGGGAAGTCCTTACTTGGGAACCACAAGCTCTAATGATATTAGGCGAATCGGGAATAGGAGTGGGGTTATCCCCTAAAGAGAGGCTCGCGGTTGGTATCTCTGCCCGATGATGCGACACTAACTCGAGCCAAAAACTAACAACTAACCCGCCGTTAAAAAAAAATAAAAAAAGAAAAGAAAAAAAAAATAATAATAATAAAAAAAAAACTAGACGAAACGACTTGAGCCGCTATTCACAGATACTAAACAGAAAGGGCTAGTTTGGGAAGTGATAGAAACCTCAGGGTTAACTTTTACTATTCCACAGAGGTTTTCATTTTTCTACCAACAACAGCAAGACATTGGGAACCTCAAATATCCAATCACAATCAAAGACCATCTGTTGCTCTTCTTCACTCTCTTCTTCAATTTCATTTCATTTCATTTTATAAAACTAAAAAAAAAAAAAAAATGAGTTCAAAGATATTCAGATCTGCCTCAAGAGCAGCTCGATCTTTCATTTCTAAGCAGAATCCCCGTTTCTTCTCTGGTAAATTGTTTCCTTTCAATCTGATTGTGATTTTCATTTGTAAAATTATTAACTCATTTATGAAATTTGGTTACATAGATTAAATGTATTGAGCAAATATAAATTGTTACGTAGTATGCAATCAGATTTCTTTTAGTGCTTTATTTGTAATAGTTTCTGCTAGTTAACTAATCAATCATTAGTGTTTAAAAAGTTTGGCTTCACTGTAACTTAAAGCGGACTATCATAGCAATTAGCAAGTGCCTTTTTAATTTTTATTATGTCGTTTTTTCAGCAATAGTAACTAATGCAAATTTATTTCCTATTAATGTTATTTTTATTATTATTATTTTTATTTTTATTTTTTATTTTTTTTTTCTTTCTCCCAATAAAAGTGTTTCGTAAGTTAGCCGTTGAATGTAATTATAAAATGTAAAATGAAATAAAAGGACATATCTATAATCATAAACAAATGTTTGGAGGGAATATCAGTAATTTAAAGTTTTAACAGATCCAAAATGTTTAAAAAGCTTCATGAATCCGCTTTTCATATAGGAGCTATTTGTTTGAAATAAAAGCTTCAAGTTAACGTATCCAGACAGAGCTACTTATTTTAAAGGAGATTATTTTTGTAACAAAAAGCTAACAACTCCCAAAAAAAAGCCCCTATTTGAAGGTGTTTGGATAAACTTATTTTTATGATCGTGGGGTTGAATTAGCTAATAAGCATAAGATTCTGAAATGGAGATTCTTGAGGTCGTATGAGCTATTAAGCTTAAGCTTACCCTTAATAGTATGGTATGTGAGTACTGAGCTGAAATGTTATAAGATTATGTTATTGTTCCAAAGTTTAAGACTTCGACTATCTATTCATCTTCTGTAAATTTCGTAATTACCATGTATGTTGCAGCTACTTGTAATTTGCTAATTATTCTTCTGTTTTGTAGAAGGAAGAGCTGTTGCTGCTGCTACAGCAGTTTCAGCCAAAGGAGTGTTGCCGGCTCTATCTTCTTTCGGGCGTGATCGTTCTGGAAACACCTCCGGCTCATGGATTGCTGGAGCATTTGCCCTCCCTGCTGCAGGTTTCCATTTATGCTATTAAACAAGTTATAATAGTCTTAAACCGTAAATTTATGGAAAACACGTTTACAAGCCTAATCAGGATTTTGCTTGAAACTTCTCTGATATCTAAATAATTGTTTTTTGTTTTTTAATAGCTTACATGCTTCAGGACCAAGAGGCACATGCAGCAGAGGTATTGCAAAAAATAAAATAATACTTGCTCTTTCTTGTCATAGTATTCAACTTATCTGTGAAGCACAATTGATCCTTTTATCTTTTCTGTGCAGATGGAGCGCACATTCATTGCTATCAAGCCAGACGGTGTGCAAAGAGGACTGGTATAGTCTCTCATAACCTCATTATAAATTTTAAATTAGAGAAAAGTAGTTTTTTTCGTCTTCTTTTCTTTTCAAACACACTGTTTTTAATCAAGTACACTTTTTTTTCTTCCAGATTTCAGAGATCATTGCTCGCTTTGAACGTAAAGGTTTCAAACTTGTAGCTATTAAACTTGTGACCCCTACAAAGGCCTTTGCCCAGAAGCATTACCATGATCTTTCCGAAAGACCATTTTTTAATGGTCTATGTGACTTCCTTAGCTCTGGCCCAGTTCTTGCCATGGTAAGATGAATCAACTTATGGAACCCTTTTTATCATACAGGTGAACAACTGAACCAATAACTTATATCTCCTTCATGCAGGTTTGGGAAGGAGAAGGTGTGATTAAGTACGGGCGTAAACTTATTGGAGCCACAGATCCACAAAAATCAGAACCCGGAACCATCAGGGGTGATTTGGCTGTTGTTGTTGGAAGGTACCACTCTTAAAAACTGCCAGCTGTTATCACTCCTTGTTTTGCATCAGTAGTCTTAAAAATGTATAATGTTAGTATCTACAGCCACACATAAGCCTTTTATAATTGTTACTGTACCATACAAAATTTGTTCCAACAAGTCATAAGTGGCAAATGAGCGGCTACGTTGCATGATGTGTCAAAAATGGTTTGGCTTGTAGATTGATATTATTTAAAATGGCTCAAAATGGTGTGCGTTAATTGCCGTTACAATTAAAGATGGTGACAATATAAAATCTTGATCTTTAAGTAAAATATTAGGACGGCTGTATGCAATTTTAATATACGTTGGCAACATCCGACCCGTTTCTTTTTTAGCCAGTTTTTCTGATTTGACTTATTTAATTAAAGTATTAAACACAACCATGTATGATGGAGATATTTGTTGCAACTTTTGATGTTATGAAACAATACACACTTTCCATTTTTATATGTTAAAGGCTGAATGTTGAGTAGTTGAGATGATTAAGGGGCTCGTGGTCTTTTTACACTTCTCATGATCTGTTGTTTATTTATTTATTTTTTAAAATTTATTACAGTTATAGCATGATTAAGTGATTGATAATGGTTTGTGCTTCATAGGAATATCATCCATGGAAGTGATGGTCCTGAAACCGCAAAGGATGAAATCAAGCTATGGTTCAAACCAGAAGAGGTTACAAGTTACACAAGCAACCAAGAAAAGTGGGTCTATGGAGACAACTAATTGCATCCATTTTTGCTGCATCAGTTTGTGTCTAAGCCAGTTAGTTTCTCGGCTGAAAGAATAAAGCCCATAGAATAAAAACGCTGTATTCTCTGTTATAAATGAGTGAAAACAGTATCAGTTTTGTTGAGTTAAAAAAGACTCGGAAAGACCTTTTTAGTTGCTGAAAACATATATATTTGGTCGAAGTTGGGCTGAAATCTATTCACTTTCTATCTTGTAATGTAATTTACAAGATATATAGATTGGCTTATATTGTTGTTATAGAGTCATATATTACGGATTGGATTTTGATTTTGGATAATTACAGTGTGTTTGAAGCGGCATTGGATTTTGATAGATTATAAGTACTGTTTTTACATGCTTTGCTAGAATCCTTGCTTATTTTAGTTTCTATGGTGTTAGTTTCGGTTTGTTTAGACAAAAAGTGCTTGATCAAGTCCATGAAATATGGTATTGTGAGATGTGGTCATGATTGCTAACTTCGTTCGTAATTGCTGTATGCGTTGTTTTATTTGGCTGTGATAATAGTGTGACTTTGCGTGTTCAGCTTTAAGTTGTTTCGGTAATGTGACGCTGTGTAGTTGCATAAAATGTGTTTGAATAGATGTATATACAAAATTTATCATCTTTTATTGTGAGCTAATAATCTCGACATTGCTCCGTATAACGAAACATGAAGGACCAAACTCGTTAGTTAGTTAGTTAGTAACCGCCAAGCGGTTAAGTTAGTTATAGTTTGGTAGTTATTGGTAGTTAGAAATCGGTTACAAACCGAATAGACACAAGACGAAGGGTCACACCTTTTCGTTCTCTATATATATGTATGGTTAGACGAAATAATGTTATTCAGTTATATTTTGCAATTTACTTTCGACTCATACTTTGGGACAACAATTGGCATCGGAGCAAGTGTTTCAATTATACACTCGTTAGATACCAGAAAACTCTAAACGAGAACAACCAAGGAAGATTATACGCTGGAACTTTCGTTTCAGTAGGAATACGCGACGTTTTAAAAGAAAAGAAAGACGCCTGGATAACTAGGAACACAAGGGAGATAGTGCACGATCGAACTTGTGTAGGAGTTGCAAACGTAAGCATCAAACGAAATTGGTGGACGTTTGTTGTGATCTTTGGAACGCGACAACAAAACAAGAAGGAAAACAATATTGTTTACAACATTTGTTGACGACTGAAATAACGTGACAACAAGGAAGACTCTTGACACTTGAAACGATAGCGAGGAACAAGAGTAGTTGCTGATTAACGCAACAAGGAAGAAGAACACGACGTCAAGTGAAAGAAAACTTTGTGTAGAGAAGATAAACCGGTTGACAAAGAAACACAAAGGGAAAGAAACGCGATACACGCGAGGATCGAAGTTGTTGTGCACACGATTGAAAGACACCGAGAAAAACAATCTAGGATTGTTTGTGAAGAAAACCGTTAGCGATACAAGAACAACAACAACAGCGAACAAAACAAACCGATCATTTGTTTTGAGAAAGAATACCGACGGGTATCTCAAGATTGTTGTGGACACAGTGTGGACAAGAAGGAGTATTATGGAAACGTTTGTGGAAAGGAACAAGCAACAACAACGACAAAGAAAAAAACGAACAACTCGTTTTGTTTCTTGAAAATAATACCGAAAGGTATTTAAGAAGTTTTGTGAAAAGGAGACTTTGGAATTCGAAAACAACAAAAACTAAACAAAGATTTAGTTACCGAGAACAATAAGGTTGTTTGGAAGGGAAGCCGAGAACAAGAGAAATCTAGGGCACGTTTTGTTGAACAAGGATTCAAGTCGATACACAAAAAAAAAAAAAAAAAAAAAAAGCAACGTGGAAACAAGTGTGGTATAGTGGAAGATAGAAGAAACTCGTTTGGTTTATTGAGAAAAAAATTCGACAACAAATAAAAGGAGACCGAAAGCTTTTGTCTTACAAATTGATTTTGGTGACAAGAAATAAACAACGAGGCAACAACAACAATACGTTGGTGAACAATGGAAAAGAAAAGACGTAGTTGGTATAGCATTCAAGTACCAATACACGAGTGGGAATACGGTTGTACACAACAATGAGGTCACGATTCAAATTTCTGGATTTCAATTATATTAAGATAGTATAGAAGTTTATTTTTGTACTATTAGGAAATCCCGAGAACTATTTATTGATCCCGTACTGTTAGGATTCCCGGAAAACTATTTTCTATTCCCGTAGTAGTAGGAAATACCATACTAGTTAGGAAATTCCCATACGAATAGAAGGTGAAGATTATAAACACTTTTAAGATGGCCGGTGACGATACAACTAACACATCGACAACACTAAAACCCGTAACACCAATTGCACAATACCAATGCCCTAAAGGCCTAAACTCAAAACCACAAGCTACACAGTTTGGGCTGTACAAATTAAGGTTATATTAGAAGCACATGGTTTATGGGAAACGATAGAACCTAAGGAAAACACGCAAGTAGATGATAAGAAGGACAAGGCAACGACTGCCCTCCTATATCAAGCGTTGACCGAAGATGTGATTTTACAAGTAGCAAGTTGTAAAACGGCAAAGGAATTGTGGGAATCGTTAAAAAGGAGACACGTTGGAGAAGAGAGAGTGCAACAAGCACGGTTACAATCATTGATGATTGGATTTCAAACACTTCAGATGAAGGAAGATGACACGATGGATGCATTTACGGCTAAACTAAACAGCTACACCACTACGGCTATTAGATTCCACACAAGATAAGTTCATTCAAATAGTAGCATCCATAGAACAGACAAATGATCTCTATGATATTACCTTAGATGAGATCATAGGAAAACTTAAGGCTTTCGAGGAAAGGATAAAACTCCGAAAGGGAGGACAACTTGTGGATGCGGTTGCGGATTCTCACTTTTCAAAAACCGCAATTATGGATGCGGTTCGGTTTTTACCAAAACCCGCACCAACCCGCACCATGCTCACCCCTATGGACAAGTGGAAAGCCAGGAAAACTTATTATTCGCACATGGTGAACACTCGAGAAAAGGAAGACGATTTACCAAACGCGGAGGTAGATCAAACTTTTCACGAAGAAACTGGCAAAGTAATAGAAATAAAGATAACTCGAATGATAAAAGCTCAACTCACAAAGAAAGGCCAAATAGGAATAGACGTGAGTGGGATAAAAGTAAGGTAAAATGTTTCCAGTGTGGGAAACTTGGACATTTTAGGAAAGACTGCAGAGGAACATCGACAACTCAGGAACAATCAAACCTTATCTTAGAAGACGATGAACCATCACTATTAATGACAACACACGAAACAGAACACAAGGAAGTTCTGTTGAATGAAGGACAAATTCAACCCGAAAAATTATGCTACAACAGATGCAAGCATATGGTATTTAGATAATGGTGCAAGTAACCATACGACGAGAACCAAGAGTCATTTTAGGGACATTGACGAAAGCATAACTGGACGCATTCGTTTTGGAGATGGATCATATGTAGAGATAAAGGGTAGGGGTTCTATACTGTTAGGATGTAGGAACCAAGAACAAAAGGTAGTTTCGGATGTTTACTACATTCCAAACCTCAAGAGCAACATAGTTAGTCTAGGACAACTTATGGAGATAGGTTGTAAGATCATCATGGACGGAAACAAACTGATTTTGTATGATAAGAATAAGAAGTTGTTGATGAAAGTAGAAAGATCAAATAATCGACTTTACCGTATTAAACTACAAATATAAGCACCTATATGTCTCTTAGCAAATGTAGATAACCAAGCATGGTATGGCACGCTAGATTAGGTCATCTAAACTTTGACGACATCAACAAGATGATAAGAAAGGGTCTAGTGGAAGGAATACCAAGAATAAATCATGCAGGACAGATTTGTGATGCATGTTTATTAGGAAAACACAGTAGAACACCATTTCCAAATCAAGCTAAATTCAGATCAAAAACCCGTTGGACTTAGTATATGGAGATCTCTGTGGTCCCATAAGTCCAGCCACACACTCTGGAAAGAAACTCATTTTCTTGTTAGTGGACGATTGCACACGTTACATGTGGGCCTACTTTCTGACATCGAAAGATCAGGCATTTAGCACTTTCAAGGAATTTAGACAACATACTGAAATGGAGATGAGTATGAAGTTAAGGATGCTAAGAACATATAGAGGAGGTGGATTTACATCTAATGAATTCACCAAGTACTGTAAGGAAAATGGAATAGCACGACAGTTGACATCACCTTACTCACCACAACAGTGGAGAGAAGAAATAAGACAGTGTTATCAACTACGAGGAGTATGATGAAAGCGATGAAGTTACCTTTAACTTTTTGGGCGGAAGTAGTTAAACACGCCATTTACATACTCAACTAGGTACCGACTTGAGCCCTGGTAGATAAAACGCCATATGAGGCACTCTACGACAAAAAACCGAATCTGGAAAACCTAAGGATATTCAGATGCACAGCTTATGCCAAGATAACAATACTTCACTTGAAGAAGCTGGATGACAGAAGCATACCAATGATTTACTTAGGAGTAGAGGAAGGATCAAAGGCATGTAGGTTATATGATCCAATAGGAAATAAGAAACACGTTAGCAGGGATGTAAAGTTTATGGAAACGAAACTGTGGGATTGGGATAACAATGGAGAAGAAACTAGTACACAAGACTCATTCTGGGCAAGTTTTGTGGTAGAAGGAGTTGACAATGAAAACCTTACACCAGTTAACCCTGAAAACAATGATAACACATATCATGAACATGATCCGATTCCAGATCCTGATTCACCAATTACCCCATCAACATACACTTACAACCCACACTCAGAAGAGGAAGAAGAAGAAGCTACTGTGAGCTCATTAGGAAGCTCAGATCATAGATTTGATGATAGACTAGTACGAGGTTTCAAAGAAATAACGGAAATCTACAAGGATGCACGTGAAGTAGAAGTAGAAAGTTTATTTTTCACAGAAGAAGAACCCCATAACTACAAGGAAGCATCAACAGATAAGAAATGGATTGAGGCCATGGAGATTGAATTGGATTCAATCAACAAGAATAACACATGGACTCTTACAAATTTGCCTATAGATCATAAGGCAATAGGACTCAAATGGGTTTACAAGACCAAGAGGGATGCAAAACGAAAGATCATCAAATATAAGGCACGGTTAGTAGCAAAAGGATATGTACAAGAACAAGGAATAGAATTCGATGAAGTATTTGCACCAGTTGCTCGGATAGAGACAGTTCGGTTGATATTAGCACTAGCAGCATATCATGGTTGGTAATTACATCACTTAGATGTAAAATCAGCATTTTTACATGGAGATTTGAAGGAAGAAGTCTACATTACACAACCTGGAGGATTTATTCAACAAGGAAATTCAGGAAAAGTCTACAAGCTAACTAAAGCTTTGTACGACTTAAGACAAGCACCACGAGCTTGGAATGTGAAACTTGATCAAACCTTGAAGTCATTTAGACTTTAAGAAATGTAATCTCGAACAAGCATTTTACACGAAGAGAAACAAGACTTCTACACTTATAGTTGGAGTTTATGTAGATGATTTGATAATCATGGGCACTCCAAAGAAGGAAATATACTTGTTCAAATCCCAGATGGAAGACAAATTTGAAATGAGCGACTTAGGATTGTTAGCTTATTACCTTGGGATAGAAGTTACACAGACAAGAGGAGAGATTACAATCAAGCAAACAGGATATATTAACAAGATCTTGAAAGAAACAAGTATGACGGACAATAATGATACGAAGATACCAATGGATCCCAGCACTAAGTTGGTCAAGGCGGAAGAAGGAAACTCAATTGACGCAACTTATTACCGAAGTTTAATTGGAAGTCTCAGGTACTTACTACATACAAGACCAGATCTTAGTTACTCAGTCAGACTACTCAACAGATTTATGCAAGACCCGAAGGATCATCACCTGAAGGTAGTGAAGCAAGTAATCCGATACATCAAAGGAACAAAGGAGTATGGTATAATATACAAGAAAGAAGGCTGTTGCAAGATTACAGGTTACAACGACAGTAGTTATGGAATCAATACCGATCAAGGAAAAGGAACTACTAGCATAGTATTTTATTTTGGAGAATCACCTATTACCTGGTGTACTCAGAAGCAACCAACAGTGGCACTCTCATCATGTGAATCAGAATTCATGGCGGCTACTGGAGCAGCATGTCAAGCCTTATGGTTAAAAGGGCTACTTAGTGAATTAACTGGTTGGGAAGAGAAAAGAATAACGCTGAAGGTCGACAACATTTCAGCAATAGCACTCGTCAAGAACCCAGTTTTTCATGGAAGAAGCAAGCACATCGACATTCGCTATCATTTCATTCGTGAATGCGTAGAGAATGGGCATATCAATGTGGAACACGTGAGTGGAGAATTATAAAGAGCATATATTTTAACGAAAGCTTTATCAAGACTAAAGTTTGTGACTATGCGACAAATGCTTGGAGTTCAAGACTTAGGACGAAGCAACGATCAAGATTAAGGAGGAGAATGTGAGCTAATAATCTCGACATTGCTCCGTATAACGAAACATGAAGGACCAAACTCGTTAGTTAGTTAGTTAGTAACCGCCAAGCGGTTAAGTTAGTTATAGTTTGGTAGTTATTGGTAGTTAGAAATCGGCTACAAACCGAATAGACACAAGACGAAGGGTCACACCTTTTCGTTCTCTATATATATGTATGAATATGTAACATTGAATGGTTAGACGAAATAAAGTTATTCAGTTATCTTTTTCAATTCACTTTCGACTCATACTTTGGGACAACATTTATGCTTTCTATCTTTCGATGTACCTTATTGATTATCTTTAAAATGTGGAAAGATATTAAGGTTATAAAACAATAGAACCGGATGATGTCATACAAACTGAAATTCTAATAAAATTAATCTATGACTTACATTGATACTGTATCATCATTAGTTAGATAACTCGTACGTAATGTATATCTTACTGTTTAACAACATATCTACTTAATATAGGCGTGTAGTCGCAAGCATAATTACTTACATAATCATTCGTATCTTGTATGTATCAGTTACAGAAATCAAATAAAGGAAAGAATTACAAATTACCCGTATTACACTTTTTTTCTTTTATATCCATGTTGGACTTGTTTTCCTTCCCGGTTCCCAGCAATGAAATACAAATATAAAGTCTTTTGAGCATACCAACAATTCATGTTCACAAAATGGATTCATTGAATCTGAATACTTCTTATTGATCCTATTATTGTTATCCAAGTTTGGCATCAATTTTGTCATAGCTTTAGATTGTATTTGGTCATGATGGTCATTGTTTCATGAGTCTTGATATCTAGCTTATCATGTTATGGGTACTAGAAGCTTTAATACTCCTCTCAGAAATCAGCGTGTTGATCGTAATCCTACGAACCCTCTTACCTCCCCATACCTCCAATCTTACAGCAGAACATCCACATGGCACACGAGACACAAGAACAATGTGACCGTTCAAAGGCGCCATTTTCTTCAACTCGACTTCAAGCTTCTTATAACCTTTTTCCTAATTCCAAAGGCATTACACCATATTCCACTTTCTTCTTTAACGATAAATATCAGTTCAACCGCTTATCAAAACACTTAACATTCTCTAGTTCAACATTTTCTGAATTTCACTTCACGTATTTTCTGTAGCAGCTATATGCTTGTATCACTCTTTTAAAAGCCAAAATCAAACCATCAATTAATATATGCCATACTTGATATCAAACATCAATATAGTACCTGTTCTGCTTCATGATAGATTAACATATGGCTTATGAAGAACCATATTTGAGCTTGGTATACATTTTCTCCTAGCTTAAAAATAAATAAATAGAATACATTGTTGTGCCACTAAATAACCATGTTTTAAACTAGTATTAAAAAAAAAAGGGAGGAGGATCTTGGACGATATAGATTAAGATCTCTAATAAGTCTTTGCTTTGTTACTTTTTCTTCAAGAACTATTTGTCCAATTGTAATCCCACATTGTTGAATAAAACAAACATTTACTTGCTTATATAGAGTGTTTGACATGCATTTCTTAAGTTGAAGCCAAAACACTTGTTGTAGTTGGTGATCTTTAATGGCTTTTATATACAAAGATTTAAAGCCATAAAGCATCAATTACAATCGATATAAGTCTTCAATCTTTTTCTCTTTTTGAATTAATCTTGTAAAATAGTAATGAACTCGTAAGGTTTGTTCATTCTAATAATTAATTTTTGTTCGTGTATCCGTGGCACTAAATACAAAGATTTACACTCTGTTCCTAAGTTTTTGAAATAAAAAAAGAGAAGAGAAGAGTTGAAAATTGGCAGAAAAGAAGAGGAGATGAATGTAATTAAAATTTTTATATCATGTTCCCGAGTTAGGAGAGAAAAGAAGAGATATCACATGATTTTACAATTATGCTCTTGGTTATATATAAAAGTTATGTTTTATATTAGGTCATTTAAGTAATTTTATTTATATAAAGCTTCCTAATATAATTTCTCTCCAAATCATCCTACTTTTGGGAAGAAAGTTTTGGAGAGAAGTTTAGCCAAAATTACTCTCCTCTTCTATTCTCTTCTCTCCTAAAAAAAACTCAGGAACACGAATTTATTTTGTTTTCTTCCCACTTCTTTTCTCTTCTTTCAAAAATAAAACTCGGGAACGCAGCGTTAGAGTCCCGTTGGTGTTCACGAACCGTAAGTCTTCAATTTTTTTTTTTTTTTTTTTTTTTCACTTTTTGCATTAATCTCGTAAATTCTCTTTTTGAATTGATCTCTGATGTGATGTGCTATGTCGTTGTAGTTGTAGAATATCCTCACTCAAGTTTTAAATTTATAATAGCCGACTTATTCTATAACACACACTAACGAGTAGTGTACCCAATCAATGTAGCCTAGTTGGTAAGTAGAGTGTCGATCAGTAAGAGTGAAACGTTAATAATTAGGATGTTTATCAGTATTTTAATATCTAAGTTAATTTTACAATCTAATATAACGCAGACGGTTTTCAGTCTGAGAGACTGACACGAGTTGGTTTGATTAATTAAACTAAAACTATTGAGTAGAATACATAGCATTTGATGGAATTTTTCAAAAAGAGTAAATTACACCGTTCGTTCCTGTGGTTTGCTACAAATCACTACCGTAGTCCCTGATCTATTTTTTTTTGCTTTTTTGATCCTTATGGTTTACATATTGCACGCTGTCAGTCCTTATCGCTAACTGTCGTTATATTCTTCGTTATGAGACAATCGTCAAGTGGCAACGTTAGTCCATTAACCAAACGATCGTTTACAACGTTAGTCCTTTATACTAACGACCGTTACTAATTAACTCAAATTTTGGTTTTCTTAAAAAAAATCTTTTCTAGGCGGTTTTTATCGTTTTCGCCCGTTTTCATGCATTTTCTTAGTTTTCGTCCGTTTTATACGTTTTCGTCCGTCTTTATACGTTTTCATTGTTTTTTACGTTTTCATTCGCTTTTATATGTTTTCTTACGTTGTCATACTATTTTATTCGTCTTTATACGTTTTTGTCTGTTTTTCCCCGTTTCATACGTTTTCTTACATTTTCGTCCATTTTTATACGTTTTTGTCCATTTTTATACTTTCTTGTCTGTCTTTATACGTTTTCGTCTGTTTTTCTTACGTTTTCATGCGTTTTTCTCCATTTTTATACGTTTTCTTACGTTGTCATATGCCTTTATCCGTTTTTCTACGGTTTTTTATTTATATGTTTTCCTCCATTTTTACGTTTTTCATCGTATTTCATACGTTTTCATATGTTTTCATCCGTTTTTATATGGTTTCATCCGTTTTTATACGTTTTCGCTCGTTTTCATCCGTTTTCTTATGTTTTTATATGTTTTCTTATGTTTTTGTCCGTTTTTATACATTTTTGTCCGTTTGTATATGTATAAAAATAGATAAAAACGTATAAAAATGGCTGAAAATGTATAAAAACATATGAAAACAGATAAAAACGAATAATACGCAAGAAAAATTATAAGACAGATGAAAACGTATATAAAGGGATGAAAACGTATAAAAACGGATGAAAGTGTATACAAACATATGAAAAAGTAAGAAAAACGGACAAAAGTGTAAAAATAGGAGGAACACGTATAGAAACAGATAAAAATGGATAAAACCGTATGAAAAACAGACGAAAACGTATAAAGAGGGACGGAAACATTTAAAAACGTAAGAAAAAGAGATAAAAACGTATGAAGACGGACTAAAACGTATAAAAGGGACGAAAACTAAGAAAATGCATGAAAACGGGCGAATACGATAAAAACCACGTAGAAAAGAATTTTTTTTAAGAAACCCAAAATTTGAGTTAATTAGTAACGGTCGTTAGTATAAAGGACTAACGTTGCAAATGATCGTTTGGTTAATGGACTAACGTTGCCACTTGACGATTGTCTCCTAACGGAGAATATAACGACAGTTAGCGATAAGGACTGACAGCTTGCAATATGTAAACCATAAGGATCAAAAAAGCAATAAAAATAGATTAGGGACTACCGTAGTGATTTGGAGCAAACCACATAGACGAACGGTGTAATTTACTCTTTCAAAAAACATTTGAAAACAATAATTGTAGGACTATGGAAGTTTAACTTTGTCCCACATGGGAGCAAAATGAAGCTAAATATTGGTATATATCTAAGAAGCTTCAATGTTTGAACTAGGTTAGGAGAGAGTGTATAATGAGTGCTTAACTCATCGTGATTCTCTCTTTCAAAGAGGAAACGTTTCCTTTTTATTACGTTCAACATTTCATTGTTATCTTCAAAATCTTAAGTAAAGAGAGAGTGTACGGCTCTTTCTCTTTTTGAGGAAACGATTCTTTTTTATTATGTTCAACGTTTCCTCGTTATCTTCAAAATCTTATGTAAAGAGAAAGTGTACGGTGAGTGCTTAACAAATCATAAGAAGCTTGTATCAACCAATAAATTTCAAAATAAGGTGGGAAAAGTTGGCTTGTGAAACATAAGCCGAAATGAGGTAAGCTCATAAGGCCAAGGATAAGGTTAAACAAAAGCCCCTGAAAACCTGGAAATATAGGTAATTTGTAATAGTTTGAGTTACCAATAACCAACTAAACAAGTTCAAGGCCTTCCACATTAGACTTGGTGTAATAACGCTATATATGTTTTCACACGTGGAAGTCATATTCACAGTGTGAAGCATCATTCAGGGAAGTAATAATGCTAGAAACGTGGACGCCGTGAAGCATCCTTCAGGGAAGTAATGATGTTAGAAACGTGGACGACGGTGGTGGTGGTGATTATATACCACCACCATTCCATCTATTTTTATAGACGTTGCATCATGTTTTACATTATTTGAGCTATTAAGAAAATTTTAGTCATGTTTTGTTTAGTTATCGAGTTGCATACTGTTGTTCATTGCATAGTATATACTCCTTTATATTTCATATAAGCAAACCATGTTATGTGAATGATTCTAAAAAGAACTGCATGATCCATTCGTTTACAAAGCATTAGCATGTATACATATAATAAGTACTCCATATAGTTATGATCTTTTACAAACTGATGGAACAAACTAAATCAAGTACCTGGGACTAATGAGGCATTTTAGCTTCTGTTTACCAACGATAACAGGGAATAACGACCAGTCTTCCTAGCGATGTACAATTCTTTTGGTATATGAAATCTTGATGTCTAGGTCAATTCAATATCGAAGTGATGTTCTGCGAGCATTAGCTGATGTTGTGGATGTGGCAGAAGGGGGTGTTGGATGACGATGAAGCACCTGCAACAACAATAAGACAAAGGTTGAGGAAACACATGACATGCAAATGAAAAGATACTAGAGAGTATATGAATACCATGTTCAGACATAGGTGTAGGACGTGTTGCAAATGAAGGTGTAGGTGCAAAGGGATGAACATGTGGCCTAGATGAGGTACCTTATGTAGGTGTGTGACATCTTTCTGATGATGATGCGCAGAATGGCACATCAGGAGCCTGTCTTCGGCGCCGTTGTGAGGGCTTTTCATCATACATGGGGAATGGCCTACCTCTTGTACGCCGACCTGAAGCCGACATCTGTAGAGGGGAAACCGGCGGCACGCGAATGGTGGAAGTGAATGCATCAAATGATAAGGAGACACCTGCACTAACCGTCACATGTAACTGTAGGTAAGAAACTGAAAAGGAATGACATACCGCTTATACAAACAAATATACACTATCTGTCCAGTTGTGGGTATAGAACGTCCTACAGGTGGGCGTTGAGACACAATCGGCTGACCTGGTAGCGTAGAGGAGCTAACATGTGCAGTTGCTTGAAATGTTTCCGATGCTGGGCTCAAGAATGATGCATGTGGACGCTGCCTATGGGGGTCGCTGTGAAGGTCTTTCGCCTTAAAACATTGCAAATAAGAGTACAAATTGAGCAACAGCAAGGGCTTATGCAAACTCGTGGAAATATACATGTATGTATAAGCACAAACCTTCATGAACCTCGTGGCAGGTCTTTTTGCAAGGAGTATGTGCAATGGAAATGTTACCTGAAATGTGCACACATGTGTTAATATAAGGAGGAACGGCAACATACAATAACAATAAGTAATGTCTTTGAAGTTTGAAACTACCTACTCTGTCGATAAGCCATCACCACCAACCTTGGCAATCGCATGATCCGAAGTTCCAAATCGTTCGTCATCATCAGTGATCTGATGGCAAACTACACAGGCTTGAAAGTCCAACGTCACGGACCTATTTGTCTAATGTATGGAACCTGGTACAAAAAATGTATTCAAATGAATGAATACCTATTATGCTTTGACATCACACGAATCAGCAAAAACGTCAAAACCACCAACCTTGGGAATGGGAGGTAACGATAGCATTGCTACCTTGGGACGCACCCGTGGAGAAAACAGGCATGATCAGCATATAATAACACACATAGCTAACTGTACCAGTACCCGTCGCCGTTCAGATATTTTTGTATCGCAAGAAAAACTATAGAATTAAGCTCTCCATCAATTGGCATGTATCTGCATATGTATAAAAGCAAGAGACAAATTACATTTACATATGAGACCGTCAACAGGGCAGGCATAACAGTGCCTAAAAAAGCCGAGTCGCAATTTTAAACTGGTTAACCTTACTGTGAAAAAAATGAACTGCTTATTTGAATCAGGTGTTCAGTTACTTACCTAAGCAAAATGGTTCAATCAAGTGAGATCAAATGGCTCTTGATCATTTACAACCCCGTTTTCAAGTTGTCTCTTATTGGCTTCCTCCTTCCAAATTTAAAGACAAATACACGCTTGCGTAAGATTGTTTACGAGACGAAAAAAATGAACTCATTCACTTCAAGATGACGTTTTCAGTTAGCCCAATTTGCAACCCTGTTCTTGTGTTTTTGCTTTTTGACATTTGTTTATCTGCCAGATTTGTACCATGACATTTACTTCATAAATCGAAGTGTTTTTCATAGAACTCAAAACACAACAACATATACATGGTGTAGCAGTTGTATACCTGATGTTTGGAAAAGTTTTTATTTATATATTTATTTATTGCTGAATTTGTGCTACCCAAGTCAATCTCGATAACTTTATTCCTAAGAGGCCTCGTGCTGCATAGCATACAAAGATCATAACAAAAAAGATAGATAATACTATCACGATATGTAGTAACATGCATAATATACCTTTAAGCTAATCTCAGATATTGACTTAGTTGCCTTTTCCATTAACATTACTTCTCATCTGGACATACCTTTTTTTTTACTAATCGTGTTTTCAACAAACTAAGAGGGTTAAAGTACCTCTCATCTGGATATACATCTTTTTTACTAACATTGTTTTTACTAATCGTGTTTTATCCATCCTAACAGGTTGCGGTAACAGACATGTTTTAGTTAAAGTACCTTTTGAAAAGTTACAACTAAATATATTAGATACCCCAAACATATGTGCGCATAATACACAAAGTTATACCACATGAGCAACTAATAACAATCTCAAACATCAAAAGTTGTAACACAATGCAACAATTTTGTATGAATGACTATGTATCAAAAATAGTCTTCGCCAATAGCTACATTTCTAAATTAAACTTTCATTTATTTAAATACAGTGGAAACGATAAAATATGATAATTTTAAGTGTCAACTCTTACATGGTCAAGAGTGGCAACTATAGTAGTACGTGAGCGAAACCTGCTTAAGTTGAGACTTATCGAAATTAGAAAGAACAAAGAGCTTGCCAGCATCGTCTCCGGTTATCCAACCATCTCCATCTGTATTCAAAATAAATAAATAAAAGAAATAAACTTTTTATGTATCAATGAATGGAATTGAAAATGAAATAAAATGTGGACCTGAATGAACTCTTTTTTTGTATAATCATTAAGCATTTGTCAAAGTCCATCTACACCATCGTCAACTGTGAACCTTATGCGCAAGCTACATAACTACAAACACATAATCAAAAATTAATCACTTGATTCTTGATTATGCATGTTACTAAATTAATTTAGATAATACTATCACGATATTTAATGGACCTGAATGAATGAACTCTTCTTTTGTATAATCATTAAGCATTCATGTTTACATTCAAAAATTAATTTAGTAACATCATAACTTCTCTTAAAAATTTCATCAAACACATGGTAGGCACAGTTCCACCAACCTTTTCCACACCATCAGCCACAACCCCGCTTCCCAGTTTATCTTAAAGATCATTAATAAACAACCCACACCAACAAAATCTTAAGTTTTACTTAGTTTTCCATTTAACGAAATCCAGCTAATCTAAACACAAATAGTATAATCCCTAATTTTTTTCATACAGCTTTGATGATTACAATTGAGGGTATGATTTTTGCAAAAAAAAAAAAAAAAATTGAAATCCGACAAAATTAAATACAGTTAAACCTAAAGGCATAAAATTTTGACCTGGTACAATCGGTGCTTCATTATATTCGCCCGTGAACTGGCATCAATCCCGCGCCATGGCTACAACCACAAGTGTATGTGGCTACCCCGCCAAGCGTATCGGTTCACTCAAACACGTTGGTCGTTATCTACAGTTGAGTAGATCCCAAAAAGATAACAAAACCGACTATGGAAGCTCTGGATTGGTGATGTATCTGGAGAATTCCAGATATGATTCATATGTATAGTTTTTTTTGGATTGGGTTAGCAGGGCAACGAAACGGACTGAAACAAAAAAAAGAGGCCCACTTTAATACACGACGTCGTATTAAACGGGATCTTTTATATAATAAAACAAAACCCCTATTGGAATTTTTCATTTCAAAAAATCAATTCATACTTTATTTAGTAATAATTGTATTTAAAAAAGAAATATTATTTTCTTATTAGGTAACATTTTATATTTATCCATAACACAAGTAGAAGATAAATACAAAAAATATAGATAAGATGCAATTAACACAAGTAGAAGATAAATACAAAAAATATAGATAAGATACAATTAATAATAGAATTAAAAATTTTAAATAATTATCTTTAATAATAAAAACTATAATTAAACATTATAAATCAAACAAAACAAAGATTAAATTTTATATAATAAAACAAAACCCCTATTCGAATTTTTCATTTTAAAAAATCAATTCATACTTTATTTAGTAATAATTGTATTTAAAAAAATATTATTTTCTTATTAGGTAACATTTTATATTTATCCATAACACAAGTAGAAGATAAATACAAAAAATATAGATAAGATGCAATTAACACAAGTAGAAGATAAATACAAAAAATATAGATAAGATACAATTAATAATAGAATTAAAAATTTTAAATAATTATCTTTAATAATAAAAACTATAATTAAACATTATAAATCAAACAAAACAAAGATTAAATTATTTGTTTTTTAATAAATAAAAATATATGATTCAAAAAAATTTTAAAAACCCGCGCGTGCGCGGGCATTATAACTAGTTTAATATATATAGTAATTAATATCGATTCCTCCTTGAATATATATTATTTTAAACCATGCTTCATTATATTATATATATATTCTAAAACCCAGGCACTCTCCCACAAACCGACATATTCTAAAACCCAGGCACTCTCCCACAAACCGACACGTGGCAAACCACTGTAGCAACTACAGTGTACAGTGATTTGCTACAGTAACTCTTTTTTGCGTTGCTACAGTACTCGGTAATTTTTTTTTTTTTTTTCTTCTTAAGAAAATTTGTTTTTTTTTTTTTAAAATATATATATATATATTTTTTACGTTGCTACAGTACTCGGTACATTTTTTTTTTCTTAAGAAAATTTGTTTTTTAAAAAAAAAAAAAAAATACAAAAAATAATACATTTTTTTTTTCGTCGCTACAGTGCTCGGTCGGTACAGATTTTTTTTTTAACATAAATTTCTTTAAGAAAATTTGTTTTTAAAAAAAAATACAAAAAATAAAAATAAAAAAATACAAAAAATAATACACTTACAAAAAATTTCTTATACAAATTTGTTTATTTAAAAAAAAAAAAACAAAAAACAAAAAAACATACCGAGAAAACAAACAACCAAAAAAAATTTCAGCTGCAACGCCAAAAAAAAAAAAAAAAAAAAAAAAAAAACCGTAAATATAAACAAATTATACTTCCAAGTAAATATATGCATACTTCAGATAACAAAATTATTAATTATACCGTACAACCAACAAAATACAAAACACAAAACACACCCGCCGCAACGCGCGGGCAACCCCGCTAGTTCTATATATACATTAAAATGCAACGTCGGTGCGAATATAATAAGATTTACCTTGTTTAACAAAAAAACAATGGGGGAATCATCCCTGCTGATAACAGCAGGGAGGTTAGATGCTGCAAGGATATAAAGGAAGGACTAATTATGTAAATCAGAAAATGTTGCAAGGTGATAAATGTAAGTTTAAAATTTTATTTTATTTTATTTGTGTAAGTTTAAATGTAAGGTATGCTGTTTGCAGCAGGTAGTCCATCCAATAGCAAGTTTCAAAGAGACCAACATTCACGTGATTACATTTTTTTTTTTTTTTTTCTTTTTAAAACGGCAATCACTTTAGGACTTGTATATGACAATAACCAACCATTCTTCAGAAAATGTGTTATGACATTGCATACCTTAATCGATAGTTTTTCAGGTAATTCGGGAGTTTGACTTGGAAATCACTCTTATCTTTTATATAATAAAATAAATCTCAAGTGGGACTTTCTCGTATGTTTAAAAAAAAAGAAAAATTCCTTATTAGATAATAATTGAATTATTATTTTTTAATTTATAAATTCATTACGTTGATATACTACACAATTAGAAGATAAATACAAAAAATATAGATAAGATACAACTAACAATAAGATTAAACTTTTTAAATGATTATCTTTAATAATAAAAAACTATAATTAAAAATCATAAATCAAACAAAACAAAATAAAGATTAAATTATTTGTTTTTTAATAAATAAAAATATATCATTAAAAAAAACCCGCCCGTGTGCAAATATTATAACTAGTACGACCTATCTCAACGAGGCTTACTTGTGGGGGACTTTGGAACCGGTGCAATGACTTAATAACCTCCGATCTTTTAAAGCGTACAACTCTTCCTAGATCATTGATCTTTGGTCCAAACAATTTTAAGCACTTCACCATACAAACCTACATCCAATTCTCTTTGTATAACTAACCAAATCCGTAATCTAGTCAAAATGTTGAGTAACATTGGGTGAGGCATAGCATTTGATGGAATTTTTCAAAAAACATTTAAAACAGTTATTTTGGGACTATGGAAGTTTAACTTTGTCCCACATAGGAGCAAAATGAAACTATATATTGGTATATATCTAAGAACCTTCATTGTTTGATACATGCAAAGAGGTTGCTGAGTGCCTAACTCACTCTTGTTCCCTCAATGTCTTTTTTTTGTTTTTTTTTTTTTTTTTGGTTCAACATTCTTTTGTTATCTTCAAGATCTTCTTTGTCATTTTGAACGAACATTTTCTTTTTCTTTTTTTTGGTCAACATTTTTTTGTTATCTTCAAGATCTTAAGTAAAGAGAGAGTGTACGGTGAGTGCTTAACTCACCTTATTACTCATTTTCTTTTTATTATGTTCAACATTCCCTCCTTATCTTCAAGATTGTAAGTGACTAACATTTATGCCATTTTTCTAGGAACATGGAGATAACAAATCCAAAGTAGAATCAATCGACTTCAGTCTCAAAACGGTTGCAAATAGTAGTTTAAATGAATCAACTTGCCTAAAAACACAAGTAATAAAAAAAACTACCACTGATTGTACTCCCTAGTATTCCGATTCTACATCATTACAACTCCATAATCCTTATCACAACTTACAAAGTTATAATGCGTTTGAAACTTGTGGTAAAAAAGGTTACTTCGTTACACTATATGCTTCAACAAGTGATTAAAGAATCAAGAACTAAAGGAGTGTTTATTTAAGCTTACATTTAATAAGCTCGTCTTTTTCAGCCTTATATTTAAATTTATGAGCTTATACTAGTTTATTATGCATACTAATCTCATACAGGCTTGTAATTTCAAGATTAGCCAACAAAAGTAAGTTTAGGGGGTGTTTGTTTAAGCTTATTTTTACACTTACGAGCTTATCCGATTTTGGCTTGTGTTTCATAAACTCAAATTTTTGCTGGCTTATTTTGAAACTTTTCAGCATATAATCTTTTAAGGGAAAATTACCAAAATAGACCAGTCGCCCGGGCAACTTTTTCGATAGATCGGGCGACCGGTTAACTTGTACAACGGGACACTTGTCTTAATTTCATAAGCTGACAAGTGTCCCGTTGTACAAGTTGCCCGGTCTATTTTTGAATTAAAATTGCCTCCTGGTCTACAAAGTGACAAACCATAAGGCAACGATCTAATCATATAATTATCCCATCTTTTAAAGTGTATGACTCTTCCTAGAGTCGCACTCACATGCAGGTGTTACTACATCCAATTCTCTTTGTATGATTAACTCACTCTTTCGTTATCTTCAAGATCTTCTTTGTCATTTTGAACGAACATTTTCTTTTTTTTTTGGTCAACATTTTTTTGTTATCTTCAAGATCTTAAGTAAAGAGAGAGTGTATGGTGAGTGCTTATCTATCTTATTTGTAGGAATGTGATAATCGATATATTGAATCATGAGTTCGGTACATAATAGACTATATATATAATGTTACAATATGGGCCAAATACCACGGGCCTAATCACAGCCTAAACCCATCGTCTAACACTCCCCCGCAGTTTGAGCGGGAGGAGACCGAACACTCAAGCTGTCACGAAATTCAGCAAACAAGGCAGACGGTAATCCTTTGGTAAAAATATCAGCATACTGAAACCGAGAAGGAACATGTAGAACTCGAACCTGACCAGTAGCAACCAAATCACGAACAAAATGAATATCAATCTCAATGTGCTTCGTCCGCTGATGCTGAACAGGATTATAGGACAAGTACACGGCACTCACATTATCACAATAAACAATAGTAGCAGAGGACAAAGGTGTATGAAGCTCACGAAGTAAATTCCGAAGCCAACATGTCTCAGCAACAGCATTGGCAACTCCACGATACTCCGCCTCAGCACTGGAACGAGAAAGCGTAGGTTGACGCTTAGAGGACCAGGAGAGCAAGTTGTTACCAAGAAAAACACAATAACCTGATGTAGACCGTCGTGTAGTAGGGCAACCCGCCCAATCAGCATCCGAATAAGCAACCAAGGACTCAGTAGTAGAAGAAAATAACTGTAAACCATAAGCTAGAGTCCCCTGAACATACCGTAAAATCCGCTTGAGAGCATTGAAATGAGGCTCTCGAGGATCATGCATATATAGACAAACCTGCTGCACAGCATATTGAATATCAGGTCTAGTGAAGGTAAGATACTGAAGAGAACCTGCAAGACTCCGATATAACTTAGGATCAGAAACCGGAGCACCATCATCACCCAATTTAGACTCAGTGTCAACAGGAGTCCGAGAAGGGTTACAACCAACCATATGTGCACGCTCCAAAATCTCCATAGCATACTTTCGATGTGACAAAAACATCCCAGAAGAGTCACGCGTAACCGACACACCCAAAAAATAGTTAAGAGCACCCAAATCAGTCATAGAGAACTCCTTATGCAAAGAAGCAATAATCTGCTGTAATAAACTATCAGAGGAAGCAGTGAGCACAATATCATCCACATATAGTAATAGAAAAGCAGTATCATCACCCTGTCTGTAAATAAATAATGAAGAATCACACCAACTTGGAGTAAACCCAACAGTAGTAATGTATGTAGCAAACCGCTGAAACCATGCCCGAGGTGCCTGCTTAAGACCATAAAGAGATCGCTGTAATAAACAAACATAATCCGGATGCTCTGGATCCCGAAAACCGGGAGGTTGATGCATATAAATAGTTTCGGCTAAATCTCCATGTAAAAACGCATTCTTGACATCAAGCTGGTGAACAGGCCAATGTCGAGAAATAGCTAAGCTAAGAACAGTCCGAATGGTAACCGGTTTAACAACCGGACTAAAAGTCTCATCAACATCAACTCCCTCAATCTGCGTGCTACCATTGGCAACAAGACGTGCCTTGTACCGACTAAGAGTGCCATCAGCCAAATACTTATGACGAAACAACCACATACAATTAACAACATTGACACCCTCAGGTCGAGGTACACGTTTCCAAGTTTTATTCTTAACAAGTGCATTATACTCATCATACATAGCATTGCGCCAATTTGGATTATTAAAAGCATCCTTATAGGACCTAGGGGAAGGAGAAACAGTAGACACATGACCAGCATACTTAGGATTAGGACGAGTAGTCCCGACACGAGAACGTGTGACCATGGGATGAGTAGATATAACAGGTGGAGGTGTAGGAACATGAACATGTGTTGGAGAGGGTGGAGGTGTTGGTACAGAAACAGGATCATTTGCTGGAGTAGGTGGAGGCGTTGGTGGTGCAGGTGATGCAGGTATATTGACAGGTGTAGTAGGAGTTGGGTTGGAAGGTGAACTAATCGGTGTAGTGTTGATAATAGTGGAAATGAGATTGGAAGAATCGTCCAAAAAATCATATGAGGGTGTGGGCTTGGAAGGATGGGACTGAAACGGAAAAACCGTTTCATCAAAGGTAACATGTCGAGAGATGATAATTTTGTTGGTGTTGAGATCAAGATAACGATAGCCAAAATGATTGGCGGCATGTCCCAAAAATATTGCAGGTGTGGCACGGGGTCCCAGTTTATGATTGGTATTGATGTGTGGGTAACAAAGGCATCCAAAGACACGTAGAACACTATAATCAGGTGTAGCACCAAAAAGTCGGGTAAAGGGTATTTCATTATTAATGGCACGGGAAGGTAAAATATTCAATAAATAAACGGCCATATTAAGTGCCTCAGTCCAATAGTTTGGTGGTAAGTGTGCTTGAAACAATAAAGTACGAATAAGATTATTAATGGTACGAATCATGCGTTCAGATTTTCCATTTTGTTGAGAGGTGCGAGGGCAAGAAAATCTAAACTGGATGCCATGGGTTGAAAATAGTTTATGAAATGCAGTATTATCAAATTCACCACCATGATCACACTGAAACGATTTAATTTCACATTTAAACTGAGTACGAACATAACTACGAAACAACTCAAATTTAGACAAAACATCAGATTTATGCATTAACGGATAAACCCAAACATACTGAGAATAATGATCCAGAAACAAAACATAATACTTGAAACCAGAAAGACTCGGAATTGGGGATGTCCACAAATCCGAGTGAACAATATCAAAACAAGAAGTAACAGAACTAGACGAACTAACAAACGGAAGCTTCACATGTTTACCAAGCTGACAAGCATGGCAAAGAACGGGAAGCTTCTCTTTATTACAAGAAATGGAATCACTAGACACTAGACGCCGCAACACTTCACTCCCTGGGTGTCCAAGTCGTTGGTGCCACGTATACTGACTTGTAAGATACGCTTGAGGAATGGGAGAAGGCTTCGTAACAGGGTAGAGATCACCCGTGCTATCACAACGGAGGAGTACTCGTCGAGTTAGGAAGTCCTTCACAGAAAAACCAAAAGGATCAAATTCAACAGTGCAAGAATTATCACGAACAAATTGACGCACAGAAATAAGATTTTTTACAATATGTGGAGTAATTAAGACATTATTTAAGCGTTGAGGACGAAAAGGAGTGAACAAAATACTATGGCCAGAGTTAGTGACAGGAATGAAACGCCCATCACCAACCGCGACAGACGGATAAATGCACTCATTAAGAATATCACTAAGACAATGTACAGAATCATTAAGGTGAGAACTCGCACCTGTATCCATGTTCCAATTGCCAGCAGCCGGTTCCTGAAGAGTGGTGGTATTAAAAGCATTTGGTAAAAGAGTCTCTTGACTCGAACCCTGTAAACCTGATGCTAGTAGTTGACCTTGGTGAAAACCGACTGGTGATGAACCTTGCTGAACCATACTTGGACCGAACTGAACCTGATGCGTGGGAATCGCACCTTGCTTTACCTCTCGAGAGATCTCGAGAAGCTTACAACCCCCACCAGGCAGTGTACCTGATCGTTGTAGTATAGTATAGTGACAAGTACCGGGGGATTGATCGTTCAGCTTAGGAATAGTGTCGCTAGGATTAGAAAACCTAATTAATAGTTCTAAAGGTGAGAGATGATTATTTTTGTATTTTTATATTTTTATGAAAGCAAGTAAAATCTCGGGTTTTGAAGGAGTGGGCGGAATTAGTTGCTAATCAACTAACCCAAAGCTAAGATGCAATCAAAATAAAATAATAAAAATGAAAACAAACTAATTATACTAAGGTTGTGAGCAGTGGTTGGAGAAATTGTGTTTACTTAGACTTCATTACTCCCTAGATATCTTTTACATGTTAATCACTTGTTACACTTGTATGAATGACGGATTGTATTCCTTAATACCATTCGTGGGGTGGCATACATAACTCCCCAACTCTATGAGCTCTTATCTCCTCCTACACCATGACCCAGCACAACTATAGGGATTGTAAACAGTGGCTCATGCATTAAATACAACCAATAAAGACCTAGTACGCCTCGGTTCATGTTTCTTAAAACGTTCAAGCATGTTACCATTTGGAGATCTGCCAGTTTTCTTAAGCCTAACATATAATATCATTCATTCAAAACAAGAATAGACAAGTAATCAACACATAATCAACATCTAGGTTTCATTAGATCTAAGCAAACACAAAAGAGATCTAGCCTAGCATAATGGAATTGAGACAAGAACAAGAGATAAACAACCAACACATAGACATATTGATTGAATTGAAAGTACACTTATCTCAATTACAATGCAAGGTCTCAAGGGTTTGGAACCCTTGAAAAACCTGTAAAAGAGGCACCAAAATCGTCTTTAGGGTTTCACCAAAACTTCTCCTCTTTAATGAAAAAACTATAAAACTATATATAGGAAAAATAGTCTGACGGCGTCAAGAGTAACTTCTGACGCCGTCACCTCGCCGCCATATACTTCCTCGGACGGCCTTAATCCACTTATGACGGCCTATGTGACGCCGTCACCACCTACGGTATTTTATTCTTGCCACTTTGACGCCGTCATGAAGCCTTCTGACGCCGTCACCACCTACGGTGTTTAATTCTTCATGTCTGACGCCGTCAAGATGGTGGTCTTGACGCCGTCACCTTGTATCTTCAGCATGGAATTTTGGTACTTTGCCGTTTTCTTCACTTTTATGCTCCAAAAACGTCCAAAATGGCTTCTTTTCCAGAATTCACTCTCCAAACACCTAAAATCACAAAAGGAACGATTTAGGGCAATATTTGATCAAATAAAGTCGGATTCGGGCTTAAATGACCCCCTAAAAACGGATCATTTTTCGCCTCATCATATACCCTTACACTTGAGATTTGCTTGTCCTCAAGCAAATGAGCTTTTATTCTACTCAAAAGACAAGTTAGGGGTCATTTAACACTAATATAAAAGTAATTACAACAAATAATCGTTCCACTAAAGACCAATAGACAAGCACGGAGGTCATACACAAGCACCTCACAAATAGTGTTTAGATACTCACATCTCTCGGGTGTAATAAAGTAATATAACATTATGGAAATGGAAGATATCTCTCACTACCTGTCATAGAAAAATAGATTACCATAGGCTTGGGAAAGGATCAAACCTCCACCACATGGTGTAAGCACCTAGGATAAACTATCAAAGAGGTCTTTTAAAAGGGTTATAACGTTAGGTGTAGGGATATGAATTACACGGTTTTGTTGGATAAAGGAAGTTTTACTGGTGGCGAGTTAACAATCTTGGTTAATTACATGTACAAGATGGCGTTGCTAAGCCAAGACTAGACTCGACTTAAGCTAATAAAATGAAAAATAACAAAAACATAAAATGAACATAGAATGAAAACGGGATGGTAGTCCGTATGTTTTTTCTCTTTTTTTCTTTTTCTTCCTTTTTTTTTTTTTTTTTTTTTTTTTTTTTTTTTTTTTTTTTTTTACACTCTTACCCTACCATCCAAAATAATACATCATAGGGAATGGGAATTCCCCTTACACTTGAATCTTTACATACTTTACAATAAACTAAACTAATGACTCGAATTAAGAAAATCAAAACACTTGGAGCACTTTTAAGATTAACGTACATATGGGGGTAATAAATGATGTTCTTCCCCATTACTCCATAAAATAAGTACTTACCCATGAGTCCCAATCGTCCCAAAACAATATGTACAAGGATATGACTCGACTTAGCAACCATGTAATCAATTAGATAGTTAACTTAGGGTTTAACAAATAACAATAATGCACTAAAAATGAGCGCATACACGGAAGGCTAAGGCGATTTGGGTGTACATTTAAGTGGGGTGTAACAAATTATTCCTTTAAGTAAAATGCTTAAAGTTATAAACGAAAAGATAGGCTCGGAGGGGTGTACTAGGGGTATCGTGTACTAAAAATGAGTACAACGCTAAGGGTGTGGGAAATATTAGTTGACTTAACTAGCCAAGTAATATGACTTAAATGGTCAAGTAATTGTAATACGGGTTTAACACAAGGGTGATCCTAATGCCTCTTATCATGTAGTAAATCCTACTACACGAATGTAGTCTCACTAGCGGTCTCGGGATGCATCACTAACGCAAGTTCTAGAATATAAATGCTACCGGTACACTCATAAGCACCAATAATGAATGCTTTTCCTATCAAATCTAAAGGCGAACCTCACATTTTTGGGTGGAAAATTTTTTTTGAATATACGGTTATGTGCTAGTCATACAATCTCCTATCCATGAGACGCTTGCTATTGCTAAAGTTTCACTCCTAAATGTTGTAAAAAATTTTAAATTTGGCGCTAAAATTACACTAACAAGTATTTCTCATAGTTTTATTACACATCTACTATCAAACAAAACAAACTCAAGCGAAAGTGCATATGTAAGGTATCATCTTTTTACCCTCCCCTTACACTTAAGATGAACATTGTCCTCAATGTTCAAGTAAAGAATGTAAAAGTGATAAAATAAAAAGAATGAAATCAAATACTCCCCTAATTCGCTCGGTATGGATTATAGGTTGGCCAGGTTAAATCTTCTTCCAAGAAAACGAACAATCAAAGCTTCCCTTCCAGAATATAAATCATCTTCTTGTCACAAATAACCTGTAAATCCTGACAAAAGTAGACAAGGCAACCTCGCGTAAAATCGGCGGCATCCTATATAAGTTACTAAATCCTAGAAAACAAAGTAAGATATAATGCTTGTGGAATGAAGTTTGCAGATTTCCTGGAGATTATAAAACTTAATAATTCACAAAAACCATAAGACTCCGTTAGAAAAACAAAACCGGTAAAATTTCCAGATTTTTAACTCCTGACGCCGTCAAGAGCAATACCCTGACGCCGTCAGAATGGACCTGCAGAAATTCTTATGTTAAGTTTCCGGAAAATTTCTGGAAAAACTTTGTCCTAGTTCCTGTAAAATCCTGCAAAACTTCATTATGACTCAATACAAGCATTTGACTCTAACAAATACGAATATACATGTTCATTAAATATTGTGGAGAATCATGATCGGTTTGTTTCTTAAAAACATATTTGGGGTTTCCCCTTACACTTATCTTTTGCAAAAAAATACCTTTAGGTTGAAGTTAAGACTAGGCCAAACAACATAATAAAGTATTTCCACATTTTATTTTAGAAGCATGATCAACCAACAATAAAAACAAAGCATGCATACGGAAGCAAATAACAATCAAACAAATAAAAATCACACAAAGCATGGGTTGCCTCCCGAGAAGCGCTTTTCTTTATTTACGAGTCTTGTAGCTAGACTCGAAGTCATGGGTTACGTTTTCCTTTCCCACTTTTGTGTCAACTCAAAACATCTAATCCAATTCTCATCACGCCTATATTCCGGGCCTAGATTCAAACACCCCGAATAATATGTTCGCCTCCTCTCATAATAGGCGTCATCAGTAATTCCATCTTCCTTAACCTCATAGGGTCGAATCTCATCAATTTGTAAATTCTTGATGCCTTTTAATTCTTCCTTCATGTGAGGCATCATAAAAGTGACCTTCTCTACCTCGTTAGTAAACTGAGCTATCCCCTTCTCATGGTCATAATACATCCTAGTCTTTTCAACAAAAGGTTGTCCTAAAACTATTTCTCCTAGGTGTGGATCTATAATGCCTCTAACATCTTCCAGGATTACAAAGTCGCATTGATAAGTAAAATTTCCTATGAAGATGTGTACCCCTTTAACTCTCCTGACGAAATTACACAACCTATTAGAATTGTAAGGATCTTTTCTAGGACTTAACCTTTCGTTCATTATCCAATTGTAATAGAGCCTAGACATAATATTCATGGGTGCTTTTAAGTCAATGTATGTATGCTCTCTAGACATATACCCAAGGAATTTTTTTGTTCCTAAAGTTATGCCTCCTAATCCATGGTGTCTTTCTATATTTCGAGGGGCAGGGGTGCTGTAAAAGGAACCTATGATAACTCACTTCATCCGGGGTTGGAGCGAAATCAGTAAACTCAATTCTTATCTGGAGAGGCTTAATGAATTCCTTAAATGTGTTAACTTCTCTCATTCTTCTTTTATGCGCTATAAGCCTCTTGCTAATTTCTAAACGGCGATTCTCTATATCCATGAAGACCAAACTAGTACAAACAAAAACACGAAGAATTAAGATAGACTAAAGAAGACCTAAAAATAAAAATAAAATTCTTACTAGAAAGGAATCTAGCAAGTAGACCTAATAAAAAGAAATTCTAACCTAGACAATAACTATTTCCCGGGCAGCGGCGCCAAAAACTTGATGCGTGGGAATCGCACCTTGCTTTACCTCTCGAGAGATCTCGAGAAGCTTACAACCCCCACCAGGCAGTGTACCTGATCGTTGTAGTATAGTATAGTGACAAGTACCGGGGGATTGATCGTTCAGCTTAGGAATAGTGTCGCTAGGATTAGAAAACCTAATTAATAGTTCTAAAGGTGAGAGATGATTATTTTTGTATTTTTATATTTTTATGAAAGCAAGTAAAATCTCGGGTTTTGAAAGAGTGGGCGGAATTAGTTGCTAATCAACTAACCCAAAGCTAAGATGCAATCAAAATAAAATAATAAAAATGAAAACAAACTAATTATACTAAGGTTGTGAGCAGTGGTTGGAGAAATTGTGTTTACTTAGACTTCATTACTCCCTAGATATCTTTTACATGTTAATCACTTGTTACACTTGTATGAATGACGGATTGTATTCCTTAATACCATTCGTGGGGTGGCATACATAACTCCCCAACTCTATGAGCTCTTATCTCCTCCTACACCATGACCCAACACAACTATAGGGATTGTAAACAGTGGCTCATGCATTAAATACAACCAATAAAGACCTAGTACGCCTCGGTTCATGTTTCTTAAGACGTTCAAGCATGTTACCATTTGGAGATCTGCCAGTTTTCTTAAGCCTAACATATAATATCATTCATTCAAAACAAGAATAGACAAGTAATCAACACATAATCAACATCTAGGTTTCATTAGATCTAAGCAAACACAAAAGAGATTTAGCCTAGCATAATGGAATTGAGACAAGAACAAGAGATAAACAACCAACACATAGACATATTGATTGAATTGAAAGTACACTTATCTCAATTACAATGCAAGGTCTCAAGGGTTTGGAACCCTTGAAAAACCTGTAAAAGAGGCACCAAAATCGTCTTTAGGGTTTCACCAAAACTTCTCCTCTTTAATGAAAAAACTAGAAAACTATATATAGGAAAAATAGTCTGACGGCGTCAAGAGTAACTTCTGACGCCGTCACCTCGCCGCCATATACTTCCTCGGACGGCCTTGATCCACTTATGACGGCCTATGTGACGCCGTCACCACCTACGGTATTTTATTCTTGCCACTTTGACGCCGTCATGAAGCCTTCTGACGCCGTCACCACCTACGGTGTTTAATTCTTCATGTCTGACGCCGTCAAGATGGTGGTCTTGACGCCGTCACCTTGTATCTTCAGCATGGAATTTTGGTACTTTGCCGTCACTTTTATGCTCCAAAAACGTCCAAAATGGCTTCTTTTCCAGAATTCACTCTCCAAACACCTAAAATCACAAAAGGAACGATTTAGGGCAATATTTGATCAAATAAAGTCGGATTCGGGCTTAAATGACCCCCTAAAAACGGATCATTTTTCGCCTCATCAGAACCCCAGGTTGTGAATCTGTAAACTGAACCCCCTGTGAGAGACCTTGAACCCCCTGTAATGGCTGAGAACCTGCAGCAAATGGAACCCCCTGCGCAACATGAACCCCCTGTGGAAACAAACCTGTCACCCCAATCTGAACCCCCTGTGGTAAACCGTGAACCCCTTGAGCAACATTATGACCTGCCCCATGTGGTAAACTCTGAACCCCCTGTGGAAACACTTGGGCCGAATAGAGAGGCTGGGATTGGTATTGCAGTTGAGCCGGTCCATAAGGATGGTTATTCATAGTATAGGCAACAGGAGATGTATTGGTAGTATAAGCAACAGGAGGAGTTGTTTGGCTAGGCGTAGAGGTAAACCCCAACTTAGCCAACAATTGTCGCAAGGTATCCATATCCGACATAGGAGATGATGAACCAGAAGTACGAGCAAGTAAAGTAGACTTACCATGAACACCATTGTGAAGATACCGACATGCCTCACCAAAATGACAATGACCTTTAGCAAAAAGAAAACAAGGTTTGTTCACTTTTTCCAAAGGATTAGACGAACGCCGAGCATTGTTATTTGCCAGTAGAACCATAGGAGAAGCAGATGTAGCAGCCACAAGCGGGTCTTGAACCTTAGATTTCATACGCATCTCTTGCGTGGTCAATAAAGAACGAACCGTCTTGAGATCAGGAAAGGGTTCCCTACTAGTAATAACTGTAGAAATCACATCATACGTGTTTGGCAAGCCTTCAAGTGCAAACGTAACAATATCATCATTGCTAAGAGGAGAACCAAGACCATTTAACACGGAAGCAATTGACTCAATTTTCTGAAAGTATGCATCAATTGTTAAGGCCCCAAGCTTCAAATTCCGTAGCTCCGCCTTCAAAGCCATAGCTCTTGGGCGCTTATTGTCTTGAAAAATATTCTCAAGATATACCCACGCTTCTTTGGCAGTAGTGGGATTAAGTACAACCAAACGTTTTTGAAGATTCGAGGCAAGCGTGGAAAAAATCCAAGACCGAATAATGAAATCAATTTTGAGCCATTCCGCATCCTTAGTGGGTGGTGGAGGAGGTGTAGTAGAGGAGGATGCGGGTGGATCAACAAGATGGTCCAATATTCCATAGCCATGGCATAGATGAGAAAAGTAATACACCCATGAGGAGTAATTCATCTCATCGACATCAAGTTTGATGGGAACAAAAGTGGTTAAGTGATTCATGGCCATAAGTTTATCCGATAAGGTGAGAACTGGTGCGGGGGGAGTCGTATCAGTAGTCATGGTTATGGCTTAGGGTTTGTTGTAAAAAACAGCAAGTGGTCGACACTTATAAAAAAAATAATAGCAACTGGTAACTCACAACTTGTAGAATACGACAAACAGTATCTTCAATTTATTTAATCCTAAACCTTGTATCTTCCATGTGTAATATTAATAAAGTAGAAGACCAACTTTACCAGATACCAACTTTACTAAGGATAGTCAATACGATAAACAGAAAAGTTAATATTTTACCGTGTGGAAGATAGACTTCAATCCAAGAATAAAAAGGCTAGTATGTTTTAGGGTAATCATGAAACAAACAGATAAACGGTGATACGAGTCGACAATACTATGTCGACAATCCTTGAAACAGTAAACTGGAAACAGGTTGACAACGCTTTGGTCAACAAACAAACTAAAGAACCCGTCGACAACTCTCTTGGTCGACAAACAATAAACAGTAATCGATGAAACAAAGGAAAAAAAAACGAGAAGTTAGGGTTTTAGTTTTGCGGAAGCAAAATGGTGTTGGGATCGTTGGTTAGGTATGATACCATGTAGGAATGTGATAATCGATATATTGAATCATGAATTCGGTACATAATAGACTATATATATAATGTTACAATATGGGCCAAATACCACGGGCCTAATCACAGCCTAAACCCATCGTCTAACTGTTAAATGTTACGTATAAACATTAGTAAGTAAATGTCTAGGATCGAACCCGAGACCTCGGGATTGCACACTTTACAAACAAGAATAATGTAAAATAAATATATATATATATATATATTAAACGTATCGAATATATATATTTATAACACTTAATGGACTAAACGGTCGTTAGTTATTAACCGTATGGACTAACTATCGTTAATAAAGGAAGATAAGGACTAGAGTGAAACTTGGGAATCAAGAAGGATCTAGAACCTCTTGGGGGAGTCCTAGGCCGGTCGAACCCAACCCAAAGGGTCGACCCATGCCTTGCTTGATCACCAAGAAATCACCTAGTATATATACAAGGCCAAGGGTAAGACTTTCACATCTTTTGTGCACACACACAAAACCTAAAATCCTTGTTTTCTTTCTTCTTGTGGCCGATCGGTTCTCCCCTTCCCTTAGGGTTCTTGGATCGATTTTCCATAAGCAATAACATAAGTGTTTTGTTTACTTGCAACAAACCTTTATTCGTTGGTAGTTTGTGTGTACAAGAACGAGGTAATTACTTACTTTAGTAATTATCAAGAGATCGATAAACAAAACGGTAAGGGGTTTATCATTGATCTAATTGTACAAGAATCAAGGTTAATTTGAAGTGCATCGGGTACGTTTACTATTTATGTTTTAGTTAATATTTATGTGTTATACTTGATCCTACGCTTCCGCAATATGTGTTATTTGATTGTCAAACTCTAACAGTGGCATCACGAGCCATGTATAACATGTAATTGATTACTAAAACGTAATAAAAACCGGATCTTTAATTGTTTTAGATACATGTTTTTTTTGATCTAGGGTTTTTCCTATTTTTCTAAAAATTTCGAAACCCTAACCCTAATTTTGGGGGGGGTCGATTTTTCCATGAAACCCTAATTAGGGTTTTGTGGTTTTCTAAGATTATGTGTAATCACTAGAAACCCTAGGTCATTAACCGGTTAATTGAACGTATCTTGTGACCTAATTGCTAATTGTTAGGTTTTAATCCGTGACTTACATGCATGTTCGTCATGGATCTTGTTTTTTTTTTTATTTTCACATGTTAAGATAGATCTTAAATTGGGGAAGACTCCAATACATATTAAAATCAATTAATATATGCTATGTGGTGTGTTTTTAGCTTTGGCCTACGCAATTGATTCGTCAATGTATGTGACTCGCCTCCATTAAGAGGAGAAGGCCTTAGTTGATTACATGCATTATTATACCTAGAATTGATTTTATTAGGATCTTTTCTAATACGGATTGCATGTGGCTAATTGTTTCACTTATTTATTATTGGTTGTTTTGATTTTCTTTGATACTTGTTTTATTGTTTTAGTTGGACTTGTTGTAAGCAATAAAAGGGTTGTTTTTTATAAAGAAAATTAATACGGACTAATAATTGTGAAACCCTAAAGTGATAAAGTAAGAATCTTGCAAGGTCTTATTGCCAATCGTGGTCCGATTCGCACAGTAATCAGCTCCCAGGCGAGACTAGCAAAATTCAAACTTTATTACTATTTTGAGATTGAATCCATAAACTTTTGCTTGAATGATGTTTTGTGCAAATATGCTTTTAAAATTAAGTCTTTTAAGATGATATTCATAACCGTGATTTGAAGGCTTAGAAAAGAGCCTTAGAGTTTGCCTTGGTTATCACAATCTTGAATATGTCTTAAACGTATTACTTTTAAAATCATATGTTGTAGAAAGTCATCTTAGGGTTTTGGCATAAACCTCAAGTAAAACTTTGTGTATTAATTTCACGAATTGGATATAAAAAGTTTTTATGAAAACTTGTGTTAGAAAGATGAGTGCATGCATCTTTGTACATAATTTTGATTGACATATCAAAAATTAATACCCTTAATAATTTAAGTTACGTGCCATCTATCTATAAGAAACACTTGGAATTTTAATTTAGTAAACGTGAGACCTAGGCTAAATTACTATAACAAGGTAAAATTCTTTTAACGCGTGAGACCATAATTGTAATTTTACTGTTTCTAAGGTAGACGACTTAATTAAGTTGTGCGTGAGACCTAGAACTTAAGGCATGAGATGGGATAAAACATGCTTACAAGGCAAATTGATGAATCAATTTGATGTAAATCCCATAATGATCTAGGAATTGTAAATCTTGTTTGCCAATTATTGTTCGACAGATTACTATCTTTTGTACTTTCACCACTAGCAGATCAACTGATGTGGTGAAACTATGTAAAGTTAGATCCTAGATTTTCAAGAAAATTAGTTGGTTATATGAATATAGCCTTGGGTATTTTATTTTTCTTGAAGATATTGATTATCGAAAATACTAATATTTGAACTTTATCTGTAGATATGGCTCAACCCGATAACCAAACTGTGATTAATGCTTTCAAGAGTCATCTTGAGAGAGATAAACTGACTGGAAAGAATTTCAATGACTGGTACCGTTCGCTCAGAATTGTCTTGAGGGCGTTTGGTAAGATTGATTATGTGACCGAGGAATGCCCTGCTGAACCTGCTGCTAATGCAACACCAGAAGCAAAGGCAGAATGGAAGGTGACTAATGCTAAGTATAATGAGGTTGCTTGTTTAATGCTCACTAGCATGAGTGCTCAATTACAAAAGAAGTTGAGTACTCGACTCCTAAGAATATGCTTGATAACCTCAGGCAGTCTTATGAGAAGTCACCTGCAGTTGAATTGTATGATAAACTTGACAAGCTACACAACTGCAAGCATGGTGATGGTAAACCAGTAGCCGACTATGTGGATGAGATGAAAGATTCCTTTGATCAACTTCACAGAATTGGTTTTGGTTACCCCGACAATGTGCAAGTGCACTTGATCAACAGATCCCTAAACAAGGATTTTGCTGGTTTTGTGCAGAACTTCAACATGCATTGCTCGGGGAAGACAGTCTCAGAATTACTCGCATTGCTTGTTGATTATGAGAAAAGTCTACCAGCCAAGGTCAAGACTCCTACCCCACAAGTGTTGGCAATTCATGGGGGGAGAATCCAGAAGAAATCGCATGTGAACAAAGGCAAAGGTAAAGGTGATAAAGGCAAGCAGGTCATGGCCTATCAACCTCAACCCAAGATGAAACAACATCAGCCTAAGCAGAACAAGGTGAATACGCCAAACAAGAAGGATCAGGCTTGTCACCATTGTCATGAAAAGGGTCATTGGAAGCGCAATTGCCCTCTCTACATTCATGACTTGCGACTCAAGAAGCAGGTGAATGATGCTGGTAACCCCAGTACATCAGGTGCGTTCTTTATGATTGAATTATTCACTCTTACTCATAAATTGAATTCATGGGTATATGATACGGGATGTGGCATTCATATTTGCAATACCTTGCAGGGGTTTAGAGTTGAGAGAAAGCTGGCCTATGGACAACAATTCTTGCACGTTGGTAACGGAGCGCATGCAGGAGTTAAAGCTATAGGAGTTTTTAATTTAGTGTTGCCTTCGGGCCTAGTACTATCTTTAAATAATTGTCATTATGCACCGTCAATTGTTGGAGGTGTAATTTCATTTTCATGTTTGTTAAACCTTGGTTTTCATCATACTATTTCAAGCAATGGAATTTCAGTTTCTTTAAATAATGTTTTTTATTTTAATGCTGTTGCTGTGAATGGTGTATTTGAAATTGATATGAATGATAATGATAATGCTTTTGTTACAAATAATTCAATGTATAGCATCAACAATAAGAGAATCAAGAAAGGTCTGGATTCGTCTTATCTTTGGCATTGTCGACTTGCTCACATTGGCAAAGATCGCATGAAAAAGCTGCAACATGATGGGCTTTTAGATAAGATCAATGATGAATCATTTGATAAATGCGAATCTTGCATTGCTGGGAAGATGACTAAGAAACCCTTTAAAAATAGGATTGAAAGGGCTAATGATCTACTTGGTCTTATTCACACAGATGTGTGTGGACCACTTAGACATGTGTCAAGGAGGGGTGCTAGCTACTTCTTAACATTTACGGATGATTACAGCCGTTATGGTTATGTTTATTTACTTAAACATAAGCATGAGGTATTTGAAACATTCAAAGTGTTTAAAGCAGAAGTAGAGTTGCAACTTGGAAAGAAGATTAAAGCTCTTCGATCTGATAGAGGTGGTGAATACCTGAGTCAGGAGTTCATAGATTATCTAGCAAAGGAGGGAATTGTCCAGCACCTTACTTCTCCATATACTCCACAAAAAAATGGTGTATCTGAGAGAAGGAATCGTACATTGCAAGACATGATACGATCTATGTTTAATCTAACAACTCTTCCTTTCTCGTTTTGGGATTATGCCTTAGAATCTGCGGTTCGCATTCTAAATATGGTTCCAACAAAGAAGGTTGATAAGACACCATATGAAGTATGGACTGGAAAAGCTCCTAACCTGTCTTATCTAAAGGTCTGGGGTTGTGAGGCGTATGTTAAATGTGACTCAGCAGACAAACTCCAACAAAGATCTGTGAAGTGCATCTTCGTAGGATACCCTAAGGAAACTATGGGATACTACTTTTATTACCCACCTGAAAACAAAGTTTTTGTTGCAAGGTATGGAGACTTCCTTGAAAGGGAGCTCATATCTCAAGAATTCAGTGGGAGAATATATGATCTGGAAGACGGTCAAGAAGATGTAGAACCTTCTGAAAACACTAACCAACTTCCGGTAGAACCTGAAAGTTTAGGTCCTCCACCTGAAGTTGAAGTGATTCCCATTCGTAGGTCAACAAGACCAGTAAAAGCTCCTACTCGTCTATGTCTTAATGTAGAGAGTGATGAGTATATACTGGGTGATCTTGATGAGCCTACAAGTTATAAAGCTGCCATGAATGGTCCTGAAAAGGCCAAATGGAAAGAAGCTATGGATGGGGAAATGCAATCCATGGAAGACAATGATGTCTGGGAAGAAGTAGACCTACCTCCGGGTGCCAAACTAGTTGGGAGTAAATGGCTCTACAAGAAAAAGACAGACATGGATGGCGTTGTACACACCTATAAGGCCCGTTGTGTAGCTAAAGGCTATACACAAACTTTTGGTGTTAACTATGAGGAAACCTTTTCTCCTGTAGCTGACATAAGGGCAATTAGGATTCTTATAGCCATAGCCGCTTACTATGACTATGAGATTTGGCAAATGGATGTAAAAACCGCCTTCTTAAATGGTCTCCTAGATGAAGACATCTATATGGCGCAGCCTGAGGGGTATGTAAATCCAGAATTCCCAAATCGTGTATGCAAGCTTAAAAGATCCATTTATGGATTGAAGCAAGCATCACGACAATGGAATAAGAGATTTGATGGTGAAATTAAAAAGTATGGATTCACTAAAAATCTTGATGAGCCATGTGTATATCACAAAGTTAGTGGGAGTAATGTAATTTTCCTTATATTATATGTCGATGACATATTGATCATGGGGAACGACATTCCAAGTTTACAAAAGGTTAAGGAATATCTTGGAAGTTGTTTTTCTATGAAAGATTTAGGGGAAACTGCATTTATTCTGGGAATCAAGATATATAGAGATAGATCTCAGCGATTAATTGGATTAAGCCAAAGTGCTTACATTGATAAAATACTGAAGAGATTCAGTATGCAAAATTCCAAGAAAGGATATTTGCCGATGCAAGAGCAACATGGCTTGAGCAACAAGGTTTGTGCTTCAACACCTGCAGAGGTGCAACGCATGAAAAGAGTCCCTTATGCTTCGGCTGTGGGATCTATTATGTATGCGGTGAAAAGTACAAGACCTGATGTAGCGTTTGCTCAGAATTTAACCAGTCGATATCAGCAAAATCCAGGTGTAGCTCACTGGACTGCTGTTAAGAATATTCTTAAGTACCTTAGGGCTACTAAAGATATGTTCTTGGTTTATGGGGGAAATCCATCAGCAGAACTTGATGTTACAGGTTACTGCGATGCTTCTTGGAAAGGTGATAAGGATGATACGAAGTCTCAGACTGGTTATGTCTTTGTCATTAATGGAGGAGCTGTGGATTGGAGGAGCAGAAAGCAGAGTGTACTAGCGATGTCTGCTACAGAAAGTGAGTATATAGCTGCTTCAGAAGCTGCAATGGAAGCTGTTTGGATTAGGAAGTTTGTTTCAGGGCTTGGAGTCATGCCTTCGATTCAAAGACCTATTAAAATGTATTGTGACAATTCAGCTGCAATTACATTTGCCAATGAGCCTGGAATCATGACAGGTGTGGAAAACTAGAAGGGGGGTTGAATAGTTTTGCGTCTTTTTCGTTTAATAAGAATTTGCTTTTCAAAGGATTGATATTAATTGTAAAAACCTTTGAAGCTAAAGTATAGATACAAACCTAATTCACATATATTATATATATATACACTACTTGTTTAAAGTGTTGAATAGAAATTATAATTTCATATATCTCACTTAATTACAAGTTTGTACTAATATATATATATATATATGTGTGTCTTAGTAATTGTTTATACTTATATTTTACCAAAGTATAATTAATGTTTTAAATGGAACCTAGTTTGATCTTTATGTGAAATTAATATATGTACAACACACAATATTAGCAATATATGAAAAGCTAGTAAGTAAGCAAGTAAAGAGTGAGAGTTGGAAAGATCAAACCGAGAGACAAAGGATTTATAGTGGTTCGGCTACAAGGACACCTTCCTTGCCCTACTCCACTCCCCGAGCACCGAACTCGAGAGTTTTCTTCACTAAGTCAATAACCTCCCTTATGGCGGAGAAAACCGTACACACCAAAAGCTTACACCAATTAACGACACAAAGCAAGATGTCGAGTTCTAATCGTAGCTAGAACCAATCTCACACCAAATAACACACCACTTCTTCTTCACACCTTTGCACTACTTCAATACTACTTCACACCACAAGTATCTTCACACCTCCAAGGCACTAATGTCTTGACACCTTCAAGCCACCAATGTCTTCACACCTTTAAGCCACTAATGTCTTGACACCTTCAAGACACTAATGTCTTCACACCTTTAAGCCACTAATGTCTTGACACCTTCAAGTCACTAATGTCTTCACACCTTTAAGCCACTAATGTCTTGACACCTTCAAGCCACTAATGTCTTCACACCTTCAAGCCACTAATGTCTTCACAACTTCAATCTACTAATGTCTTCAAGTCTTCTTCACTTGGAACCCTCAATGTCTTCACACCAAGTTCCTATTACTACAATCTCCTATCACCAATACTATCTAACCCTTCTTCTCCACTTCAAGTTCCACTTTACACTTACACCAATTCTAGATTCTTCAACTAAATCTAGCTACCTAATACATGCAACTTATTCACCAATGAATGAAAGATTTACAAGAAAATATAAACAAGCAACTTAGATAGCAAGATGATACTAAGTTGTAATACTTCTAATAGAAGTATTCTTCTCTTTGCACTTTGAATGTTGAGGCTTGAATCACTTTGAAACAAAGATCAAAGTATATAAGATCAAAGGATTATTAGAGAAAGGAAATGGATGTTTAGATCTGAAAGTTTCTGATGCAAAAAGGTGAGAAAAATAAGTGGAATGATCCAATATTTATAGGGCCAGAAAATACTGTTCGGGAGCGTGCCGGTCCCCTTAATTGTAGGCCGGTCCCCTTAATGATTAAGGGGGCCGCCTAGTAAAATTAAGGGGGCCGCCCTCCTGAACGTTTGAAAAGATTCTCTGGATAAAATTTGCCCTTTTTGGTTGGAAATTTGAAATCATATTTTTGTGGTTTAATAAAGCTTTACCAAAAATGATTTACAAATATATATAAAATGTTAAAATCATTTTATAAAATGTTATGTCTTAAGACAAGATTTCCTTTGATCTTATAATGCACTAATCACTTTGTTTATTCATACCTTAAGTGATTAAATGGTGAAAGTGAGTATTTACTACTAAATACTTGTTTACGTCATAACCTTTGGTTTGATGAGTTTACGTTTTGTGATTATCAAAACATAGAGATATCGAAAGATATGAATAACGTTTTTAGTCATTTATTTATATCAACAATCTCCCCCTTTTTGATGATTACAAAACCTAAACTCATTAAATCCAAAAATTAATTTTTAGACAAGTATTTAGTGAGTTTATATTCACTTCTCCCCCTTTTTGTAGAATCAAAAAGGTTTAAGCCTATAAGGTAAAGGCTCCCCCTTGATGTATGCTCCCCCTCGTTTGAGGGCACCAAGGGTTCGAGATATGGAATTCTTGCAAGAAAAATATTAAAAGCACAAGCAAATACATATAGCATAATAATAACTAATAGTAAGCATGACAAAGAAGAATTTTAAACACATATAAAAGCATTCATTAATTCAAGATGATTATGTCAACCACATAATCATTGTTACAAAAGCCATAATAATGGAATTCTAATACTAAGTAGAATATCCTATTGTGCCAACAAGGAGTGTCCCCAAACTTTCTTGAATCCCAAAATGGTTGAAAGGTTTTATTTGAAAATGAGAAACATAAGCATGTAAAATGCTTAGTGGTTTAGTGGAGATAAACTTTTGGTTGCATGGATGTTGGTGAGTTTGGAGATGTGGAACTTGTAGGTGGTGGATTTGAAGTTGGGTTTGTTGGTTGAGGATTTTGATGTTGTTCAAGTGATGGTGTTTGTTGAGATCTAGTAAGAGGATACTCAATCCAAGTAAAGTGCTCATTCAAAGCAATGGTTTGTTGTTGAAGGAAGATGCAACAAGGGCAATTGTTAACATGCTTCTCCATTTGGTTGATGTTATGTGGTGATGATGGTGAGCTTGATTGTGGTGGATCCAAATTGCGTTGCGCAAGATGTAATGCTAAAAGAGCACTAAGCTCATGAGCCTCTTTTAGCTCCTCAACGAACTTCAAGTGTTCGGAGGAAGGTGATGATGGTGGAACATGGTAGTTGTCTTGGGTGAAGGTTTGAACATGCAACATAGGAGTGGCATGTGAGGTTGTAGGATGTGGTGGTGGTACTCTTGGTGGTGGAGACATGGTTGAGCTTGGGTAGTCATGAAAACATGAAATGGGTGGAAGAGATTCTCCAAGAGTGAGTGGTGTTTTTGTTGAATGAGCAACATGTGAGGTATTGATTGAGAGATTGGGATTGTTGTTTTGGGATTGAGCATGCTCATCATAAGAAGAAGCATGAATGAGGGAATGAGTGGGTGATAGGTTGTGTGATGAATCATTATTGTGGGTTTGAGGTTTAGTAGTTGGTTGACTTGGAACAACATCACTTGAGTTTTGACAAGAATCAAGTTTCCTCCTCCAAACGGGTTTGACGGAGATCCTTGAGGTTCTTGAAATTTTAGGTTTTTGGTTGTTGGGAGATGACATGTTTGGGTGTGATGGCATTTATGATGCGAAGAGGGTATTTATAGTGTATGAGAAATGTGGTTTAGGAAGGTAAATTTTGAGGGATAGCATGGGACAAAATATGTTTGTGAATTTTGGGAAGTATAGGCTGAAGTGGGTCAAAAAGTGATAAAGAAAACAGTATCCCCGATCATCAGATGGCCGGTCCCCTTAATTAGGGGCCGGTCCCCTTAATCATTAAGGGGGCCGCCTTATATAATTAAGGGGGCCGCCCATCTGGTGATTTCCAGAATGTCAGAAATGGGTTTTTGGCAGAAAATTTTCAAAAAGGTTGTGTTTTTGTTTTTGGATTCAAGTAAGTTCAACTCTTTGAGGCAATATAGGGCATACTATTCATGAATGTAGAGAATGATATAGAATTAATTAAAGTAGGCAATTAATTTCTAATAATCATGCTATCTATTAATTTATCAATTAAGATATGCAACAAAGGAGACAATAAGCCAAATAAGCTAAATGAGCAACTATATGAAGATGATAACATTTTAGTCTAGAGCAAACATGTTGATGATAGTTGACAAGTAACAAATAGGTGGATATGATTATATGGACTTCAAGACTTGTTACAAACAAGATCCATATGGGCATGTCATGATTCTCATGAAATGATTTAATTAAATTGTAAATGTCATTTCCAATAGAAGTGTATGATACTTGAGAGAGTTGAATGTGTTTTAAGCAAAACGTTTTTAGTTTTATTCAACAATGTTTTTGAAGTGACTTCAAGTATGCATTATACTAACATAAATTGAATTTTGTTTCTTAACGTGTAACAAAAAATATTTCAATCTTGTTCTTGAGCAAAATAGTGGTTATGAAAGAAATTTTAGTCAAATAAATTGTTAAAGAAAATATTTCATTCAAAAAGAGAGAAGTTTTGAACATGATGTTTTGATCATGATAATCAAGAAGTTTCAAATGAGGGGTTTCATATGGAAACTTATCAAGCTCAGGAGAATCAATTAAGCCCATTGTCACACATAATCATCTTTAATGATACCTAAAGATATTAACGTGAAATGATAGATATTTATGATCTAAATGCAATGGGACAGGAAGGAGCAAGGTAAATAGTTCATGAATACAAGATAGACATGTGTATATATATATATATATATATATATATATATATATATATATATATATATATATATATATATATATATATATATATGTATATAAAGAACATCATAATATCAAGTTGCAAGCAAATATCAATTATAATATATCTATTAATGCAACTAGTAAGATCATATAGCATACGTGGAAGAGTTCTACTATAGATCATAGAAGATTAAGAAAAATGATAATATACTAAACAACAATAAGGTTAATAAAGCTAATATCATGTATGCATATATTAGTGTTAATAATCTAAAAGCATGGCAACTTATCAGTTAAATCGTATTGGCACACTAATTAAAACATTCTAGAATATAATGTAACGTTGACAAGTTTTTTGAAAAGAAAAATTATCTCAGGTCCAGCTTTTCAGAGATAGTGGGCACGACGGTGATAGTAGAAATCATAAGAGTCGGTCCAAAACATGTCGAAGTAGCCAAGTAGTATTCTCATGCATAGAAATCAAGGGAACAAGATCCGAGATGCTCAATCGATCACAACAATCATCACAAGTCGTGAAGGTTAATAGAAGTAGCACGTAAGAGGCTTCAACTAGAAATAGTAACGGGTACACCATGATACCAATGCTCCAAGAGTGAATAGCACAATGCCGAGACGAGAAAATTCCCGCAAGAACGTCATAGGCGAAACAATTGCAGAATGTGAAACAACGTGATAGAAGCCAATATTCGTCAAAGGTAATAGAGCGAGATGAGAGAATCAACATGCAATAGACTCTTCATTCGTTAGTTACCTAAACATGATAAACAGCTTGGTACCCAGATTCTCATGGGTCCTAGTTGGTTAGATGAGAACATCCATTGCATTTGAATGCACATGATGGGGATGTCGACGATAAGTACAAGAATTCATCCATAGTTTGTTTTAAATAACAAACAATGACTTTCTTGACTAGAATAATAAGTAATGAATGTTAATAGTATTAGTTCTAAATTTACTCACTAGATTTAACAAATTTTATTTGTTTTAATGCATTTTTTGAATGATCATTTGTGATAAATCCTAATCCGGTTTTATCATAAAATGGCTTTTGAATGTCGAGAAGATATTTTAAAGATTTAGAGCTATTTTCAAACTTTGCCAATGTTTTAGCTTTTTCATTTTCAATTTTGATTTCATGTTTGTAGTCTCGACATTTTTTGCATTCAAGATCGATTTCGATATTACTTTTAAGTCTAGACATTTTATCTTCTAAAATGATTTCTTTTTCAAAGTTGTTTTCAGCGGATGTTGAAAATTCGTTCTTAAAAATGATTTTTGAGTCAATGTTGCAAAAATGTTTGAAGTTGTTTTCCATTTTTAAAAATTCTAATGTAAATTGATCATAGCAAAAATGTTTAGTTTTAGATTGTACCTTCTTTGTAGTTGTACATTCCTCACATGCTATATGGTGATCAATTCCATCTTTCATGTCGCTCCATGTTTTGTTTGTAGTATCACTTGGATCGAGAGACATGTAGTTCTTGCCATCAATACTTGTGTTCTCATATGTTTGAATATTCTCATAAGCCATATCATCATCGTCTTCTTTGCACTTGTTGCATCATGATTTATTCACGCTCTTTTTTCGGATTTGGCTTATGTATTCTTCGTTGTAAATACCTTCAATGATCACATTTGAACTAGTAGTACATGTGTTTATTTCAACTAAATATTTATTTACTAAATTTTCTAGATTAACTTTTTCTTGTGCAATATCAAGTTTATCATCTTTGGTTTTACATTCTTCTTGGTGAATCTTTAAAAGACATTTCCAAATATCATTTGCCGTTTTACAATGAAATAATATTTCATATTTAACTTTTGGTAGAGTTTCGAAGATAAGTAATTTGGCTTTAGTGTTTTTATTAATTTTAGTTTGAAAATTATTATTTTGATTTTCAAAATCTATTTTGGTTGATTTAAGATCACCAATTGAAATGATATGCCAAAGATCAAGATCTATTGATTTCACATAATTTTCAAATTTGTTTTTCCATTCAAGAAAATGATCATTTTCAAAAAATGGTGGTTGTTGCATAAATTCCCCTTCTAAATATTTTTCAAATTCCATAGATCGTTACAAGTTTTAAAATACAGTCTATTTTAAAAATCTTGCTAGACGTGGCTCTGGTACCAATTGTGGAAACTAGAAGGGGGGGTTGAATAGTTTTGCGTCTTTTTTGTTTAATAAGAATTTGCTTTTCAAAGGATTGATATTAATTGTAAAAACCTTTGAAGCTAAAGTATAGATACAAACCTAATTCACATATATTATATATATATACACTACTTGTTTAAAGTGTTGAATAGAAATTATAATTTCATATATCTCACTTAATTACAAGTTTGTACTAATATATATATATATATATATATATATATATATATATATATATATATATATATATATATATATATATATATATATATATATATATATATATATATGTGTCTTAGTAATTGTTTATACTTATATTTTACCAAAGTATAATTAATGTTTTAAATGGAACCTAGTTTGATCTTTATGTGAAATCAATATATGCACAACACACAATATTAGCAATATATGAAAAGCTAGTAAGTAAGCAAGTAAAGAGTGAGAGTTGGAAAGATCAAACCGAGAGACAAAGGATTTATAGTGGTTCGGCTACAAGGACACCTTCCTTGCCCTACTCCACTCCCCGAGCACCGAACTCGAGAGTTTTCTTCACTAAGTCAATAACCTCCCTTATGGCGGAGAAAACCGTACACACCAAAAGCTTACACCAATTAACGACACAAAGCAAGATGTCGAGTTCTAATCATAGCTAGAACCAATCTCACACCAAATAACACACCACTTCTTCTTCACACCTTTGCACTACTTCAATACTACTTCACACCACAAGTATCTTCACACCTCCAAGGCACTAATGTCTTGACACCTTCAAGCCACCAATGTCTTCACACCTTTAAGCCACTAATGTCTTGACACCTTCAAGACACTAATGTCTTCACACCTTTAAGCGACTAATGTCTTGACACCTTCAAGTCACTAATGTCTTCACACCTTTAAGCCACTAATGTCTTGACACCTTCAAGCCACTAATGTCTTCACACCTTCAAGCCACTAATGTCTTCACAACTTCAATCTACTAATGTCTTCAAGTCTTCTTCACTTGGAACCCTCAATGTCTTCACACCAAGTTCCTATTGCTACAATCTCCTATCACCAATACTATCTAACCCTTCTTCTCCACTTCAAGTTCCACTTTACACTTACACCAATTCTAGATTCTTCAACTAAATCTAGCTACCTAATACATGCAACTTATTCACCAATGAATGAAAGATTTACAAGAAAATATAAACAAGCAACTTAGATAGCAAGATGATACTAAGTTGTAATACTTCTAATAGAAGTATTCTTCTCTTTGCACTTTGAATGTTGAGGCTTGAATCACTTTGAAACAAAGATCAAAGTATATAAGATCAAAGGATTATTAGAGAAAGGAAATGGATGTTTAGATCTGAAAGTTTCTGATGCAAAAAGGTGAGAAAAATAAGTGGAATGATCCAATATTTATAGGGCCAGAAAATACTGTTCGGGAGCGTGCCGGTCCCCTTAATTGTAGGCCGGTCCCCTTAATGATTAAGGGGGCCGCCTAGTAAAATTAAGGGGGCCGCCCCTCCTGAACGTTTAAAAAGATTCTCTGGATAAAATTTGCCCTTTTTGGTTGGAAATTTGAAATCATATTTTTGTGGTTTAATAAAGCTTTACCAAAAATGATTTACAAATATATATAAAATGTTAAAATCATTTTATAAAATGTTATGTCTTAAGACAAGATTTCCTTTGATCTTATAATGCACTAATCACTTTGTTTATTCATACCTTAAGTGATTAAATGGTGAAAGTGAGTATTTACTACTAAATACTTGTTTACGTCATAACCTTTGGTTTGATGAGTTTACGTTTTGTGATTATCAAAACATAGAGATATCGAAAGATATGAATAACGTTTTTAGTCATTTATTTATATCAACAAAAGGCACCAGACATTTCCCGATTAAGCATCACTATGTTCGAGAACAAGTCGAAATAGGCGAAATCGAAATGCTCAAAGTTCACACAGATGATAACTTGGCAGATCAATAAACAAAGCCTCTACCTGGCACTAAGCTTTACAAGCATGCTGAAGGTGTAGGACTTAGATTAGCTGAAAGTTTTATGCCCATTTGTGATTAGTATTTGGATAAAGGATGTAATGTACAATTATTATTTTAATGGAATAAAATATGTTTTATGTTTATTTGTCATTGTCTTACTAATATATCTTATATTTGCATGTTTAAGATCCATGAATAATTTATTATTCTAAATGTCCATTGTCGATTAATGATATGGGAATATCATTAAATTAAGACAAATTTGAGTATTGGTTTAGAATATACTTGAAAGTATATTGATGCGTAGTCATACCAATTTCACATGATATTTGATGAATTGAATATTGGACTTATCCCAACAATATAATTTAATATTTAATGTGAGAATCATATTTAAAGTTATCCTCAGACTTGAGATACCAGATAAGTGTCATGGATGTAGTGCATTTTTGTGAAGCAATCTACCGCTCACCGTAACAGGGAGTCATAAGGGTTGTTTTCAGAAGTGTTGCAAAGTTCATGGGTTATTCTTGTAGTCAAGAAAGAATTTATTCCTTCTGATTTGTTTAGAAGTTTAATACTGCTGGGCCCCTCGTAGGGTTGACAAAATGTTTGCATGGCCATGCCCAAAGTCTATCTGGAATACGTTCAGATGTTTTGGTAATTTTGTTCAATCATAAAGAAACGAGAAACAGAAATTTAATAAAGGAACTCATATCTTTATTAATGTGGTATTAGTAATGAAAGGATAATTATAATGATGAATCATTAAAGGTTTTTCCAGGAAACCTAGCTCGGATTGAACTAGGGGCATTGGAGTGTTGCAAGACGCTAACCAGTGTCATTTTACTATTAATGAATATACGAGTGGGAGCTGTTAAATGTTACGTATAAACATTAATAAGTAAATGTCTAGGATCGAACTCGAGACCTCGGGATTGCACACTTTACAAACAAGAATAATGTAAAATAAATATATATATATTAAACGTATCGAATATATATATTTATAACACTTAATGGACTAAACGGTCGTTAGTTATTAACCGTATGGACTAACTATCGTTAATAAAGGAAGATAAGGACTAGAGTGAAACTTGGGAATCAAGAAGGATCTAGAACCTCTTGGGGGAGTCCTAGGCCGGTCGAACCCAACCCATAGGGTCGACCCATGCCTTGCTTGATCACCAAGAAATCACCTAGTATATATACAAGGCCAAGGGTAAGACTTTCACATCTTTTGTGCACACACACAAAACCTAAAATCCTTGTTTTCTTTCTTCTTGTGGCCGATCGGTTCTCCCCTTCCCTTAGGGTTCTTGGATCGATTTTCCATAAGCAATAACATAAGTGTTTTGTTTACTTGCAACAAACCTTTATTCGTTGGTAGTTTGTGTGTACAAGAACGAGGTAATTACTTACTTTAGTAATTATCAAGAGATCGATAAACAAAACGGTAAGGGGTTTATCATTGATCTAATTGTACAAGAATCAAGGTTAATTTGAAGTGCATCGGGTACGTTTACTATTTATGTTTTAGTTAATATTTATGTGTTATACTTGATCCTACGCTTCCGCAATATGTGTTATTTGATTGTCAAACTCTAACACTAACATTATTACTTCTCTTGCCTTTTTGAGCGAACATTTTCTTTTTATTATGTTCAACATTCCCTCCTTTATCTTCAAGATTGTAAGTGATTAACATTTTTCTAGGAACATGGAGATAACAAATCCAAAGTAGAATCAATCGACTTCAGCTCCAATTTTGAATCTGAATACTTATTGACCATGTTATTGTTATCCAAGTTTGGTATCAATTTTGTCATAGCTTTAGATTGTATTTGGTCATGATGGTCATTGTTTCATGAGTCTTGATATCTAGCTTATCATGTTATGGGTACTAGAAGCTTTAATACTCTTCTTAGAAATCAGCGTGTTGATCGTAATCCTATGAACCCTCTTAGCTCCCCATATACCTCCAATCTCCGAGCAGGACTTTCACATGGCGCACGAGACACAAGAACAGTGTGACCGTTTGAAGGCTCCATTTTCTTCAACTCGACTTCAAGCTTCTTGTAATCTTTTTCCTAATTCCAAAGGCATTATACCATACTCCTTTAACGATAAATATCAGTTCGACCGCTTATCACAACACTTTACATTCTCTCGTTCAACATTTTCTCAATTTCACTTCACGTATTTTCTGTAGCAGCTATATGCTTGTATCACAATTTTAAAAGCTACAATCAAACCAACAATATATGCTATACTTGATATCAAACAACAATATAGTACATGTTCGGCTTCATGATAGATTGCGTTAACATATGGCTGATGAAGAACCATATTTGAGCTTGGTATAAATTTTCTCATAGCTTAAAAATAAATCTTTTATATAATAAAACAAAACCCCTATTTGGAATTTTCCATTTCAAAAAAATGCATTCATACCTTATTTAGTACGGAGTAATAATTTTATTTAAAAAAAAAAGATTATTTTCTTACTATGTAACATTTTATATTTATCCATAACACAAGTAGAAGATAAATACAAAAAATATAGATAAGATGCAATTAATAATAGGATTAAAATTTTTAAATAATTATCTTTAATAATAAAAAACTATAATTAAACATCATAAATCAAACAAAACAAAGATTAAATTATTTATTTTTTAATAAATAAAAATATATGATTCAAAAAATTTTAAAAAACCCGCGCGTGCGCGGGCGTTATAACTAGTAAATATAATAGATTGTTGTGCCACTAAATAACCATGTTTTAAACTAGTATAAAAGTAAATAAAAAATAAAATAAAAAAGAAAAAAAGAAAAGAAAAAGAACTTGGACGATACAGATTAAGATCTCTAAATCAGTTTTTGTTTTGTTACTTTTTTTCAAAAACTAAGTTTGTGCAATTGTAGTCCCATATTGTTGAAAGAAACAAAAATTTACTTGTTTATATAGAGTGGTTGATACAAATCACATTAGTTGAAGCCAAAACACTTGTTGTAGATGGTTATCTTTAAGACCTTAAATCTATGGATTTAAAGGGATTAACGATAATTGTTTACACCCGATGCATGTCTTCAATTTTTTTTCCGACGTCTTCAAATTTATTTTCTTTTATTTATTTATTTTTTTCTTTTTGAATTAATCTCGTAAAATTGTAATGAACATAATGTTTGTTCATTCTAATAATATATTTGTTGTTTGTGTATTTCTTCCGTGGCACTATATACAAAGATTTTAGATAGAATAGATTTGTTGTTGTTGTTGGTATAAGTTTTCTCAAAGCTTCAGAATAAATAGAAAAGAATAGATTGTTGTGGCACTAAATAACCATGTTTTAAACTAGTATAAATTTTTAAAAAGAGGATCTCAAACAGTGGCGGATCTAGGATTTCAACACAGGGTGTGCACTTGACTTGCTAAAAAAACATCTCGAATTTTTTTTTGTCAGGCAGTTTTCGGGTCAGTTTCGGGCAGGTTTTGAGTATGCTTTCGGGTCGGTTTATTCACATAGTCATTGTTGAAAATGTTCTTTTCACATTAGCCGTTGCTACTGGACGGATCAACACCAGCTTAACTAAATACAATTAAAATGTTCAATAATGATATCATACTTTTATTTTTAAGCAAGAGTATATTTTTTAAAAATTTTGATAACTTTTTTCATACATGGAAATTTAATCTTTTATATAATACAAGAATTACATCATTTCGGAGTGTTATTGCAAAACTCTTCTCATTGAAAAAACAATTGAACCAATAGGAGAGCTCGATTTTGACACATAAGCAAAATCAAGCAATATGATTGGCCAATAAAAAGTCAAAATTGAATTGATTTTGGTCAAACTTTAATAAATTTGGTGGAGAATTTGATTGATAAAAAAAACACATAAAAATATAGGTGTCAAATTTGTGAAAATAAAAACTTAAGAAAAGATGAGGTAATTAATAAAACCTTAGTGGTTAAGTGTAAAATTATAACTCTCCATGTTTTTTAATAACTTTAGATAATAAACAAATAACCCCTTACACTTCATACCCCCTATACTTTATAATGTTAACGTTGTTTAAAATTACATGAGTAATAGTATTAGTTTTTTTGACTTTCATCTATTAAAATAAATTTGGTAAATATGTGAATTAGTTTTAATATACGTTAAATATTTTTTAAACTAACGTTAGTTTTAAACTTTCTTCCATTAGAATATTTTTTTTAAATAAGGACTTATGTTACTATTTAAAAGTTTAATTTATGCGTACACGGGTTTGAAATACGGTTAAATTATTAGTAACGGGAATATAAATATCAAATGGTAAGCATGAGTTACTGTGATATAAAATAAATATATGTGATTCTACTTATAACAACGACTCATGAAATTGTTATTTAAAATTTATATATGGATATCCATAAAAATATTTTAAAAACTTTACGGAACATATTTTAACTTTATCAACGCTCATTATGTACCACTAAACTCGCACATTTTTTACAATATGATATCAATAGTTAAAGTTAAACAACAACATTAACCTCAGACTCAACATTTCTGTCAGTTAAAAATGTTATACAAAGCTAAAAAAAAAAAAAAAAAAAAAAAAAAAATCGGCTAGATAGTCATTCTTTAATATAGAATGTGTTTTCCTTAAATTATAAAAAAAAAAAAAAAAAAAAAAAAAAATGCATGCATCACAATTCTTATTTGATAAGAATCACCTCCTAAATCAAAAAAAGAAAAACTACGTAGGTGATAACCTAACTTTATTCATTGACTTGATGTTTAAAAAAAAATAATAATAATAATAAATAAATAAATAATAGTTGGTTGTTGTAAAGGAATTAAAAGTATGTACATGAGAATTATTCAGCAATAATATATAGTTTTTAATTAGGTTATTACGTTACTATATTGCGATAATGTTATTGACTTGGTAATCACGGATGTGAGATACAACCATTATTCTATACTTATGATTGATGTGTAAACCCCTTTTTGCTTCTGAATAGAATCTGAAAGAGACCTCAACAGCACTCTGGCTTATGCCTTATCTAGCTGATAGTTTTTAGTAAATTTTTTTATGGTTTAACTTTTTTGTTATACATACCAACTTTTAGTAATTTTTTTTTTTTTTTTTTTTTTTTTTTTTTTTTTTTTTTTTTATGTTTTATTGAAAATTTCTACACTTAATATTTATGTCTTTACTATAAACACACTAAGCTATGATAGAATTAGTTGGGAGTTCAGGGGTTTTTTACTAAGCTTCTCAAAAAAGCTTGTAGTTTTATCATAAACTTATTGTGTTATAGTAATTGAATAAGCCAATAAGCATAACCAAATACCCCATTAGTTCTAATCTGAAGATTTCTGATTTGATGTTATTACTAACTTTGTTGTTATCCTCACTATAATGCAACATGTTAGTGGTTTTTGCAGTTTTATGATCTTATCGCACACACTAAAGTGTAATGCAATTTATTGTGTGCGCTTTTTAGAGGAGGATTAAGTATCAACACATGATTGTCATGGAAGGTTAATGTACCAATGATGTGTTTTAGTGCCTATATGGGGAATTTTATGGTAAGAATTCTTTTCGGAGTGTAATTTGTCTTTGAATGAATTAATAAAACTTAGCAGGTGTTTGCCGTCATTGATAACATTATGGGTGTCAACCAATGATCTAAAATATGAGTGTGTTTTTCCTTAATGATTTAGGCCAATTGTGAAGAAAGTTGCATTAAAGTGAAAGGTCGGTAAGGATTCAAACAATCCTAAAAGACTTGCGGATGTACTCTGTCATTTTTTATGCATTTATAATTTACTTATATAAGTAATAATAATTCCCTTATATAATTCGGGTTTAGAGAAAAATTATTCTTATATATTATAAATAATCGTAAGATTAAATTTGAGTTCTACCAATTACATTTTTTTTTTTTTTTTTTTGTTTCTCTTTATGTAATAAAGAAACTATAGTATAAGCATCTATGTTAATTTGGTAATTCTATGATCAAGCATGAGAAGTAAATAGCACAAACTTATGAAAATACAAATTTTCAAACAAAAAAGTACATTAGTAAACATGGTATGATGGTTATTCATTATCAAATAAATGAATCAATCTTCAAAGCTATCTAAATATACTACATATATTAACGAATATATAAGTAAAAGAAATACCAGAATTACAAAACACATCGTAAATTGATAGCACGGGTTTGCAAAACTAAAAGCATATATCACTAACATCTCATTCAAGTCAAGTATCATCATGTGATTTTGCTTGAATAATAAAATATAATTTTTAATCCAAAATCATTCTCCTAAAATAATAGGTAGATTATAACATATATACATATGATTTTTTATTTTTAGTCTACTAAGTAAAACTATTTAAAACATGTTAAATGGTTCATTTCTTAATCGATAATAATACATAAATCAAAACGAAATTTTAAAAACCCTGTGCGTGCACAAGTATTATAACTAGTTTGTACAAGAAAAAAATAACTCTCAATTGGCACCATTATTAAACATTTTAATATTTACCATACATTAACAAATCAGTTTACAATCCAATACCCGAAAAAATAACTCTCCTATCACATACACTTCACTCTATAGATCGGTTTGATGATTTGGATAACGTCAAGACTCATCAAGTATATACAAATTAAAAAGTTTAATCAAAGTTGTTGCATACTCTAAAAAGTACTAGTAAAATCACAATGACACCAAAAAACAACATAGACCTTTCGTTTGTTTTTATAGTTTTTTACTATTAGCAATAAAGATGAGAGAGAATACTACTCCCCCACCTTCTTCTTCATCTTTAAGATAGAAAACATCCACTCCATTTTTTCTTTTAGATTTCTCGATTTACAGAACAAGAAAATGGTTGATTGAATTTGGGTGTGCACTACATTTTTCTGTCATCTTTTCTGGGTATGCACCCTCTGTATATTGAATAACTATAGCTTCAAACCAAAAAAAAGTTACACTACAAAGAAGAATTACAGGGTATGCACGTGCATACCCTGCTTAAGCTGTAGATCCGCCCCTGATCTCAAACGATATAGATATAAATGTTGATGCTCATAATTCTTGTTTATGCTACTCTAGTCTTGGAGTTTGAAACACTACAAGTTTGAAATATGCATGGTTAGTTTATTGTGGTTTTCAATTGGTCTGCTGTAGAAATCTTATGATCAAAAGGGCTATACGTCTCTACAACAGTTTTTTGCTTAGTTACTTTCGTAAAAAATGAGTCTGCCACATGGTATAACGAAAGACTTTGGTTCATTCAATTTGATAACGGTTTATGATGGTCAAATAAAATTTCCGACACTGTTAAAACAGAATTTTGTCCATCAGCAGCTTATACAACTTAAAACTTAACATTTGAAGTTCAAATTTGTATCAGCTGACAATCACTTTAAAACAAATCAAACATGTTATAATAGACATAATCAAAGAACATAACCACATTAAAAGTACCTTAGTAAGAGAAGAGGAACTTTGAACGCATATTGAACTATCAAGGTGTTGCTGCGATATAATATCTCATATACAAATACCCAGCACCAAGTTTTGATCAAAACTTTAAGAAATATCTCAAAGTCTCAATTCTCAAATATGCCTACAAAAGATTTCAAGACCAATTAAGTTGATGACAGATAAAAACACCATAAAACATTGCATAAAATTCTTAATGATAACGACGGAGAGTTTTGATGAAAACACCAAATCCGTAATCTAGTCAAAATCTAGAGTAACATTGGGTAAGGCATAGCATTTGATGGAATTTTTTAAAAAGCATTTGAAAACAATAATTGTAGGACTATGGAAGTGTAACTTTGTCCCACATGGGAGCAAAATGAAACTAAATATTGTTATATATCTAAGAAGCTTCGATGTTTGGAGTCGGTAAGGAGAGAGTATATAATGAGTGCTTAACTCATTGTTATTCTCTCTTTCACTTTTTGAGGAAACGTTTTTTTTTTTAATTATGTTCAACATTTCCTTGTTATCTTCAAAATCTCTTTTTGAGGAAACGATTCCTTTTTATTATGTTCAACATTTCCTCGTTATCTTCAAGTAAGAGAGAGTGTACGGTGAGTGCTTAACTCACCTTATTACTTCTCTTGCCTTTTTGAGCGAACATTTTCTTTTTATTATGTTCAACATTCCCTCCATATATTCAATTCAGCTCCTTTTGATACCGGAAGGATTGCTTTCCGCCATTTCCTTCTCTCTCGTGCTATGTCTTTAGGCATAAAAAAATAGAAATTACAAAAAAAAGATCTTCTACACGCACGGGAACCAGAACAAAATAAGAAGATAGCATCTACTTGTACCTTCGAAAAGAACCAAGACCTGCTGTGAAATACTAGTAGTTCTGTCTTGCATTTTGTCGAACTGAAGAAAATCTCTGATAAGTAGAATAAGTCGGGAAGATATCTCAAAAAGGGGGTGTAGCTCATATGGTAGAGCGCTCGCTTCGCATGCGAGAGGCACGGGGTTCGATTCCCCGCACCTCCACTTTTCACCTTTTTTTTTTATTTTCCCTCTATTGAATCATCAAAATAGACGGCCACGATTAGCCCGATCGTAACTACCTTACCATACACCCTCCCACACCAGATCCATTATCCCTTCCCTCCAATTCAAACCTCTCATTCCTCATCTTCTTCTAAAATAAAAAAACACACACTAATCACACCTTCATTTTCACACACATGACGCTCAACTTAACATCACTCTCACCATGGCCCCACCGTCTCCACCTTCATCACCACCTTCACAACCGCATCCTAACAACCTCCCCAACCACTTTTCGCGCCAAAAATCACAACAACTACTTATTCAAAGCTTCATTAATAGCTGATGATAATGATACATCTGCTACTAGTACTAGTGGTGGTGGTAATGGTGGTGATGAGTGTGAGTTGATTATTGAGAGGGTTTCGAATGCGAAAGATGCGAATGAGGCGCTCCAGGTGTTTGGTGAAATGTCTGAGAGGAAAAGCGGTGTTGTGAGTGTTTCGGAATGTTGTCGTGTTATTTCGGCTGCGATTGAGCGGGATAATGTTGATTTGGCTTTGTCGATATTTAATGCTATGCGGTCGAGTTTTGGTATAGGTATATATACGAAACTGTTTTCGTTTAAATTTGAATTATTAGATGTAGGCGCAGGCGCGCTGGTATTGGAACTATAACTATAATTGTATAATTACAGTTAGGAAATAAATTACGGAGTACAATAATGATCCCTACCTATACAACACAATAAAAACGAATGTGATTAAAGTAGGTACTGCCTTTACATAACGTAAATAAGTAGCAGCAATTGCCAACCACACTTTTACGTCTTGTAGAATTCAAATATACACTTTTACATAACGTAAATAAGTAGTACTTTTTTAAGTGTATGTGATAGGAACATACTTTTTTGTACACTCATACATTGGATGTCTTCATATTTATGGCAACACGTGTGTGAAAGTATCTCGCTATTGCATACCATTATCCCTTAATTCTATGAGTTGCAGGTATAGCTTCGTTAAGCTTTATGATCTTACTACATATGTATGTAGTTTCTGAATATAATCTGTAGAATGGTTCTAGTAAATCATGCATCAGATGTGTTCATATTAATGGCAGTCATCTCAAAATTGTACTGTATCTCTTATTCTGTTGTTGTCTTATTGAGTTGGATGTCTGTGAGGAATGTGTAAATCTGCTGAAGGACGGTTTTTGGTTTCTGTGCATTAGACTGTGTGGTTTACATTCTTTAATGTGATAAAGCCGTGTTTCGTAGTATTGTACTAATGTTTAATGCACGATGTAGGTGTTGGAGATAAAGATGTTGGTGACAGATGGAGGTGGTCCAGACCTGATGTAAATACATACACACTATTGGTTAGGGGACTCGCTGCATCCTTGAGAGTTTCGGATGCACTTAGGATTATCGGTACTGTTTGTAGAGTGGGAGTATCTCCTGGTGAAGAGGTATTACTGTACTTATTTTATTGTTGTATACCCTCGTGTTTTATTGTTATGTTGATATGTAGTTTGTTTGTGTTTATGCAGGTTCCTTTTGGTAAGATTGTAAGATGTCCTAGTTGCATGATAGCTGTTGCTGTTGCGCAGCCCCAAAATGGTATTCAGGCATGCACTAATAAGCCTATCAACACATTTATTTACAATCACAGTGAATGTAGAAAATACCAATTGACTTTGCTTGAATTTGACTGTGTCCAAGCCCTATATCCACAAATATTTAGCAACTAGTTTTAGGTGCCATAACAATCAGTACACGTTCTGAATAGTAATTTAGATCCTCACCTAATGGACGTGTTTGCTAGTTCTGTAGACTTGATTGGTAAAAATATACGGCTATACGCACATGTTAATATATAAATATTTTGACTCACTGCCATTTAAATATATAGATTGGCATGTGACAGCTAATGATATGTTATTTCCGTTTCATTTTAGTTCATTGTGTTTTTATGCTTCCTAATTTGATTAAAAATGTCCTTCTGCAGATTGTTTCCTGCTCCAAATGCCGTTACCAATACGAGCTTGTTTCCGGCAACATAATTAGTATCGAATCAGAAGAAATCAGGTTGGTTGTTTGTGCTCCTACTTGCGTTATGCACTTTAAATTACCACTATTAAATGCATAAGGTCGGCATAATTACGTGTTTATCGCTTAAAAATAGTGCTTTCGGTTGCTTCATATGAATAGTATTAGACTTCTGATCAGTCCATTAGATCGTGTTCTTAATACTTGATAATCCCTGCAAATTTGTCTGTGTTGGTTAAGAGTGTTAGCCCTCTAACTAATTATTTGTCACCCAAAAAATTAATACTTAAAAACATTTATGTGCATTGTGTATGATGTTGATCATGTGATATTCACTTTTTCTAAGGATGTCCTCCTACCGAACGCAGCATGGATGTGCCTGCATGGAAAAGGGGCCTACAGTTCTTGCAGCTAGTTAAAGAAAGTACTCCGGCTGCTGTTCACTCCATTGTTGTAAGTTCTCATTTGCTTTTATCTTTTACAGCATCTCTTAGAGACAATTGCACATATACCATGGGTTTTCACAATACAATTGTCACCCTATATTTATATTTGTCTGTTTTAGTTTGCCAAACACACCTTCAATTGCGTTTTTTATCATCTTAATTCTTAAATCTGTCCTGCATAATCTCTCAGGTACAGACACCAGCTGGTATGGCTCGAACCCATAGGTTTGCTACTAAAACAGTTGATCTCCCTGCACAAGAAGGAGAACGCGTAACAATTGCATCAGCAGCTCCTTCAAGCGTCTACCGTGAAGTTGGCCCCTTAAAATTTAGCCCCAAAACCCCAAACAATTACCCTGGCGAGCCCATGTGCCTAACAAACCATCTAAATGGCAAAGAATCTCCGTTACTGAGAGCCCCTACTAAAAATGCAGGGCTGTCTTTGTTTAGCCCTACTGTATTCTTTCCACTCCTTGCTGTCTTAGCCTCGGGGGATATGGCCTCAGGAATGATAGATCCCAGTTTGCCTCAGTTTATTTCAGTTGCAGCTGTTTCATCTGTAGCTGTTGGAGCCACTTTAAACGGGCTGGTATTTCCACAGTTCAATCGAGTGAGTTTACTTACATACCACAAATCTTTATATCTTGTATCCTTGTTCATAAACCACATTATTTATTGAGGATTCAAATTCATTAATGATCTCAGTAACACAAAAACGAGCTTATTTCCTTAAGAGCTGAGTCATCTGACCAGTTTAACTACATTATGTAGTACTTAATGACTGCTGATAATAATTCAAGCGGAATTCTTGGTTTGCAGTTAAAGAGCAATGGACTCCAGCATTTTTTACCCATTTACCAGTGTCTTCTATAAGTCTGTTAAATGCTCATTTCTTTTTTTACCAGCTTCCTCCAAGTGTTGTGGAAACAGTTGCTATAAGGCAGCAATTGCTGTCTCAGTATGACACACTTCAATCTCGCATTAAGGATTTAAAAGAGGCAGCTGAAAATGAGGTATATCTGACACATTATCTTTGATAACTTTGTGTTCTCTGAAGTGACCATGACCCTTACATTCCATTTAGTTGCCTTTTCTGTATGAATTAACTTGCTTGGATATTTTAAAAAAAATTGTATGTGCATATGTTTTCTTATAATGCTTACCACATAGTGGAACAAAGAATAAACATTTTGTTTTATCTAATATATTAGGTATGGATGTTGGCTCGTATGTGCCAACTGGAGAACAAAATTGTAGCTGTTGGAGAACCTTCTTATCGGTAATTTCCTCAATTTTCTCCTGTTTCCCCTTTCGTTTTATTTGGCTTCCTCGAACAAAAAGCAGTTCATGAAATGGGCTTTTCCTTTTTATCTTTTTGAAGTGCACGAAGAAGCAGAGTCAAAAGGGTACGTGAAGGATTGGAAAGTTCCTTGAAATCACGAATTGAACTAATTGAAAGCTATGCAAGAGTATGTCTTCTAGACCACAGAATCTTGGATATAAGAAAGCTTTAATAAGCTATTGAATAATGTGTCACTAGTTTATGCATGCCTGTTTTGCTTCTCTTACAGATTTCCTCAATGATCGAAATCGAGGTGGAAATGGACTCTGATGTTCTTGCTGCTGAAGCAGCTAGCAACGCGGTGTGTTGACATTTTTTATACTTCTCTCCTATTATAAGTACTTAAACATAGTACTGCACTGAAACATACTCCTATATTAGTACTAAAACAGAAACATTTGTAGGTAAAGCTTCAAATAAAACTAGGTTACGCTAGAATTTACGATAAAAATGGACTTTTCTGAAAATGATCAACAATGTGGCAGTAGCTTTTCTTTTTATCTTTATAACAATACTCAATATAAGTATATATTCTAGATTCTTATGTATCATGATATATGTTTGCTTTTGAGAAGGGATGTTAAAAAAAGGGCAAATATGATACTAAATTCTTTGCTCATTGTACTTAATATTTATCTTTATCAAATTTTGGGCGCAGGAAACTATTGCTGCACAGATAGAACAGATAATGGAGCTTGAAAATCTTGAAGAGGTAAGGTCTCATCATTAGAAGCATTGTTCTTGCAACACCACTTTCAAAAAAACTTGAATAGGCTCTGACAAATACTTATATTTCTGGCTCATTGCGTTAGACTTTTTTAACTGTCACTCGGGTATGTTAGGAATAGTTACCGTCGCTTCCCATCAAATCCCAACAGTTACATTCATATTAGCACGATTGTTTTACTATCTATCAGATTTTAGTATTCAGAAATACCCTCTTATCATGACAAATGATAGACAAAGCGTAATGAAATTTACTTATGGTTTTCGATGCAACTTAAACTCCATTTTTTCTCTTCTTTTTAGTGTTAAATGCTCATTGATCCTAACAAACACTGCTATCTGTGTATGATACAGAGATGGAGAATTCAAGCGGAGGCAAATGATGAGGTGGAGAAGCTTCTAAGTACCGAGATTGTACCTTCACCACAGGTTTCAGATATGTAACCGTCAATTAGCCAGACAATCCGTTCAATCATTACATACTTTTTATTGGTTCTTTGATAAGTTAGCACTCCAGAAAGTTACGGATCATCAAACCCCAGTATAAGTTGGACCAAGAGGAATCTGCTCAATGGGTCATAGTAAAAAAATGAGATGCCTGATAGATCATGTATAAAAGATTCAGAATCTAAAAGGCATTATTCTTCTGTAAATTTAAAAAAGGACATTAATACTTGACAACATGAACTCACAAGCTAAATCATCATTAGCTGTTGAAAAAATTATATTCCTTTGGCTTCTTATTCCTTTAAGGAAAAACAAGTCATAAGTTGTGATTGTAATATTCCATGGTACATTGGTCTAAGAATACCATAATGTAGTCCAAGACAAGTAGAAAAGTGATCTGTACAAGTCATAGTGGTCACATACATAAAATTCATCATGAATTATTTACTTAAATTAGTATTATTAGGAATTAAACAAGCATTCTTGTGTGTGTTTGAAACCTCAACATGTTTGGCATTTTGCAAGCTTTTGTCATAAGCATTGTTAAAGATATCATATAGCTGGCATGATGATGAGATACATTGTGATGTTAGATGGCAAATTTGCTTACAGAGCTAATACCAAAGCCATGTGCTCTCAAACAGGAGAGTACACTTTACGCCCTTGCACTTCCACTAGTGTTTGATTTGGTTTCTTTACTTTATCACAAAAAGTTCTACCATTTTTAAATATATTTTTAATATATTCTTGGCCTTTCAGTTTTTATAGTTGTAATTTGTTGTTTGTTATAGTTTGGTTTGAAACTTTGAATCTTAAGTTAATGTTACTTTATGAATATGTGTAATGGTTTGATGTTTTAAGAAAGAATTTTGTCATCTCAAAAGCTAAGTTTTGATTGTTTTCATTGTGTTGGAATGCTACAAAAATAACCACATGTGATGCAGGCATCTTACTCGACATCTTTAATGTCATGTTTCAGTCTTTGTTTCGTTTTGTTTGCCAAAAATCCTTTATTCCTTTTCAATCAAAGTCGAATTCCTTCTTCTAAACCATATCAGCCGACTAAACCGACTAAGTAAGTATTTGACACATCCCTTCTTCTAACTCCCACACGATTAACTTTCGTTTAGCTAATAAACCTATATCTCAGAAATTAACAAGAAACAAATTCGTTATAATACATTGCATTCAGATCATCTTTAAGATACATGAATGATTCGTGCCATCCTAAAAACTTTCTATCAACCAACTAAACTATACGATCCCAACAAGAAACAAATTTGTTACAAAAGATCGTCTAGACGATATTTGTACACGAATGATGAGTATCGACGTGTCTTTCAGTCATTGATGCCATTCGCAGAAAGTATATTAATTAGGTACACTTTAGTTATGTGTCTTTATCATACTTGTCACTAAAATGTATGTAAACTAGTCGTTCAGACCCGTGCGTTGCACACGGGCTCTATCTAATTGGTCATAGTGTAATGTGTAGTATTTATTTTCGTCATTAGGTTTGTAAGTTGTGATGGTATCACAACTTTTGTAAGCATCGCATGAGTTTAAGATGAATGAGTTTAATTAGTTGGTTGTGACTTTTATATTTAGACCGAGTCATTTATATTCGTGCGATGCACACAGGCTTAATCTAAATGTTCGTTAGCGTATTATTCAACACTAATTTTCGTCATTACATGGGTTGTATATAAGTGTTCATAGCGTAATCTTTGGCACTTATTTTCGTCATTATATATCTAAGTTGTGATAGTATCACACATTTTCTAAGCATGACACACATTTTAATAGTTTATTGACATTAAAAGAGTATATGTGAAGAGACTTTTTTCAAGATGCTACATTTAAAAGAGTCTCTTCACATGTAATTTTTTAATATGTATAAGTTACATACTAAATGTCAAAGGGAGGTTAAACGCATACGGTTTTTTCAAAATAAATGTAACCCTTATATAAAATCGTAACAAAGCGGATATTCTCTATATTTTGAGATCTAACTTGTGACAATGAATTATCCTTTTGGTTTATCATATCAAATACGGTAGCTCCACATTACTCCGCTTAGTTACTCGAACTTTATTTTATCCACAAAACCATTTAAGTTTCAATACTTTTTTATTGTTGTGAAAATCGGTCCAATATTGTTAGTATATTTAATTGTAGCATATTGCATATATAAATATATTTGAAGACCTCAACATATAATTTTTCTACTCTTAATAACTAATATAACAATTTCTTTTTGCCAAATTTGTTTGTCATTCTACAAATGAAACTAAAATCATATTAAGATAATCAATTAATCTCCATAGTGATATTAACACACCGCAAGACAAAAAACTACATTAAGAGCAAAAATATTAAAATGCACAAACAAAGTGTAGTAATAATTATTGATTAATAATTGAATGCTCGTCACATTATTTTCAAGAAACTTACTTGCTAACGAATCAATAGTATTAGCCCGTTTATTGGTATTACATGAAGTAAAATATTGCATGTTTAATTTGTAACGTACAATTAATATGAATGCTAAGTATTCATCCCACCGATGGCCATGGTGTTGTTCTTGTTGTTGTTGTCTTTGTCGTTGTTCTTTATTGGCCTTTTGCATGTTTTGTTCTTAATACAATTTTTGTGACTTCTCGATCTCTTTCTTTTATGATTCTTCACGTGCTAAAAAAAACAATTAGATATAGTTGATCGTTAGTAACTTAAATATAGTTAATCAATATATTGTATTTTCGATCAAAGTAAAAATGTTCGTGCATGTTTCACTTAATTGATTAGACAACGATGTGTAGGATCTCTTAAACCATTAGAGAAGATGATGTTACTACCAAACCTCATAAACACTATCTTTATGTCCTACATTGTTACACACACAAAACACACGTGAAATTTACATGAAACAATATAAATCAATATGCTAAATAAGTAAGACGATATGATGCTTACTTTACTACCATAATAAGTTGTAGGCCAATGTGCACGCGGTGTGGAGGAAGTTGTGGTTTGTTGTGTGTGATTTTTGACACATTATATAGTTGATAAAATATTTGTAACTCATGGACGGGAAGGTAAAAAGACTAACCACTAATTAGTGTGTTTAATTTATGCATTCATGGCACCAAACACTTCATCTCCTATGTACTTATCTTTATGCATGACTACTAAATCAATGTACTAACACATGAAACATCCACATTTCACTTTCAATTCATGAGCCATTTATTATGACCACTTATATTTATAAGGCTACTTAAGCTTTTAGTATATAAGATGTTAGAACCTTTCTATCCATAATGTATGTTTTAGCCAAAAGTGACCAAATGATGAAAACATATTACTTAAAGTACAATTTACTATGTAACAAAATTCAGTATTAAAATGTTACAATAAGGTTATTACTAGTATTACATATTATCAAGAGATGAATTTTAGGGGTGTCAATTTGTGCTTGGTTTGGGTTGGCGGGTTTATATATCTCAACCTAAACTCGACATGTTTAGTTAATCGCATCGAGAAGTTCAACTCTAATTTGAACACGTTTATTAAATAGGTTAGTCGTGGCAACCTTTTTAAGAGTTGAATTGAAATTAAAAAATACACGGTATAATTTAGAAGATTAATATTAGAAAACCCAACCCGATATCAACATGTTTAGCCTCAACTTTTCTAACCTGTTTATTTTCGTGTCGGTGTCAAATCGTATTTTGTATCATGTCAGAAATGCTAGCCCTAGAGGTGATTGAAAATGAGATTTATAATGTGGTCGGCAAGGAAGGAAGATTAAGTAAGTCATGTTGAAAAAAATGTGAATTCGTCCCCCTTTTAATTGTTACAGTTGGACAAATACAATGCCGCCACATTCTTATTCTTCTTCTACTTCCATATAAGTATTTAAATAATTTCATTTTATATTCTTTTACTTTAATACCCTGTCGGTGTTCAAAACTACCCCACAAATAAAATGTTTACCAATCAAGCTCGTACCAGTGTAACAAGAAATCTATTACTACGTGTGGATTAAGCTTACTAAACATGGTTTTTCAAAAGAATGTTGTGGAATGTCAAAAAGTCATGCTTTTTTATTGACATTATCCAAGAATTATCTATATGATCCGGTTAACTGCCCAAATTTGACAATTTTGTATCCGTTGGATATGTGTCTAGCTAACTTTTCATGTTGTACGACCTAGATTAAACATAAGTGATTATAAAGAAATTGGACTAGCTAATTTAACTAAAACTCAAAGCCGTGTTTGAGTGTGTGTGAGCTGTGCTATCGCACATGACCTCAAACTTTTAAAGGCATCAAAATATATATCTCTTGACATATTCGGGGCCTCAAAATCCACTTACAACGAAAATTATTAATGTTGTACAACTTTATGTTGTAAATATTTGTTAACACTTAAGATATATATCATCAAAATAGTTATCGTATTAGCTTTCACACAGAGCTTTCGTTTGCTTAGCTACGACACTGCTCATAACATCTAACACCTATCATTATGATGGGTGAATGATCATCACTACCTTTAACTTTCACGCGAGATTTTCATAAACATCACCAATTATTAAGCATGGTCTTCATATTTTTGTATTGGTTTGATTGTGCAGACCACCTAACTTATGCGTCATTTTTTTTCTTGTATTTGTGAGCTATGTTTATATAAAGTGAAGTATTTTTATATTTTTTTGTAAGTGGTAACCATAACACCTGTTTGGTAATGTGTTGAATGATGATGTGACTATGACGTTAAAATGGTGGGTTTGGTGACCATAACACACAATCTAAGATGTTCAAAATGAACTCGATCCTAAAACTTCTGGCGTTTATAACCTATTATTTAAAAGTGATTTGCTAACAACAACCTTATGGGTTTTGTTTAAGCTTAACTTGATTAATAATATTTTCAATTATCAACTTACTTGATATTACTCCCTCCGTTCCAAAATATAAGTTTATTTCTAATTTTTCAAAGTATTTCTTTTCTGACTTTGACCATTATTATATTTTTTCGTGTTATATAATACTTGATGAAAAGTATACCAATGAAAATGTATTTAAAAGATAAATCCATTTATATATTTTGCATCAACCATTATATAACAAGGAAAAAAAATAATCATGGTCAAAGTCGGAATAAAAAGACTTTGGAAAAATCAAAATGGACTTATATTTTAAGACAGAGGGAGTAACACATAACTCACTGAAACTCACATATCTTAAATTCTTAACTATATTTGTTGAAATCATATATTTAACAAAATGATGAGTTTTAGTTCAGAAACATTGTTAATCAAAGAATGCTTAAACAAAACCGGTGGTATTGTTGTTACTAAATCTATTTAAAATTCTTTCTAGACTTATATAGTAACTCATACTTCCCACAAGAAAGAAAAGAAAGGATGGATATAGCATATACTATTTATTTTTTAATGCTAGTAACATTACTTATTGTGAGTTGTTTACAAAACTAGTGCCTCTCATAGTATCTTAATCATATTTTGTTTTTTACTAATGATTGAAATAATTGTATGAGTTAATCATCTATTTTATTTTATTTGGCATACTCATGGCTTTGATGATATTTTTTATTCCACTATTGTAGTTTTTATTTACTTATTATTTTCACTCAGAATCTCATAAGAAGAAACGAGTTGCAAGTGGACTTAACACGCTTTCTAACTCATGGGAACAAAATGTACAAACGACTTATTTCACATATATAAAACAATGCACCAAGTTATTCACATTCACATAATGTATAAACATCAATACAATATCATTACTATTTATTTGATGTTGTATATCTCATAAAATTTTATAGGATATACAAGCGCTTAAATAGTCCTTGTAAAATTTATTTGCGTATACGAAGCAAAAAGAAACTCTCGGTAGCGGTCAAGGGGATGCATGACCTTCGTGCCCGTCAAACCGAGAGATGCTATAATGTCATTTGTGTCAACTTTCAAAGTAGAAAGCAATGGACTACTCAAATATCTTTTCAATTTCTACTAAAAACCATAGTGAATAAATACTAACTGCGCAATGCTTCAAGTTTATAAATGGCTTAAATGTGACAAGTAATTATAGAAGTTTGAGTAACAGAAGTACCTAAAATTATTAATTATAATATACTTAATCAATCATACTAGCAAGGCAAATTCTGTCGATTCTACTCTCACATGGCACCCTCAATCGAAATGATTGAATTTTTTTTAAGTCTTTGTTTTTTCTCTATCAATATGATTAAATTCAAATAATCGTAATACAATTAGTGTCTAGCCTTAAAACTTGATATGTAGTACTAGTTCAATATGAGAGGAGTAAAGTACACATGATAATTTGTTTATATTGGAGAAATAATTTGTACATTTCATTTTTTTTTTATTCGGACACTCAGTCATGTGCATTAAATTGTTATACTGTGGATGAACACTGCTTTAACCGGTCGTATATATGAGTGTCCCGATCAAAAAATGAAATATGCAAATCATCTTCCTTTATATTGTATCATACTGTACAAAGCAGGTTAAAAGTCGTTTGAAGTATTGCCAAATGGTCAAGACCTACTTTCGGGTGTGAAACGTTTACTAGTTAAACTCAAGTCGATGCAGATTAACACTTGCTAAATATTACTAGTAACATTCTTGAGGGCTCGTGAACCTGTTTATTTTTTTACTAGCTATAGTATATGAAAATATATGATTAAGGTAGGTGGAATATAAGCATATGAGGAGGGTTTTGGGAGGCATTAATTTATTAGAAAAATGAGTTGGGTTGACAACTATATATTGTGACAAACATAAATAAATAAAGTTACAAAAGGTGACGGTTGCCACCAGGCCAATTGTTGTGGTCACGTAAAACCTAACAACTCCATTATGTATTTCTAACTTTTTATTCTTCCTCATATGATTCTTGTGAATATCCATTATAATAGTTTGGTTTTTTAGAACTAACTGGTTAGCCTCGGACTCCGTTTCATGTATCGTTGTTCAACTTCGGCCAAAAAGTTTTTAGGATGGTTAGCACCCACGCGTAAACTGGGTCGAGGTTTCTATGCTGGTTTAAAGTATTAGCCATACGATTTACACTTATCGATATGATTTGTAGTTATCCACATTTAATATGATTGATGGTAGTGATTAGCATGATGAGTGGGTAATTAGTATTTACCCAAAATAGCTATCGTGTATATTGGGCATCAAATCAATATTAAATGTGAATAACTACAAATCCTATGAATAAGTGTAAATCGTATGACTAACATAACCTCATGTGATGTATCGCTAATTCGCTATTAGATGACTATTGGAATTTGTTATCTTAAACTTTGAAATTTCTTAAGTGGAACTAGTTAGATGATAATGGTACAGTCAACATGGAAGCAAGTTAGTCATCAAAATGGTACCTTTTCGAGTCAATGAACGACCAAAAATTTTATGCGTAGTCAAAAACCAGAAAACGTATTCAGCAAATATTAAACACAGGGCATATAAAATTCATAAAATTGCAACCAATTTACGATGACTCCTCCTCGTTACGCCGACCAAAAATCTTCATTGAAAATGACACGATTTATTTATTTATTTATTTATTATATCTTCCAAATTTTGTGTTTCTTTAATGATGTCATAATAAGCATTACGTTTCTCAATTATTTATTCGGATATGTTATTTGAACCCTCTCATTTTTACAAGTAATATTCCTTATGTTTTTTGGTTTTTTTATTTATGTTTATAATTTTGATTATATTATAAATTGTGAACAGAAAGTGTGGAACAAAAAATATAAAGTATAACAAGAGTACGAAATATAAACTAATAAAAAATTGTATTTCACTGTAAACAGAGGATCGAAATACCAAATTTATGAGCCCGAGTTAATAAGATGAGTTTTGCTATTTAGACCTACAAGACAAGCCTAAAAGCATGCCTAATGCATAAATCATTGTACAATTGTATTATGTATTTTCTCTCTCCAAATTTCTACCAACCATTTTTTAAAATTAACAAATTAAATCACTAGGTACATTTGTAGGCATGATTAGTAGACACAACAATCATTTTTCTAATAAGATAACCCTTATTTATTCTACTAAACTTAAAAATGGGATGATTCATCAAATTTTTGATAACAATATCATTTTATACAAACTACTAGTATATAACACACCATACAACACGATAATACACAGATTGTGGTGTGCAAATCAATCACTCTTAAAAATATAATCATTCTTGCTTCCAATAAATCATAACCAGGTGTCACTATCTCCCTAAAATTGGGAACATCTTTAAAAAAAAATAAAAAATAAAAATTGATTACCCTAAAAAGAAAATACAGTAAAACTTCTATAAATTAATACTCGATAAATTAATAACCTCGATAAAATTAATAATTTGTCCAGTCCCAACTTGGGACCAGTACAAATTTAGTCCCCAATCGATAAAATAATAAGATAATACTTTTTTTGAAACCGCAGTGTATATATATTAGTCCTAATGAAACTATAAATTAATAATTACTAAAAATTCCATATATATATATATATATGAGTGTGAGAGAGAGATACACTTCAAAATCCTAAGATTGTTTAATAAAAAATGAATTCATTGTCACTTGTTATTTTTTGTTGAATTTCAAATCTATATTAAGTTTATCTCAAAATCTCCTTATTACAATGAAGTGTTGGTGCGTTATCTTCTCGTATTGCAATAAAAGTGTTAATTTTATTTTCATAAAGTGTAAATATGAATTCATAAAATTTTAATTGGAACTTGTTTTTCAAATTTATTTTTCATCTCTAACGGTATACATTGTAACTAGTATATTACACTTGAAAATTTTAAGATCATATGTAAAACATCTTTAAATTAATAAATTATTAATTTATCGATATAATAATATCTCGCTAAATTAATAAAATATCCCGATCCCAACACTATTAATTTATAGAGGTTTTACTGTAAAGTAAAATAAAGTGACCCACTCTTTTGAATGCCACACTATATATACCTCATCACGTTAAACCCACCACCCCATCCCATCCCATATTTTTCTCTCTTTACATAACAAACCAACATTACTTTTAAAACCCTCATTTTTATAAAAACAATCCTTCATTTTTATAAAAAAAAGAAAAAAAAAGAATGGGTCCAACGCAGTGTATATTGGTGACTGGTGGAGCTGGTTACATTGGCAGTCACACAGTGTTGCAGTTGTTGTTACAAGGTTACAAGACTGTTGTTGTTGATAATTTTGATAATTCTTCACAAGTTGCCATTAATCGTGTCAAGATTCTTGCTGGGAATTATGCCTCTAATTTGACTTTCCAAAAGGTTTTATTCATTTTTTACATTTTTTTTTTATATTCAGTTTTGTAATTTTTAGAATCTTGATGTGTTTTTTTTGTATGTTTTTTTGTTAAAGATTGGATTTTTTTGAATGTTTGATTGATTTTTAGTATTGGGTCTAATTTGAATTTTTAAAAGGTGACATAATTATGCTCAATTTTGTGTTTTTATATGATTTTGGTGCTTAATTTTGTGTCTTTATTTGTTTTTGTGTGTTATTGCTGGATAAAGATTGAACTTTTTGAGTGTTTGATTGATTTTTAGTATTGGGTCTAATTTGACTTTTTAAAAAGTGACATAATTTTGCTTAATTTGAATCATTTATGTGTTTTTTGGACTAATTTTGGTTAAAGATTGATTCTTTTGAATGTTAGTGTGATGTTTAGTAATGGGTGTAACTTGTTTTTTCAAAAAGTTGGATTTTTTTTTTATTATTTATTTATTATTTTTTTTTAGATAATTTTGGTGTTTAATGTGAGTCTTTATGTATCTTTATTTTTGTTGAAGATCGAACATTTCAAATGTCGGTTATTGGGTGTAAGTTGAGTGTTCGAGACGATCTCTTTAAGTATTAGGTAACCAAATTAATAGTTGTAATCATTTAGGTAATGCCATTTTTAATAACTGTTTGAAATTTGAATCATCAAGTGTGAAAGGTGATAGATGGCATAGTTTTGGTATAGAATAGGAGTTCCAATTATGTTGATGACATGTCTACGCTAAATAGAAGAAAAAATTGGATTTATTTATTTACTTACTTTTATTTATTATTATGTGTGGACTTTGGTTTGCTGTCAGTCTGTCACAATAAGATCAGCATAGAATGTATTTAACTAAATTACTCTAGATTTAACCAAAATCACTGTACAATGAATAGTGTTGCATGAATCGGATCAAAAAAGTTGTTCGGTGTAATTGGTTTCTGATATAATTTTTTTCACCGCAGATGGACATACGGGATAAGCCTGCATTAGAGGAGCTTTTTGCATCCACAAAGTAAGTTTCCTTTCCAGAAAATATTCGTATATTTAGTCGTTGTATAAGGTTCTTGTAAACTAACCACCATTTTTCTAACCTCATTGTTGTGGTATGCAGGTTTGATGCCGTGATTCATTTTTCTGGATTAAAGGCTGTTGGTGAAAGTGTGCAGAAGCCCTTGATGTATTATGACAACAATATAGTTGGAACTTTAACTCTACTTGAAGTAATGAATGCCTATGGATGCAAGAAGGTACTTAATTATCATCTGTTCTTTATAACCTTTCTAATTATTTTGTATGAGTTTAAGTTTACAGTTATTAATGGATTTTTCTTTCAAAAAATTCAGCTCGTCTTTTCATCATCAGCCACTGTTTATGGTTGGCCAAAGGAGGTACCGTGCACTGAAGAGTTTCCATTATCTGCAGCCAACCCATATGGACGAACCAAGGTATGAACTGGTCAACATCGTATTTGTTTGGTCAACTTGAAGTATGGTCTATTGGTCTAATAATAGAAATGAATCCTTACAGCTGATGATCGAGGAGATATGCCGGGACATATATGTTTCGGATTCTAAATGGAAAATTATTTTGTTGCGATACTTCAACCCTGTTGGTGCACACCCAAGTGGTCATATTGGCGAGGATCCTCGTGGGATCCCAAACAATCTTATGCCCTTTGTCCAGCAAGTAGCTGTTGGCAGGTTGCCAACACTCAAAGTATTTGGAACTGACTACTCAACCAAAGATGGAACAGGGGTATGTTCTGATTTTTGAGTTTCAAGTTTATTTATTATCACTAAAGTGGCCATCTGTGTTTTGACTTTAGAAAGTCAAATTAGGTACAGTACTATTTAATAAAAGGAAAATGATATGTATGCCTAATTTTTATGACTAAAAGTGTGCCTAAAAATCAGATGAAGACATAAATGTTATGTAAATTCGAAGGAACTATACTGTATTGTTTGTATAAACGTTCTGACTTTTTATTTCTATTCAGGTACGTGATTACATTCATGTTGTGGATTTAGCGGATGGACACACAGCTGCATTGAGGAAACTCTCAGACCCTAAGATAGGTATGTCTCTTTTCCTGAGTGGATAATATATGAAATGGTTAATACCATCAATTTGACACAATGCATAGAGTAGTGAAGAAAATATATACTGAACATTGGATTTTCGATTAACTGAACTTCTCTCATTCTGTTAGGTTGTGAAGTCTACAACTTGGGAACTGGTAAAGGCACATCTGTTTTGGAGATGGTAGCAGCGTTTGAAAAGGCATCTGGAAAGGTATTATGGTCATGAAATTCTTTACGTTTTATATTCATTTTCTTGGTTATATGTAAAGTTTACACCTTTATTGTATTTTTCCAGAAAATTCCTCTTGTAATGACTGGTCGTCGACCTGGTGATGCTGAGGTTGTATATGCATCAACAGATAAGGCAGAACGTGAGCTGAACTGGAAGTAAGTAGTGATCTTGTATTTATTTAATAGGAAAATAGATATGTGATTACGGGTTATAAAAGGCAAGTTTAGCATTGGCTGGGTTGTCCCCGAAACACTTTTTTCCCTAATTTGTTAACTTATTTTCACTTTTTAATTTAACCCAAATTGACCCGTTCATAATTTAAAGGGCTATAGTTTCCACTTCTACTTTCAGCAAGTCATGAAAGACCGGAAGACACCATGCTTCTCACTTCTTAAAAAATGCTTATATGTGGATTCATTGTAATTGCAGGGCAAAATTTGGAATAGAGGAGATGTGCAGAGATCAGTGGAACTGGGCCAGTAAAAACCCGTATGGCTATCTAACCAAAGAGGAAGCCAAAGAAAGTAAAATCTAGACAGTTCATGTTTTGTGACTCTGATTATTTGGTTACTATGAAGCTTGCACCAGAGAACAGTTGGAAAAAGTTATAAACTAAGGATCTTCCGAAGTAGCATTAGGTTTAGTGTTATGAGTGATGTTTTTCTAGTTTCTTACTCTTTTCTGTAATTAATAGTTGGTTGGGTTTTTTATTCTTCTCTGGTTTTATGACTTTATCCATAGAAGTTAAGGTAGTCTGGTTAACGCAGAAGGTACAATCAAAGCTATGAACAGTTAGTCCTTTATCGTACAAATAGATCGGTTTCTTGTATATGAAAGTATTGGTATTTGTGTAGAATGTTTCTTTTATTCTTTAAATCAATATTATTTTAATAAAGATTTTCGCTATCTGTATTTATTGTTTGGCTACTGTTTTGCGTTGGTTCCTGTTCATTATCCCATCTGTTCAGTACATTTATGGTTATGAAACAATTTTGAATTGGTCAATAGACCAGGGAGTATGAAGTGACACAAACGACTCTAAGGCCCCAAGACTCGTCATGCTCAAACAACTTTTATGGCTAACGGGTCAAACCTTGATCAGTCTAGGACCCGTCTGTCAGTTCCAGAATGGTTAAAATTGGTTCTCACTAAAGATAACCCTTCTATTGGTATTGATTCTAAAAGTGGTTCTTATGTTAGTATCTTGCATTGAGATTCCAAGTTTTCTTCTTTTGAAAAGAAGACTACTTCCAAAGATTCGTCAACTAAGCGCGTATATCATGATACGTTTTTAGTGTCGAATCTGTTGGAATATACCAGACAAAGACCTAGTGTGATCTGTGAAAAAAACGTCGTTTAAGCCGGTTGCATTTGTTTTATGTCATGGTTGTACTCTAATCTCATAAAAAATATATTGCGAATCAGTGATGTTTCCTAAGTTTCATAAACCCGTTGACACTCTAAACATCAACATCAAACCAAATGAAAAGTTGCATCCACAAAAATACAATTGCAAATGAATAAAAATATCTGAACAAACTTCTTCGATACAAATAAAAGGTAGTAAACACCAACTAAGAGGACAAGTGGTGTAGACTTTTGGTTCGAAAATAAACTAGAATATTGTATTGTCATTATGTAGCTTTCATTTAAATATAGGTCCCTTAAATATATCTATAACAATAATATTACTCATATATGTTTAAGCATTCTCTGCAACATTTTACTGAATACGCAGCGGAGAGTACATACAGTTTGATATAGACAGTCTTTAAATGAGTAAAACAAGTTAGGACAAGTTGTATAAACTTGTTATGATCATGACTCAATGATAGTTCAACAAATGTAAGGATTGTGAAATAAAAGTACTTATCTATAATCCTGTAAAAATGATAAACACGAGATAGTCTTAAACAACCATTTTGTAGGGCATCGTTAATTCTACATAGGCTAAGCCAACTTAAATTGTTTGATTAGTCTCACAAAAAGTTAAACTTGACTAGAATACGAAACTTGAGGAAGAAGGATGGACATTGGAAAATAAACTTAAATTAATGAAAACAATGCAATTTGTGGTCCATTTGTAAAGGTCTCCTTTTGCTACAAATCCGCATAAAATTCAATAAATGAGTCTTTCATGTGTATATATAAGTTGAAGTACAACCCTCCAACAAGTAAAGCAAGGCTTGCACACTCACTTACACACAGACACACACTTAAAACACATAAAATAAATGGAGAGTTTAATAAGTTTAGTGAACAAGTTACAGAGAGCATGCACAGCGTTGGGAGACCATGGCGATACAACTTCATTGCCTACTCTTTGGGACTCGTTGCCCTCCATTGCCGTTGTTGGTGGTCAGGTTAGCTATCTTCTAAGTTGATAATATACATGCAAGGTACTCGCTTTCATATATGCATGTACCACTTATCTTTCATTTCTGTAGCTGTATGTAAGTTGTAAGTTCGGTTTGCTTCTCTAAATGACATATTGTACTTATCTGTTGTATAAATTTGACAGAGTTCAGGGAAGTCATCGGTGTTGGAAAGTATCGTTGGCAAGGACTTCTTGCCAAGAGGATCAGGTTTGTCAATATGTCATATTATCTTTAGTAAATTTAGCGATGTTTGAGATCTTTATAAAAAATTTCACATTGGGCAAGAGCTTAGGATGTGCATTTGTGCTTTATTTCTATGCAGGAATTGTTACTCGACGCCCACTTGTTTTGCAGCTTCATAAGATAGACAATGGAAAAGAATACGCAGAGTTTCTCCACCTTCCATCAAGAAAGTTTTATGATTTTGGTATGAGTTTTACTTCGTAAATAACTGGATTAATGTTTGTACATCCTTATTACTCCGTATTCTTTAAGGATCCATGATTTTTTTTATCAGACTATACAATACCATAATAATAATATAACAATTGTGGCGATGTTGTAATGTGTAGCTGCTGTGAGAAAAGAGATTTCAGATGAGACTGATAGGGAAACAGGGCAAACCAAACAAATTTCAAGTGTCCCGATTCATCTTAGTATCTACTCTCCAAATGGTAACTTCATGATAATTTTCAGCACCATTGCAATGTATATTTTACTAGCATAGGCCTAATAGCAAATTTGGCTAAGCATCTTTTGATGATAATTTTGATCTTGACAGTGGTCAATTTGACGCTGGTTGATCTTCCTGGCCTCACAAAAGTTGCAGTTGGTAAGTTAAGCAGAAAATGTTTCACGGCTAAAACAAATCGTTGTGATATGAAACGTAATTCTAACTAAAAATCTTGTATGAATGTAGACGGTCAATCTGATAGTATCGTACAAGATATTGAGAACATGATCCGCACCTACATTCAAAAGGTAGTATGATTTCATATGCTGACATTTGTATACTATCATCGATTTCTTTCTGCTGATGAGATTTTCATGATACAGCCAAACTGCATTATTTTGGCAATTTCACCTGCTAATCAAGATCTTGCTACATCAGATGCGATTAAAATGTCGCGTGAAGTGGACCCCAAAGGTAATTCAAATCATTTGTGTAATGTTTAAACTCTCAAACATAGCAAAATTCCAAAATGCTGACTTATAAAGATTGAGTTTTTATTTAGGGGATAGAACTATTGGAGTCTTGACCAAAATCGATTTGATGGATAAGGGTACTGATGCAGTCGATGTAAGTTATCATTTTTCTGCTTAATGATAAGTGTTATGGATCAAAACTTATTAGGGTTGATCTCATTCATGTTTATTTTTTTCTTTCTTAGATCTTAGATGGAAAATCTTATCGGCTAAAGTTTCCGTGGGTTGGTGTTGTTAATCGATCACAACAAGATATCAACAAAAGGGTCGATATGACTTCTGCTAGACGTAAAGAAAGGGAATACTTTTCTACTACCCAAGAATACAAACATTTGGCTTCAAGAATGGGTTCTGAATATCTTGCAAAAATGCTTTCAAAGGTCGGTTTACAGTCACAAATTGTTTTCCTGTTTGTTGTAGATAACGAGTGTTGACATATGACTTGATTTTCTCGCAGCATTTGGAAGGTGTAATTAAATCCCGAATTCCGGGTTTACAGTCACTAATCAGTAAAACCATAGCTGATCTTGAAGCTGAACTGAGTCATCTAGGAAAGCCTATTTCAACTGATGCTGGTGTAAGCCTCCGTCACATGTGTTGTAGAAAGAACACAATTTATAATTTTAGTGCATAAACTAAATAATGAATTGGTGTTACTTGGGATTGATGCTTACAGTAAAAAATGCAGGGAAAGTTACTTGTGATAATGGATATATGCCGTGCCTTTGATCAAATATACAAAGAACATCTAGACGGAATGTAAGTATGCGATCCTTAACCACATGGCATTCGACCATTTAGTTATGAATAGGTCAATTTGGGGTATGCTTATTTCTAACGGGTCAAATTCGAATCAAAGAAATTTATGTATAAAGAAAATATTTAGCAAAAGACTCGTCTATAAAATTTCCAGCTCGTCTATAAAATTTCCAAACAAGGTTAGAAATTGTTTCAGACCAATCTGTCCCAGTCCGTTTGAGGCTTACCTGACACAACCACCTATAATCTTTGCTTCTTTTCGGTACTCATTTTTAACATGTCATATTGTTCAGGCGATCAGGAGGAGATAAAATTTACCATGTTTTTGAAAGCCAGCTTCCTGCTGCTCTTAAAAGTTTGCAGTTTGACAAGCAATTATCACTGGAGAATATCAAGAAACTGATCCGCGAAGCTGACGGATATCAGCCGCATCTTATAGCTCCTGAACAAGGATATCGTCACATTATTGAATCTTCATTGATTACTATCAAAGGGCCTGCTGAGGCCTCCGTGAATGCGGTAACTTAAAAAACAAAAACTTTTTCATTTTCTTAATCAAGTATACATGAAAAGAAGCTAACTTTACAAGATCTCAGGTTGATATAATCTTAAAGGAGCTTGTTCGAAAAGCAATCAACGAGACCAAGGTGTGTTTCTTGTAGGACTCTTTTTACAGATTAAAATTTTTACCCAACTGAACGGTAAAACATAAATGCTACCCAAAATGACCCATATGAAAGTCAGAAAGTAAATGGCTCAAGATTTCACCTCCAGTTGTTTATGATATTATTATTTGGTCAGGAATTGAAGCAGTATCCAAGTTTGAGAAAAGAAGTGGAACGGGCCGCGAATGAATCACTTGAAAGAATGAAAACCGAAAGTAGAAAAGCGGCCCTAATGCTAGTTGATATGGAATGCTGCTACCTAACAGTTGACTTCTTTCGCAACCTTCCTCAAGACTTTGAGAAAGGTGGGAATCCGACACAGTCTATTTTTGAAAGATATAACGAGATGTACCTTAGAAGAATTGGTGAGCTTCTACTTTTTCATACCTCTTAGATTTAAATTTGTGCCACAGTTTTGAAAAACAAAAATAATTGTTAAGCAGTATTTTGGATTTGAATGCAGGAACGACGGTTTTGCAGTATGTGAATATGGTACTTTCAGGGCTGGTGCACTCAGTTCCAAAATCTGTGGTTTATTGCCAAGTGCGTGAAGCAAAACGCAGCTTACTTGACCGTTTCTTTGCTGACTTGGGTCAACGGACAGTAAGTTACTACTTTGATTTTCTAAGTTTTAATAACTCTAGTTAGTTAAAGAATCATGTCTTGACCCATTAATATTAGAAGTGTAAAAGTAATGGCATCATTACTATTTAAAACTAGTTAAACACTCGTCCTTTTTATCTGTCTGTTTATATTTTATTTGATCTGGTTTATTGGTATGCTGCAGCCAGCTCAGTTATCAAAACTGTTGGATGAAGATCCGGGGATCATGGAAAGGCGTACATCGTTAGCAAAGAGATTAGAGTTATACAGAAGTGCACAAATGGAGATCAGCGGAGTTTCATGGTGATCTATAAAAGGCCATGAAAAACTCGTCCGTTGTGTCTCAAGTTCTACATTTCTATATATTTGTTATTTACGTGTTGTTAGTAGAGGATTAAACCTGTTGCAAAGCGCGAAGTGCTAAGTAATTTGGTTTTCCGTTAATAATCGTATTTATGAGCATAAATGTTATTTCAAAATCTGATCTCAACAAGTGTTTGTTGATTTTTTTTTGTCATGTATGCGTTAAGCTTGAGGAAGTTGTATAACACATAATAAAGAAGGCATTGGTGATCATAATGTGTATTCAATTTGTAGATTTGTTTAGACTATAAAAATAATATCATTTCCCCTAAAAATAATCAATTGCTATTAGATTTTTTGAGTTAATAGTGTTAACTGACAAATGCAAACAACTACAGTATTTAACATTTTGTAAAGCATAAGTTCTTTGTCGACACAACATTTAGTTCACTTACTATCATTTTAAAAGAGTAATTTTTTTCTAATAAACTATCATTTCAAAACAAACGCAACAGTTTTATAAAAGATATCAAAACGATTTATACACACAAAAATATCCTATGATTATTATTATTATTTTCATTAGGTTACACAAGTAGTAGTAATTCTATCGAAGTTCTATATCCATAAATATACCATTTTGTTGTTTTATAATCGTTGCCAGAAAAAACTTACAAAGTCGATTAATCGCCGCTTAAACGTTAATCGATCATTAATTTTTTTGATTTGTGTAAATATCAGCTAGCGGTGAACGATGGTCAAACTTTTCGAACTGCAAATATTGATGGAAATACCCAAAACTTTTCGGAAATGTCAATTCGATTAATCACTTATTAATCCCATCTAAATTGATTACAAGCTACAAAGAGCTAGACCGACCGACTTCCGATTTCATGAATTTTGCAACTCTGAGTTTTTTCATTTCTTTAATATAAAATGGGCTTTATATACACAATGAGCCCAACATATTCTACAAAGCCCAAATATAACGGGCCCTGGACATAATTTTCCCGCCATTTTTAATCAGTCACCGCCAATAATATAGTCCCAGATCGGAGTAAGAAAAATAATAATCCGATAATCAGCAAAAGAAAAAAGAAAATGAGCCACAAAAAAGCAGTAGCAGAAGAAGCAGTAGTACTCCTCCGTACAAGAATCTGTAACCCTAATTTCATCTTTTCCCTCTTTAATGATTCACCAGATAGCAACTACAGGTGGGTTACCTTATTAGTATTAATTAACTTATGGGTTGTTTGTTTCTGCTTATTGCTTATTTGGTTTTGGGCTTATATTTCATAAGCTATACTTTTTATGGCTTATATAAGTTTATTATATCATAATAAGCATATATAAGCCGAAGAGTTTCAAAATAAGCCGCAAAAAGTAAGCTTATAAAACATAAGCCCAAAACCAAATAAGCCAATCCTATAAAATTATTTACATTCTAAACAAAGTTTTGTAAATAAATTTAACAGCAAGTTGAAGTTTATAGTATCGAGTTCGGTGACTGAGGCATGTAACAATTCAATATTGCTTCTAGGTCCTCGCGGTTGCGGTAAAATCGCGGTATGATTGTATTATGTGATTTAATTTATTTATAAAATTTATTATTATTATTGTTGGGATATCTAAAAGTATGTCTAGTTTTATGTGTGGCGCCATTCTGCTGGTTGTATCAAAGCGACCCGCAACTAACAGAATGGCGCCACACAAGGTTTATTGGGTCTTTTAATAAATTTCTTTTTGTTTATGGTGTGTTTAGGTTTTGGACCTTGTTTTAGAGGATTTGCTCAAAGAGTATCCTGAAATGATCTCAGTGGTATGTATATCGCAATTTGGTTTTTGTAAAGAATGTTTATAGTTGTTAATGTAAATGTCTGATTAAGGATTCTTGTGTTTGTTTTAGATTAAACTGAACGGGCTTTTGCACTGTGATGATAATTGTGCTATAAAGGTGAGATTTCTACATTTCTAGTTATTTATCGTCTTTAGGTTTTGTGTGAAATGCTGTTTATAGTTGACATGATTTAGGACGATAAGAATTACCATTACTTATGAACTTTCTAATAGAACGTATACATGTTCTGCTTTATATGAAAAGATGGAGTAGCAGACCTGACATAATCGCTGTGATAAGAATCTGATCCATGTAAATATGCACCATTTTGTATTATGACAGGGACCTTGAATCTTATTGAAAATTGGTTGTGGTTATTAAATATAGCAATTACGAAACATCTATAAGACTGTGACTAAGAATAGTTTCACACTCTACACAGGCATTTACATCAGCCTTTTTTTTTTTTTTTTTTTTTTTTGATACTGCAACGGTCTTAACAAAATATGCAATGTAAGCACACCTTAGGAAAAAAACCACAAACATCTCAACAAGCAGGTATTAGGAGGAAACCACCACATTGGCCAACCACGAGATATGGACGCCATAAACACTAGTGGATCCTCCAAACACCTCACAAATTTGCATCTGCGCCTCATTTCAGTAACTTAGGCTACTCAAGATGAAATTAACTAAGAAGGTGGTGTCTTTTTTTTTATTTTATTTATTTATTTATTTTTTTTTTTTTTATAGTTGACATAATTTAGGACGACAAGAATTACTAGTATTTCTTAAGAACTTTGTAATAGAACATATATATGTTCTGCTTGATATGAAAAGATGGTGTAGCAGACCTGACATAATCGTTTTGATAAGAATCTGATCCATGTAATTATGCACTGTTCGGTTTATGACAGACCTTCTTTCTTCAAATTGGTTGTGGTTATTGGATATAACAATTAATAAACATCTATAAGACTGAGAGTCTGAGACTAAGAATAGTTTCACACTCTACACAGGCGTTTACATCAGCATTTTTTTTTAAACTGCAACGGTCTTACAAAAATGTACCATTTCAAAACACCTTATGAAAAAAACCACAAGCATCTCAACAAGCAGATATTAGGAGGAAATCACGACATTGGCCAACCACGAGATTATTAGATGATTAGATTATGACCCAAACCCGGTTGTGGGTTTGGGTCAATTAGGTTTAGGGTTTGTATTTAGTATAAATACACATGCTATTTCATATGTAATGCATTCAATCAATAAAACTATATTGTTATCTTATATGGTATCCGAGCTTTAGGTAAGATCCACCTACATGTTTTGCTATCCTCCGGTCATCGGCTACTCGCCGGTGATTCGGAGGGATCCATAGTTATTTTCGATTTGCTTTTATTTTTATTAAGATTTTATTTTTCATATTCAATGCATAAACCCTAAACCCTAGCCGTCAAAAAAAATGTTGAGTTGCCTTCAACCAACCATATTTTTTTTCTTCCTCATCAAATTGTTTTCGTTGGTAAAGATCATTGCCGTTTTTCGCAAATAGTTGGTCATCAAATTGCCGCTCCCTTCTAAAGGCAAAGCAAGCCATGACGTAAAATCAATCGTCACGCAAAGAAGGATGCCGCAAGCAATACACAACTATGCTGCCAAATACAATTATAGTAAAAAAAAAAAAAAAAAAAAAAAAAAAAGAAGTGACTTTCAACATTCATTCTAGTTTGTCCGTCCACAATGCTGTCGTTCAAACTGCGGGGGAGTATTAGATGATTAGATTATGACCCAAACCCGGTTGTGGGTTTGGGTCAATTAGGTTTAGGGTTTGTATTTAGTATAAATACACATGCTATTTCATATGTAATGCATTCAATCAATAAAACTATATTGTTATCTTACAGAGATATGGACACCATAAACACTAGTGGATCCTCCAAGCACCTTATAAATTTACAAATGCATATTATTTCAGTAAATTACTCTACTCAAGATGTCATTAATGAAAGAGTTGGTGTCTTTATTTCATCTTTTTTCACTTTTGATATTTGTTCATGTTCGTTTCAGGAAATTGCTAGACAGCTATGTATTGAGCACGAACTAATGTTTTCCAAAATGGTACCATCTCCAATTCATCTATCATCAAAATGATAAATATAGCCACGGTAACTTGGCATTCATCACCTTGTGTATGTATTGCAGGCGTCGTTTGATGATAATTCTCAATTCATGATAGACATGTTACGGTCTGTTTTTATTTCAATTACATTCACCTTTTGTGTATTGTTCTGTAAATATATACCCCCAACCCCACAAGCTTAATAATGATCTTCATTTCAGAGAATGTGGATTAGCGCACAAGACAGTAATATTTGTGCTGGACGAGTTTGACCTTTTTGCTCAGGTGAAGTCACCATACTGATTGTAGTTGTTGGGTCATTTTCTTTCACCTTAAAGTATAGAATCTATTGCTGTTTCCTATACTTTTTTCCCCATGTTCTTCACGTTCCTAAAATAAGACATATCATTTTAGGGTAAGCAAAGATTACTGTATAGCTTGTTGGATGCCATGCAATCTGTATCGTCACAAGCTGTTGTCATTGGTGTTAGTTGTCGATTGGTATGTTAGAAGCCTAATTTTATTACTCGCAGAAACTTTCAGTCTATAAACAATGTCAAATTTTGAGGCTTGTGTGTGTATCCATGCAGGATGCTGATCAATTGTTGGAGAAAAGAGTAAGATCTCGTTTCTCACATAGGAAACTGTTGTTTCTTCCTCCCCAAAAGGAGGATTTACAGAGGTGATTGTCATTCAATCATATGTTTTCTTGGGTTAAAGTTTGATAAAGTTAGAAGTCTTTGAGTTGACATTTGTGTGTTTGAGATGCAGACTCGCGAAATACATTTTGTTGCTGCCAACAGATTCAAGCCTCCCTCCTGACTATGTATCGGAATTCAACTCAAGAATTTCAGTATCCTTTTCTTTCTCTTTTACTTGAAAAGAACAATGAGATTGATCATACTTGTTACATGTGTAAACCTATAACAATTAGTTTCGTCACAATTGTTTGGCGTTCCTTGACATGTCCCAGACCATATTAGCAGATAAAAGATTGATTGAGGTCATTGATAAATTATCAGATACCGACTCCACGTTTGGTAACTTCTTGAGATTTTTGTACGTTTCTCTTTCTATATTCTGAAAATTTGAACATTTTTTAGTAGTTTTCATTATACTTTGACTGGCTTCCAAAACTTACTAGTCAAGTTTTGTTTCATTAGGTTTTCTGCAGTAAGTTACATTGATTTGAAAACTGGTTTAATGACACTTGACAACTTCAAATCTGCACTTTCAACCATCCATCGCCAGCCTAAGTTGGATTGTTTAAAAGGTACCCCTTCTGTTTCATGAGCTGCTCGTTCTGTCCTAAAGATATGAAAAACAAGATTTACATGCTATTTTGATTATAATCTATGATTTGGTTGCAGATTGCTCAATTCTGGAACTTTATATAATGGTTTGCATGAAAAGGTTGGAAGTCAAAGAACAAGAATCGTATAATTTCAATTCTGTCATGAAAGGTGAGTGCAAATATGACCAACAAGGCAACAAATGTTACCTATTACTGTTTTAGTGATTTCTTATAGCTAATATCTTTTGCAGAGTACAAAACTATACATGATTCGTTCCAGACATCGGATAACTATTCACGTAGTGTATGCTTACGGGTAAATTTTACTTTTCTGTATAGTACTATTAGTATCAGCGTCTGTTATTATATTCTTCAAGTTAAATTGCTGAATTCATAATGTGCAGGCCTTTGAGCATCTTCTTGAACGTCAGCTAATAGAGTTTGCTGATAGAGGACACAATCAGTCTATTGAGTTTCGTTCAGTGAAGCTGCTAATTGCACCTTCTGAATTGCATCAAGGGTTGAAATCGAATCGTTCATGTCCAGTAAGTTACTTAGGTTCTGTTTATGCAAGTCATATTTATGGTTCCATATTGTGGGTCACTGATGTGCAAAATATGACACCAAGAAAGTTATCAATGATGAAAATTGGTATAAACAAAACAAACTTGTTCATTCGGGATTTACGTGATGGTAATTAAACTACTACTTGGCTATGATTCGTGCAGGCAATCCTTCAGAAACTAATGGAATCATGAAAACTAATTTGCTTCGAAAGAAAGTGTGTGCACAATATCGAGATTGAAAGCTCAAGATTATGGAGACGTCAAATTAGCCTTATTTAGCCAATGTACTGTTTAATGTTGTTGTACAGACTTCTTGCGACACCTTTCCAGTTTCTTATTCGAATTAATCTTGCTTTTAGTGCCAACTTTCTTAGATCCTGACATCCTGTAGTGGTTAATAACTTTCCCTACTATGCATCCCATACAACTATCACATCCTGAAACTAGATCAACACTATCTGCTCACCCGATGAACTAGATACCACTACTCCAACATTCCTTGTCCAGTGTTTGCAACTCGTTAGTTCCAAAGTTTCTACCATTATTAAAGCTGTTACCTAAACTTCTTGTCTAGTTCTTCTCGAAAATGGTATTTACAATCATAAATTAGACAGGAATTTTCGTCGCCAATGAAACCTATGAAAGTAACACTCAGTTCTCGAGTTTTAAGTGAAGGGAAATGGAAAAGAATTAGAAAGGGAAAAGAAAGGGAAACGGAAAGTAAGTGTTAGTTGTTATGTTCTTGAGATAGAGGAAAGGAAAAGGAAAGTAATCATATTCATGTTCTTGAGCGGGAGGAAAAGGAAAATAACTTGGTGAAATTACATATATGCTCTTTAGTTGTTAATGTAAAATGTTTTAAAAATGGTATATTAGTCTTTACACAAGAATAAGTTCACTTTCTTTCTCTTTCCTCCCAAAAGTGGGAGGAAGATTTAATTAATAAAACTTCCTCCCTATTTCCTTTCCATTTCCCTTTCCTTCCTTAAAAAAAACTCAAGAACACAAAAAACTATCAATTTCCTTTCCTTTTCTTTTCCTTTCCAACTCGAGAACTGAGCGTAAAAGTATTTTTGTATTTTTAACATGGATTTGAGTATGTGACTCTGTCGTTTTGGATTTTGTAAATTGTGGAGGTGATTTGTAAACACATCACATTAATTGATTCATACACAACTTAACCATTTTTTTTTTCCGTAAAATGAAAATTAAGTATTTAAAGATTTGACTGAAGTTCCTATTCTTAGAGCAAGAGGTGCGGTAATGTTATACCTCCTCATTTGGGGCCACGGGTGCCACATCACCCCAACACCTCTTCACAACTAACCCCTCATCACTCACAACTAACCTCAACTTACTCATTTGGGACCCACCACTTACACCTTTATTTTTTTTATCACTCACACCAAAAAAAAAAAAAAAAAAAAATACACTTTGTCAGAAGCTTTCCCTCGCCATGCAGGTGAGCAAGTATCATGTGAAGAGGCATGAAGAGGTTGGCATGGTGTGGTGAAGTGCTACAACGAGGGTGAGCAAGTATCCACGTAGGACGACGAAGGAGGGCAACGAGCCCACACCCTTCCCTCTTAGTATCATTAGTTGCAATATGGTAAACTTGTTATATAAATCACAATTGAATATGAAATGAGACAATACTTTTGAGATAACTTAGATGATTAAGTGCAGTGGCTCAAGCCAAACTGTCACCTCAGTGTTATATTAGCATTTTCCTTTTTACTTCCTTTTCACTAGGGATGGCAACGTGTTGGGTTTGGGTCGGGTTCTAGTGTACCCGTACCCGAACCCGCCCCATTACCCATTGGGTACCCAGTTAATATTACCCATCGGTTTTTCGGGTTTCCCCGCGGGTATCGGGCATCCGCAACCGAATATTCGATGAACAAAATGGAAGATATGAAAATAAAGTCACACTAAAACTTATCGACATAACAAAGCAACACACTATAATATATTCAATTTGTTTTATAGTTGAAGGATATGAATATTCTATAAAGCGATTAACGCTTTCAAATGATTCATGTACAATATCTAAATGTGTTAGATAATAGAGATATTTAATATAAAAAGTATAATGAAAGAAATTATAATATATATATATATATATATATATATATATATATATATACTATAATTAATTAGAATACTAATAAAGCGGATCCGGATTCGGGTAAACGAATACAGGTACGGGTAATCGGGCGGGTATTACTAAAACCCGTACCCGAACCCGACTAAAAAAATATATTAATACCCAAACCCGCATCCAAACCCGCCAACCCGCACCTGAAGCCTACCCAACCGGTTCGGGTTTTGGTTTTCTCCATCGGTTTCGAGTGCTTTTGCCATCCCTACTTTTCACTCACACATCAAAAACACATCCCTTTCACTCAAGCCAAAACCTCACTTATGATTGTGTGAGAAGCTCCTCAACGAAAATGGTTATGAGTTCAAGTTCTGCTTAACATGTGAGATAGTTAAAAATTTTCGTTCTATTTTTTATTTTATTATTATTATTATTATTATTATTATTATTATTATTAAATAAAGTTGTTTTTTTAACAATAAAATAATAAATGTGTTTCGAATCAACGTTTTAATATTTCTAGGGTCTAAATTTGTGTCTAAAATGATTGGGATGCCTAATTGTATACCTAAATTTGTGCCTCAAATTGTGTGTCATTTACTTATTGTGAAGTCATGGGTCCCTCATGTGCAACCAATAGAATGCTGCCACCCAGTTTTAGGCACAAAATTAAGCATGCATTTAGGCACCACAATCATTTCTTTTAAATTTAAAGAGGCATATTTTGCTTTAAAAAATAATGAAAAGAATAAAATGTGTAGATTGATTAAAAAAATAATAATAAAATAAAAATAAATAATTATAAAGGAGTTGTTAAACACAACTTTATAAGTTTTGTTTTAAGCATTACATAATTACATAAATAACATTTAATGAACACTATGCTAAAATTTCATATAGTTAGCATCAAATAGTACTTTAAAATAATTATAAATATATATTTTTGAAATATACTAGTTTATTAATTGTCATTTTTGTAAATTTCAAATGTGCTTAAACAAAAGTTAGAGTTGTGTATAAAAAATCCTAAATTATAAAAGGTTAAATTGTTATGGTAAAGATACCGTAAGGATGAGATAAATACCAAGGTTTTCAAGATCGGGATCCTACCCAGGATCGTTTTCGTCTTTGCAAGATCGTGATCCTAAGATTGGATCGAGATATTAAGATCCTACTATAATGTCATTTTCTTAATAATTTTTGTAGTATTATACAAATTTACAAATTATTATATATCATAAACACAAAATTATATGAATGTTCCATCAAAATGTTGTCTTAAATTATGATTATGAAATGTTTAATAAGATTAACATGTTGTTTTTTATATTCTAAAAAAAATAATCTAGAAATTTGTAGATTTTTAGTTTGTTATCCGAGAAAAGTAGGATCGGATCGGATTAGATCTTAAGATCCTATGGTCAAGATCGGGATCCTATAAGATCTTAAGCATTCAAAGATCCTATGTAAGATCCGGATCGTTTTTATTTTGCAGTATCGTAAAATCGTAAGATCCTAAGATCAGGATGCTGAGAACCATGATAAACACAGCTACAACATCACGGACATTAAAATAGCTATAACATCACCGACATTATAAAAAAAAGACACGTCGTATGATTTACATAAATAATCTGGAAAACAACACTCCATCTTTCTCCCATCTCTTTAATAGTCTCTCCTAATAATCAACCTCGTATGATCTCAGGTACATTTTCTTCCAAATTAATTAGTAATATTTTTATTTTCTAACCCAATTTTACTTTGTGATGATGATGAATTCCATAGTTTATGTATATTTTATTATTTCAATTGTAGTACAGTAATATTCACATTATTTAATTCTCTTTAGTAGTAGGTATGTGATATTTGCATCCGTTCAGGCTAGCAGCTTGATTCAAAAAAAAAAAAAAAAATGTTTATGCAATTAAAGAGATCTCATATTTTATATACCCTTATTATTTTCGTGACACCCTAGTTATAATTTTTATAACCGTAAACCCTTGTTATAATCGGGGCGTCTACATACGCCAAATTTTAGTAACATGTCTACAACCTAAGGTGGCCTAGTAGGAAAAGGCTTGTGACTTTTGTCACTAAAATGTGGCCGTGCCCGGTTTGAGTCTGTATGGCAGTCGTAGATTAGTCGGCTAAAAGATCAGAATTACCAAATCATAATAAACACCTTAGTAAACTACAACCGTCAATATATGTTACTTTATCATATACGGAGTGACATACTAATTTAGGGGTTGAAAATATTCTTTTGACCATTACAAAGTTAATCTGGTTTGTCTTTTTAGATTCGGTACATGTACAAATGCCAAATTATAAAATGGAAGTATCTGTTATGTATGGCCTAAGGTGGCAAACTCTGTGTGAGTTGTGACTTTCATCTCTAAAATGTGAAAGAGGCTTTACTCGTTTTAAATCTGTATGGCGTTAGGTATAAACCCAGTGGATTAGTCAGCCAAAAGGTCGGAATTACTTTATCATATAATATGCTAATTTAGGGTTGAATATATTCTTTTCATCATTAGAAAGTTAATCTGGTTTGTCTTTTTAGATTCGGTAGGATATGTGCTAATTCGTTTCTATATGTTTGTATGTTTCAGTATTAACTTTTGACTAATACAAGAACAAACCACAAAGGACAACTACATAACATTTTATGTAATGGCTTTAGAAAGAGATACTTTTCACCTTTCAGGGCCGTTACACTTGACTTCCGTTGACTGGTAACACCTTTATCCTTCTCTTGATAATCGACATTTCATCATATAACTAGTACGTAATAGACTAATAACAGTTGCCTCCCTGATTCAGGACTGATGTAGATCACCGAAGATCGGTTGCAGCATGCATGGTACAAGGTGTATACATCATGCAACGTGACCGCCAAGAAAACCGCCATGGTCCAGAAGCTCTTGCTCCTCCATGGTGGAACTTCTTCAACTTTGAGGTGCAGACTTTTCTCATAGACGATGCTGACTCGTCCATCTTTGGCGCCATTTACAAATTCAAACCCGACCCTTCACTAGACCACAACACTCTCTCTACACACGCAACCCCGACCCATATCATTGCTTTCCGAGGCACATTGACAAAGGGTGATGCATTCACTCGAGACTTACAGTTAGACCTCCATTTTGTCAGAAACATATTACATCAATCATCAAGATTTGAGATCGCTATGCAAGCTGTTAGGAACTTGATTGCTTCTGGTAATACAAATATTTGGTTAGTGGGTCATTCACTTGGGTCAGCAATGGCCATGCTTGCGGGTAAGAACATGGTAAAAAATGGGATTTTACTCGAATCCCATCTTTTTAATCCACCGTTTGTTTCAGCGCCGGTTGAGTCTATAAAGAACAAGAAAGTCAAACACGGGCTCAGAATTGCCGGTAGTTTTGTGACAGCAGGACTAGCTGTCGCTGTGAAGGCTAAAAAGAATCACCAACAGAAAAATAATGGGTCAAATAACTCATTTCTTGATTTGGCAGCTTGGGTCCCGTGTTTATATGTGAATCCGCGTGATCATATATGTTCAGAGTATATTGGGTATTTTGGGCATAGAGTAAAGATGGGTAGTATAGGGGCGGGTGGAGTGGAACGTTTGGCTGCACAGCATTCTATTGCTGGTTTGTTTATGGATGCGTTTGGGAAGGAGTCACATGAACCGATTCATCTCCTTCCGTCGGCTAATTTGACAGTAAATTTGAAACGTGCTCGTGATTTGAAGGAAGCTCATGGTCTTCATCAGTGGTGGAGACTTGATCAGCAGCTGGAATCAAGAACCTACAGATGATAATTGCAGTGCTTTGACTATTGGGAGTCAAAGGGAGATGCTTTGACTATTTTGGAGTCAAACTTATAGCCATATGGTATTGCATATTGACGTTTTGTACAAATAGTAATCTTGTTTGTTTGTTTGTTTTATGATTTACTGATCTAGGGTCACATTCGTGTTGCATAATGTTATTTTTTCATAACATTTCTAATCCATAATTGACTTACGGATAATATTATTAGGCTGGATGTGCTTATACAAGTTTTATTCTGTCTCTATATGTAACCGCATCTTTCTTTTGTTTGGATTTATAACTGAATTCTAGAAAACGTTGGTTGAGGTGCTTCCAACATATGCAATTATCAAAATACAATAAGCTCACTAAAACACTTGTTAAAAATGCTTATCAGCTTACGAAGGCTTAAAAGAACCTTTTGCAAAAGCTCTTTGTATATGACTTCCTGCAAAAGGACGCAAGATCTTTATAATAAGCTAACCCAAACACAATCTCATCAAAATGCTATCAAATAGATATAGAATCACCACTATTATTAGGTAAACCTTATATCAAAGTCTGATACCATAGGAGAGCTTATACATAGATTGTTTCAAAAGGTCTCATATTGCTTATTACAGTAATACCGATTATTGTCTTATCGGTTTTTGGTATATAAATAACCGAGTCTTGTTTGTTTAATACCCCGTATTGTTTATCTAAACTGTTTATGTGACTATTTGAGAATGAAGAAACAGTTATAAGCTTTTAAGTTGATGTGTAAAACATCATTTGTTACAGTTATATACCACTTCCATCCTTCTAAGCTTTTAAACTTGGGTGGTCATTTGAAAACTTTCCAAAAGTTGGGTTACTTTACAGCCATTGAATAAAATTCAGAATCTGAAAACAAATATTTCTACTAAAAAATTATCCTAAAAAAGAAAAAGAAAATAGCAAGATATGCAACCATATCAAAATACCACATTCTCATTGGCTATTTCATATCACCTTATCCAACTCATCTCCACAGAATCTATCACTGACTTCATTACATCCCACATACACAAACACAAGTACACAACACACAAACACAAGCACACAGACACACACAAACACAAAAACCATCATGGCAATGGCAACCCAAGCCTCACTCTTCACACCAACACTCTCAAACTCATTCAAACAAACCACCTTCACAAGCACCAAGCACCTCAACCTCACCACCAGAACCTTCACCATCAAAGCAACAGCAGCAGATGGTGCAGCACCAGCTGAAGCTCCTCCTAAGCCAGCCCCAGCTGGTTTCACACCACCTGAGCTAGACCCAAACACCCCATCACCCATCTTTGCAGGAAGCACAGGTGGGCTTCTAAGAAAGGCACAAGTGGAAGAGTTCTATGTCATAACATGGGAATCACCAAAAGAACAAATCTTTGAGATGCCCACAGGTGGTGCAGCCATCATGAGAGAAGGGCCAAACTTGTTGAAGTTGGCTAGGAAAGAACAGTGTTTGGCTTTAGGTACTAGGTTGAGATCAAAGTACAAGATTAAGTATCAGTTTTACAGGGTGTTTCCTAATGGGGAAGTGCAATATTTGCATCCTAAAGATGGTGTTTACCCTGAAAAGGTCAACGCTGGAAGGCAGGGTGTTGGTCAAAACATGAGGTCTATTGGGAAGAATGTTAGTCCTATTGAAGTTAAGTTCACTGGGAAGCAACCTTATGATATATGATTTTAATGATGGTGTAATTTGTGATTATGTAATATTGTTTCGTAATTATGACATATGCTCATGCTTATTTCGTGTGTTCTGTCCTTTTGTTTTATGGTGAAATTGTTGGCTAAATCTTGGTTTCTCAACTTGCTAGATCATGGTTTGAGGGTGTGGTTATTTTATATTTTGATATTTTAATCTCCATAGGTTTAGAATATGTTTATGTAAAGAATTAGTTGTGTTTAGGTGCAGAATTAGTTGTGTTTAGGTGCATATTCACATATAAATCTGTTCATAAGTGAGTATGTAACATTTAGAACTTGACCATCATGAAAATTGCTATAAAAACCTAAGTACTAATGAGAAGCTAGTTTGTTTAACCAGTAAGATGCTGTGATTGCTTTATGTTAACTGCTAGGCCCTGATGAGTTTCTATTACAGGTTCAATGATAATTAATAAGTGTGATTTAAACTAATCACATGTTATTTGACATAACTTGAAAAGTTAATTAGATTAATGAGTGAATACGGACATATGAGGGAAATGAATCCGCATATTTCAAAATTTAAAAGATGATACATAGAAGAATTGCTAGTAGAGATCGGAAGTTGTTGCCTCCTATACTGCTACTTCTAGTTCTCGGACTTGAGTATTCAAGACGAAGTTTGGAAATGCTTGAGTGATCTCCCTGTTATATAAGAACAAAAAAAAACAAAAATAAACAACAGCTTATAGTTGTTGACTTGTTATGATTGAAATAAGCACTAGAAAATCAATACTTACCTAAGAAGTGGAATTGTCATGTTCTTGAGAATGGATGGATTCTTTGAGATGAATGTCTTCAACTCTTCTAAATCAATCTTTCCATCACCGTTTAGATCTGCATCCATAATTGTCTGATCAAACAGAAGAGGAAACGGTCAAAGACAAAACATGAAAGATCACGAATTAAATTTCAAAAGTTGAAGATTGTAAAGTTATAACTTGTAACTAAAGCCTTAATACCATGATTACTACCTTATCCTGGATACGATGTCTTCATCTGATACACTCACATTCATTTCACTCTGGAGAGCCACTACCATCTCCTTCAACTTCAAAATTTTGAAGTATTTCCAAGATCAGAGTTCAGTAAAAGTTAAACATCGACTAAAGGTCGGAACTTTAGTGTGTTTTAATTTACCTCTTCACGTTCTATGAATCCAGTCTGCTTCAAGTCGTATAATCTAAACATGACTACAATGATATTACAAAAATATAAGTATCAATAATGAATGGAAGATAGTTAACAAATTTTGACTTTTAAGAGTCAAATAACTTTTTATGGTTTTAGATCATCTACTCATGTTATCTTACATTAAATTTTGTCTGATTCTGGTGCATCAGGATGGAAGATACTAGGGAACAAACAAATTCATCAAACTCAATAACTCCATTTTTCTTGATGTCAAATGACTCAAATAGCTACATTGATGCAATCACGAAAAAACACATTTGAGCTAAGAAAAATTCAAAAAATCTGTACTCACTATCTGCAAACAGATTTTGCATGCTGCTATTGCTGAAAAGAGCAAGCCGGAATTCTTCCTGTTCATAAAATGCATTAATATTTTCTTCTTGATCTTTTAATCAAGATTAAACCATTATAATTGTCATTGTTAATGATTTTCCATTATTTTCTGCAATGTGAGGAGTGGCCCGTGCAAGGTGCCAAGGTTTTATTATATTTCCTACAATGCGAGCGCTACTATTACAGTTGTGAACCCAAAACCATGATAGAGCGCTACTATTACGGCTAGTCTAAAACAGCTTCACAAAATAATTTCTTATAAAGGTATTGCAATTACTTTTGGAGGAGAATCCTCTAAATTTGAAAAACCAAGTTTAGTGAAGTTGGGGAAGTGTGAGCCATTGGATCAATGACTCAAATCAAAAAAAGTTCTTCTGATTTAAACCATTGGATCAAATATAATGGCTCACACTTCTCAACTTCACTAAAATTGATTCTCCCCTTACTTTTATACCTTGGCGCGCCCATGTGATGTTTACAGGCTTCGAGTAACATTACTGTCATTACATTTCCCTTCATTTATTCATCAAAACTTTTTCCACCTACCCTATTTTACTTCTGAGTTCTGAGTACTTTTGGAGTAAATAGCACAACAACCCAATTTACCCGCTACTCACTTCATTCACTTGCTTATTTATATCAGTTCTTTTAGGCTACACTATCGTTACTTTACCAAAAATTTAACCTAGTTGTATCTCACATTCAAAAGCAAGCATTCTTTTACCTCTGCCAATGGATAATCTCGTTGTCTACTTTGATGAACGTGTGCGTGACGGGGTCTATCATGGGTTACATTTAGGTTTTAGACCAGTGATAGTGAAGGAAATAAACCAACCAACAAAAAATGAAATGTGTGACAATCTTAAAAAGCTAAATAACAACAAACGTTTTCTTCGGTTTTTTGGGATGGGTGAGTTCCAAAATCGTTCCTTTTTTATTTTTGAAAGTTATTCTCATGACACCACAGAGGAAGCCTTGTTTAAGGAAACCTTTTCAAAGGAAGAGTTGTTCAAGAATTTGAGGTACTTCACTAATTTATTTTATTTTATATTTTTTTTAAACCTTTATTTAATGCTAATATATATGGGTTATGGTAATATATAGTTTCATTTTGTTAACTTTATAACTTTGTTCACTTATAAAAGTGAATGTTCTAGGATATTGAACTTTGAATTTTGTTCACCAAGAACTTATCAAAAAATATACATCCAGGTTACTCGGACTAACACTGAATTTTCAAAGTGTATGCTTACCAAAAGTTCATTAACCTAAGTGAACAAAATGAAACTATATTACCTTATGACAATTTTTTTAACTTTAGTAACTTTTCTGTCTCATAACCCTAGTATGTATATATATATTTTTTTTATAATTTTGTAGAGGTTTAATTAAAGCCGTTTCATGGATGCACGGAAGCCCCGTCAGTTTCTGTGGGAATATTAATACATCAACTGTTGTGGTTGTGAAGAATGATCAAGGTCAAAGTCGGCTTAAGCTATTCATTGAAGGTCTTGGTCATGAGAGTAAAAATAAAGAGGATGACATGAGAGGGTTGGGAGAAGTTCTAGATCATTGTGTAGCTCTTTTTGAAAGTGCGAGTCCAGAATCTGACCATTTGATCGAATGCCTCAAAGATGGCAGGTATGCTCTCTAATAGTAGTTCTTTTGCAAATTGTAATGTTTTATGTTTTAATTTTGTGAAGAGTTCCAAATGAGTGTGTTTTTTATTTGATGCAAGGTGCAAGATAACCCATCTAATAAACCATCCAACATTTTGGACGACTCCAGAACGAAAGTTGGATTTTATTAGTGCTGTACATGAGGGCTTAGGGGACGATCCTACTTTTATTCAATCACTGCCCGATATCGAACAAGCTGTTTATGATAACAAGAAGGGAAACTTACATCTCCATTTAGTTAGGAGAATGGAAATGTATGGAAGTATCGCACTAATTCCTAACGCAACAAGATTGGGACAACTACTTTGTCTCATCCACAGGTGCAATACTCATGAACTTGAAATCTCAAAGGACGATGTGGGAAGGTATTATAATAGCAACAAGAAAGGATTAGAAGAATATTTTAGGGTCCGCTTTCCAAACTTCCTAATAGAGATATACAAGCTTGTCCGAAAAACATTTCCTCCGAGGCATAATGGGTTTTTTTTCTCTGAAATTTGATCTTGATTCTCCTAGAGATGTTAGTGTTACAGCCAAAATTTGACTACAGGTAGCTTTAAATAATAAGTTGATTTGTTTGATTTTTCAGGTTTTGTGTGTGTAATGTTATTCTAATTATCTTTGTTGTGTCACTTGTTTAAAGGTTATTCTTTGGTGTGTCACTTAACATCAAAATCTTGATCGGAGAAGAAGAAGACATGGCCACAACCATGATCATAATGATCATATCATAGTATTTCATATGAATAATGAACAAACCTAATGGTGAAGTGCAATATTTGCATCCTAAGATGGTGTTTACCTTGAAAAAGTCAACGTTGGAAAAGGTGCGGGTCAAAACATGAGGTCTATTCTCTATTGTGAAGAATGTTAGTCCTATTCAAGTTAAGTTCACTGGGAAGCAACCTTATGATATATGATTTTAAGGATGTTTAATTTGTGATTATGTAATATTACTGTTTCGTAATTATGGCATATGCTTATGCTTACTTCGTGTGTTCCGTCCTTTTGTTTTATATATGCTGAACTTCTTGGCTAAATCTTGGTTTTAACTTGCTACATCATGGTTTGAGGGTGTGGTTATTTTATATTCGCATATATGAATCTCGATAGGTTTAGAATATGTTTATGTGATTCACAAGTATGTAACATTTAGAACTTGGCCATCAAGAAAATTGCTATAAAAACCTAAAGTACTAATGAGATGCTAGTTTGTTTAACTAGTAAGATGTTGTGATTGCTTTATGTTAACTGCTAGGCCGTGATGAGTTCCTAGTACTGGTTCAATGATAATTAATAACTGTGATTTTAACTAATCAAATGTTATTTGACATAACTTAAAAAGTTAAAATGGCCATACAACTTGCAATATTGGATTGATGAGTGAATAAGGACATATGAGGGAAATGAATCCGCATATATAAAGAATTCAAAAGATGATACATAGGAAAATTGCTAGTAGAGATCGGAAGTTGTTGCCTTCTATACTGTTACTTCTAGTTCTCGGACTTGAGTATTCAAGACGAAGTTTGGAAATGCTTGAGTGATCTCCCTGTTGTTTTGATCAATATAAACTATTATAAACAACAGCTTATAGTTGTTATGATCAAAATAAGCGCTAGTTAATCAAAACTTACCTAAGAAGGGGAAGTGTCATGTTCTTGAGAATGGATGGATTCTTTGAGATGAATATCTTCCACTCTTCTAAATCAATCTTTCCATCCCCATTTAGATCTGCATCCAAAAGTGTCTGATCAAACAGAGGAGGAAACGGTCAAAGACAAAACATGAGATATCAAGAACCAAATATCAAAGTTGAAGACTGTAAAGATATAACTGAAGCCGTAAAACCATATTTACTACCTTATCCAGGATAGCTTCGATGTCTTCATCTGATACACTCACATCCATTTCACTCAGGAGAGCCACTACCATCTCCTTCAACTTCAAAGTTTGAGGTTTTTCCAAGATCAGAGTTCAGTAAAAGTTAAGCATCGACTAAAGGTCGGAACTTTAGTGTGTTTTCATTTACCTCTTCGCGTTCTATGAATCCAGTGTGCCTCAAGTCATATAATCTAAACATGACTGCAATGATATTATATAATGTCAGTATCAATGAATTTACAATGACTCACAAATATCAAAAGTAGTCAAATATGACTTTTAGAAGTCAAATAAACTTGTTTTGTGGCAATAGATCATCAACTCATGTTAAAAGTATATCTTACATTCAATTTTATCTGACTCTGGTGCATTAGGATGGAAGATGCTTAGCGAACGAACGAATTCATCAAATTCAATAACTCCATTTTTCTTGATGTCAAATGAATCAAACAGCTGCAGGAATGCAATCAAGAAATCATAAAAATTGGGCTTATAGAGATAAGAAAAATCCAAAAACTGTGTACTCACTCTATCTGCAAATAGATTCTGCATGCTGCTATTGCTGAAAAGAGCAAGCCGGAACTCTTCCTGTTCATAAAATGCAGAAAAGACACATTTGAATGATTTTCCATTATTTTCTGCAGTGAGAGCACTGCTATTAAAAAACAAGATTCGTATACATCTGTATCTTATTTTTTTAATGATACCTTATGAATACGGCCATCTTCAATGATAGCATAGCTTAATCTCTCAAAAAGATCGTATAATGCCTCTATTTCATTGATGGAAACTGTGAAACAAAACAGGCATGGGTTAAAGTATGACACCAGAAACTTTGTGTCAAATATGTAATTTTCAGCAACTAACATGATGTCTCGGAAGCAAGAAGAGCATGTTGAATAATTCGACTAGGATTTCGTAGTTTCTTTAAGAAACAACAACATTCTTTTAATGTCATGGTTTTCATGGTTGGTCAACTACCTATAAACACAGCAGAAACAAGAACAAAATGCAGATAAATATCTGAAATCAATCACAAAAAGGAAGTTTCAGTATGAATCTTTCACATTCTTGTTATATATATTAAAAAAAAAAAAAAAAAAAACAAACTCGAAGTTTTGTATTCTTTTGGCAGTTATAACCTAGTTCTTTTGGGTCAAAATGGATCATTTCAACCCTCGAATGTACTTCAACTGAAAGCACGTTAACAAGCTTTCATAAACCAATATGATATAAGACAACAATATACATAAACAGAAATACATGATCATGATTCCATCGTTAAAACTATGAAAAAGCTTTGACTTAATAAATCTATCAACACGAGACACACATACTTGCATGAATATAACAAATTGCAGAACAATATGAAGATGGATTAACAGACCTGTGAATCTGTGATTTAAAATGGTATCAAGTAACAAATGAAAACAAGGTTGATTTTATATGATTAGTGTGCTCATGGCTGATGAAATCAGATCAGGAATTGTCATGTTCTGTGGATCTGTCAACCCCATTTTATAATCCTTAAAAGATCACTTGTCACGTAGATTATAATACTTTACTTTGAGCCAGTTATTCAATTATTAGAATTTTAAAATAAACGATGACTTTGACAAATTGTGTTTCATCAATCTCAATCTCCTAGCTAGATCCAAACTAGATATTTCAAAATCTTTTCTTGACAGTAAATTCATTCACATTGACCTTTTTAACCATTAATAATGGTTACAAAATAAGGTTACACTAGTAGTCCAAAACTCCAAATCGCACTGGTTTCATATATATTAGACAGCACCTAAGAGGTAAATCGCGCGAGTATTAATAAATAATGTTGAGTAGGTTTACACTTTCAGCATTATTATACTAATGCCAACTATTCAATACATGTTTCTATTATACTATAAACTTGATTTAATTAAGTAATTAATAATGTGTTATTAAGGTCAACTACTCGATGCACCTTTCCACTCTATACTTCTTTATTATTCAAGATTACAAAGGACGACTCATCATAATTTTATATCCGAAATAAATCTTTTATTTAAGTAAAAAGTACACAAATTATCAGAAATATAATTTTCTAGACTTTAATTGTTTCCTCGTCGTTACACAATAAATGGAATAAGGTTTCAAAAAGTCATGCTGAGGTGTTTTCAATATAAGCATACTCTCTTCTCTATTTCTCCCTGCCATAGTTTATTCGGTTTTAGCATTTAGATCGACACTTACTTTTTTATATGAAAAAGTTTTGTATAGATGAAGTTGTCTATAACATTATATCAACGTTTTAGCACTATCAGTCGTCAAGGTATCTTAAAGATGCGATTTTAGACAAAACTATGATGTTTTGTATTCTGGCAAAGAGTCATTGACTGTATTTGTGCCTAGCTGCATACTGCATTATATGGTTTTGGCCAAATAATTTGAGTATCTTATAAATAATTATTTCTACTGAAAATTTAAATCCTATTTGACCTTGATCACATTATTGGTGGTCCCTGTGGCACCCAAATGATGATTTGACTTTCCATTGATAGAAATTTCTTTGTCACAGATATTAGATACATGCCAATAGAATGAGTTAAAAATGTTTCGTTCCATTTTAAATTACCGACAAATTTGAAGAACACTTTGTTAACTTAACTATTGTATCGCAAGATTTTGTAATTAATAAATTCTTTTGGATTATGTTTAGATACAATCAAGTACTAAAATATGTGTGAATTGAGTGACTTTAACCATCCTAGGGGTGTTCTCATTACAATATATAAGAACCATTGATAGTTTATGAACAACACATTTGTTAGTTCATGACAAAATTATAACTCGCACCTTAAAAACGAGTTAAAGTTTGGAGTTTTAGCTACTTTTTATGATTATGGATATCGAAAAAGACTTAAATAAAACATCTTTCCCAATCTCCAAATCTAAGTTGAAGCTTAAGTAGGCTTAGTTTGGAGGATTTTATAGACAATCAAGCGTAGCCAACATGCTTTGTTGTCTATGTTTGCTCTTGATCATCATAAAGCTTGGTCTAAAAAGCAATGACTTGTCAACTTTTCTTAACGATGGTTTCTAATTTTCTGGCCGACTAATCCCCCATGGTTTTGAGCCTGCCGCCACACTGACACAAATCGGGTAAAGCTTTTCTACAGAAGGCGGCGTGCAATGGCGGAGCTTCAATGGTTTTGTTGAAAGAGCCAAAATGTGCACTGGCATATTTTGGGAGGACCAAATACATAAATTCTTTTAACATTCAATGTGTACCAAGCAAAAATGACATTTTTTATAAGCAAAGTATTAAAGTTTTAGAGGGTCACGACCTCTCTTTGTCTCCATAAAGCTTTGCCCATATTAGTGTGACCACATCAAAGTTATTTGCACCAAATAAAAATTAAACTTGAGATCTCTCACATTTTTAATAATGATTGTCACAAACCTCCTACCAGTAGATCACACCAATATTGGCTTTGGTAATGGTTTGATTGGTGAACTAGTCATGTTCTATATGCTCCATGAAAGTCATGCCTGAAAATTACATAAAACTGTCTACATATTCCATGTGTTCGGTTGAGGCCAATTACATAAGTTACGTTGTAATTGTATTTTTTTTGGTAACTAGCGTCTTGCTAGTTGTCTTTTTTTCCTTATATATTGTTTATTGCCGTTCAAAAAAAAAAACATAAGTTACGTAATTTCATTTCTATATGCTATAAAAACCACTTCAAAAATATGTTGATTATTAGCTTGACATTGACTAGATGCTAAGAATTTTGTAAGTCATCTATGTTGGAGGAAGCATATATTATTTCGAACATTAAAAGGCCTTTTTTACGTGTTTTACATGAAATTTGTGAACCAATGACATTTTTTGCGCACAAACTTATTAGTTACATATTTTTTTACTTAAGAATTCTAACTTTTTTTTTTTTTTTTTTTTTTTTTTTTTTTTTTTTTTTGAACGGCGAGTTAGTAGTTAGTGATTCGAGCCCACAATGACATCCAATTGGGCAGTATGCAAGCCTCGAACCTTTCTCCTTAGGGGATAAACCCCACTCATGCTTCTATTTATTTCCGGCCCCTGAAGGTTCGAACTTTGTTTTGACTCACGAAGCTTATAAAAGCTTTGAAAAGTAAGCTCCCATGAGCTTAAACTTAAGGGCATGTTTGGTTGGGGGAAATGAGCTCAAAGAAATGGAAATGAATTCATTTCCCTTGTTTGGTAGTCGGTGAAATAAAAAAGTGGAGATTTGCAATTCCTAAGGTGTTTAGTTTATGTACAAATTTAAGGAAATGAATTCCTTTACTTCATGAGTGGAAACCAATTCTCTACATTGAAAAATAATTTTTGAGTGAAAAATAATAATAATAATAATAATAATAATAATAATAATAATTTTTACTAATTTCTTAAGTCAATTTTCTGGTATTACCAAACACAAGAATTTTTACTGAATTTCTGTGGAATTCATTTCTGTGAATTTAATCTAACAAGCTACAACTTCCAACTTGACAGTGTTTGTTTTTTATGAGAAGAACCTTTTTTCACTTTCGTCCTATAAGCGAGAAGAGAAAATTAAATAAGTGCTTCTGTTTTTTCCTTTTATGTATATAGGGCGGGAAGAGAAAATGGAATAAGTGTTTTTGTTTTTTCCTCTTAGAGTGCTCGGTGTGGGAAGGTGATTCGCCCGCCATTCGCCCTAATAACGTGTCATTCGTCCGCCGTTCTGCACCGTCCCTCGAGTCACTCGTCCGCCGTTGATATTTAGCCATTGCACCAACAGGTGACATGGGCTTTTTTTCCCCTTCCGAGTGAGTGAGTTTTGGTGGGGTATTTTGTGGGACCTATAAAGTGTTATTGATTCTTTTAAGGGTGTTTCAATTATTGGAACCTACAAAGCGGGAATAAGAAATTAAATAAATAAATAAATAAGTGTTATGTTTATTTTTAGAAATAAGATGCAAAAATGATTTTTTTTTTCTTTTTTCTTTTCAATTTTGCAGATTAGTTTTTTGTTTGGTTATTTCTTTTTGTATCTTATAGACTTCAAATTTATCTCTTTTCTCGCAAACATGATTTACCTTAAACTACAATTCTAGAATCAGCTATTTTGTCAAACAGGAAAGTATGACTTAAGGGTATGTTTCTTTTTCACTTAATAAGTTAGCTCAAACATTTATTTTCTCCGAAGAGATCCATAAAAACTTTTCTCTCTTAATTAAAAAGGCTAAAATAAATATCTCTTCAAACCACTTAATTTAAGTAAACAACCCCTTAACTTGCAAAATAAGTTGCCTAAAACCGTCATTCCCCATAAATCCAAGGACCAAAACATAAAAAAAGCAAGACAGGGTTTTAGGTGGGATAAAAAGAAAACAAAGCAGCCAACAACAACAACAACTAGGGTTTTATAACATTGAACACATCTTGCACAACACAGACAGACAAATGGATTCATTTTCATCACCACCAAGCTCATCGGAACCAAAGATGTCAACTGATGACTTGATGCATTCTATTCAGAATCAACTTGCTCAAGCCTATCTTGAGGAATTCCTTGAGGTCTATATATATATATATTTTATTATTGAGATATAATGTTATTGTTATAAGGTTGTTATTTGGAATATAAAATTTGGGATGTTTTAAGTCTAGATCTGTCTGCTATACTATCAACTGCTATGTTGTCAACTAAGTTACAGGGGTTCGTATAATAGTTTATAATACGAGGTAATTTTTTATGTGTCCCGGTCGACTAAAGTTTACATCTTTCTAGACCAAAAAAAAAATGACTTCTCAAAATGACCCAGGCGACTTGTCTTCCACCTTTTAAATGTTTACAAGTGTGTGCAATAATGAATGACAAGTGTCCCCAGGCTACTTGGGCGACTTGTACTTGTATGTGACATTTGTCGAAATTTAAAGGAGTGGGGGATAAGTCGCTCAAGCCTCCTGGGGCATTTTGAGAAGTCACATTTTTTTTGGTCTAGAAAATGTATAGACTTTGGGCGACCAGGGCACGTAGAGAATTACATCTTATAATACAAGGATTTGTTGAATTTAGTATTCGAATTAAACTTTAGCGCGATGTGTTTAGATTTTGTAACTTGTGTATGTCACATTTAGCGTAGTTGGAGGCATTCCCAAATGTAGAATGTGGTTGTTGGGCTAATGTCTGACTATGACCCAAGCCCATGGGTAGCAGACGCCAAGCTTATGGGTCCAATCACAATTATAGTCGGTTTAGGATTATCTTATAGAATACGCATTGTAGTAGGATTAGAAAGCAGGTTCTAATAACCTATAAATACAAACCGAGCTGTGGTTTGTTATCACATATTCAATATCAGTTTTCTTGAGCTTGTAAGTTTCTGATTAATAGAGAGCGAATTCTATTATAACGTTGGTGCAAGTTTCTGTTTTTCCAGTCTTATTTGTTCTTGTCTTGTGAAGTTCGATCAGCTGTAGTCTTGATTTGGTATCGAGAGCCAGGTTATCAAGGGGCTGGTAATTGACAGGATCGACAAGGGTTATTCCAAGGCAGACGATCAAGGGGTTATCAAGCTAGTGTTCGACTAAAGCTGATAGTCGACTAGTATTGAACCTGGTTGCAAGAAGCTGCCAATCGACACAGGTTAAAGGGATTCTGATCGACCAGGTTTGCAGCAAGGGTTTCGACCAAGGAAACAATTTCGACTTAAGCAAGAAGTCGATCAAGGTTTAAAATTTTCGACTTGGTTTACTTAGGCAAGAAGTAAATCAATCGTGCTCTAGAATCTTGGGCTGGAAGTCGAACAATGTACACCGATAACTTACAAAAGACGTACAAGAAAGATGGTAGAAGGAGAGTCTAGTCGACCACCTGTCACAGACTCTAAAACGGCTCTTCAATGTCCAATGTTAACAAGCACAAACTATAACATATGGGCAATAAGAGTTAAAGCGGTATTCCGAGTCCATGGAATACTCGATGCACTGGAACCAAAGGAAGGAACACAAGTCGTTGATAAGCAAGATCACATGGCAGTAGCGTTACTTTTCCAGGCGATTCCAGAAGAACTTGTTTTTCAAGTTTCACAATTCAACACAGCCAAAGAAATCTGGGAAGCTTTAAAGACCAGGTATGTGGGTGTTGATCGGGTTCGTGAAGCAAGGTTGCAAACCTTGGAGACGGAATTCGAATCCTTAAAGATGAAAGTCAATGAATCAGTTGATGACTTTGCGGCTAGGTTGGGCAAAATTGTAACTGAAGTCAACAGCTTGGGAACAGTTTATGCAGACAAGAAACTTGTTAAGAAGCTGCTTGCATCCGTTCCGGATAAGTTTGTTGCAATTGTTGCCTCAATAGAACAATTTGCTGACTTGAATACTATGTCTTTTCAAGAAGCAATTGGAAGGTTGAAAGCTTTTGAAGGAAGAATGAAGGGTGTTGACACCACTTCTGAAGATCAAGGCAATTTGATGTTCGGAAGGGCTGAAAGATATGATGAGAAAGGTCGAGGAAGGAAATTCTCTAGTGGCAACGGTAAAGGTCAAAACTTTTCTTCTCAAAACAAATCTCGTGGTAGTAGTCAAGCTAATAACCACAACCAAAACAACTCCGGGAGCAATACGGATCAAAAGAAGAACAAAAGCCGAGACCTTTCAAAGATTCAATGCTTTAGATGTGATGAATATGGTCACTTTGCTTCTAATTGTCCCGAACGCCGTGAACAAAAGGAAAAGAATGAAGCAAACCTTTTGCAAGCGGAAGATGACGATGACCCGACACTTTTTATGATGAAGAGCGTTCAAGAAGTTTTCTTGAATGAAGAAAAGATTATCCCAAACCAATTGAATACTAAGCCAAACGAGGAAGACACTTGGTATTTGGATAATGGAGCAAGTAATCACATGACGGGGATTCGAGAACACTTTTCGGAGTTGAATGAGAATATCTCCGGCAGAGTGAAGTTTGGTGATAACTCCTACATCGAGATAAAAGGAAAGGGTTCGATAATCATTGAAGGGAAAACGGGTGAGCAACGATTGATCACTGGAGTCTATTACCTACCCAAGCTAAAAAGCAACATAATTAGTCTTGGGCAAGCTACTGAAGACGGATGTGACATTCGTATGAAAGGTAATCTTCTTACTATGCGTGACTCAGATGGCAAGCTTCTAATGAAGGTTCCTAGAACAAGTAATAGACTTTACAAAATAAAGCTCCAAGTTGGAAGTCCGGTGTGTCTCAAAGCAAAGATGGAAGATGATGCTTGGTTATGGCATGCTAGGATGGGACACATTAATTTCGAGACAATGGAATTAATGGCAAGGAAGGGCATGGTTGAAAAGTTGCCAATAATTCATCAAGAGAACAAGTTGTGTGAATCTTGCTTGTTAGGAAAACAAACCAAGAAGGCGGTTCTTATTGATGACTTCTCACGCTTTATGTGGACTTTTACCTTGAAGGAAAAAGGAGAGGCATTTGAATACTTCAAAAAGTTCAAAGCTTTAGTCGAGAAGAAGTCGGGAAAGAAGGTTATAACCCTAAGGACCGATAGAGGAGATGATCTCTTAGTAACCGGTTCGAAGCTTGGCGAAATTGGTGAATTTAAGAGACAAATGCAAGATAGGTTCGATATGAGTGACTTGGGAAAGTTAAGCTATTATCTTGGCATTGAAGTAAAGCAAGAGGATTCGAGTATCTCAGTAAGTCAAGTAAGCTATGCAAAGAAGATCTTAAAAGATGCTGGAATGCATGAAGCGAATCCTACTCAATGTCCATTAGAACCTGGAATGAAGTTAAGCATGGACAAGGAAGGAAAACCAGTTGATGCAACTCTATATAGACGACGAGTTGGTTGTCTAAGGTATTTACTACACACACGACCTGATTTATCTTATTCGGTTGGTTTGGTTAGTCGTTACATGCAAGAACCAAAAGAATCACATATGGCAGTTGTGAAACAAATACTAAGGTATATCCAAGGTAGTTTGAATTTTGGAGTGCGATATAACCAAGAGAAAACCAAGGAGTTAGTGGGGTTTAGTGATAGTACTAGGGGGGTGAATGTTGGGCTAATGTCTGACTATGACCCAAGCCCATGGGTAGCAGAAGCCAAGCTTATGGGTCCAATCACAATTATAGTCGGTTTAGGATTATCTTATAGAATACGCATTGTAGTAGGATTAGAAAGCAGGTTCTAATAACCTATAAATACAAACCGAGCTGTGGTTTGTTATCACATATTCAATATCAGTTTTCTTGAGCTTGTAAGTTTCTGATTAATAGAGAGCGAATTCTATTATAACGTTGGTGCAAGTTTCTGTTTTTCCAGTCTTATTTGTTCTTGTCTTGTGAAGTTCGATCAGCTGTAGTCTTGAGTGGTCGTACTAAACTATTGGGGAAACTTAAATAGTTGCCACCCATGTTATAATCGTTCAATTGTATTATGATTGCTGTTGACAAAAGAAAATTACGGTGTAGGGGATAAGAAGGGAGAGGTGTAAGTGCTCTTGTTCTTGCACATTCGTGAGGGTTGTTTCAAATATATGATGGATTAGAAACGATTATTAGGCGTACCAATCAATTTCTTATAAATCATTAACTACCTTCTTTCTGAAAAGAATAGTCTAAAAATTGGGAGCTGTTTGACATCATAAAAAAGACAGCTTTTGAAGGCCGTAGTTTTGTAGTGCTTTTGGCTACACTTTGTTGTTTGAATTTGGATGCTTGGTATGATTTTTAATGAGATCAATACATCTAGCGCAAATTAGTGGCAGATTTGTGTCAGCGTGTTAGTCAAACGGTGACCTTTACAAGTAACTGATCACGATTAAAGTAAATATGATATTTAACTTTTTTGTTACCAAATAAAAATAAAATAAAATAAGTGGATGTGTTAAGTTTGAGCTCACTCTTATATGTTGCATTGGCTTTATGATTTCATCATTTTACCCGTCCCGTCTCAAAAATTTCTTTACCAAACAACAAAGGAAATTTAGTTTCTTTTACCATCTTTCCCTTTTCTGTTTGCGTTTTACCTCCTTATCTGATTTGGATCTTTTTGAAAATTTGCACACTGAAGTTACAATAGGTAGATTTCCACCAAAACAAATTTTAACCTTCACACCAGCGGGATTAGCTGTTGCTGCTGTAAGTTGACCCGAAATAAACAAATAAATTAAATCGGCTAGTTACAAGCCAAAAAGCCAACAAAATCTGGTGTTTTTTGAGATGAAAAAATTAATGGTATCAAAGTAGCTTAATTTCTTACCATTTTACCCTATTGTTTTCTTTCAGAAAAAAACAACCAAAATAAACAAGTTTAATAGACGAGAGGTAAAGTGCAATAAGAACGGGGGAAATTGTTAAATTCGCTAACCTTCAATTGTTGTTGTGTGAAGATTAGGCTGTAGGGGAAAGAATGAAGTCAATGGCGAAATCATATATCTAATGCCACAAACGTGTTTTTTAATGTTTTTGTTTTGCTTTAAACAGTTTAAACAACAAAAGAACTTGAATCATGACTAGGTTAGTAGTATGCATATTCAAAACTTTGCACTTATCATTGTTTGTTTTCATTGTTCTGTATTTGTCTCGTCTATAGTCGAATACTCGAATTGAGTATGTGCTTGAAGCCAATTTGAATAACAAAATGTTGCCGGAAAACACTGCAAAAGTTATCATTTTTGAAAGTTGTCTTTTTTAGTAGTTCTACAGCTCCCAGATTAATTTCTAGTGCATCACAATTAGAACATCAACTTGTTCCAATCTTAGACTATTATCGTCAGAAAGAGCTGCAAAACTAATGCTAAGATACTGAATGTGGTTTAAAATCCATACATGGACTCCACCCTATCATCACAATGTGTGAGAACTAGTGCACTTGTACTTACTCTGTCTTGTTATTAAAGACATGTCTCAGGATTGACAGCCCACACTCCGTGGTTTTCCTACTTTTGTTATCAGCAATTATAATACAATCGAGATGGCATTACAGCTGGCAACGTTTACTTTTGCATGGGTAGCGGCCTCCTGTATCACAACATTTTTAGGTTTCCCCGTAAGTTTTGAGCTTAATATTTGGGGTGAAAGTTCTTAAAACTTAAATCGTATTCTTGAGGTATTTGGACTTAAAAATAAACTAAAATTCTTCATTTATGCATTAAAGATCCCCTCAAAGGGACGAATCCATTATCTTTAGGCGAGAGGAACGGAATACCTAGTTTGGAGTAGGATATGGTATCTTGATAGTCGACGTCGTTCGTAATTTTGTATATATCAGCTTAGTTTTATTCCCCTGTGCTTTAATATATTTTTTTAAGCATCGTTGGTCAGAACAATTTCATACAACACTAGTATCCTGCCATGTTTCTGAGATCACTTCTTTTTTGCTTCTTTATTATTAGGAAAAAAAGTAGTATTACTTAAGTTGTTGGTAAAGAATGATTTGCAGTAAATCTAAAAGTCAATTTTAAAGCAACAGTCAGGTTTGTGTATGGTGAAACAATCAAGCAAGACTTGTAAATATGCTATGTAGTATGATTAGTTGAATACTCTTGCAATGTTTTTTTATAAGAAATTCTGACATTGTTTCAATTTGTGTGACGAACAGACAGTGAGGGGAAAGTGCTTCGAAAAGTGCATCACAAAACCAGGAAGCAGTTTGAGTGGGGGAGAAAGTAGTTGCATCTCGAGGTGTGTGGATCGCTATATAGAAGCTACTCAAATCATTACCAAATCCCTTTTCAACACACAACGATAAAAAGTTTGACAACAAAGCTTCTTTTAAAAGAGAAAGGTTCGTGTTTGCTGGAGATTATCTAAGACAATTGTAACTTGCATTATGCGTTCTTAGTAGGGATGTGAGGGTTATAAGCTTTTTCTTGATACTTATATCGACTTTTTGAATTTAGCCATAAAATGCATGTTGAAACTTTCAGCCTCATATTTGAATGGAGTATTTTTCGTTTAAGTTTTTTCTTCTTGTTGTAACCTTTTTTAATCATAATGGTTGTTGACCTGGTTAAGACATTTATTTGGATTGGTTAAGACTGATGTTTGTATTCCTAAGAGTGGTCGATGGACCGGTTTGCTGGAAGGATAAGGGCAAACCAAAAATGATCTATTTTATGCACTAGTTTAGACAATTTAGTCGAGCACAAACTTATTTCTTAACTCGTGGTTCTGATAAAGTCTGCAAAACCAGTAAGGACTTGTTTGAGAGCCAAAAAAATCCAATTTCTTACCTGTAGCTTTTAATATTACAGAAGTCAGTACCAAACAATGAGTTCTAATTATCAGACCACAATCACAATTCTGGAAGTGATTTAATTTTCCTTTACTCTAGTTTTATAAACCTATTACGGAGTATATAAATATAACATTCAGTGGGATTGCTAAAGACCAACTTTTGGGTCCAGTTCGGGTTTTCAAAGCCCATACCCTAGAAAGTTATTTTGGTACCCACCTTTAGGGGTGTTGATCGGTTTCGGTTATTCGGTTAATTCGGTTAAAAGTTTTTTTAGGGTTAAACCGTGAACCAAACCGAATTCAAATTCGGTTTTCGGTTCGGTTTGGTTGAATTCTAGTACGGTTTGGTTCGGTTCGGTTTTCGGTTTAACCGAATTACTCACTTTATTTAAAAAATATATATATACAAATATATTTAGCTAAAAAAGTTATTTCAAACATAAAAAGTATTTTTTAATATTAGGATAAAATTGTATTGTTATTCATATATATATATATAAATATAAATATAAATATAAATATATATATAATGTTTTATTGATCTTTTATATATATATATATATATATATATATATATATATATATATATATAAAATATATAAATTTATATGAATTCGGTTTTCGGTTTTGATTACCAAAACCATATCCAAACCGAGAACCGAATTAAAAGTTCGGTTTGGTTCGGTTTTGACAAATTCGGTTCGGTTATTAGTTCGGTTCAGTTATTTTCGGTTCGGTTCGATTTTGGTTTTCGATTTATTCGGATATTTCGGTTTTTCTGCTCACCCCTACCCACCTTTCTCTTACACCTACTCCGATCAGGCAAAAAGTCCAAAAAGAAATTACACCCGCCGATTAACCGGCACCCGATCCAATGTAGCGATTTTGTGATTATTTTATTGCTGCTACAGTTGTCTATGAGGGGATGAACAGAGAAACGCACAGGAAACTCAAAATTTTTTTTAATAAAAGGATTATACCCGGTGAAATATATTAAAAAATAAGAAAGTTGCGAACGTGAAAGAATGGTGATGAGAAGTTTAGGAGGATTACGTTATTGTTTATGTAATAATAAAGTTAAGTCACAACATAAATTCACATTTACCGTTCCTTTTAACTTAAATAAACTAAACATACAATATGAAATTTTATTCTTGTTTGCTAACAGAAGAGTGAAATAATGCATGGACCAATGACGAAATTGGGCCATTGATGACGTATAGCCTATATTTGGGCCGCAAGCCCAAATGATAGACATTACTTACACCTAAGCCCATCACGAATGGGCTACCATGACAAATGGTATGGGCCGTGGTATCAACGCTTGGGCTCACGAAGCCCAAAGGCCCAATCTAACTCACCGGATATCCGATAAGGATTATCTATTCAAGGAATAGATATCCTTGCCTCGGATAAGCACCATGCGTGCGAAGAGTAAGGAGCAAGAAACACGGTTTCTTAGCCCCTATATATAGAATCATACGATTCTCATTCAAGGTACGATTCACGCAATCCCTAAACTCTTCAACCAAAACCCAAATTCGATTACTTACTCTCACGCCGGAGTCTAATCGGGGGAGACAATCTCTCGATAAGCTTAACGGTGTTGTTCTTTTTCTTAGTACGCAGGTAACGAAGTGCTAAGGAACTAATTGATATAAGAGCAAAATTTGGTAAATATGCGAATTTGTTTTAATACACGTTAAATATTTTTTAAACTAATGTTAGTTTTAGACTTTTCTAGAATATTTTTTTAAATAATGACTCATGTTATTTTATTTAAAAGTTTAATTTATGAGTAAACGGGTTTGAATATTAAATACGGCTAAATTATTAGTAACGGGAATATATATCAAATGGTAAGCACGAGTTAGTTTGATATGAAAATAAATATACGCGATTCAACTTATAACAACGACTCATGAAATTGTTATTTGAAGTTTATATAAGAATATCTATAAAAACATTTTAAAAACTTTATGGAGCATAATTTAACTTTATCAACGCTCATTATGTGCTACTAAACTCGCACATTTTTTACAACATGATTTCAATAGTTAAAGTTAAACAACAAAATCAACCTCAACATGTCTGTCAGGTAAAAAACATTACACAAAGCTAATTATTAAAAAAAACAAACAAACACATGGGTTAAATAGTAATTGTTTAATGAAGGTGTTCTACTTAAATTATAAAAAATATACGCATCACAATCCTTATTTGATAACAACCACCTCCTAAATTAAAAAAAAAAAAGAAAAACTACGAGGGTGATAACCTAACTTTATTCATTAACGTGATGTTTTCTTAAAAAAAAATGTAATAGTTGGCTGTTGTAAAGAAATTAAAAGTATGTACATGAGAATTATTAATCAAGTATATATAGTTTTTAATCATGTTATTATGTTACTATACAGCGATAATATTATTGAGTTAGTAATCACGGATGTGAGATACAACCAGCATTCTATACTTATGATTTATGTGTTAACCTCTTTTTGCTTTTGAATAGAATCCGAAAAAGACCTCAACAAAACTTTGACTTATGTCTTATCTAGCTGATAGTTTTTAGTAACTTTTTTTACAGTTTAACATTTTTTTTTATACACACCAACTTTTAGTAACTTTTTTTTAATGTTTTATTGAAAACTTTTATACCTAATATTTGTGTTTTTAACATACTAAGCTATGAGAGAATTAGCTGTGAGTTCAAGGGTTTTTTTATTAAGCTTCTCAAAAAAGCTTAAAGCTTTATCATAAACTTATTGTGTTATAGTAATTGCTTCAATAAGCATAACCAAACACCCCTTTAGTTCTAATCTGAAGTTTTCTTATTTGATGTTAGGACTAACTTTGTTGTTATCCTCACTATAATGCAATATGTTAGTAGTGTTTGCAGTTTTATGATCTTATCGCACACTAACTTTGTGTGCGTTTTTTAGAGAAGAATTAAGTATCAATACATGATTGTCGTGGAAGGATTATCTATGTCTGCTCAAGGTATGAATATATAATTAAATTGAGTTGCTAATTTAGATAATACATGAATGTATTTTAATGTACCAAAGATGTGTTTTAGTGCCTATATGAGGAATTTTATGGTAGGAATTCTTAGCAGATGTCTTTGAATGAGTTAATGAAACTTAGTAGGTGTTTGTTGTCATTGATAACACTATGGGTGTCAACCAACGGTCTAAAATATGAGTGTCTTTTACCTTGATGATTTAGGCTAATTGTGTTGCACTAAAGTGAAAGGTCGGTAAGGATTCAAATAATCCTAAAATACTTGCGAATGTACTATTTGTACTATTTGCCCTTTTTTCCATGCATTTATAATTTACTTATGCAAGTAATAATAATTTCCTTATATAGGTCGGTCTCACAGAAAAATTATTCTTATACGGTATACTTAAACGTATTCTACCATTACATCTTTTTTTGTTTCTCTTTATGCAATAAAGAAGCTATAGTATAAGCATCTATCTTAATTTGGTAATTTTTAGATCAAACATGAGAAGTAAATAGCACAAACTTATGAAAATACAATTTTTCAAACAAAAAAGTACATTGATAAACATGGTATGATGGTTATTCATAATCAAAGAAATAAATTAATCTTCAGAGATATCTAAATATGCTACATATTTTAACGAAAATTTAAGTAAAAGAAATACCATAATTACAAAACACATCGTAAATCGATATCACGGGTTACCAAACTAAAAGCATATATCACTAACATCTTATGCAAGTCAAGTATCGTCATGTGATTTTGCTTGAATAATAAAATATTTTTTTTAATCCAAAAGTATTCTGCTAAAATAATAAGTAGATTATAACATATATACACGTGGTTTTTTATTTTTAATCCACAAAGTAAAAGTATTTGAAACATGTTAAGTGATTCATTTTTTAATCGATAACAATATATAATCAAAAAGAAATTTTAAAAACCCTGTGCGTGCACAGGTATTATAACTAGTTCCATATTATAAAACAAACAATAATTTATACTATCATTTCTTTTCTCTCTCATCTTTTTCTTTCAAACCTTTTCTAAATTTAAATCCAATTCCTAAATTTGTATGTGATATTAGAAAGAGAAAATATAAAATATATAGAGTAATAAAATAAAAGAGTTTTATAAAATATTAGTTCTTTTTTAAATAGATTTTATAATTAAAATTAATATTATCTATAAAAAAATAAGATACAAAAGATATAACAGATTATAATGAAATTGAGGCCCATTTGATAAAAGAAGACAAACAAATGACAATCTAATACCACCGCTTCCTCTAGGATTTGTGTACGCCAAATATTTGGCAACCAAAGACAATCTTTGAGCCCACAAAAATCAATCAAACAACTAAATTCTATTCTCACTCCTAACCCAATGGTCAAAACCCACTAAACAAACGCATCCTAACTCTTTGCTTCATTGGCTTCAAGTTTAATGCTCCATAAAGCTTTAAACTATACGAATAGCATTTGTTTATCGATTCATTCGTTTTAACTACATGTCCAAAGTTGAATTTATGAGATGCTAAGGTAGGTCTTTTTCTTTTCTTTTTTTTTTTTTTTTTTTTTTAAATACTAAACTTGGCTAAGCTCATTAGTTTGCTATCACAACTTTTTGTTGTTGATTTATAAACCAATGAGTGTTTCAGTGGTTTTAGTTAACTAAAACTTAGCACCTTTTTATTTGGTAAAAAGAATGATTTCCTTAATAATGGCGTATGATATATATTATTTTTGTGTTGTTTTCGTATGTGGGTGTGGTTTTAAGATAACCGTTGTTCGTGTGAGAGCGTTTTAGCGCTTTTTTTTTTATGCAGATGGATATGTGTTTATTATGTGTGTTTATGTACTTGAATAGTTTAATGAAGTTATATGTTTTTACAAAGCAAATCTATAAAATTTTGCACGTAAAAGAAGAAATTAGCGATGGAATATTTTAGCCATTTTTCAGTTTTAAGGACTTGTTTGCAATTCACTCAATTTAGAAAGGGTCCATTTTGAAAATTGTGGCTCTATAAGTACGGGTGCATTTTCTCACAATTTCAATATATCCAACTAACTAACTCAGTCTCAATTTCTTGCTATTTTGTTTGATAATCAAGTGAACAAGCCACCTAATGATCAAGTGATCATGCCTCCTAAGCAAGTGATCATGCCTCCTGAACCAGTTTACTGGTATGAGTGCCCCTATTGCAGTGCCATGGGTGATCATGCCTCCTGAACCAGTTTACTGGTATGAGTGCCCCTATTGCGGTGCCATGGGTGACCTCGTTTAGCAATTGTAGTTTTCTACATTGTTGAAGATCATTTACTAGTATAGTTTGCTTTTTTCGCAACAAAAGGGTAAACAAAAATAGGTTTCAAAAGTATAATTCCCAATATCTAAAATTTCGGATACATACAACCACCATCCGAGATTTCGGATATCTGAAATTTTGGATATTTAAATTTAAGCATCCATAGCTATAATAACGGGTCCAATATAAAGTGCGTCTAAGGTATAAATTTTAAAGATAAATCCTAAATTATTTTATACAAATTTTGGTTGTCATTGTGTAAATTCAGTGTCTTTTGATAATACTAATCATTGCCAAACACCTTCAAAATTTATGTCTATTTTTAAATTTTTTTCGCTTTAAATATTATACAAAACACCTAACCAAAATATCACAATCATAATTATTAACCATAAGGCACAACGGTGACGCTTTATAATTTTTAGCAAGTTTCGGTTGCGTTAATTGGTGTATGATATATATTATTTTTGTGTTGTTTGCATATGTGGGTGTAGTTTTAAGGTAACCGTTGTTCATGTGAGCGCGTTTTAGCTTCTTTTTTTTTTTTTTTAACTTTATATTTTAATATTTTTGTATTTATTATTATTTTTTTTTGTAAATTGTTCGTGCAGATGGATATGTGTTTATTATGTGTGTTTATGTACTTGAATAGTTAAATGAAGTTGTTATATGTTTTTACAAAGTAAATCTATAAAATTTTGCACGTAAAAGAAGAAGAAATTAGCGATGGAATATTTTAGCCATTTTTTAGTTTCAAGGACTTGTTTGAAATTCACTCAATTTAGAAAGGGTCCATTTTGAAAATTGTGGCTCTATAAGTACGGGTGCATTTTCTCACAATTTCAATATATCCAACTAACTAACTCAGTCTCAATTTCTTGCTATTATGTCTGATAATCAATTGAACAAGCCTCATAATGATCAAGTGATCATGCCTCCTAAGCAAGTGATCATGCCTCCTGAACCAGTTTACTGGTATGAGTGCCCCTATTGCATCATGCCTCCTGAACCAGTTTACTGGTATGAGTACCCCTATTGCAGTGCCATGGATGACCTCATTTAGCAATTGTAGTTTTCTACATTGTTGAAGATCATTTACTAGTATAGTTTGCTTTTTTCGCAACAAAAGAGTAAACAAAAATAGGTTTCAAAAGTATAATTCCCAATATCTAAAATTTCGGATACATACAACCACCATCCGAGATTTCGGATATCTGAAATTTCGGATATTTAAATTTAAGCATCCATAGCTATAATAACGGGTCCAATATAAAGTGCGTCTAAGGTATAAATTTTAAAGATAAATCCTAAATTATTTTATACAAATTTTGGTTGTCATTGTATAAATTCAGTGTCTTCTGATAATACTAATCATTGCCAAACACCTTCAAAATTTATGACTATTTTTAAATTTTTTTCGCTTTAAATATTATACAAAACACCTAACCAAAATATCACAATCATAATTATTAACCATAAGGCACAATGGTGACGCTTTATAATTTTTAGCAAGTTTCGGTTGCGTTAATCGGTGTATGGTATATATTATTTTTGTGTTGTTTGCATATGTGGGTGTGGTTTTAAGGTAAGCGTTGTTCCTGTGAGCGCGTTTTAGCTTTTTTTTTTTTTTTTATCTTTATATTTTTATATTTATTTATTTATTATTATTATTTTATTATTATTATTATTATTTTTGTAAATTGTTTGTGCAGATGGATATGTGTTTATTATGTGTGTTTATGTACTTGAATAGTTTAATGAAGTTGTTATATGTTTTTACAAAGTAAATCTATAAAATTTTGCATGTAAAAGAAGAAGAAATTAGCGATGGAATATTTTAGCCATTTTTTAGTTTCAAGGACTTGTTTGCAATTCACTCAATTTAGAAAATTGTGGCTCTATAAGTACGGGTGCATTTTCTCACAATTTCAATATATCCAACTAACTAACTCAGTCGCAATTTCTTGCTATTATGTCTGATAATCAAGTGAACAAGCCTCCTAATGATCAAGTGATCATGCCTCCTGAGCAAGTGATCATGCCTCTTGAACCAGTTTACTGGTACGAGTGCCCCTATTGCGGTGTCATGGGTGATCATGCCTCCTGAACCAGTTTACTGGTATGAGTGCCCCTATTGCGGTGCATGGGTGACCTCGTTTAGCAATTGTAGTTTTCTACATTGTTGAAGATCATTTACTAGTATAGTTTGCTTTTTTCGCAACAAAAGAGTAAACAAAAATAGGTTTCAAAAGTATAATTCCCAATATCTAAAATTTCGGATACATACAACCACCATCCGAGATTTCGGATATCTGAAATTTCGGATATTTAAATTTAAGCATCCATAGCTATAATAACGGGTCCAATATAAAGTGCGTCTAAGGTATAAATTTTAAAGATAAATCCTAAATTATTTTATACAAATTTTGGTTGTCATTGTATAAATTCAGTGTCTTCTGATAATACTAATCATTGCCAAACACCTTCAAAATTTATGACTATTTTTAAATTTTTTTCGCTTTAAATATTATACAAAACACCTAACCAAAATATCACAATCATAATTATTAACCATAAGGCACAACGGTGACGCTTTATAATTTTTAGCAAGTTTCGGTTGCGTTAATCGGTGTATGGTATATATTATTTTTGTGTTGTTTGCATATGTGGGTGTGGTTTTAAGGTAAGCGTTGTTCCTGTGAGCGCGTTTTAGCTTTTTTTTTTTTATCTTTATATTTTTATATTTATTTATTTATTATTATTATTTTATTATTATTATTATTATTTTTGTAAATTGTTTGTGCAGATGGATATGTGTTTATTATGTGTGTTTATGTACTTGAATAGTTTAATGAAGTTGTTATATGTTTTTACAAAGTAAATCTATAAAATTTTGCATGTAAAAGAAGAAGAAATTAGCGATGGAATATTTTAGCCATTTTTTAGTTTCAAGGACTTGTTTGCAATTCACTCAATTTAGAAAATTGTGGCTCTATAAGTACGGGTGCATTTTCTCACAATTTCAATATATCCAACTAACTAACTCAGTCTCAATTTCTTGCTATTATGTCTGATAATCAAGTGAACAAGCCTCCTAATGATCAAGTGATCATGCCTCCTGAGCAAGTGATCATGCCTCCTGAACCAGTTTACTGGTATGAGTGCCCCTATTGCGGTGTCATGGGTGATCATGCCTCCTGAACCAGTTTACTGGTATGAGTGCCCCTATTGCGGTGCCATGGGTGACCTCGTTTAGCAATTGTAGTTTTCTACATTGTTGAAGATCATTTACTAGTATAGTTTGTTTTTTTCGCAACAAAAGAGTAAACAAAAATAGGTTTCAAAAGTATAATTCCCAATATCTAAAATTTCGGATACATACAACCACCATCCGAGATTTCGGATATCTGAAATTTCGGATATTTAAATTTAAGCATCCATAGCTATAATAACGGGTCCAATATAAAGTGCGTCTAAGGTATAAATTTTAAAGATAAATCCTAAATCAATTTATTCAAATTTTGATTGTCATTGTGTAAATTCTGTGTCTTCTGATAATACTAATCATTGCCAAATACCTTCAAAATTTATGTCTATTTTTAAATTTTTTTCACTTTAAATATTATACAAAACACCTAAACAAAATATCACAATCATAATTATTAACCGTAAGGCCCAACGGTGACGCTTTATATTTTTAGCAAGTTTCGGTTGCGTTAATTGGTGTATGATATATATTATTTTTGTGTTGTTTGCATATGTGGGTGTGGTTTTAAGGTAACTGTTGTTCGTGTGAGCGCGTTTTAGCTTTTTTTTATTTTTATCTTTATATTTTTATATTTTTTTATTTATTATTATTATCTCTGTTGTAAAAATCGGTCCAGGCGGCCGATTAATCCCCGCATAATCGCTGATCGCTCACTAAGCGCCTTGATTTATCATAATCGGCCTATTTAATCGCTTTGGTCAAAGATCGTTTAAAAATCGGTCAATAAACCGATTAATCAGAGAAAATCGGTCTAATCGAACAAAATCGTTTAAAAATGGTCAACAAAATCGCTTAAAAATCAGCCAAAATCGCTTAACAATCGGTCAACAAACCGATTAATCGGACAAAGTCAGTCAAAGATCGCTTAAAAGTAGTCAACAAGCCAAGTAGTATCTATGTTTGACTTTGAACTTTCAAGAATTATGTATTGTGTTTATATTTGAACACTTGAAATATTTGAACTTTGATGCATTATGCTTATCTCATACATTTAATATAATATAATATCTAAAATTATAATTTTGTGCATAAAAATTCCAATCTGATTAATCCCCGATTAATCCCCGCCTAACCGATTAATCGCTAGGCCCTACCCGACCGCCTCACTAGCGCCTAGCGATTTTTACAACCTTGATTATTATTATTATTTTATTATTATTATTATTATTTTAAATTGTTTGTGCAGATGGATATGTGTTTATTATGTGTGTTTATGTACTTGAATAGTTTAATGAAGTTGTTATATGTTTTTACAAAGTAAATCTATAAAATTTTGCACGTAAAAGAAGAAGAAATTAGCGATGGAATATTTTATCCATTTTTTAGTTTCAAGGACTTGTTTGAAATTCACTCAATTTAGAAAGGGTCCATTTTGAAAATTGTGGCTCTATAAGTACGAGTGCATTTTCTCACAATTTCAATATATCCAACTAACTAACTCAGTCTCAATTTCTTGCTATTATGTCTGATAATCAAGTGAACAAGCCTCCTAATGATCAAGTGATCATGCCTCCTAAGCAAGTGATCATGCATCCTGAACCAGTTTACTGGTACGAGTGCCCCTATTGCGGTGCCATAGGTGATCATGCCTCCTGAACCAGTTTACTGGTATGAGTTCCCCTACTGCGGTGCCATGGGTGACCTCGTTTAGCAATTGTAGTTTTCTACATTGTTGAAGATCATTTACTAGTATAGTTTGCTTTTTTCGCAACAAAAGATTAAACAAAAATAGGTTTCAAAAGTACAACTCCCAATATCTAAAATTTCGGATACATAGTACCACCATCCGAGATTTCGGATATCTGAAATTTCGGATATTTAAATTTAAGCATCCATAGCTATAATAACGGGTCCAATATAAAGTGCGTTTAAGGTATAAATTTTAAAGATAAATCCTAAATTATTTTCTACAAATTTTGGTTGTCATTTTGTAAATTCAGTGTCTTCTGATAATACTAATCATTGCCAAACTTCAAAATTTATGTCTATTTTTAAATTTTTTTCGCTTTAAATATTATACAAAACACCTAACCAAAATATCACAATCATAATTATTAACCATAAGGCACAACGGTGACGCTTTATAATTTTTAGCAAGTTTCGGTTGCGTTAATTGGTGTATGATATATATTATTTTTGTGTTGTTTGCATATGTGGGTGTGGTTTTAAGGTAACCGTTGTTCGTGTGAGCACGTTTTAGCTTTTTTATTTTTTATTTTTTTTTATCTTTATATTTTTATATTTTTTATTTATTATTATTATTATTTTATTATTATCTTTTTTGTAAATTGTTTGTGCAGATGGATATGTGTTTATCATGTGTGTTTATGTACTTGAATAGTTTAATGAAGTTGTTATATGTTTTTACAAAGTAATCTATAAAATTTTGCATGTAAAAGAAGAAGAAATTAACGATGGAATATTTTAGTCATTTTTTAGTTTCAAGGACTTGTTTGCAATTAACTCAATTTAGAAAGGGTCCATTTTGAAAATTGTGGCTCTATAAGTACGGGTGCATTTTCTCACAATTTCAGTATATCCAACTAACTAACTCAGTCTCAATTTCTTGCTATTATGTCTGATAATCAAGTGAACAAGCCTCCTAATGATCAAGTGATCATGCCTCCTAAGCAAGTGATCATGCCTCCTGAACGAGTTTACTGGTATGAGTGCCCCTATTGCGGTGCCAAGGGTGATCATGCCTCTTGAACCAGTTTACTGGTATGAGTGCCCCTATTGCGGTGCCATGGGTGACCTCGTTTAGCAATTGTAGTTTTCTACATTGTTGAAGATCATTTACTAGTATAGTTTACTTTTTTCGCAACAAAAGAGTAAACAAAAATAGGTTTCAAAAGTGTAATTCCCAATATCTAAAATTTCGGATACATACAACCACCATCCGAGATTTCAGATATCTGAAATTTCGGATATTTAAATTTAAGCATCCATAGCTATAATAACGGGTCCAATATAAAGTGCGTCTAAGGTATAAATTTTTAAGATAAATCCTAAATCATTTTATACAAATTTTGGTTGTCATTGTGTAAATTTAGTGTTTTCTGATAATACTAATCATTGCCAAACACCTTCAAAATTTATGTCTATTTTTAAATTTTTTTCGCTTTAAATATTATACAAAGCACCTAACCAAAATATCACAATCATAATTGTTAACCACAAGGCACGACGGTGAAGCTTTATAATTTTTAGCAAGTTTCGGTTGCGTTAATTGGTGTATGATATATATTATTTTTGTGTTGTTTGCATATGTGGGTGTGGTTTTAAGGTAACCGTTGTTCGTGTGAGCGCGTTTTAGCTTTTTATTATTTTTATCTTTATATTTTTATATTTATTTATTATTATTATTATTATTAGTTTTTATTATTTTTTTTTTGTAAATTGTTTGTGCAGATGGATATGTGTTTATTATGTGTGTTTGTGTACTTGAATAGTTTAATGAAGTTGTTATATGTTTTTACAAAGTAAATTAATAAAATTTTGCACGTAAAAGAAGAAGAAATTAGCGATGGAATATTTTAGCCATTTTTTAGTTTCAAGGACTTGTTTGCAATTCACTCAATTTAGAAAGAGTCCATTTTGAAAATTGTGGCTCTATAAGTACGGGTGCATTTTATCACAATTTCAATATATCCAACTAACTAACTCAGTCTCAATTTCTTACTACTATGTCTGATAATCAAGTGAACAAGCCTCCTAATGATCAAGTGATCATGCCTCCTAAGCAAGTGATCATACCTCCTGAACCAGTTTACTGGTATGAGTGCCCCTATTGCGGTGCCATGGGTGACCTCGTTTGGCTCTCTTTTCATATACCATTCTGCGTAAGCAACTTTCTTTTCTTTGAACATTTAATTTCTACTATAATATGTTATTTATAGCAGTCTACATTGTTAACAATTCATATGGCCGGTTTCCATTTGTTTCAGCCATACCGTCGTCGAGGACCAGCACCACCAGCAGGACAAGAGGGAAACACCGAGGGTTAAATAATGTAGTGTGAATGTTGTTTACTCTTTTGCTAGCTATGTCTGATCATCCAGTGACGCCTCCTAATCTAGTGATGCCAGTGATGCCTCCTAATCCGATGATGCCGGATCCAGTGTATTGGTATGAATGCCACTGGTGCGATGCCTTGGGTGACTACGCTTTTATCTTTGTTCATGACCAACTCTGCGTAAGTACTCAAGGCATTAATACATTAGCAATTGTAGTTTTCTACATTGTTGAAGATCATTTACGAGTATAGTTTGCTTTTTTCGCAACAAAAGGGTAAACAAAAATAGGTGTCAAAAGTATAATCCCCAATATCTAAAATTCCGGATACATATAACCACCATCCGAGATTTTGGGTATCTGAAATTTCGGATTTTTAAATTTAAGCATCCATGGCTATAATAACGGGTCCAATATAAAGTGCGTCTAAGGTATAAATTTTAAAGATAAATCTTATTTGCTACTTAAAAAATGCATAGTGTATACGGACCACTCAGCCCTAAAGTACTTAATGGCTAAACAAGATGCGAAGCCACGTTTAATGCGGTGGGTTCTTTTGCTCCAAGAATTTAATGTCGAAATACGAGACAAGAAAGGTGCTGAGAATCTTGCTGCCGACCATCTTTCTAGACTTGAGAACCCCCATCAAAGTGTTCTCGTGAAAAAGGAAATTAACGATGCTTTTCCTCTCGAGACACTTGGGAGTGTGACCAAAATTGACCAAAGTACCCCATGGTTCGCCGATTTTGCGAATTACCATGCGGGGAATTTCATTAGGAAAGGGATGTCGTCCCAGCAAAAGAAGAAATTCTTTAAAGATGTCCAACATTATTTTTGGGACGACCCCTACTTGTTTAAAGTTTGTGCGGATCAAGTGATCCGGCGGTGTGTTCACGGTACGGATGCCGTTGAAATTCTTAAGGCATGTCATAGTGGACCCACGGGGGGACATCATGGTGCCAATTTCACCGCTAAGAAGGTTTTCGATTCCGGCTTCTATTGGCCGATGATATATCGGGATGCCCATGAATTGGTGAAAACATGTGATTCTTGCCAACGTCAAGGGAAAATTTCTCAAAAAGATGAAATGCCGCAAAATGCGATTCAAGTTTGTGAGATTTTTGACGTTTGGGGCATCGATTTCATGGGGCCATTCCCGTCATCTAGGGGTAACAAATATATTCTCGTGGCCGTCGATTACTTATCAAAATGGGTTGAAGGGAAGGCGCTCCCCACAAATGACGCCCGAGTGGTTGTTAAGTTTTTGAAGAGTCTCTTTGCCCGATTTGGTGCACCTCGAGCCATCATAAGCGATCGTGGGACCCATTTTTGTAATGATCAATTTGCGAAAGTTATGCTTAAATATGGTGTCACACATCGTCTTTCCACGGCTTATCATCCACAAACGAGTGGTCAAGTTGAGGTCTCCAATCGTGGTTTAAAACGTATATTAGAAAGGACAGTAGGAGAACACCGTGCCTCTTGGGCCGATAAATTAGAAGATGCATTATGGGTTTTTCGGACCGCTTACAAAACCCCAATTGGGTGTACACCAAATAAGCTGGTTTACGGGAAAGCTTGTCATTTGCCCATTGAACTAGAGCACAAGGCCTATTGGGCCTTAAAACATGCCAATTTTGACTTGAAAACCGCGGGTGATCACAGAAAAATTCAATTGAATGAGTTAGTAGAACTCCGTGATCAAGCTTACGAGAATTCTTTGATTTATAAAGAGAAAACAAAAAGAATTCATGATGCCAAGATCAAAGACCGCGTTTTTAACGTTGGTGATCAAGTGCTACTTTTTAATTATCGGTTAAAGATATTCTCGGGTAAGCTTAAAACCCGTTGGTCCGGACCATTCACAATAACCCAAGTTTTCCCTTATGGAACCATTGAGTTAGCTCAACAAGATGGTTCCAATTTTAAGGTGAATGGTCACCGTTTAAAACACTATTTTGGAGGGGATGTACCGACTATGGTAGTCCCGGATCTCCAAACTTTCCCCAAGGACAATTGAATTCGGGGATCGAGTCAAGCTCATGTGACTCGGTGAACAAAAACAAGCGCTTCGTGGGTGGCAACCCATGCTTATCCAATTTCATCTTCTTATTTTCTATTTTCTAACGAATAATGTGACGAGGGGTTGCCTTTTCTACTCTTGTGTTCCGTGGTTGTTTGTGATGTTTGTTCAGGATTGTCCATGATTTATGATGACTCTCGTGCTCGTTATCTCTTCACTTGGAGTCTCATTCATCGGTGCTATTTGGAAATCCTATATCCGTTAAATCTTATCGACTAACGTTTTCTTTGGCATAATTAATAAACGGCCTAGAATTTTGTTAGGATTACCTTAACCCATAAAACATTGAGGACAATGTTTCGTTCTAGTCGGGGGGAAGGTGAATCTTCGATTCGATTTTGACCTTGCATTTTTCACAATGTCGTGCACTCTTGCAACTCCGTTTTTCCATCAAAAATTGAAAATTGAAAAAATTGAAAAATTTCAAAAATTTTGATAAAAAAGCAATGAAAAAGTACAAAAAGATGTGAAAAAGTTGAAAAAGTCGTACAAAAATATAATAAAGTTTGAATAAGTGTTTTGACGCCTTGTTGACTTTCTTGCTGGCGAGAGTAGGAATAAATATTTTGACTTGACCGGGCGTGTTGAGCCCTAGCTTGTTCCCTTAACCAATCATATAAGCTTGTGCTAGTTTTGTACACTAGGAGCTATAAAATGCGAATTCTTTCTTAAGAATCTGCAAGTTCCCGTACTTGACTTTATACATGCGCAACTTAAAAGCTTTCGCTAGTCTTTTACATCAGGAGCTAGAAAACGTGAATTCTTCTTCTAGAATTTGCAAGTTTCCGTAATTGACTTTATATATGCATAGCTGATTATCGGCTAAGTATTCGCGGGTTTCATTATTTGGAATCTTAAATTGCGAAAAGCGAGAAATGATAGAGTTTATTTAGAAGTTAGATGCTAAACATGGAGTAGTGGTTCTCTTTAGAGCTCATGAGAGGTACTTGTGGCTTTTTACTCCCATCAAATACGTCACCCATATATAATAGATGTTCTAGGTTAATTAGTGGTATTTCGGTTTGAATAATATTTAGTTCTTTGTTTTCTTAAGAGAATTTTTGCTTTAGAAGTTGGGTACATATCAAGGAACATCAAAAATAAGAGCAAAAAGTGAAAAATCAAAAGTCAAAAGTTGATTATCTATGTTGTTTTGGAGCTACCCGATAAGCTTCCATTGATGTTATGAGAAAAGAAAGAAAGGAAAAAAGTGAAAAGTATGAAAAAAAGTGAAAAAAGTGAAAAATGAAGAAAAAGTGAAAGTTGAAAGTTGTATCGAATAAGAGCTTATGTATAAATAAGTTGTTGGCGCGTGAGGTGCATGTGATAAGTGATTAGTAATCAGTCACATGAGGTGCACGTGATTGTACTCCGCAACTTATATCTTTGATATTGTATGTACCCCAAATTCCTTGATGTGGACCGAATTTCTATTGCAGTGGTTCTTAAGAGAAAATGAATAACTACTTATCATTTTAACTTAGGTATCACTATCGGATTAAAAAGTATCGAAACGAGAAAATATGAAGCAATTCATTTCTCAACAAAATAAAATATTGAGATACAAAACCTAGGATGTGGGAGTAAGGAGTTTCCACAAGTAACTGTTATGAGTAGTGTTAGCATCTAATTTGTAGATAAGCTGTGATCTCGTTTGTACGCTTAGTTTGGGGACTCGTGAAAAATCAAGGATGACGATTTTTATCCGTATGGTCGCTTCTTAAATAGAGGTGTTTCTACTCGTTGACCCTAATAATTATTGCAAGATAATGAAAGTTCAACAAACCGTCACAAGAGTAAAGCATGGAAAAGTACAAAAATAGAAAGTGCAAAAGGAATAAAAGGAAAATTTTGGAAAACGGAGCGTTTTTCGGGAATAAATGATTTTATTACTTCTTTCGAACATCATTGCTACTTTACAAAGTCAGTAGAAAGAGTTGTGAAATTACTTATCCCAAGAGCGTGAATTAATCACATTGCGTGAGAACACGACAATACCTTAGTCAGGGGGGATTTTGGTGAGTGCTTATTCACTCACTATTTTATGGCCGAAAACCGACCCAAAACGACTATTTGAGCTAACAAATGCCAAGAAAACACTTGTTTTTGTATTGTGAATGTGCAAGAACGGATTTATCAATAAAAGACGAAAAATCACACAAAACGAGCACGAGAGTAGAAGTTGGTCAAAAAGTCAAAGCCGGGGATCCAATAATCAATTTCAGTCCTTCATCTATTCAGACTTGGCAAGATTAGTCCCTGAAATTTATTTTGAGGAAATTACACATTCAACCCTTGGAGTTTGAAAGTTGACACAAATGGTCCTTGGATTTCAATATACCAAATCTGAAAATACAATATATATAGCCTGGTCCAATTTGTTTTTACAAATCCAATTCTATTTTTAATCCACAATAACATAAGGCCCAATCCCAACCTTTTTGACCCGAGCCCATTTTTACCCTCGGTCAAATGAGGTCAACAAACATAAAACTAAAACCAAACGCACCATTTATTATTTTCCCCAAATTCCCTCAACCCAGAAACACCCCCAAATAGGAACCCTAGCTAACCATTACCCTCAATTGATTCGAACCACACCACACCATTTCAATTAACCATGATTTAATCAATCATTGTTGCTTCTAGAAACCCACCTCACGTGCAAAATACATGTCAGAGAGGATATAAAGATGGGTGGACACATGGCAGTGCTCCATTGGACATAATGCGTCATTCCAATCATTGGATTCTCCTTCTAGAAACTCTGACAAGGACAGAGAATTAGCACACGATTGGGAACAGATGGCATGGTGTGATTGGTCAGGCCACGTCTAAAAATTCTCATCTAAGGGTTGTAATTGATTTGAAGAAGCACAAAAGGATCAAAGGGCTGAGAGATAATTGGAAGAAGCACAAAAGGTTGTGGATTGCCAGCGTGGATTTTTACCCCTACCTCCCACTTCTCAGCTATAAATAGAGGTTCAATTTAGCTCATTAGTGTGTAGGTTTTTAGATATTGTTACTCTGCCAAATTCTATTCAACTTTGTAATCTAGTTTAGCTATTGTAATTGTAATAATAGTTTTAATAAAATTTTTAGTTTTCTTCAATAAATTTTAGCTTATTGTTTCATTATCTCAGCATATTTATGCTTTTATCAGCTTATTTTTTTGTTTCGTTTTGTTAAATCTTATTTCAACCTGTTACTTTTATATAGTTTAAATTCATTTACATAAAGATAAAAAGAAATAAAAAAATCAGAAAAATAAAAAAAATAATATATATATATATATATATATATATATATATATATATATATATATATATATATATATATATATATATACTAGTTATAAAAGCTCACAGTAGAGCTTATTTTCTTTTATACATCTTATTTGAGCTTAAATAGCTTATAGTGAGGTGTTTTGAGTCATTGTTCATCAAAAGTAAAAGAAGGAGAATCATTGATGCTGAGGTGTATGGATAAGCTGATACAGAAAGAAGTGACATCAGCCTATCTCAAAGATAGGCATCAGTGAACTCCCTCTGTTTAGCTGAGGGAGAGGTTGTGGTAAAATTTTGTTCCATTTTAGTTTCTTAGCAGCGATATATATTGGATATTATTTTCTATATACTGCTTTAGTGATTGATAATCTGTTGTAGTGTAGTAATTGTTGAGGTTCTATTTGATTGATCATATTTGATAGCCTAGTTTTTGATCATGTGTAGTTTTAATCATCTGTTTTTGGTAGTTATTTGTTGATAAGACAGTTTAGCTTGACTGTGGTAATTGGTGTACTGTTTCATTGCTTTACTGATAGATCTGTGAGTTGTTTAGTACTGTGATATTGTTTCGTTAGTGACTCTAGATAGTTATTGGTAGTTGGAGTTGAAATCAGTCAATCATATCAGTTAGTTGAAGTGTTATGCTTGTAATTTTAGTGGTGTTGGTATTGCAATGAACTGAGCTTCTGAGTAGTCTGAGTAATTGTTGATCATCTGTTATAATTGTGGAATTAAGATACTGAGTTGTAATTGGAAGCTTTTCAATTCAGTAGATAGAGATTTGAGGTGTGAATCATTGTGAAGTAGCATATCAGTATATGTAGGAGTGTTTGGATCTCATTATTGCTGTGGTAGCTTGCATTTTGAATAAGTTGTTTGCCTGCACATCTAGTTTAGTTTGAATTAATCTAGTTTAAAATGGTTACAAATCAGTAGAAGGTTACTTATATAGTCAAAGTTCTAATAATTGTTAGCACAGTTAATTTTAGGAGCTATTAGATAGTAGAATTTAGCTTATAATTACATTAAACTTAGATATAGCATAATCAGATTAAACATAGCTTAATACATTAGTTTAATGGTAGAAATTAGTTGTTAAAATTCAGATAAGTCAAAGTTAAATAGCAATTAAATAGTCCACTGTTGCATAGTTTTTTGGTTAATAACTGCTGAACTGAGCTTGTTTTTAAGTGTTTCACATAAGATTTTTGGCATAAATTGGTTTTATACTATATCTCTGTTGGTCAATCTTGGAATTGCTTCAATAATTTTGGTACTCAGAGCTTATCTTGGCTGCTTATTTTACCTGTGAAGTTGGTTGTTTGGAATTAGTGTACTGCTTGTAAGATTTGGGCTGCTTATCTGAATTTGTGACTGTATTTGTGATTTGAATCTTGATTTGAGTAATATTTGAGTAGATGTAGTTATCTGTATCATTGGTTTTCTTCTGTGAATGCTTGAGCTCATTCTGCTCATAATCTGTGAGCTTATTTTTAGCTTATTGCTATAGTTTGAGCATTCTGTGGTACATCTGAGTTTGATTTGATTATTTTCTGTCACAACTGAGTTCATTGAACCATTTTTAGTCAGTGTTTTAAGTTTCATAAGGATTTGATCTCAAGTGCTTAATAATAAGCACTTGAGATAAGCAGTTTTTATTGAATAAGCAGTTTAGCTTTTCAAATTCTTCTCATAATTTTATTTTAAATTCTTTTTAAAATTTTAGATTTTCTTGAATTTTCCAGATTTTTTCAAGGCTTTTTACTATTTTTCTTATTTTCTTTTGATTTTATTCAATTTTTAATTAGTTTTTAATTACCAAAAATTCATAAAAAGTCATAAAAAGGTCTGAAAAATACAAAAAGATTTTTAGAAATTCTTTTATCATATTTTAGAATTTTCAGATTTGAATTTTTATTTTTCCACCTTATTTTTTCTATTTTTCTCCATTTTTAATTCATTTTTAATTCAAAAATTCAATTTTAATTCATAGAAAATAAACAAAAAGTCAAAAAAATATTTTTCTTTTTCTTAAAATTCTTTTTATTAGTTTAAGATTTTTAGAAAATATTTTCAAGTTCGGAGGATCATTTTTCGTTATACGTTACGTTTTAAATTTTGCGGTTGCGTTTCCGTTTTTACGTTTTTCACTTTGGTGCATAATTAGATTGTATTTTCTGCATATTTCATACTTTTTTGTGAATACGTGAACTATTTGATTGCTATTTTTCATTTTCTCACTTTTCAATTCACGATTTCACGAATCGATATTCTTGATTCCATTCGCCTTCGTTTGGAAAACGACTCGGGTGATCCGTATTTTACGCGGATCACTTCGATACTATACTATAATATATATATAATTGGTTTTCACACGAATCAAACCACAAGGCACAATAGTGACGATTTATAATTTTTAGCAAGTTTCGGTTGCGTTAATTGGTGTATAATATATATTATTTTTGTGTTGTTTGCATATGTGGGTATGGTTTTAAGGTAACCGTTGTTCGTGTGAGAGCGCTTTAGTTGTTGTTTTTTTTTTTTTTTTTTTTAATTGTTTGTGCAGATGGATATGTGTTTATTATGTGTGTTTATGTACTTGAATAGTTTAATGAAGTTGTTATATGTTTTTACAAAGTAAATCTATAAAATTTTGCTAAGAACCGGTGAATTTCTTCTTCTTTCTCACAATTTCAATATATCCAACTAACTGAGTCTTAATTTACTCTTTTGCTAGGCATATCTGATCATCCAATGATGCCTCCTAATCCAATGATGCCTCCTAATCCGGTGATGCCGGATCCAGTATATTGGTATGAATGCCGCTGGTGCGATGACTTGGGTGACTACGCTTTTATCTTTGTTCATGAACAACTCTGTGTAAGTACTTAAGGCGTTCATACATTAGCAATTGTAGATTTCTACATTGTTGAAGATCATTTACTAATATAGTTTACTTTTTTTCGCAACAAAAGGGGAAACAAAAATAGGGCTCAAAAATATAATTCACAATATCTAAAATTTCGGATACATACAACTAGGGCTGGCAATTTTGACACGAAACCTGTTAACACGACACGACACGACCTGTTCTTAACAGGTTCGTGTCTTAACCTTAACAGGTTTCGTGTCTTAACAGGTCAGACCTGTTAAGACCTGTTAATATTCGTGTCTTAACAGGTCGGACCTGTTAAGACCTGTTAAGATTATAATATATATATATATATATATATATATATATATATATAAAGTACACATACAGGAAATAATATACTCACTCCTCTAACCTAATCCTCATTTCATCTCTTTCACCCAACAAATAATATACTCCCTCCCTCCTCTCACTAAACCCTAGCCGCCACCACCATCACTGCCACTCATAACGCCACACCACCACCACCAAAATACTCACCGCGACCTCCTCTTCAACAATCTCTACCACACGTGCCGTCAAAACGAATCCCACCATCATTTCGCCATTAACGTGCCTTCACTCCCACACCTAACCACCCTCAGTTATTAGATCGAGAAGAAAAGGTAAGCCGCACTAAGTCACGCGCGTTGGTGACCGGTGTGAGTTGACTCGTGAGTCGTGACTCACCGAGTCACGTTTTTTTATCACTTTGGTTTCTTTGGGTTAGGATTGAAATACTTGTGGGTTTTGTTGTTGTTTTTATTTTGAGGGGTTTGGAAATACCTCGTTAAGGATTGCAACAGGCTGGGTTCGACTCACCCCAAGGTGGGTTCGACTCACCTTGTGGATAGAGATTGTGGTTGTTGTAATTTTTGTTGTTGTTCTCGTTAAGAGATAATGTTTTTGATGTTTTTGTTGTATTTTTGTTGTTGTTCTGGATTTGTAAAATAAATAATGGATAAGAAATAATTTTAATAGTGTTATAACATAGAGATTGTTCTGGATTTGTAACATAGAGATTGTGGATTTGTATTTTTGTTGTTGTTGTTCTGGATTTTTGTTGTTCTGGATTTGTAACATAGAGATTGTGGATTTGTAATTTTTATTGAAGTTGTTGTAATGTTTTTGTTGTTGTTCTCGTTAAGATAATGTTTTTGTAACATACTTGAAGTTGTAATTTTTATTTTGGATCTAATAGATAATGTTTCCTGTTCTGTGACATGTTAAGTGTTAACAGGTCTTAACAGGTTAACCTGTTTATTTTCGTGTCGTGTTCGTGTTTGAGAAAAGTGACACGATAAGCTAACAGGTCGTGTTCGTGTTTGACCTTAACAGGTTCGTGTCTTAACAGGTTCGTGTCTTAACAGGTTCGTGCGACCTGTTATGCCAGCTCTACATACAACCACCATCCGAGATTTCAGATATCTGAAATTTTGGATTTTTGAATTTAAGCATCCATGGCTATAATAACAGGTCCAATATAAAGTGCGTCTAAGGTATACATTTTAAAGGTAAATCCTAAATCATTTTATCCAAATTTTGGTTGTCATTGTGTAAATTTAGTGATTTGTGATAATACTAATAATCATTGCCAAACACCTTCGAAATTTATAGCTATGATACAAAACACCTAACCAAAATATCACAATCATAATTATCTGTCTCGATAAAATCACGTTGTTATACACGAGTACTCGTATAGTTCCTCGAGGAATTTGATCATTGGGCTAGTTAAGAGTTAACTTTTACTGTATTACTTTTTTTCAATTAAATTGGGCCTTGAATATACGTCTTTTAAAACCACCGACTTACCAGTTACCACAACATAAATTGGGCCTTGAATATGTATCTTAAATTGGGCCAGTTATTACAATCACCGACTTAACTAGTTGTATATAAACGGCCCCTACCTTTAGAATCTTAACATTCGAAAGCAAAGCAAAAAATGGTGGTTCATAGGCCTAAAAAGTATAAAGCAGGTAATACGTTGATATACGATCCATCTGGGAGGATTCACTTTGTCAATGTATCAACGAATGAATATTATTGGACTGTTGCAACCAATGAAGTTTCGTATACATTTGTAAAAGATGATGATTTTCACGACTATTTTGGTTTTAAAGAGGAGGATAATGACCTTTTTTATTTCACCAAATCCGGACATAAGGTATTATTCTACTTTTTTACTTATTACTCCTATGTTTTTAAGGACTATTTTGCTAGAGTTGGGTGGATTATTTAGTAGTTTGTTTCGTCTTATTTAGTAGGCTTATCGTTTATTTGGTTTTTTTGCTTATGTTTCGTAAGTTAGGGGGTGTTTGTTTCGGCTTATATAGCGGGCTTATGGCTTATGTGGTTTTCGGCTTAGTTTTCATAAGCTCACTTTTTGCGGCTTATTTTGAAACTTATGAGATTATATAAACTTATCATGACATGATAAGCTAATATAAGACAGAAAAATCTCAAAAATAAGCCACAAAAAGTGAGTTTATGAAACATAAGCTGAAACCAAATAAGCCATAAGCCCGCTGTATAAGCCAAAACAAACACCCCCTTAATTGTTTTTTGTGGCTTATTTTGAATTTTTTTTGGCTTATATAAGCTTATTATAACATAAGAAACTTATATAAGCCGAAAAGATTCAAAATAGTGCTTATGAAAAATAAGCTCAAAATCAAATGCGACTAAACAAATACCCCATTAGAAGAGAAAATGTTAAAAACTTTTTTTTTTTGGCTTCCAGATGATTAATTGTGACAAACTCGAAGAAATCGTAGCCAATATTAATAAAGATAGTACGGACGGAGTTAAGTTTAAAGTTTCTACTCCACGTGTTTCGACTTTCTGGATCGATATTTTTGACGGAACTGTGTATTGGGATAAAGAAGAGGTTGAAAATAAGAAATTGGATACCATTAAAATTCAAAGAAGGAGTTACCACATATGGCATGACAATGACAACAAGAAAATGGATTTGCAGTTTTCTATATTAAGCAAGTGTGTGGGTCCGTGCATATGTAAGGAAGCTCATGTTGAAGACGATTACGCGGAACTCAATTTAAAATATCATAAGGCTTTTCGTAATCCTTTTTTGTTTGTAATGCAGTTCCGTGACTATGTCAACTTTGAGAAGAAGCTATCTGGATCGCTGCCCTGTTTGTTTGCCAAAGGATAATCTCATTTATCATGTATTTTGATATACCCATTTTGGAAGTTATGCTGTGCTTTTATGAATCTTGATTAGCTAGCAGCTTAACTTTTTTTGAGCTATGTGTGATGATCATTGAATGCTGAGATGACCCATTTGTTAATTTGAGTTTAACTTGTTTACCTACTTTGATATTGCATTATTCATTATTGCTTGGTTTTTTTACCTTATAGAAGAAATTTTCAACAATGGTCTTTGGGATTGTGTTTTCAAGGTGTTTTTAAGTAGTAGCTAATAATCAGTTTCTAATGTTTGGGTATACTTGAATATTTGATCATTCAGATATCAAACATATTGTTTTGGATAAGGGGTGTTTGGGATTGCTTATTAAAAGTGGTACACATGTTTATTTCTTTTTGCAATAAGCAACTTTAAGTTGCATATATAAAGAAAACAGCTTATTGTAATCACACTTATCAGACTGAATTAGGAATCCAAATCACCTTTAGAAATGTTTATGTGCTATATTGAAAGTTTAAAACAGAACAAGCGGAAAAGCTGTTTCAGTGAGCAATTCGAAGCATCCTTATTATGGTTATTACTTTTTTTTAGATAATTTAAGGGTCACTCGACGTGTAAATTTTTAGACAATCAGATCTTACAACATATGTAAACAACTGGTTATAACATCTTGCAACGGTAGAAGCACGTCCAAACACTATCTTCTAAAACCATTTTTGTTACAGCAGATAATCTGATTCTGAAATATTCTGTGTTAAATATATCTTATAGAGAATGTAGATGCACATAATAGCAACTTCAGTAACATTACTACACATCCATATATTGAAGAAAAAAGGTCAAAATCTTGAGTTCAATGTATCTGAGAAGTCAAATGATGCTGTGTCTCATGATCATAGTTTTATAGATACTGACATGAACCCTCTTTAAGGAACTAGTCGTGTAGAAGTAGTAGTTTCAAAAGTTTTAGGTTACCCTGCATTAGTTTGTGAGCGAGAATTTCAAGATAGTAGTTTGGAAAAGAAACAAGATGAAATACAAAACGGGAGGACCCATCACACGTATCTCAACATTGATGAATTTAGAAACATTGCCAAGCAAGAGAGCGGTTCAAGGAGCGCGCCAAGTGGGTTGGTGAACATAACACACCAGCTCGAGCCTGACGGGACAGATTACAACTACGCCTCTGCATCCAAAGGTGCTAAAGTTGTGTCACATAATAAGCAAGCAAATGAAGCGAGCAATATTTTGGGTTTAGACCATGACAAATACATGAGAAACCCATGTTCGGTTGTGGATAAGTACGTCATCATTGAGCTTGCAGAAGAAACTTTAGTTGATGCTGTGAAGATTGCAAATTTTGAACACCATTCTTCCAATTTTAAGCAGCTTTCATTGGCGGGGAGTTTGGGTTTTTCCAACTGAAACATGATTTTGAACACCATTCTTCCAATTTTAAGCAGCTTTCATTGTCGGAGAGTTTGGGGTTTTCCAACTGAAACATGGTACCCTCTTGGAACCTTTGTTGCTGAAAATGTTAAACACCGTCAATACTTTAAGTTACCTGGCCCAAATGGGCTCGATACTTAAAACTTGACTTTAGTTAGCCATTATGGGTCAGAATTTTTTTTGGTGAAACGGTGAAATATATTACTTCATAACAATATATACACTATAAGCACCTTTAAAGGGAGATGGACATGTCTCAAACACCCTATAAAGAGCAACAAGTAACAAAGACGTCTGCAATATGCAATCTCAAATACAGACACAAACACTGGCCTAAACATACTGCCTATGTAAGACCTTAAAAACAATCTGCATTCACCATTTCACCAAGCTCCTAAGGGATATACCAGCACTTTAACTACATTTCCTCTTTGCAAGATTACCTTGAAGACCAAACGCAGCTGCAGCCTCACACAGGACAGGTCATTCATGATCCTATCACAAAGGGGCTTCATCAAAGTTAATCTGAACACTACTGAATTTTACTGCACAGTAAATGTGATTGAAGTGTACGGTGTAGATGCAATTGAAAGAATGCTTGAAGATCTTATTGTGACATCAGAAGAATCAACAAATGTTAGTTCAACGGCATCTCCTGGTTCAGCACAAACCATGGGGTCCAAAAATGGAAAAACAAATGGTGAAAAGAGGAACGTGGATGAAGCTACTAGTAGAAAGATAGAAGGTGTTGAGGTTTGTCACTTTGGTGCTTAATTTTGATTAGTGTACCAAACTGAAGTTAGGATAATATTTAGAAGAGTGAGTTGGGGTTTTAATCAAGGGGGTTTGGATAAGGTTAGTTGAATAAAGAATTTTTGGGCTTATTGCATTCTGATAACAGAAATAAGCTGTTTTGGATTATTGGATACCTATATGGCTTAACAGGTTTTTTATGTCAAATATATGTTTTTAAGACGCCAATGTGAAGAATGATATTTCGTATGAGTAAGATTAGAGAAATTGCTTAAATGGAGTGAATCAAATGTGTTCAGGTTGCGAAGCGCCATAAGGCTGAAGAATGAATAAATTTTATGCATAACCTCAATTGAACATAGAGGATACGCTTGGTTTTGGGATTTACAAACATTGCACATAATGTAAGTCGTAAAACCAAGTGTATCCTTTGTGAGCCTTATACTTACATTTATGAGAGTGTGGGTGGAAGCTTTGAGACAAATGTGTGGGAGCTAGAGATAATAACATGTAATGCGCACTAATCCGGATTATTGTGAACAGTACCAAATTCCATTTTTTTGTCTTTGTTAGTGATTTCCCCTAATTATATATAGTAAAGTCAAATAAAACTGCTTATTTGCTTATTATCCGTTATTGTTTACTATCATTAAAGTTTTAGTCATAGGTGGTAAGTCCGGAAAATAAGTTAACCCAAACACCCCCATAATATTTTTCATAAGTGCATATAGGTGGATAAACTCTGATGCGTGAACTTTGTTTACTCCATTTTATCTCATTAGTTTCTACTACAGCAGGTGACAATCCGTATCAGGAAAGTTTGCAAACCATTGGAGGAAAATGCTTTTAGGCCAGTCTTGCATCACTATGATGGTCCTAAGCTTCGTTTTGAGCTCTTGATCCCTGAGGTATGTCAATCTTAGCCAATGAATACGTTGCATCACTATGATGGAGTAAATTTTAGTCTGTGTTTTCTATTTGACCGTTACTTATCGATTCATATTTTGTACATCGTTAAACTGCAGACCCTGGACTTGCTAGATCTTTGCGACAAAATGGGGTTTAAATATCAGTTTCCAATGGCCTGTGGGTATTGAACATAAGCAGGATGCATTAAGGTGTATTGTGCAAATATTGTCGTTTCCTTATTAAGTCACTTACGTACTTGCCTTTGTTGCATTGGTGTAAGTATAATAAATAAGCAATCAGGCATCATAATTTGATTACCAAAATGGTTTATTTTATACCATTCCCATGATGAGCCCTCACTAACCACAATTTTTTCCCATTTGGGTCATTATCGTTTCAATTGGGCATCTTATAATCGACAATACAAAGTTACAACAGTTTATATTGGTTTTATAATATCCCATCCATCTCATATACCTTTGCAATAATAAAGTAATCAAAAAACCTCCTCTTAAATCCTCCACGTCTTTGCTTTATTTATTTAGGGGGTGTCTGGGTATGAAGATACTTTCAGTAGGAGTAGATTAGACTATGTGAGCTTACTTTTTAAGGGGTGATTGTGGTAGCTTATTTAGTAGGCTTGTGAGCTAATGTAACTTTTGAAACGCTCATGAGCCCACTTTTCTCGGCTTATGAGTTTATTAAGTTGACCGTATGGTCATAAGCTCAACTTGATAACCTGATAGGCGGAAAAAGGTTGGCTTATGAGCTTTTCAAAAGTTACTTAAAGGTCCTACACTCAATAATCAAAGGTAACACAAACACCCCCTTATCATTCCATCTCCCTTTATAAGAGCTTATTATGTTTTCAGAAAAAGCTATCAAACAACTAGAACCACATACCAAAAAGGGTGTTTGTCTAGGATTATAATACATTCATATTGTCTTTTGATCTTTCATCAGGACGTCGTGATGAACAAGAGACGTTACTCCAGCCTTTGTACAGCGAACGAAGGGATATATTCAGTTGAGTATAATTCACGTCTGTCAACTTTACAACCATCCTCGATCTGTATGTCAGTTATGGAATGCAGAAAATCATCACGAGTACGCACAATCCATAACCTGTTCTGTTCCTTGAGTTAAACAGTAGCTGTTTTTTATTTTATGAGCTACTTATCTAAGATATCCGTTTCGGATATCTTTAAATTAAGGCTCAACATGAAACTTTAGTAAGTATTTATCCCCGTTCCATTTATTAATAAAATGCGCTTTGGTGGTTAAAGGGTGTTTGGATTAACTTATACTTTGGCCTTTTCAAATTATTTTCAAGTTTACCACAGCCCAAAAAAAGTGCTTATGTATCAGCTTATGGCTTTATTTGTGTTTGAAGTTTTTTTTTTTTTTTTCGTTTAAAACTGCATAGGCTATTCAGCATAAGGTGCTTCAAACACCCGAACAGTAAAACTGCATAATGTGTTACCTGTGCAAGAGCTTATGGGTTTATTTATGTTTTATTTTAGAGTTATGAACGAAGTTACTTATGTAACAACCAGCCTACTCCTGAACACATTCTCTGTCAATACCTTTTCTGTAAACAATGTTGGGTTTGAAAGGAATTATGCTTAATATATAATTAAATATGAGTCCGGTTATGGGCCGTTAAGAGTTCCTTATAGAAGTAGCTTATATGTGCTTTCATGAAAAATGAGCTACTAAAAGAGTGTTTAGGGTTGCTATTTATTTGATAAATTGTTATTGAAATTAGATTGTTTTGAATTTGAATATTCTAATATGCATATGTGTCGGCTAAGAATACAAAGAATGGCGAACTTCCTTACTTCTTTTAGTTAAACTATTTAGCTTATTATGGGATAATGTAGGTTTTGTAATCACATCTTAGTATCTTATGTGGCATTCTTAGTAGAAATATTTTCAGTGGAATTTAAAGAAGCAGAAAATGTGAAATTGCATAGAAATTCAATAATTCTCACTGTTCAACACATACATATGCATGTTTTGACATGTTAGGGAGTATTATACAAACAATATTTGGTCCTTAAAAATACATACATATGCATGTTTTCATTAACTTTATCTTGTACTACCTTTGGTGATTTTTGGTGCTTTACCCATCCGCAACATTTTTCTTTTGCTTTATCTAATTCTCATTATGCAAAACCCCTACACTTTGTTTTGACATATTAGGATGTGTTATACAAAGAATTTTGGTTCCTTAAAAATATTAAAACTAACTATAAGAGATTACCAACATAAAAAACATGAATATTCCCATCAATATGCACGCATATAGAATTCCATATACAGGTTTGACATATACCAACTTGATTTTTTACCTTGCATCATGAGAATAGAGAAACACAAGCACACATAATTTTTGTAGTATATTCCTTTAGCTTTATCCATTTGACAAGAGACAAAACATAATCCAAACCCCCATTAATTAGTAAATATGTCAAAATTGCCATCGTTATAAATTTTTGTTAGTAATTTAGTGTAATTGGGGGATATAGTCATGATACTTGGAAATGGGTTTGGAGGTACGGAGTGTACACCCATCAAGTGAATGACATCCCGGACCCAAAAGTGTTATTTGTCTTAATCCGTAAATGTTTTGATAATAATTAAATGGTAAAGAATATTAGAATATTCTTTGATTAAGAATATTCTAGGAATATTCTTTTTAATTATTAAACTAAGAAAAGAATATTAAAGGAATATTCCTTGACATATTCTAGGAATATTCTTTTTAATTTTTAAACTAAGAAAAGAATATTCAAAGAATATTCCTTAGCATATTTTGAGAATATTCTCTTTAAATTTTATCTAAAGAATATTCTAGGAATATGCCTCGACATATTCTAAGAATATTCTCTTTATTATATTAAGAATAACATATTCTAGGAATATGCCTCAGCATATTCTTGGAATATTCTCTTTCTAGTTTCTATATATATAGAACTTTTCATATTCATATGAAACAGACAGTCAGACAAATTTCTTCAGTTTAAATCTTTTCTTTCGGGTGTCTCTTGATAAGAGAAATAGATACATGAGAAAATAGTCAAAACACTAAATACTCTTTAGCGAACGGGTTCTTATATATTGCCAATATAAAGAACAAACTCTCTGTCTTATCCCAAAGTGATATTCGTGTAACCCAGGCAATAAGGGTCGAATAATTACTTTTGGAAAGTGATACCACGATTCAGTGAGATATCCGGTTATTGATTATCTTTACCCTGCTACACGAAAAACCAGAAAATATCCCAACAATCAAAAGTAATTATTTCTGTGATAATCAATGGCGGCTACAATGAAGCACATGACAGCAAATTTCTCCAAACTTGATAAGTTTGAAGGAATTGATTTTCGTAGATGGCAAAAGAAGATGCACTTCTTCCTCACCAGCATGAGCGTTGTTTATGTGTTGAGCACTCCTTGTCCTGAAGATGGTGGTGATGATGCTACTGTTGAAAAGATTCGAAGGAGGAGCAAATGGGAGAACGATGACTACATAGCTCGAGGTTTAATCCTCAATGGTATGTCTGATTCCCTTTTTGATATTTACCAAAACCATGAATCTGCTAAAGAACTGTGGGATTCATTGGATGCCAAATATATGGCTGACGATGCATCAAGTAAGAAGTTCCTTGTAAGTAATTTCACAAATTACAAAATGACTGATTCAAGACCAGTTATGGAACAATACAATGAACTTCTTGGTATACTTGGAAGATTCACACAACACAAAATGAACATGGATGAGGCTATTTCAGTCTCTTGTATCATTGACAAACTCCCTCCTTCTTGGAAAGATTTCAAGCATACCTTGAAACATAAGAAGGAAGAACTGACTCTTATTCAGTTGGGCAGTCATCTGCGTATTGAGGAATCCCTCAGGGCGCAGGATAATGACAAACCAAAGAGCAACAATGTTGCTGGTGCATCTGTTGTCAATATGGTGGAGCATAACAACTCCACCAGGTACAATGACAATAAGGGTAAACGTAAACATCAGAATAACACAAGGGATGACCCTAACAAGAAGGCAACGCCAACTTGTTGGAAATGTGGCAAATCTGGTCACATTAAAAGGGATTGCAAAGGTGTTAAAATTGGCAATAAAGCCAATGGATCAAGCACAAGTGGTTCAGGGACTGGTTCAACCAAACCTCTGAAAGGTCAGATAGTGTTTAATAAGTCTTTTCAGATTTATTATGTTACATATATATCTGAGGCATACTTTGTGCAGGATGATGATGTTGCGTGGTGGGTTGACTCTGGAGCAACTGTTCATGTGTGCAAAGATAGAAGATGGTTCAAGACTTACGAGTCACTGAATGATGGTTCTATTCTTCACATGGGAAATGAGTCAACAGCCTTGGTGCATGGTCGTGGTTGTGTAGATCTTAGTTTTAGTTTTGGAAAGATTGTAACTTTGTTTAATGTTATTCATGTTCCTAATATAAGGAAGAACTTGGTTTCAAGTAGTGTTTTGAATAATCATGGATATAAACAAGTTATTGAATCTGATAAATTTATTTTGTCTAAACATGGTGTGTTTATTGGTTTTGGCTATTTGTGTAATCAAATGTTCAGGCTTAATATTGTCACTGACATTGTAAACTCAGCCTTTTTGTCAACCTCTAAACAGAATGACTCTACCCTGTGGCATGCTAGACTTGGCCATGTACATTTTAAAAGGATGCAAGATATGTCTAAGGATGGGTTAATCCCAGCATTTGACATGGACACTAAAAAGTGTAAGACTTGCATGTTGACCAAAATTACTAAGAAACCTTTTCAGGGTGTTAAACGAGAGACTGAGCTCTTGGAGCTAATACATAGTGACCTGTGTGATTTGCATGCCACTCCCTCTTTAGGGAATAATAAGTACTTTGTGACATTTATTGATGATGCTTCTAGGTTTTGTTATGTCTATCTGTTACATACCAAGGATGAAGCATTAGATAAATTCAAAGTATTTAAAACTGAAGTTGAATTGCAACTTGGGTCCCTGATCAAAAGATTCAGGACTGATAGGGGAGGTGAGTACATGGATACTCTGTATTTTCAGTCTGTTGGTATAATCCATGAAACGACTGCTCCCTATACTCCTCAACAAAATGGTATCTCTGAAAGGAAAAACAGGGTACTGAAGGAGATGGTTAATTCCATGTTGTCCTACTCAGGACTGAGTCAAGGGTTCTGGGGTGAAGCTATGTTAACAGCTTGCTATTTATTAAATAGGGTTCCCAACAAAAGGAACAAAGTCACCCCTTATGAACTCTGGACTAAAAAGAAACCCAACCTGAATTATCTCAGGGTTTGGGGCTGTAGGGCTGTTGTAAGACTCCCTGATCCAAAATTAAAATCTTTGGGTGAAAGAGGCATTGAATGCATCTTTGTTGGATATGCTGAGCATTCCAAGGCATACAGGTTCTATGTTATTGAACCTAATGAATATGTTTCAATTAATTCAATAATTGAATCAAGGGAAGCACTATTTGATGAGAATAGATTCTCATCTGTCCCTAGACCAAGTCAGAGGATTCCAAATGGAACTGATGACACTGGTGTTTCAGAGATCTCTAATGAGGTCTCTGATGAGGTTGTGGTACAACAACCTGAACCTGAGCTCAGAAGGAGCAAAAGGGTCAGGACTCCAAAGTCATTTGGACCTGAGTTTCAATTATACTTAATTGAAGGAACAAGGGATGAGGTCTCTGACCAATACTCCTATTGCTTCATTGTTGAAGATGATCCCAAAACATTTGAAGAAGCAATGAATTCCCAGGATGTTGCTTTCTGGAAGGAAGCAATAAATGATGAGATGGATTCCATCATGGGCAACAACACTTGGGTGTTGGTTGATCTACCTCCAGGTTGCAAACCTCTAGGTTGCAAATGGATTTTCAAAAGGAAAATGAAGGTAGATGGAACTATTGAAAAGTTCAAGGCTAGGCTAGTCATTCAGGGCTTTAAACAAAAGTCAGGGATAGACTACTTTGATACTTATGCCCCTGTGGCACGTATCAGTACCATAAGATTGCTGATTGCTTTGGCATCAATTCAAAATCTGATTATTCATCAGATGGATGTGAAGACAGCTTTCTTGAATGGTGAATTGGATGAGGAGGTTTACATGAACCAACCTCATGGCTTCATCTTGCCTGGAAATGAAAACAAGGTGTGTAAACTGATGAAGTCTTTATATGGACTGAAACAGGCACCTAAACAATGGCATCAAAAATTTGATGAAGTGGTTTTGTCTAGTGGTTATGTTCTTAACCAGTCTGACAAATGTGTATATAGCAAATTTGATGAATCTGGTAAAGGAGTCATCATTTGCCTATATGTTGATGACATGTTGATCTTTGGCACTGACCAAAATCAAGTTGACATGACAAAGGAATTTTTGTCATCAAAGTTCTCCATGAAAGATATGGGGGAGGCCGATGTTATCCTTGGTATAAGGATTAAACATGAAAGTAACAAAATTTCAATCTCTCAGTCTCATTACATTGAGAAGGTGTTGAGGAAATTTAATTACTTTGATTGTACTCTAGTGAGTACTCCTATGGATACAAGTGAGAAGCTAATGCCTAATACTGGCAAAGCTGTATCTCAACTTGAGTATTCTAAGGTGATTGGCTGCCTAATGTATGCCATGACTTGTACCAGGCCTGATATTGCATTTGCAGTGGGTAAACTGAGCAGGTATACTAGTAATCCTAGTGCTCATCACTGGAAAGCAGTTCAGAGAGTACTGAAGTATCTGAAGAAGACTATGGATTATAGTCTCTCATATACTGGTTATCCTTCAGTATTAGAAGGATACACTGATGCAAGTTGGATCAGTAACACTGAAGACAATTCGTCTACCAGTGGCTGGGTGTTCCTACTTGGTGGAGGTGCAATTTCTTGGGCATCAAAGAAGCAAACTTGCATCACCAGTTCAACAATGGAATCTGAATTTGTGGCTTTAGCAGCTGCTGGTAAAGAAGCTGAATGGTTGAAAAACTTGCTTCTTGAGATTCCATTGTGGCCTAAACCTATAGCACCTATCTCTATCCGTTGTGATAGTGCTGCTACATTGTCTAAGGCTTATAGCCAGATGTACAATGGGAAGTCTAGACACTTAGGTGTCAGGCATAGCATGATTCGTGAGCTTATCATGAATGGGGTGGTATCTATAGAGTTTGTTAGATCTCAACAAAATTTAGCCGATCACTTGACGAAGGGTTTGGCTAGAGACTTGGTTTTAAAGTCTGCTAAAGGGATGGGTTTAAGTCCAACTTAGTCACTGAATGCTAAGACACCCAACTCCCTCCTGAGGAAACTTGGGAGCTGAGTTCAATGTGGAAAGCTGAACATTTAGTGGACTGGAGCACATGTTTTACAAACATCCCAAGGTTGTGCTCGGAACCTGCTGAAAAAGGAGGATGAAGTTTCTACTTCTTAATGGTTAATTTCTTTGAAAAAGTGCTAAGCAGGAGCATGAATAAAGAGGAACCACCTATGTGAATGTTGAAGTTTTGCCGCTTCAGGGAGCTTTGGACTTTTGGCTCTTACAACATTTATGAATTGGATATGGACACATGGCTTGTATAGTGTCAGGATAGCTTTAGAGTATTGGAAAGCTTGTGTGTATATTATTTTCAGGTATTCAAATGGGTTGAAGGGTTCAATTCTTAGAACACCCTGATTCTCGAATATTTGGAATGGGTAATATACTAAGATGAAAATTCAATCTTCAAGACATTTTCATTTACGCATTAGTTTTGTTTTGGTTGTTTTCTCATGTATCGGAATTGCACTAAATTGGGGAGGATTGTTAGTAATTTAGTGTAATTGGGGGATATAGTCATGATACTTGGAAATGGGTTTGGAGGTACGGAGTGTACACCCATCAAGTGAATGACATCCCGGACCCAAAAGTGTTATTTGTCTTAATCCGTAAATGTTTTGATAATAATTAAATGGTAAAGAATATTAGAATATTCTTTGATTAAGAATATTCTAGGAATATTCTTTTTAATTATTAAACTAAGAAAAGAATATTAAAGGAATATTCCTTGACATATTCTAGGAATATTCTTTTTAATTTTTAAACTAAGAAAAGAATATTCAAAGAATATTCCTTAGCATATTTTGAGAATATTCTCTTTAAATTTTATCTAAAGAATATTCTAGGAATATGCCTCGACATATTCTAAGAATATTCTCTTTATTATATTAAGAATAGCATATTCTAGGAATATGCCTCAGCATATTCTTGGAATATTCTCTTTCTAGTTTCTATATATATAGAACTTTTCATATTCATATGAAACAGACAGTCAGACAAATTTCTTCAGTTTAAATCTTTTCTTTCGGGTGTCTCTTGATAAGAGAAATAGATACATGAGAAAATAGTCAAAACACTAAATACTCTTTAGCGAACGGGTTCTTATATATTGCCAATATAAAGAACAAACTCTCTGTCTTATCCCAAAGTGATATTCGTGTAACCCAGGCAATAAGGGTCGAATAATTACTTTTGGAAAGTGATACCACGATTCAGTGAGATATCCGGTTATTGATTATCTTTACCCTGCTACACGAAAAACCAGAAAATATCCCAACAATTTTGATAAGCTGAGATTCACATCTTTCCTTTTTATTCGGGTCTTCAGGTTAAGGGCTTCAGAAAGGCGAAATCTTGGTTGAGTCAAGCTCTTCTAGGTACCTAATTGACTTATTCCGACTCTTGAATATCGGCTACTTTATTCAGAAAGTAGATACATTTTTTTGGCAAATTATATTGGTCATAATCTTAAAATAAGTCATTCAGTGTGAGTCGGGTTGGGTTGACAACCACTTTAATTAATATTGCTGGTATCTATCACTTTATAAAGGTTTTTTTTGCCAAAAAAAGTGCTTATATATCAGCTTATGGCTTTATCACTTTAAAAAGGCCATGTCAATTGGTTGATAGCTTATGCCAATTGGCCGAAATTGTACAAAAATTCAATACACTTGGCCATTGTATTGGAATAAATAGCGATCATGATTAGAATAGTGACATTTGAATTGGATGAATTGGTTCAAGTTAAAATAATTTTATGTGCACTTGGAACTGATGCTGATCAAGACAAGAATGAATTTGTAAACGGGTGGTGTTGCAGTTGCTACTTCAGCTGGCCTTGGTGCTGCATCTGCAGTTGCAATCACAGACTCAAAGAAGGAAAAGCAGGTTGAAGAGAAAGAAGAGTCCGACGATGTGACCTTTAAAGATGAAATATTTTAATCAAAACAAATTGTTTTTATACACCTTTGGTGTTAGTGTTTGACTTTAGAATAAAAATGTTCCCCGCAGCAACGCGCGGTTAACCTACTCGTTCATACTCTTAGTTAAAATTCCATGCGTATTTTTATTTTTCTTTTAAACTTTTAGTGTTACTAGTATATATTTTTTGACGTAGATATATATATATATATATATATATATATATATATATATATATATATATATATATATATATATATATATATACTTTTTTTATTTTGAAATGCTTTAATAAAATATTGTATTACTTACACATTGAACATTGGGCTTTTTTTTTCTCCACTTAAATTGGGCCTTGAATCTATATTAAAAACCACCGACTTAACACAACCTAAATTGGGCCTTGAATATACAAACTTAATTTTGCCGACTTAACTAGTTGTATATAAACGGCCCCTACCATTAGAATCTAACAGTCGAAAGCAAGCAAAAAATGGTGGTTCATAGGCCTAAAAAGTACGAAGAAGGTAATACGTTGATATACGATCCATCTGGGAGGATTCACTTGGTCAATTTATCAACAAGTGAATATTATTGGACTGCTCGTCGAACCTATCAAGAAGTTGCATATACATTTGTAAAAGATGATGATTTTGATGGCTATTTTGGTTTTAAAGAGGAGGATAATGACCTTTTTTATTTCACCAAATCTGGACATAAGGTATTATTCTACTTTTTTGCTTATTATCTATGTATATGTATGTTAAGACTTTGCTTTTAAACTTTTTTATATATTTATTTATTTTTTCTTTTTGGTAGAGTTTGGTGGATTATTTAGGGGGTGTTTGTTATTCTTTATTTGGTTTTAGACTTATGTTTCATAGGGGGTGTTTGGCTAAGCTTATTTATTGGCTTATGAGCTTATTAGCTTATATAAGCTCATAAGCCCAAATCAAGTGTTTGGCTACTCTTATTTGAGCGGGCTTATGAGCTTATTTACGGGGTTTTGATAAAATGGGGCTTTTTTATGAGGTATCCGGCTTATATAACTCACCCCTTGTAAATTTACATTTTTGACCTCATTTTTCACCTTAAATTTCTTGTTGTTTCTCATGTAAACCAACGTAAGCCAAATCATGTCCTTTTTAGGCATTTACTAACATAAACCAACATAGGCCAACATAAGCCAAACCAAACACGTTAGAGCTTATACGCTTATTAACCATGAGCTAATCCAAACACTAGCATGGGCTTATAAGCTTATGTTATATAAGCCATAAGCCAATAAGCCTAAGGCCATAAGCTCACTATTTATGGCTTATTTTGAATTTTTTCGGTTTATATAAGCTTATTATAACATAAGAAACTTATATAAGCCGAAAATATTCAAAATAAGCCATACAAAATGAGCTTATGAAAAATAAGCCTAAAATCAAATAAGCTAAAAGCCGGCTATATAAGCCTAAACAAACACCCCATTAAAAGAGAGAATGCTAAACTTTTTTTTTGCTTCCAGAAAATTAATTGTGACCAACTGGAAGAAATCGTAGCCGATATTAATAAAGATCGTACGGATGGAGTTGAATTTAAAGTTTCTACTCGTGAGTCGACTTTCTGGATCAACTTTTTTGACAGAACTGTGTATATGCATGAAAAGGAGGTTGAAAATGAGAAATTTGATACCATTGAAATTCAAAGAAGGGATTACCACATATGGCATGACAACTACCCCAACAAGAAAATGGATTTGAAGTTTGCTAGATTAATCAAGTGTGTCGGTCCTTGCCTATGCAAGGATGCTCATGTTGAAGATGATTACGCGGAATCGAATGTAAAATATCATGAGGATCGTCGTAATGGTAATCTGTCTGTACTGCATTTCCGTGACTATGTCAAACTTTTAGACTTTGAGAAGAAGCTATCTCTGCCCCGCTTGCCAAAGGTTAATCTCATTGTCTACTTTGATAAACCTGTGCGTGACGGGGTTTATTATGGGTTATATGACGACGGTTTTTTACCAGTCATAGTAAAGGAAATAAAACAAATGGGTCTAGCAACACAATATAAAGTGAAGGATAATCTTTTTAAATTAAATGTAAACAAACGTTTTCTTCAGTTTTTTGGGATCTATGAATTCCAAAATCGTTCCTTTTTGGTTTTTGAAAGTTTTTCTCATGATATGAACAAGAACACAAAGGAAGAATTGTTTGAGGAAGCCTTGTCAAAGGAAGAATTGTTCAAGAACTTGAGGTAATTCACTTAATTATTTTGTATTTTCATTATTTAAAACCTTTATTTAAGGCTCATATATATATATTTTTTGATTTTGTAGAGGTCTAATTAAAGCAGTTGCATGGATGCATACATATTTCCCCCTCAATTTATGTGGGAATATTAATACATCAACTGTTGTCCTTGTCAAGAATGATAAAGGTCAAGGTCAGCTTAAGCTATTTATTGAAGGTTTTTCCTACGAAAGTAAAGATAGAGAGGATGACATGAGAGGGTTGGGAGAAGTTCTAGCTCACTGTATAGCTCTTTCTGAAAGTGCGAATCCAGAATCTGACCATTTGATCGAATGCCTCAAAGATGGCAGGTATACTCTATTAGTTCTTTTGCAAATTTGAAAAACAATAAATAATGTTTTAAGTCTTATTTTTTAGAAGAGTTCCTGATGTGTTTTTAATTTGATGCTAGGTGCAACATCAACGACCTAATTAACCATCCAACATTTTTGACTCAAGATAGTAAGAGGAAACCAGGAAGTAGATTTTAGTGGGGGGAGAATCGCTATATGGAAGCTACTCAAATCATTACCAAATCCCTTTTCAACACACAACGATAAAAATTTTGACAGCAAAGCATCTGCTCGAGATTATCCAAGACAACTGTAAATTGCATTATGCTTTCTTAGCAGGAATGTTAGGATTATAAGCTGTTTCATGATACCTATATTAACTTTATGAAGTTAGCCATAAAATGCATGTTGAAACTTTAAGCCTCATATTTCAATGAAGTATTTTTTGTATATTTTTGTTTCTTGTTATTGTAATCTTTTTGGATCATTATGGTTGTTGACGACCGATATCTGGATATTGGTTAAGAACACTGGTTTACTGGAACTCTGGAAGGATATAGGGAAACTATGACTGGCTTTTGAAAGTCCTGTGATTTTTATGTCAAATGTTTATTACAAGTTGAAAGCACGTAACGCTGATTTATCTCATGGACGTTTAGACAATTTAGTCAAACGCAATCTTATTCCTGAAACCATGGTCCCGATAAAGTCTGCAAAACCAGCAAGGGCTTATTTGAGAGCAAAAAAATAAAATAAAATAAAATCCAATTTCTTGCCCGTAGATTCAATATCACATAAGTCAGTACCATACAGTAAAAGTTGTACAATAATATTAATACACAATCCCGTCGAAGTGGGGCAATACCATACAGAGGTGTAATCATCAAAAACCATAATCGCCATCCTTGATATGATTTGATTTACCTTTAGTTTTATAATCTTAGTTTGTCGGAAAATTTGACTAACGAAGCATTCTTTCAAATGATATTCTCCATACTCCAAAGTCCTAGCCCGAATGTTCATTGATAAGTGTTGGAGATGAACTTTTTTTTTGCACAAATGAGTTACTGAGGTTTAAAGACTTTAAAACGAACTGCAGAATATAAGTTGTACCGCAACGTGTCACAATGAGTGAGTCAATTCGACATCCCAGATTGTCCTAAGCATTACAATGTTTTAAACACGTCCAACTAATATCTCAACCGAAATATTAGACCGGATGTAATAGTGGAAATCACCACTAACTTCACGTCAGCCCATTTAGACGAATCAAAGAACAAATTTATAATATTCAGTAACTTATCAGATCACTCATTTATCCAAAACTTGACCACTAATCAAACTATCCAATATCCAATAACTATTAAGTTTATACGCTCAAGTTGATAAACATATATAAGAATTGAGCTTACTAAACTTTTTGAGATTCAACAAACTTATAAGAGCAACTACAATGGGCTTATTTTTGTTCGGTGCGGATGTGATCGTAGTTGGGGTCGCTCGATTTCGTCATTAGGTTCATGTCGTGGTTAGCTTTTGGTCGAGGTGCTCGACCAACTCACTCCAAGCAAAACACAAAGCAAAATTATTTTGTTATTATTATTATTATTATTATTATTATTATTATTATTATTATTATTTTTTTGTCTTTTTAATATTTAAAGTGGTTAATAGTAGTAAGAAATTAATAAGGGCATGTTTGGTTGGGGGAAATGAGTTCAAAGAAATGGAAATGAATTCATTTTCATTGTTTGGTAGCTAGTGAAATAAAAAAGTGGAGATTTGCAATTCTTATGATGTTTAGTTTATGTGTAAATTCAAGGAATTGAATTCCTTTATTTTAAGAGTGGAAACCAATTCTTTGCATTGGAAAATAATTTTTTAGAGGAAAATAATAATAATAATAATAATAATAATAATAATAATAATAAATAAATAAAAATAATAAATAATAATAAAATAATAATAATAATAATAATAATAATAATAAATAATAATAATAATAATAATTAATATTAATAATAAATAATAAATAAAATAATAATAAAATAATAATAATAAATATAAATAATAAATAATAATAATAAATAATAATAATAATAATAATAATAATAATAAATAATAAATAATTAATAATAAAATAATAATAATAATAAATAATAAAATAATAATAATAAATATAATAATAATAATAATAATAATAATAATAATAATAATAATTTTTACTGATTTCTTAAGTCAATTCTCTGGTGTTACCAAACACAAGAATTTTTACTGAATTTTTGTGGAATTCATTTATGTGAATTTGATTTCTGCGCTTCATTTCATTTCTCTGAATTTCACCCTACCAAACATAAGGGTATATGATAATGTGACGTTGAGATTACATTAGTGGTTAGCGGTGATTATAGTGATATTGATGCTCTAAGTTGTAAAAGTAAGCTCAAACAAACACTTTGATGACGTATAGTCCATATTCGGGTCATGAACCCGATTAATGAACATTACTAAGACCCAAACCCATCACGAGTGGGCTATCATAACAATGATTGGGCTATCATATTAACGGTTTGGGCTCACGAAAGCCCAAGCCCAAAGTTATTTATAGTTGTGATATGAATATCTCTTATTTAAGGGATATATATCAAACCGGATATACATCGAAGAGTAAGGAGCACATATCTAATAAGGATTACGTGCCTATATAAACAATGTCATAACTCTCGTTTAAGGTACAACTTACAACCCTAACTCTTCAATATAACCCTAAAAACCGATTACTTACTCTTACGCAGGAGGATAATCGTGGGAGACAATCCCACGATAAGCCTAACGGTGTTTGTTTACTTTCTTAGTGCGCAGGTCTCAAGCATTAAAATCTGATTGGTACGAGAACAGGAACCCAAACAAGGAACGCCCAACTTTTGTATCAACAAGTGGCGCCATCCGTGAGACCCCACACTAAGAACTAGAATGACGAAGCACAAAAACTCAAGCCAGCGGACTCCACAGTTGGAAAAAACACACGGTGACCCCCAGAGGAGGAAACATCAAGATTCGACCTCTAGACAGGTCTCTGGGACAACCAGTGCACCTAGTCACCAGGAACCGGGCCCAACCCTAGTTCTCCCAACGGTAGAACTAACTACAGGGACTACTCAGACCACCACGGTGGTTCCAAGTGTTGAAGAACTTCAGCGCACTCTCTTCACTACTCCCCATCAAACGGCACCCACAGTGGACAACACTGTACCGCCAGGCGCACCTAATCGTGATAGGGGACTTAATGTGGAAACAGACATCCTTACACTGGAAGAAGATGTGCCTGAGTTATCACTAAGTAACTTTGTATCTCAAAACTACGAAACTTTAACTGCCCTCATGCAAGAGGAAGCAAGAAGAAGGTCAACTATGAGCCTGCAAGCCCGGCTCAATTTTGATCCTGAGCGCGAAACATCCCCATCGCGCTATCAGAAAGAAACCCGCCGACCCCCAGTGTTCACCAGAATTGGAAGGAAAGCCGCGGAAAATGAATCCTCTGAGTCACAGTACTCAGAGGAGTATGAAGATGATGGAAGGCGTACCAACGTCCACGCCAGACTTGGTAATCGCAGGATACAGGACAGACTTGGACGACAACGCTCACCAAGTGTAAGCTCTTCAAGGTCTGGAAGCAAAAGAATCCATGATAGACTTGGGAGGCGAAATCCCCCAAGTGAAAGCCCCCCAAGCTCAGAATCAGAGGAAAAACGGCGCAAGCGCCACAGAAGGGACAACTCCTCCTCAAGCGGCTCCTCGGACAACGAGGACAAAGAGACAGGACACTGGATGTCCAGGGGAGGGCATCGTGAGGGAGAAGATGAAGATATATCTCTTCCCTGGCGCCGCCAAAAATTTGACACATTCACGCGGCGCATCAGTGATTATTCGGATGACAAGAGAAGGCGCATGCCCGCTAATGTTAAAACATATGATGGAACGGGTGATCCCGATGATCACCTAAAATTTTTCGAATCAGCTGCTACTATCGAAAATTGGCCACAACCTGTGCGGTGCCATATGTTTAACTCTACGTTGGTGGGGAATGCGCGAACCTGGTTTAGCAAGCTTCCATGAAGAAGCATAAATGGGTTTGAGGAGTTGCGAAAAGCATTCCGTTTAAACTTTACTCAAAGAAAGAAGTGCGCCAAAAACCCTGTTGAACTGGCCAGAGTAAAACAACGCCAAGGGGAATCCACAAGCACTTACATGGATCGTTTTAAGGACGAATGTATACACGTCAAGGCGTGTCCTGAAGTGCTAAAGATTTCAGGGTTCATGAATGGGATCAATAACCCAGAGCTGATAAGGAGACTGAATGATAAGGTTCCCCAAACCTTTGATGAACTGATGAAGCGCACTAGATCCTTTATCCAAGGAGAAGCAGCCGCTGCGGATAGCAAAAAAGGTTACTCAACTTATAAGCCACAAGTGCAGCCTAGGAGACAATCCAATGACTAGAGTAACAGCCGCAGTAGGAACTACCGCAATCAAGGAAGTGGACGGGATAACGACAAATACACTCCACTCACAAAGACCCCAAGGGAGATATTCGCGACAGAAGGAGCAAACTTCCCGAAACCTCCACCAATGGTCACCCCAGAAGATAGGCGCGTAGGAAGTGGATACCCCTTCAAATGCTTCCTAGACGCATACAAAGGGTACCATCAAATTCAGATGGCTGAAGAAGACGAAGAGAAAACAACCTTCCACACAAGTCAAGGGGTCTATTGCTATACAAAAATGCCTTTTGGCCTAAAGAATGCAGGAGCAACATATCAGCGGTTAGTGGATAGTGCGTTTGAAAAAACAAGTAGGCCGCAACCTGGAGGTTTACGTCGATGACCTTGTCATCAAGAGCCATACCGAAGAAGAATTGATGTGGAGGAAACGTTCAAAACACTGGGAAGGATCAACACGAAGTTGAATCCCAAGAAGTGTACCTTTGGCGCTACAGAAGGCATGTTTTTTTGGGTATTTGATAGAACCTGATGGCATTAAGCCCTGCCCAAAAAAGACAAAAGCTGTCATTGAACTCCCTTCACCACGCACACTGAAAGAAGTCCAGTCATTAAATGGAAAATTAGCTGGGCTAAACCGATTCTTATCTAAATCAGCGGATAAGTCACTCCCTCTCTTTAAGACACTCACGAAGTGCACAAAAAAGGGAGACTTTCGTTGGACCGCGGAAGTAGAAGAAACTTTTCAACAGCTCAAGCAAAATATAGCAGCACTTCCTAAGCTTGTTGCACCCCGACCAGGGGAAGAGTTGATCATGTACTTATCTGCTACTCACGGAGCAGTCAGCGCGGTGCTATTAACATATAGAGACTCCATCCAAACACCAATATACTTTGTGAGCAAGGCACTCAAGAAGACAGAGACTAACTATACTGCTATGAAAAAGTTGGTCCTAGCCTTAGTATTCGCAGCAAAGAGACTACGCAGATACTTTCAAGCGCACCCAATAGCTGTAATTACGAACCAACCTATCAAGAAAGTTATCTCTAAACCTGACGCATCCGGACGGCTACAAAAGTGGAATGTGTTATTGAGCGAGCACAATATCTCTTATAGACCGCGCACTGCGATTAAAGGACAGATATTGGCAGACTTCATCATTGAGAAGCCAAATACCGATACTCCACCTTCAAAGAGCGAGGTAACTGATTGTAGATCAATTATAGTATATATATTAAGTATCGAGAAAATCCGCGAGAAATACGGATTTACCGAGTCGTTCTCCCAACGAAAGTTGAATGGAATCTCGAATTATCGAATTGTGAATCGTGTAGTGAAAAGTGAATAGTGAAAATTGTGATGGTGACATTCAAATTATGAAAAGAAATGGTGAATTAAGCAGAAAGTACAAGCTAAGTATGCACAAATGTCTAAAATCTAAAAACGGAAATGCAATCACGAAATTTAAAACGTAACGTTCAAAATAAAACGTAACTTTAATTGAAAAATGATCCTACAAACGTGAAACAATTTTCTAAAAATCTTAAACTAATAAAAGAATTTCCAGAAAAAGAAAAATATTTTTTTTGACTTTTTATTTAATTTCTATGAATTTATTTTTGTTTTTGGAATTAAAAAGTAATTAAAAATTAAGGAAAATGTAAAAATTAATGGGAAAAATATAAAATCTATTCTGAAAAATCTAAAATATTATTAAAGAATTATCTAAAATATTTTTGTATTTTTAAAGGCTTTTTCTGAATTTTTATTGATTTTTGTTTATTAAAAAGTATTTAAAAATGATTATAAATGAAGAAAAATTAAGAAAAATAGTAAATCAACTCAGAAAAATATGAACAATTTACAGAAAATCTAAAATATTATAAGAAACTTGGAGAAAATTTTTGAAAAAGAAATAAGATGCAGAAGTGCTTATTAGCTAGAAAACAGCTTATCACAAGTGCTTATAAATAAGCACTTGTGACCAAACTGTGTGAAACTTAAATCACAAATGCAATATACTCTAATAAGCTCAGTAAAGCTTAGAAATGAACAGAGAAAGCTCAGAAACAACATATACAAGCAATAAGCAGTCTAGGATAAGCTAATCAATAAGCACAATCAAAACTGAATAAGCCAGAAGCTAAGGACTGAATGAAATAACTAAATCTAAACTAAGGCAACTCAGAAATGTCAATAAAGCTTAATCACAAGCTCAAATGAGCACTAGCAGCCCTAGTACCGAAACAGAAACTTGTTCTAAACTACTAATAAGCAGGCCTAAGATAAGCAGTCTAAAAAGCACTAAGCTACACTATTGGTGGGGCAAATGCAGCTCTATACTACTGAGTACCCAAATACAGCAAATGATCTATTATTAACTATCAATAGAATACCTAATTAGAGCCCAAAAACAGCAGCTAATAGAAAACAACAAGCTGATACAGTTGACTAATACTAGTCCTACACCAATTTGACTTTCAGCAATTTCAATTGAATTAATCTACTCCTAGATATTGTATAAATCTAACTTTAAGCTAATTTAAGCTAAATTGATTTATTATGCAACTATATCTAACATTACACTAACTGTTTTCACTTTATACTAAAAGTTAAGCTAAAATTAATAACTACTTTGACTTTTATGAATAAAACCTACTGTTTTAATGCACTAAATCTTTATTTCAACACTAAAGCAGCCTAAGTGTACCAATCGAACAACTATTCTACTACTACAAATCACAGTAAACCACAGATCCAAACACTCCTTTATATTATCACCAACTCTATGAAACAGTGAATCTATGATTCTCTCTACAAATCACTTATCCACAGAACCAAATCAGCTTACTAATTACTATATGAAGCTAAATCCAAAACTAAAAACAACAGGTTACAACAACAATACAACAACACAGGTTCTCAATATAAGCTGATATGAAAGTTATTCAAATAGCTAAACAACACAGAATCAAACTATAACAGATGATTATAATGATCAATCAAGCACAATTTCAACTATTCCTACTACTAAGACAGCAAACTTGATCAATGAAACAGTAACTACTGTACTACTCTAATATCTAAACAGATGCACTAAAATAGCTATAAAAATCAGAAAAGTACCAAAGTATTCTCCCTCAGCTAGAACAGAGGGAGTTCACTGAGCTAGCCTGTCTTTAGACAGGCTGAGATCTTCCACTACTTATCTCAACTTGTCAGAAATTCACCAGGAATCAATGGATCAAAGGCCGTTGACTTTTGTTGACTGTCTATGAATACTTGTGAGATTGGAAATGAAAACAGATTCACTAAAAGCTACAGAGCTTATACGGACTGTATAGAAACTAAATAAACTCAACATTAAACTAATCTAAACAGATTGCAAATGATTTTTTTTATTTATTATTTTCTGATTTTTATGTATTTTCTTCAAATGATATAAGCTGAATTAAAAGAGACGTTGATTAAGCTGAATTAGAAAAATAAGCTAGTTAAAGAGATATAAAAGCTGTAAACTAATGTAATAAGCAATAAGCTAATAGGAATTTAAGAAGAAAACTGAAAATTTTATTAAAAACTAATGAGATTCAATACAGAAACTAGTCTAGGTACATCATGAAAACAAAATGGCAGAGCTTCGCTATCCTATATCTGCACACCAAACTAAGCTACAAATGCACCTATTTATAGATGAGGAGAGGAGTGAGGGAGTTACAATGCCATGCTGGCGATCCACACCACCTTGTGCTTCTTCTCATTATCTCACAACCCTAAGATCATTTTGTGTTTCTTCAATTTAATCACAACCCTTGGATCATAAATTGTGAGGTGGCCTGACCAATCATATACTTCCATCTGTCCCAAACGTGCACTCTCTCTGACTTGTCAGCATACTTCTAGAAGTAGAATCCAAGGAAGAGTTTATGAGGTGTCATACCCAATCACAGCCTGCCAAATGTCCTTGTAGCCTCGAATAGTCTCTCTGACATGTGCTCTGACACGTGACTAGTCTTCTAGAAGTACCAATCATTAGCTATTGATGGTTGATTGGAGTAGCACGAGCCAATTGAACCAAGAAGCGAATTAGGGTTCATGTTGGTTTTGGGGGTTCTGGGTTTGGTGCTATTTGGGGGTAAAAAGGAGCGGGTGTGGGTATTTTTATTAAATGTTTGACCATTAGACCTTATAATACTAGTTTGACCGAAAATGGGCTTGGGTATAGGGGAATGGTGTTGGGCTTTTGTATTTAATAGATTGGACTAAGCTTTGTTCTTTGGATTTGGACTTTTAGTCTTGGATTTCTGATTTACAACAAGGACCAATTTGTGTTATTTATGAAATAAAAGGACCAATTCTGCCAATATCTCAAAACTGATCTTCAAGGGCTTAAGTTGCTAACTTTGGATACTTGAAGGTTGAATTGACTTTTTCTCCAAATAGAACTTTGAGGGACTAAATGTGACAACTTCCAAAGTGCAGGGACTATTTTTGTCATTTCTTCAAACTTTCTCAAGAAGGATGAATCATGCAAATCTTCAAACTCTAGGGATCTCTTTTGACTTTTCAAAGCTCAACTTGATTTCCAGCTTGACTTTCTGACTCGTTCTACTCTTGTGCCCGTTTTTGCCGGATTTCTGTTGGTTTTTCATCTTTTTATGATATATCCGTACCTGCACATTCACAATCACAAAAACATGTTTTCTTTGGCGTTTTTGGTTAGTTTTTGGATTATTAAGTCCTATTTTGGCTTAGAAAAGGTGAGTGAATAAGCACTCACCAAAATCCCCCGGACTAAGGTATTGTCGTGTCCTCACGCAATGTGATCAACTCACGCTTATGGGATAAATAATTTTATAACTCTTCCTACTGACTTTGTAAAGTAGCAAGGAGGTTCAAAAGAGGTTACAAAATCATTTATTTTCGCAAACGCTCCGTTTTCCATAAAATATCCTTTATTCTACTTTCATTTCTATTTTTGGACTTTTCACATTTCAAACTTGTGACGGTTTGTTGAACTTTCATTATTTTGCAATAATTTTTAGGGTCAATGAGTAGAAACACTTCTCATAGAAAAAGTGACCATACGAATAAAAATCGTCATCCTTGATTTTTCATGAGCTCCCAAACTAAGCGTACAAACGAGATCATAGCTTATCTACAAGTTAGATGCTAACACTACTCATAAAAGTTACTTGTGGAAACCTCTTACTCCCATGTCCTAGGTTTTTGTATCTCAATATTTTACTTTTGTTGAGAAATGAATTGCTTCACATTTTACTTTTGTTGAGAAATGAATTGCTTCATATATAAAGTCAGTTACGGAAACTTGCAAATTCTAGAAGAAGAATTCGCGTTTTCTAGCTTCTGATGTAAAAGACTAGCGAAAGCTTTTAAGCTGCGCATGTATAAAGTCAAGTACGGGAACTTGCAGATTCTTAAGAAAGAATTCGCATTTTATAGCTCCTTGTGTACAAGACTAGCACAAGCTTATGTGATTATTATTGGTTAAGGGAACAAGCTAGGGCTCAACACGCCCGGTCAAGTCAAAATATTTATTCCTACTCTCGCCTGCTGGAAAGTCAACAAGGTGTCAAAACACTTATTCAAACTTTATTATATTTTTGCACAACTTTTTTCAACTTTTTCTTCTTTTTTTTGTGCGTTTTCATGACATTTCCATTGATTTTTTTTCAAAATTTTTGAAATTTTCAATTTTTTTAATTTTGGTGAAAAAACCGAGTTGCGAGAGTACACGACATGGTGAAAAATGCAAGGTCAAATCGAATCAAAGATTTACCCTCCCCTGAACTAGAATGAAACATTGTCCTCAATGTTTTACGGGCAAAGGCAATCCTAACAAAATTCTAGGGCCGTTTATTAATTATGCCAAAGAAAACGTTAGTCGATAAGATTTACGGATATAGGATTTCCAAAAGCATCGATGAATGAAACTCGAGTGGAGGAAGAACAGCATGACGAGCACGAGAGTCATCATAAATCGCGGACAATCCTAAAAAAACATTCACAAACAACCACGGAACACAAAAATGGAAGAGACACCCCCTCCTCACGTTATTCATTAGAAATAAGAAAAATAAGAAGATGAAATGGATAAGCATGGGTTGCCTCCCACGAAGCGCTTGTTTTTGTTCACCGAGTCACATGAGCTTGACTCGATCCCCGAATTAATTCGTCCTTGGGGAAAAATCCGTGGAAAAATAATCTCACTCGGGCTTTCATTCAAAAGATTTGGATAAACATATGAATTATTTGAAAGTTCCACCCCGAAGAGATAACTGATGGTATTCTAATAGTGAAAACTATTAGAAACGATACCAGGGTAAAAAATAATGTCCTCACTCCCGACGGAGTGACGGAGAAGAGAAATCACACCAAATGTGATAAAAGGAAAGAATGTCATGATAACAATCATGAAAAACTCATCATCATAAAAAGAAGATTTCATAATTGTGGAATTATGAATCTTATCATTAAAGCTCATTTTAAAAACTTTCCCGGGTGGAAGGGATGGGATAAAATTTTCATTAAGACTTTCATTTTTAAGAATACCACCCGGGTCACAATCATTTTCAGGATCAAAACTGAAATTTTCATACTCTGGATCAGAAAGTTTTCCAAAATCACATTCAATCTTATCAAAACAAAACGAATCATACTCCGGAAGAGAGATAAGAGCAAGAGAAGTGGTACTGCCACTACTCGTCTCTTCCGTATTATCGATATCAAATTGAAAAGCTTCATAAACCAGAAAAGAATGATCAGGACGAAAAGTGGGATTGCCACTAATCTCCTCAGTCGTATCAAATGAAAAACTCTCATAGTCGGGTAAAAATTCCTCGAGCTCGGGCTCCAGAGGATCGTCAATCGTAAGCTCAATCTTCGTCTTAACTTTATCCGGAGGGATTGACGGTTCATTGTTCAACAAATTGTCAAGAAAAAGAGTATCTTCCTCCGAATCAAAGTAAGATTCACCAATCTCAGAAAACGGAATCGTATCAATAGCAAGGAATTCATCGACCTCTTCCCAAAAAGAATCATATTCCTCAATTAGAGGAAAAGATGGGGAAGAGTCGGAGACGAATGTTTTCACAAAATCATCAAAGGAATAATCACAAACATCAACGCTTTTTATGGAATACTTCTTTGATTTTGAAGCATTGGCACGAAAAATCATTATGTCATCATCATGTCGTAAAGTTAGAGTATCCTCAAAATGATCAACTAGGGCTTTTGCGGTTCGCAAAAACGGTCTCCCTAGTATAAGAGGAACTCTCGGATCAGCCTCAAAATTAACAACAACAAAATCTGCTGGGAAAGTACATGAATTCACACGAACAAAAACATCTTCAGCAATTCCAACCGGATGAGTAATCGAACGATTAGCAAGCTCTAAAGTCATTTTAGTCGGTTTAAGTTCCCCCATTCCAAGTTGTTCATAGATCGATAATGGCATAAGATTGATGCTTGTACCTGAATTGGCCAGGGCATTCCAAACCTCTTGATCTTTCAACGAACAAGGAATGAGAAACTTTCCCGAATCTCCAAGATTTTCGGGAAGCTTTTTGAGAAGAATAGCGGAGCATTGAGCATTAATTGGTGTTTCAGCTAACTCAAGCAATTTTTCTTTATTACTGATTAGATTTTTTTTGTCACAACTCGTAATTTCATGTCCTTTTTCAAATGTCGAAATTTCATTTTTCATCTCGGGAAGTTACTATTCATCCATTACTATTCACTTTCACTATTCATTTCCAAAATTTTTATTTCATATTCTCGTAAGTTAAACTATTTTAACGATAATCCGAGAGTTTGGCGCTCGTCGGATCATTTCTGCAAAAATCACGAAGCCGTGTCCGAGATTTACTTTTAGGTTTAAACGTCATTCCAGCATCCCGATATGTCCATAAAACACTATAAACGATAGAAATATGATTTTCTCTCATTTTACGACAATTCTAAAAGTTTTGGAATTTTACGTTTTCCAGTTCAGCGTTTTACGCGAATTACTCGTTTTAAACCCGCGTGTCCAGTTTTAACAGCGTTTAAACAACCCGATGGAACTTACCATTCATTTTATATTTTATTATGGAGTATATTGACAAGTTTAGTCATTCTTTCAAGTTTTATATTTTTACGATACCCGGATTTACGTTTCGCGGTTTAACACTTTACGGTTAGCGATTAACGGAACCAAAACTGACTCCGTGAACGAGATATTACCAAGCTTCTCACATGCTCATCTATTTTATCCCATGTGACGCCCCCCCCCCCCCCCCTTCCAAGATACTTCAACTTGTTCATTTAATTACCAAAATGCCATCACCTCAAAGATATTAGTTAGATATTTCTTTCACTTTATACAAAATCAACTAGCAAGCTCTCATCTCTTTCTCTCCTTCTCCATGGATCGGCCTAGACAAGAACAAGGAAGAAACCATTGATTTTTCAAGATTCAAGTGTTTATCAAGTCCTAATAATGATCCAGTTAGGGTTTTGAAATAAAAACCACAAAGATTAAATGGGTTTTCATCACCATCTTTCAATAATCATCACAATTAAGTTACTAGTTATTTTTCTACTCTTTCAAACTATTACATGATGTATTTTCAAGTTATATTGGCAAAACATACAAGTATTTATGTTATTTATACCACTTTACAAGTTTTATGGTTTTTATAAGTATTTATAAAGCCTATGATCATTCCTTTGAAATCCTACAACATTTTGTGAAGTTTAGGACCCATGACACCCTAAGAAGGTGTATGGTAGGATTGAGTACTTGTGGAGTTGATTTGGAGTAGTTTGGTTAAGTTTTGAACAAGTTATAAACTAGAAAAATCTATTTTAACCACTATTAGAATGTTGCTGTCCATTTTTGTAAAATACAGAAAACTCAGGGGTTTCCGGGTAACATTGGGCAAGAGATTTAGAAAATACTTTCAAAAACGAAGCTTTGGGCAAAAGAACGGATTAAAACGAGTTTATAACGAAGGAGATATGTTAAAAACAAGTTTAACGACGAAAACTATTATTTCTAAAAATAGTAAGCTGTCACACGATTTTTATGGGTAAAAACGAGATGCTTTCGGTAATCTAGCCAACCCAACTGTCACACCCCCAATTTACCTGACTTGCAGCGGAATGGAATACCTGGGGGTGTCTGTCATAGCACCACAGTTACAGTTACATTGAACGACCTAAAGTGTCGTTTGGAAAATACTGCATTTGATCATTGAAATAATCCAGAGTTTACAAAATGAGGTCCCCAAAATGTGTTGCATGTTTATGAAAAACAAGTCATACTAGATCAAATGTTTACATAAGTGCATGAAATAATGATGAGACGCGTCGACTCCGCGACTCCATGAAGGTCCAAATGCATGTCACATGAGCTACCTTAATAACCTGAAATACATTGCTAAAACGTCAACACGAATGTTGGTGAATTCCATAGGTTTGTAAAATGTAATGATGTACGGCCACCACAAGTAAAATTGCAAGATAAAAATCTCATGAAAATTGTACAATTGACCTTAAGCTCATGACACCGAAGCTATGACTGATGAAACTCTATGCCCCTCCTGAATGTTCTGCCGAAACATTCAAATGTAAAAGACATGACATGCATCCGCTTACTGTTGGTAATCACTACCACGGATGGAGGCGTCACCCTCGATAGATCTATCCACTCACTCTCGCTTAATGTGTAATTTCTGAAGGCAATCTTCAAGATCGGAATCAAGATATTGACCAACAGAGAACAGATTATGCCCAAGTCCTTCCACGTAGTATACCCAGGAAATTAGCTGTCACCAGAAACATAATCTCCATAACCTAAAATTACCCCAAAATGGTAGTTCCCGAATCTAACTGTCCTGATAAACTTATTCACGAAATTCTCGAGCCCTGAGCGATCCCCAATCATAGGTTTAGAGCGGCCTGAGTCCAAATGTCAAGGGACGAAATGTACGACCTGCATTTGGAAACAGACGAGAGCAGAAAATTTGGAGTGTCGGATCCCCAATTTGAGTTGGGTTCCAGTTGGTTAGTGCAAACAAGTTCTGGAGCCACTAAGACCTTAGGTGCATTCGTTTCAATGGTAGAAATTTCACTAGTAGATGCAATGGGCCTTGTTAAAGGACATTGGGTCTCCAAAGGGAAAGTTCTACCAATTGGCTTCCATTCCTTAATAGGCACTACTTTAGAGTTAGTTATCCTAGTTAAAGGGCACTGTTCTCCTAAAGTGAATTTCCTTCCTGTGGGCTTCCATTGATAACCAACATTGGCAAACAGTTTACATGTTGCTTTCCAAATTTGTTTACTTAGTTTAGCTCTCCAAACTTTCTTAACTGGGGTTTTGTTAAACGACTTCAGAAATTTCTCAACACATTTATCATGATTACTCTAAATTATGCATTCATTACATGTTTTGCAACGTGAATTAGGTTTTGAATTATGACTCATTTTGCTCAAGTTGGACTTAATGTTCCTCATGTGGTCGTCTACTTTCTTTTTAGGAACACTTTTAGCATGTGAAGTCCTATAATTCCTTCTATTTCTCCTTGGTTTGGACTCTCTAGCTTTAGTGTCACTATTTACTTCTGTAGACGGACTAATGGGAATTTTAGTCTTTTTCACTTCCGGTTGTTGAACATGTTTTGATGTGTTGGGATCTGAAGTTTCCAAGGGTACCACAAAGGTAACACGCTTGTTCTTAGTCATAGATAATGATGCAGTAGACCTATCTCGCATGTTATCAGTCTTAGGACATGTACCAATAGCATATTCTAAGAGTTCCTGAGATCTATTAGTGAGAAAGCAGGCATCTACAATAGCATCATTATCCTATCCTCTTCAATGGTTTCACGAAGCAAGTCAAGGCACTCCTTAAGATGTTTAAGATAGTCTCTATGAACTAACTTATTATTCCTAAGGGGAAGAGGAATATTCACAGCATCAATTGCGTACTTCTTACAAGCAGAAACCTTTTGAACAACATTATCACAAGTAGAGCTGGCAATTTCGACACGAAACACGAAAACACGACATGACACGACACGAAGTTAACAGGTTTCGTGTTTGGGCTTATCGTGTTCGTGTTTGTGTAAGATGACACGATAAGATAACGTGTCGTGTTCGTGTCAAGACCTCGTGTAACCTGTTAAGACACGATAAGACCTGTTAAAACCCGTTAAAGACCTGTTAAGACCTGTTAAGACCTGTTAAAACCCGTTAAAGACCTGTTAAGACCTGTTAAGATTTCATGTTTTAGCGTGTCAAGACCTGTTAAGACCTCTTATCGTGTCTTATCGTGTCGTGTTCGTGTGACCTGTTAATTTTTGTGTTCGTGTTCGTGTTTTAAGATCTGACACGATTAGCTTATCGTGTCGTGTTCGTGTCAGGGCTTAACAGATCCGTGTCTTATCGTGTTCGTGTCGTGTCGTGTCGTGTCGGACCTGTTATGCCAGCTCTAATCACAAGTGATGATTGGCATTTTCCCTTTCACCAGAGTCTTTAGATTCTCAATCTCTTTAAGCAAAGAATTCATCTTTTCATTGTTTATATCACGTGTGATCTTAATTGAATCATATAACTCTTTGTAATGTTGTTTAACTTTCGAATTTTCAGCACGAAACCAATCATTTTCATGTTGCAATTTATTGATGGTATCTTGAAATTGAAAATTCTGAGAATCTACAGACAGTGGTTTTTGGGTGTCAATCACATCACTGTTGTTTGACTTCAATAGGGCAATTTGTGCCCTCAACTTTCGAATCGTGTTCGTGTGAGCTTGAATTTTTTTATCCCGTTTGGCTAATTCAAAACATGTATCAAATTCAGGAGCATCTGAAGATGTCTTGGCATTTGAGATTTTAGTTCTTTCTTCTAGAAGTTGATACTTTAACTGTAAGTTAAGATTATCAACTTCTAGTTTTGAGAAATGCCTGACCATGTTATCATGGTCGTCGTTTTGAATTTTTTGATGTAATTTGAAATTCTCCCCCTCAAGCTCAACAACACGATTTTGGAAAACATTCAATGTAACCGAAATCTCATGAAATTGACGAGCAGATAATGCAGAGTCAGTGACAGTGTAGAATACATCTTGTGCAATGCCATGAGCAATCAAGTTTTCATTCATAATGAGAACGTTTTTCCTGTCAATTTCATTGTATTTGTGATCAATTGCCAATTGTTTCCCCTCATTTTCCACATCTTTAAACACCTTTTTCATTTGAGTCACATCATTATTAATGGTATTTTTAAGGCCCTCAAAATGTTCTTTGAGAAGATCGAAAAATGGCATGACTTCAGTTAGGTTACACTGTTTTGTTTGCTCAAAACCCCTTTCCCCTTCTGTAATCCCCGTTGGTGTAATTCTTATTTTACATGTTTTCTCAAAGTCATTAAACAATTGACCTAGAACATATAACCCAATTAGAGTATTACACTATGTGGGAAGGGTAAATGGTACAAGGTGCCTGGGTGTGTTCAGAGGATAAATAGTTGGGTCAGCAATCCTAAAGATAGTGCGTGTGTTACCCACAATTCTTTCAGCTTTCATTTTCTCAATGTCAATATTCCAAAAAACTTTGTCAGGGAGGATTTTCTTTTGAGGAACAAAAATGGCTGAATGATTGTCATTAGCATAATCATAGTGAAACACAATATTTTTAGCTATGCACAGGGGATCCTTTAATCGCTCAGCAAGTTTTTCCCTAGTTCTATCCGCTGCCTCATCAATCTCGTCATAGGATCTCACATCAGGAGGGGCATGGTTAGGTTCAAGCATAATGTTTGCATCATATAACGCAGGTTGAGCACCTATACCATTTCTAAGGAATTTGGCTTTTGGCTTAGAGGCATCCTGTTCACTAAATTCATCACTTAGTATCCTATGGTTTTGCATCATTTGAGCAGATTGAATGGTTTGGTCTTGCGTGTACAACTTATCTTCCAATTTATTTTTCAACATTTTGAGTTTTGAGAAATCATTTAGAAGTTTAGTTTCTTTATCTTTGTATTCGAGTTTGATTGAAGTCAACCCTTTTTGAATTTCCTGTTTTTGTTTAACAGTTTGATCCAATTGTTTTTTCAAAGATTGTAACTCCTTTTTCAATGTTTCTCGCTTAAGATTATTTTCAGATATGTAAGCACGCATTTGCCATTCCATGTTCTGCTCACGTTCAGTAAGTTCAAATCTAGCACGTTGTTCGTACATTGCCACCTGATCCTTAAGGATGTTAAGTCTAGTGGTCAAAGATTCATCAGGGATAAAGGCAGTGTTCTCATGCAACAAATAATCATCATTTAGAACAGAAGATGCACAACAAGGTTCAACAGACACTTCATTGTGTTTCACATGTTGTTCACATGGGTCTACATTGCTATTTTCCATGTCCACAACATCTGAATCGACATCGTTTGTCGGTTGAACTTTGTTAGGAATCATTTGTTCATCAACCATGTCATACAGTTCGAGTACCTTAGCACATGACACCTGTTCATTTGCTGGTCTGATATGTGCTTCCATGTCATGTGTAACAGAAGTCATTGAACTGTTGGTAGTGTCAAGCTTAGCAGTCTCTAATCCTCTGCCTTCGGTGACCATTGACCCAACATCTGACATTTTACCCGAATCCACAATACCATCACTTGATTGCACCCGACATGCCTTTACCTTGTCTTCAAACTTAAGTTTCTGCTGTACTCCTTCCTTACTGTACTCCTTAACCTGACTCTCTAGAGATGAGAGTTGTACCTTATCTTGTTGATGAGCAGTATCCAAGACAGGTGTAGAAAGCCTTTCAGACGAGTCATTAGTAGTCCTTTCTACAATGACAGTGTCACTTGATTGCTGGAGATGTGCACGTGCCTCAAGAAACTCCTTGACATTCCCAGTGAGCTAGAGTAAAGTGTCTCTGAAAGCATCCACTTCAAATCCAGTATGATTGGCAAACCGTTTACTCGTCATTTGAGAGTCATAATCATACTCCATTGTGAATCTTGAGTCAGTGAATGCTTGGAGTTGTTTGAGAATCACACCGTATGCTGCATTGCAGCAGCTTTTAGAGAAATCAGTTCTGTTCATTTGTTGTTGCAGCTGATCCAAGTACAGGGTCATTGTGACAGTGAATGACTCAATGTCATGTCCAAAGAGTGTCACGAATGCACGTCTATATCCTCTAGAGTAACCTGATTGTTCAAAGAGACATTTTATATGGGAGTGAAGTAATCGAAAGCATTCTGTACAACTTTTAGTAATCGACGGTATAGGAGGATAAGTATCAGATCCTGCTGCTCGAATGCGTCTGAAGGAGTACTTGCCTTGGTGGGCAGAGATATGCTATTTAGTTGTGATTTGGTTTGGTTGATGCAAGTTTGGCTTCGAAAATCTGGTGAAAATTTGGTCTAAAAACTTAAAACCTCAATAACTTCACTCTGGAGCGTCTTCAGCGTGTCATTCTCCTCGGTCTCACGGTCGTTTTGACAGGTATTTCGTCCAAAACGGAGTTACGGTTCAAAAGTTATGGCCGTTTGAAGTTTGGTCGTCATAAGTCAACTCTGGTCAAACTACAACTTTAGCAAATCGCTAAACAGAGGTAATCGCTAGCTGGAGCTAATCGCTAGAGTTAATCGCAGGAGCAAACCGCTAACACTAACCACTAGAGCAAACCGCAAACTTCAGGTAATCACAATCAATAAGTAATCGCAGGATTAGGCCAGGTAACCGCAAGGAGTAAACCGCAATGAGGAGCAAACCGCAAGGTGAGTAAAACGCAGGTGAGGTAACCGCAAGTGAGGTAATCATAGAGAATGCAAACCACAGAAGCAAACCACAAACACTTAACCACAAACCACCTAACCGCAAGAGCAAATCGCAGTTCACAAAAGTCCAAAACTGTCACTTTCCTTGCATTTTGTCTATTTTCCCAAAATAGTAATCGCAGAAAAAACTAACCACAAAATCCAGGAGCAAATCGCAGCTATGAAATGAGGCAGTGGAGCTAACCGCAGACAAGAAAAACTACTCAAAACCAATCCAAACTTCAAATAAACGTATGATATAGTATAACCAACTGAAACACAATGTTATACTAACACCAAGGATCATAAAAGTACATCTCTAACATGTCTAATAACACTAGAAAGATCAAGCCAAGATATTTTTCAAGAAAATAACTTCAAACTCACAAAACCACACCAAATAAGATTCACCAAGGCCCTAAGATGAAACCATGGCTCTTGATACCAATTGTAGGTTACTCATAATCTTAAACACGTATGGTTTTGTGTATAATGGATCGAATAGATGAAGTAATCTAGAGAGAAGTTAGAGAGAGAGAGAGTAAGAGTGTTGGGAGCCTTTGAGAGAAATATGAAAGTGCATTAGCTTGTAATGAAAGGTCCAACCATCTCCACTAGTGGAGAGGGGTATTTATACAAACTACTAAACGCCCCATAAAACGGGCTGTGGATCGAGCTGACAGTGGGTAAAGACCCGACCCGACTCCACAAGTACTTACTTAAACTAAACTAATATGATAACTACTACAAGCTACAATATGCTAAACTACACTCGGGGTGACCGAGTCTTCAGATGAATAAACGTATTCCTAACATTATCCGTATTTGCAGCATACGCGTTCTTTTGAGAAAAGGCACCGGTGGACGGACATTCATAATACAAATGAGAACCACCACAAGTCTCACAACCATGACTAACCATATTGACTTGATGGTTTTTTGTTTGATCCTGAGTCGTTTGATACATTTGATGCATTCGTAGCATAGCCGTCGACATATCATCGAGCTTCTTAGTAATGGCGGCAAGCTCGGGATTATACGAAGAATTATGAGTCGCAGTCGATCTCGTGGGCTCATTCCTCTCGGCTGAGGAATCCTAATAATTGTAATGAGTCGTCATATTCTCAATTAGTTCGTAACAATCTTCAGGACGACGTTTCATAAAAGTTCCACCAGCTGCTGCATTGATCGTGTCCCGATGTGGTAAAGTCAAACCATTGTAAAACGTATCGATTATCGTAACAAGAAGCATATTATGGTTTGGACACCGATCAATAGCAAGCTTATAGCGTTCCCAAGCTTCGAATAAAGACTCATCGGGAAGCTGATGGAAATTGCTAATTTCGTTTCGTAACTTCGTCACCATCGATGGTGGAAAATACTTCGCCAAGAACTTCGAAACCATTTCATCAAAGGTATGAATCGAGTTCTTGGGAAGACGATCAAACCAAGCGGTGGCATGATGCGTTAGAGAATAGGGGAAGAGAGAAAGACGAAGGCCGTCATCGGAGACCCCATTTTGTTTCATGCTTTGGGTGACGGTTAAAAATTTATCAAGATGCTTGTTTGCATCGTCACCCGGCAAACCGTGAAATTGGCATGAATTTTGGACTTGTTGTATCATATGATGCTTTAGTCCAAAATCCGTAGCCTCAATATTGAGAGGGGCAATCGGCCCACCTCTACCGTGCATTGTTGGTTGGCACAGCTCCTCCATTGTTCGGAGATCGGGAGCTGGCACATGTTGGTGATCATCACCACCCACTGGAGGGTGTTGATTATTCGGGTCCATTTCCACAACGTTAGGGAAATAGATACGGTGTGTGTGTCGAATTACCCTTTCGGGATTTGACAAAAGTGATATAAGACTCTCAAAAGAAGAGCGGGTGTGCATACACCAAAAACAAAATTAAAAAGAAAAAGAAGAAGAAAAGAAAAAAAAAAGAAAATCTTTTTGTATTTTTTTTATATTTAAACAAATCTCAAAAACTTTTTTTTTCTTTTGTTTTTTATAAAACGTTACGTTAATCGTAACCGTTTCCTTCAAATCTACTCGCGACGGGACGGGAAAGAAGAGTGTTTCTATCTTCAGCTAGCAATTTAATGTCTTAGCTTCTGTATTTCCCGCTTATTCGGTTGTAAAATTGAAGTAATCCGATAAACAACTAATTTCACGTTTTTCTTATGTTGTTAAGCTTATTTGGTTTACAACGTCACCCCCTTCCACGGGAGAGTCGAGGATGTATACAAGATAGAGGAAGGCTTATCAAAACACGATTTTTCAAAACGAAATTCAAAACTCACTTCAAACCTTCCCCGGTAGCGGCACCAAAAATTGATTGTAGATCAATTATAGTATATATATATTAAGTATCGAGAAAATCCACGAGAAATACGGATTTACCGAGTCGTTCTCCCAACGAAAGTTGAATGGAATCTCGAATTATCGAATTGTGAATCGTGTAGTGAAAAGTGAATAGTGAAAATTGTGATGGTGAAATTCAAATTATGAAAAGAAATGGTGAATTAAGCAGAAAGTACAAGCTAAGTATGCACAAATGTCTAAAATCTAAAAACGGAAATGCAATCGCGAAATTTAAAACGTAACGTTCAAAATAAAACGTAACTTTAATTGAAAAATGATCCTACAAACGTGAAACAATTTTCTAAAAATCTTAAACTAATAAAAAGAATTTCCAGAAAAAGAAAAATATTTTTTTTGACTTTTTATTTAATTTCTATGAATTTATTTTTGTTTTTGGAATTAAAAATTAAGGAAAATGTAAAAATTAATGGGAAAAATATGAAATCTATTCTGAAAAATCTAAAATATTATTAAAGAATTATCTAAAATATTTTTGTATTTTTAAAGGCTTTTTCTGAATTTTTATTGATTTTTGTTTATTAAAAAGTATTTAAAAATGATTATAAATGAAGAAAAATTAAGAAAAATAGTAAATCAACTCAGAAAAATATGAAAAATTTACAAAAAATCTAAAATATTATAAGAAACTTGGAGAAAAATTTTGAAAAAGAAATAAGATGCAGAAGTGCTTATTAGCTAGAAAACAGCTTATCACAAGTGCCTATAAATAAGCACTTGTGACCAAACTGTGTGAAACTTAAATCACAAATGCAATATACTCTAATAAGCTCAGTAAAGCTCAGAAATGAACAGAGAAAGCTCAGAAACAACAGATACAAGCAATAAGCAGTCTAGGATAAGCTAATCAATAAGCACAATCAAAACTGAATAAGCCAGAAGCTAAGGACTGAATGAAATAACTAAATCTAAACTAAGGCAACTCAGAAATGTCAATAAAGCTTAATCACAAGCTCAAATGAGCACTAGCAGCCCTAGTACCCAAACAGAAACTTGTTCTAAACTACTAATAAGCAGGCCTAAGATAAGCAGTCTAAAAAGCACTAAGCTACACTATTAGTGGGGCAAATGCAGCTCTATACTACTGAGTACCCAAATATAGCAAATGATCTATTATTAACTATCAATAGAATACCTAATTAGAGCCTATAACAGCAACTAATAGAAAACAACAAGCTGATACAGTTGACTAATACTAGTCCTACACCAATTTGACTTTCAGCAATTTCAATTGAATTAATCAACTCCTAGATATTGTATAAAGCTAACTTTAAGCTGATTTAAGCTAAATTGATTTATTATGCAACTATATCTAACATTACACTAACTGTTTTCACTTTATACTAAAAGTTAAGCTAAAATTAATAACTACTTTGACTTTTATGAATAAAACCTACAGTTTTAATGCACTAAATCTTTATTTCAACACTAAAGCAGCCTAAGTGTACCAATCAAACAACTATTCTACTACTACAAATCACAGTAAACCACAGATCCAAACACTCCTTTATATTATCACCAACTCTATGAAACAGTGAATCTATGATTCTCTCCACAAATCACTTATCCGCAGAACCAAATCAGCTTACTAATTACTATATGAAGCTAAATCCAAAACTAAAAACAACAGGTTACAACAACAATACAACAACACAGGTTCTCAATATAAGCTGATATGACAGTTATTCAAATAGCTAAACAACACAGAATCAAACTATAACAGATGATTATAATGATCAATCAAGCACAATTTCAACTATTCCTACTACTAAGACAGCAAACTTGATCAATGAAACAGTAACTACTGTACTACTCTAATATCTAAACAGATGCACTAAAATAGCTATAAAAATCAGAAAAGTGCCAAAGTATTCTCCCTCAGCTAGAACAGAGAGAGTTCACTGAGCTAGCCTGTCTTTAGACAGGCTGAGATCTTCCACTACTTATCTCAACTTGTCAGAAATTCACCAGGAATCAATGGATCAAAGGCCGTTGACTTTTGTTGACTGTCTATGAATACTTGTGAGATTGGAATGAAAACAGATTCACTAAAAGCTACAGAGCTTATATGGACTGTATAGAAACTAAATAAACTCAACTTTAAACTAATCTAAACAGATTGCAAATGATTTTTTTTTCTTCTGATTTTTATGTATTTTCTTCAAATGATATAAGCTGAATTAAAAGAGATGTTGATTAAGCTGAATTAGAAACTGGAAATAAGCTAGTTAAAGAGATATAAAAGCTGTAAACTAATGTAATAAGCAATAAGCTAATAGGAATTTAAGAAGAAAACTGAAAATTTTATTAAAAACTAATGAGATTCAATACAGAAACTAGTCTAGGTACATCATGAAAACAAAATGGCAGAGCTTCGCTATCCTATCTCTGCACACCAAACTAAGCTACAAATGCACCTATTTATAGATGAGGAGAGGAGTGAGGGAGTTACAATGTCATGCTGGCGATCCACACCACCTTGTGCTTCTTCTCATTATCTCACAACCCTAAGATCATTTTGTGTTTCTTCAATTTAATCACAACCCTTGGATCATAAATTGTGAGGTGGCCTGACTAATCATATACTTCCATCTGTCCTAAACGTGCACTCTCTTTGACTTGTCAGCATACTTCTAGAAGTAGAATCCAAAGAAGAGTTTGTGAGGTGTCATACCCAATCACAGCCTGCCAAATGTCCTTGTAGCCTCGAATAGTCTCTCTGACATGTGCTCTGACACGTGACTAGTCTTCTAGAAGTACCAATCATTAGCTATTGATGGTTGATTGGAGTAGCACGAGCCAATTGAACCAAGAAGCGAATTAGGGTTCATGTTGGTTTTGGGGGTTCTGGGTTTGGTGCTATTTGGGGGTAAAAAGGAGCGGGTGTGGGTATTTTTATTAAATGTTTGACCATTAGACCTTGTAATACTAGTTTGACCGAAAATGGGCTTGGGTATAGGGGAATGGTATTGGGCTTTTGTATTTAATAGATTGGACCAAGCTTTGTTCTTTGGATTTGGACTTTTAGTCTTGGATTTCTGATTTACAACAAGGACCAATTTGTATTATTTATGAAATAAAAGGACCAATTCTGCCAATATCTCAAAACTGATCTTCAAGGGCTTAAGTTGCTAACTTTCGATACTTGAAGGTTGAATTGACTTTTTCTCCAAATAGAACTTTGAGGGACTAAATGTGACAACTTCTAAAGTGCAGGGACTATTTTTGTCATTTCTTCAAACTTTCTCAAGAAGGATGAATCATGCAAATCTTCAAACTCTAGGGATCTCTTTTGACTTTTCAAAGCTCAACTTGATTTCCTGCTTGACTTTCTGACCCGTTCTACTCTCGTGCCCGTTTTTTGCCGGATTTCTGTTGGTTTTTCGTCTTTTTACGATATATCCGTACCTACACATTCACAATCACAAAAACATGTTTTCTTTGGCGTTTTTTGTTAGTTTTTGGATTATTAAGTCCTATTTTGGCTTAGAAAAGGTGATCGAATAAGCACTCACCAGTAACGCTACAAGAACCATGGGTTCTCTTCACGGATGGATCTTCGTGCGTGGATGGGTCAGGAGCAGGCCTTATCCTCACTAACCCAGATGGAGTGGAATTCACTTACGCACTACGTTTTAAATTCACAGCCACAAACAATGAAGCAGAATATGAAGCCCTACTTTTGGGATTACGCATTGCAACTCAAATGGGTGTACGCAACTTAGAGGCAAATGTAGATTCCCGGCTAGTAGCAAATCACGTTCTAGGCGAATATGTGGCTAAGGAGGAATGATTGGTCCCAAAGTAGTCAGATATTATTGACCAAGGTCAATAAGTCAAAGACAGCCTCGTTCCAATTCTCCGGTGATAGTATAGTGTGTCCCCGGGTCGTTAAGTCCCAGCGAGATTGAAATGGTGCTTTGGAAATCGTTTTGGAGTGAGTGGGACTGAGTTCAGTAGCCCAGATGATATGGAATTGATTTTGCTACTGTTATTTTGGTATTTATACAGAGATATGATATTCACAAAAATCAGATATACAATTATATGCACAAATTCACAATTAAGATTCACGCAATCGGACTGAAAAAGTGGGATTTGGTATTTAACAAACTACAGGGGGTGCTTTTGAAACTTTTTGAAACTTAAAATGAAAAAAGAAATTTGAAAATGAAAATGAAATTATAAAAGTGAATATTATAATATTTAAATATTATTTAATTAATAAAACTAATTAAAATCTAATTTAAATCTAATTTATATTAACTAATAATTATAAATATTACAAATTAAACTAAAAATTTGCAAAAATAATTTCTAAACTTAAATTAGAACTTGAAGAAAGTATAAAAAATAAAAATAAATATTTTTGTCTTTTTATGAATTTTTTATTAATTAGAAACTATTTAACTTAATTAAACTAATATAACTAATTTAAATTAATATTAATACTAAATTAACTTAGAAAATTATAAGAAAATTTATAAAACTATTTTATAACATTTAGAAGCTAGGAAAAATATAAAAACTAGGTTTTACTTTATAAAAACTAAATATGCTATTTAAAACTTAATATTAATTAATAATTAATAAAACTAAAATTAAATCTAATAAATACTAAATGATAATATAAAAATCTGAAAATTTTACTAAAATTACTTTACTAAATAAGGTAATTAATAAAAATATAAAAAAGCTAAGTACTTAATAAAAATATAAAAATGAAAATTAAAATTAAATTACATTAAATAGAAACTATCACTTAATTTAAAATTGATTTTTCTTGGTTTTTCTTTTACAAACTTGTTTTATACCTAAAAACAAAAACTTTTAATGAAAACAACTTTTTTGTAAATGAAAAATAAGCACTTGAGAGCTTATTTGGCTTGACAGTTGACCACAGTTGACTTTTTAAGCAAATAAGCTCAATTGAGCTTGAGTGGGACCCACTATGGTGAAAACTGGTTCAAACTAGTTGAGTGGACATGTGTGAGCAAGAAAAAGCAAATATGGACCACTGAATAAGCAAATAAGCCACACATAAGCACTTCCAAAATCCAAATTTCACACAGAATAGGGACAAAGTCTAGGGTCTGATTTAGGTGGGGTCCACAGGTCTAGGGGTCAAACAAATGGTCAATTTCTCAAGCCAGGTAGGAGGGGGGTTGGGAGAGCCTAAATCTAAGGTGTGAGACCCAATGGGGTAGCCACAAACCACCACCAAAGGTGGTGTGGTGGCTGTGGTATCTGCTGCACAGAGCAGTGGGTTGCCCTGCAGCCTTCTTTGGAGGGTTGTGGAGCCCACAGGTAAAATCCTAAAAATATGAAAAAGATGGGAACATGGAGATGAGGTGGGGGGCTGCAATACCTCAAAAGCTCAAAGCCTTAAACTCAATGCAAAATTCTAAAAAAATCCCCTAAGTTTTGCAAAATCTGAGCACTTGAAATTTTGACTTTCTAGATAAACTAGCACTTTTGACTTTGGTGGATTTCTAAAGCTTCTAATAAGCTAAAACTGTTATGATAAGCTAATGTAAGGCTGAAATGAGTTACATGGATCACTTATGAACTATTGTGCAAGGATTTGGGTACCAACTGTATGACAGTTACTCTTGGGTGAGGGTAATAAGTGATTTTGACTTTCTACTAATGGGGTACCAATTTTATGACTGACTACCCCTATTTAGACCTAAAGTGAGATGTTTCAATACAACTACAACCTGGAAGGCAGTGATCACATCACAACCAAACACCCCCTTATGCAAGCTAGTTCACAGACAAAGACTAGGATAAGCAACATGTAAACACAGAAATGATAGACAGATTAATAACTACTAAAATGAAGATAAGAGATTCAATTAATAGGACAGGTAAGCTTATGAATTAGTGAATGAGCAATAAAACTGAATATCAAGTAAATGCTAAATAAAAGTACAATGGAACTCACTGATTTTCTTTGCTCAAAACAGGTAGGATACACTTTTACAGAATCTAGTTTGTTAAAAAACAAACTAATAAACCCATGGTCCTTCCAAATCTGACCCATCACCCATAAGTACCATATTAACCATTATCTTTGACTTTTCTTGAGTTTTTGAGAATCTATTGAACTGAACAAACTAGAATACTACTGAGCTTATAAAACCTCTTTAATGAGTTTATAAAAGCTTTTGGAATATTAAACAACCATTGCTAATATATTTAATACACTTTTGAGATTTATTGAAATGAGAGTAAATTGCATAAACTGAGATGGGTAATGAAACTTGAAATTGAGATTATAAAAAGTTAAGTTACAATGGAAATGTGAATTACAAGCTTTAAAAACTGGAAATTACAACTGAATTACTAAATTGCATTACCTACGATTACCTAAAACTAAAACTACTCTCACACTTCTTCTCCCCTGCTCCTTCTTCTCTTTATAGCATCCATTTGAGTCTTGTGGGTCCCACTGGTCATATCCCACCAATAAAAATATACATTTGATGAGTCTTGTCTTACTTATTAATTTGGCGGGAAATGGGATTTTTGACCACTTGGGGTCTGTAACAGATGCCATAGGGGGGGTGGCATTAAATGACCTTGGGATGTGGAAGGGATAAGGGTTGATGGTGGATAGGGCAAGTGGTGCAAGAGGAGGGGGAAAACCAGGGGTGGTATTGGTGGTTTGGCTGTGGGAGGGAAAGTGAAGGTGGAGGCGGTTTTGACCGGGGTCAAACCTGGGGGTGGATTGGTTTTTATTATTTAGGAAGTGGGCTGGGGTTTGGGCCAGGCCAAAAGGGTGGGATTGGGTTGTTTTATTTGTGGTTTGTATTTGGATTGGTTTTTGATAATATAAAGAGTCCGTTTGGTTTAAAATACCACAAGGATCAAAAGTGCAATTCCATCAAACTTAGGGACTGAACCTGTAAATTTTCCAAAGTTGTAATAAGGACCAATTTTGCCAATCACCAATATCCAAGAACCATTTTTCACTTTTAAAATTCCCGGGGACCATTTATGTAATTTTCCAAAGTTTAAGGACCAAATTTGTAAACTTTTCAAAACTTTCACTCAGGGACCAATACTGATAACTTTTGATTTCCCAAGGACCCAATTGACTTTCTTTCACAAATATTTCACCAGGGACTAGTTTTGTCAAGTTCTGAAAGTTCAGGGACTTTTTATGCCCATTTTGGATTTTGAGGGGTAAAAATTGCCAGTTTGTGTAAACTTTCATCCAGGGACTATTTGTGAACATGTTTGACTTCCCATGGACTAAAGTTGACTTTTTATTAATTTTAAACCTTCAGGGACTAGTTTTGCCAATTTATGAAACTTGAGGGACTGAAACTGCCAATTATGCAAACTTTGTGCGTTTTTCATCTGTTTTTGATTGTTTTGCATTTGAAACATATAAAACACATTCCTAGGATATTTTTACTATTTTGATACAATATTGAGTGTTTTTAGATGTTTTGGCAGCTCAGAAAAGGTAAAAATGATGAGTATTTACACACTCATCAATCCCCCACACTAAAACATTGCTAGTCCCTAGCAATCTTTTGAGAAAAACTTGATGGATTTGAAAACCTCTTTACCAAAAGCCATCACTTCTGGAGTCGCCAGGTGTAAGAACTGTGGCACACCTGATAACCGTGTGATTTTGAGCAAACCACCAGCTGTCAACGGATTTGATTAGTCTTTACCAAAAGCCGTTTGCTTCTGGACTAGCCAACTCTTGATGGAATAGTCAACATCTTGGTGAGCTGATTACCAATTATGGATTTTCCACTGCCTTTACCACAAGCCATAATCTTGCGGGCTAGCCAACTCATTCGCTTTATGGGATATGGGGAGTTGAGGAACCATACAATTTTTGGCAAATTGCAAGCCATCAATGGGTTTGAGATGTCTTTACCAAGAGCCGTTTGCTCCTGGACTAGCCAATCCATTTGTCATTAAGACTTTGGCGGACTGATTGCCACAAAAATTTTGAGCTTTAGTGAAAAAATTTTGAAAATTTTGGTCAAAAACGGGAGTACTATATAGTAAAATGTGATAAAATTCGCTAGAATAGCGAATACCCCCCCCCCCCCCCACACTTAGGATGAATATTGTCCTCAATATTCAAAGTCCCGGCTATTATGCCGATTCCTTGAACGTAAAAGAGCAACATTACAAGCCAAACGTGGAAACACAATTTTGTATTTTCACTTTTGTAATCATAGCATGGGGGACTCCCCCACACTTAGGGTGAAAACCCTATAAGCATGCTACTGTTTTTGTTTACCGAGTCGCTAGCTTGACTCGACCCCAAATTCATTTGTCCTTGGGGAAGCATGATGTGGAAGAAATAATCTCCATCGGACTTTCATTCAAGATGTTTGGATAAACATTTGAAGCACGTAAAAGTTCCACACCGATGAGATAAGTACCCCGGCTTACAATAGTGGCAAATGAAAATGCCGGGATCAAAGATAGTGTCTTCATTCCCGAAGGAGTGAAGAATAGGAGAAGTCACCCTGTAGGTGAAGAAAAGGAAGAAAACCATGATGAAAATCATGATAAGATCATCTTCCTCGAAAGCAGGCTCATTAGCCTGATTTTGGATTTCAAAGGTTAAGCTCGAAAATATCCCGGGAGGGTGGGTGGGAATTTGCAAATTCTCATGATTGAGTGCATCTCCCCCCGGGTCATCATACTCCGGAGGAGTCATGATATGAGTGAGTTCACAGGAGAACTCATCGAATGTGAATGAATCGTATTCTGGATTGATGTGTATGAGTTCACAGGAGAACTCATCGAAGGTAAATGATTCATAATCGGGGAGAGAATTATGAGAATGAGAAGTGGTATTGCCACTAATCTTCTCTCCCATAGGATCAAAAGTAAAGGCTTCAAATTCCGGTATAGGGTCATCGGAAGGAATGTCACTACCCTTAATAGGGATAGGAGATGAAATAGGTTTCTTATTGAAAGCCTCAATTTTGGAAACGAGGAGATTGACTTTCACTAATGTTGCACAAAGTGCTTCATCTTTGATTTCAGTGTCAATCTCATCATTCTCTTCTTCTAAGCTAACTAGCTGAGAAGGTAATTCTTCCACATATCTGATGTCTCCACATGATAACGAATCGTCATCATTAGAATCGGAGAACATCTCAACATCATCATTCGGGAAGATAAGAGGAGGAGGGATATCACACCTATGATCAAAAGTTCCCTGTGACTCTCCTGGGATTGGGACAAGGTTCTCAGCACTAGACTTTATTAATTCGTCCGATTCCTTATTAGGAACAGTGCTAAGATGCTCATCCCCCATGATCAGAGAGTGAGTGTGAACTTCGGGTGTGATAACAGCAGACTGAGGGAGTTGAGAAGGACTAGCAGTCATGGTTTCTACAAGTTCCATGATTTCTACTGCTAGTGATTCAATCATATTCTTTTCTCCCTGTGTTTCTACTGAAACAGTTTCAACTGAAGTTGAATCAAGAGGTTTCTCAGATACCTTTGGGATTTCCTCTTGAAATGGCTCATCCTCATCACTTTCATCCTCAAGATAAAATGAGTTAACAGGAGGCTTTTGTTTTCTAAGAATCAAATCCTGAAGACAGTTTATACTATCTTGAATGGTCTTGTTGACTTGATTTTGATTCATAATCATTTTAGTAATTAATTCAGCTCTAGCTAACTCGTCCTGAGGCGGTGGTTGAGGGTTTGTGTATTGTGAGGGCTGGTTAAAACCAAATTCATGATTGTTATAAGGAACCTGTTCATAGACAAACTGATCCCTAACTTGACAATCAGAGCTGTAGTGTGGGCCACCACAATACTCACAACAGTAAAACTGCTGAGTCTGGCTTGGTGTATTTTGATACGAAGCATTATTGAGATTTGGATAATATGATTCTTGCTCGTATGAATGTGATGGGTAGTTGGAAAAATTTGAGGAGTTGTTGAATGAGTTCTGGTTAGGATCATAAGCAAATGAATTCCTCGAACCACAAAACAAACAACTCCCGTCTCGAATATCGTTACCACATTGTACACATGTACACCAACGACATGGAAAACCAAAAAGTGGCTCACCACAACCGACACAAGGAACAAAAGCCGGAGGTGAGACAAGTGGTGTGCTCTTAGAGCTAGCAATTTCCACCACTTCCGTTATGGTCTCGGGTTTTTGAATGTGAAGATTAGGCAAGTCGTTCTTTTCAGTCATAGCTCTAAACTCTTGGTTTTTGCTTATAACCGTATATCGTGAAAGATTAGGAGCAATTGTGAGCTTAGATTTTTGAATAACCGTAGGTTGGACGTATTTAGCACTTCCATAGTCAGAGGAAAGTACATGGTCCTTTTTCACCCCGATTTCTTGTTCCATTTCCCTTATCGGAGAGGGAATAGGAATCGACGGTCCATCATAATCAACACGACATCTCGATATTTTTGACAAGGCCATAAGTTTTTCAATGTTGCTCTCATAGGCCCTTTGTTCAAAGAAATCGTCATCGAGAGATGCCATTAGAATCAATTATGGGACAAGTGGAAGAAGGTAGAATCAAAAGGATAAAGGGTAAAGGGATGAAGAATCAAAAAGGTGAGAGGGTTAAGGTGAATATTTTTGGTATTTTTGGGAAACATGCTTAGTGCGCATGCACTAAAAACAACTTTTCAAAACAAAATCGAGGCAAAACCACAGAGAACTTAAACCAATAATCACAAGTGAATGGCTTCTTTGAAAAAGGTACACCACTCACAAGGATACAAAGGCAAGTTTTTATCTTAAGTTTGGGAACTTATTATGTCCACACCCCCAGTTGGTAGGTGTTCTGCCTTGGTTTGCGGTGGTAAGATTTTATGTATTTATTAATTTGAAAAACTTGTCTTTAGGCTTATGGGTGTGTGCAGAAAACTTTGGGAATTATATTTTTGGAACTGATTCGCTAACCAAAATCGTTCTTTTAAGATTACTCGCAGGCTGGCGGGAGGAAGTAAATAGGTTTCCTCTTCAGTTCGCAATTTAATGTCAGAACTTACCTTAAACCAACTGTTTCAGGTTGTAATCTTAAAGAAAACGAAGTAATTTAACTTCACAGTTTGTTTTGTTGTTTTTGATTTTTTTGGTGTTTTTAACACTTTAGGAAAAGTGTTAATGAACGTTTTTGATATGATTATGTTTTTACAAAAACTTTTTACAAATTTGTGTGAAATTTGTACAGGGAGGGTTTTGAAAACCACTAAACTTAAAACGATTTTGTAAAACACGCAACAACCTCCCCGGCAGCGGCGCCAAATTTTGATTGGTCCCAAAGCAGTCAGATATTATTGACCAAGGTCAATAAGTCAAAGACAGCCTCGTTCCAATTCTCCGGTGATAGTACAGTGTGTCCCCGGGTCGTTAAGTCCCAGCGAGATTGAAATGGTGCTTTGAAAATCGTTTTGGAGTGAGTGGGACTGAGTTCAGTAGCCCAGATGATATGGAATTGATTTTGCTACTGTTATTTTGGTATTTATACAGAGATATGATATTCACAAAAATCAGATATACAATTATATGCACAAATTCACAATTAAGATTCACGCAATCGGACTGAAAAAGTGGGATTTGGTATTTAACAAACTACAGGGGGTGATTTTGAAACTTTTTGAAACTTAAAATTAAAAAAGAAATTTGAAAATGAAAATGAAATTATAAAAGTGAATATTATAATATTTAAATATTATTTAATTAATAAAACTAATTAAAATCTAATTTATATCTAATTTATATTAACTAATAATTATAAATATTACAAATTAAACTAAAAATTTGCAAAAATAATTTCTAAACTTAAATTAGAAGTTGAAGAAAGTATAAAAAATAAAAATAAATATTTTTGCCTTTTTATGAATTTTTTATTAATTAGAAACTATTTAACTTAATTAAACTAACATAACTAATTTAAATTAATATTAATACTAAATTAACTTAGAAATTTATAAGAAAATTTATAAAACTATTTTATAACATTTAGAAGCTAGGAAAAATATAAAAACTAGGTTTTACTTTATAAAAACTAAATATGCTATTTAAAACTTAATATTAATTAATAATTAATAAAACTAAAATTAAATCTAATAAATACTAAATGATAATATAAAAATCTGAAAATTTTACTAAAATTACTTTACTAAATAAGGTAATTAATAAAAATATAAAAAAGCTAAGTACTTAATAAAAATATAAAAATGAAAATTAAAATTAAATTACATTAAATAGAAACTATCACTTAATTTAAAATTGATTTTTCTTGGTTTTTCTTTTACAAACTTGTTTTATACCTAAAAACAAAAACTTTTAATGAAAACAACTTTTTTGTAAATGAAAAATAAGCACTTGAGAGCTTATTTGGCTTGACAGTTGACCACAGTTGACTTTTTAAGCAAATAAGCTCAATTGAGCTTGAGTGGGACCCACTATGGTGAAAACTGGTTCAAACTAGTTGAGTGGACATGTGTGAGCAAGAAAAAGCAAATATGGACCACTGAATAAGCAAATAAGCCACACATAAGCACTTCCAAAATCCAAATTTCACACAGAATAGGGACAAAGTCTAGGGTCTGATTTAGGTGGGGTCCACAGGTCTAGGGGTCAAACAAATGGTCAATTTCTCAAGCCAGGTAGGAGGGGGGTTGGGAGAGCCTAAATCTAAGGTGTGGGACCCAATGGGGTGGCCACAAACCACCACCAAAGGTGGTGTGGTGGCTGTGGTATCTGCTGCACAGAGCAGTGGGTTGCACTGCAGCCTTCTTTGGAGGGTTGTGGAGCCCACAAGTAAAATCCTAAAAATATGAAAAAGATGGGAACATGGAGATGAGGTGGGGGGCTGCAATACCTCAAAAGCTCAAAGCCTTAAACTCAATGCAAAATTCTATAAAAATCCCCTAAGTTTTGCAAAATCTGAGCACTTGAAATTTTGACTTTCTAGATAAACTAGCACTTTTGACTTTGGTGGATTTCTAAAGCTTCTAATAAGCTAAAACTGTTATGATAAGCTAATGTAAGGCTGAAATGAGTTACATGGATCACTTATGAACTATTGTGCAAGGATTTGGGTACCAACTGTATGACAGTTACTCTTGGGTGAGGGTAATAAGTGATTATGACTTTCTACACTAATGGGGTACCAATTTTATGACTGACTACCCCTATTTAGACCTAAAGTGAGATGTTTCAATACAACTACAACCTGGAAGGCAGTGATCACATCACAACCAAACACCCCCTTATGCAAGCTAGTTCACAGACAAAGACTAGGATAAGCAACATGTAAACACAGAAATGATAGACAGATTAATAACTACTAAAATGAAGATAAGAGATTCAATTAATAGGACAGGTAAGCTTATGAATTAGTGAATGAGCAATAAAACTGAATATCAAGTAAATGCTAAATAAAAGTACAATGGAACTCACTGATTTTCTTTGCTCAAAACAGGTAGGATACACTTTTACAGAATCTAGTTTGTTAAAAAACAAACTAATAAATCCATGGTCCTTCCAAATCTGACCCATCACCCATAAGTACCATATTAACCATTATCTTTGACTTTTCTTGAGTTTTTGAGAATCTATTGAACTGAACAAACTAGAATACTACTGAGCTTATAAAACCTCTTTAATGAGTTTATAAAAGCTTTTGGAATATTAAACAACCATTGCTAATATATTTAATACACTTTTGAGATTTATTGAAATCAGAGTAAATTGCATAAACTGAGATGGGTAATGAAACTTGAAATTGAGATTATAAAAAGTTAAGTTACAATGGAAATGTGAATTACAAGCTTTAAAAACTGGAAATTACAACTGAATTACTAAATTGCATTACCTACGATTACCTAAAACTAAAACTACTCTCACACTTCTTCTCCCCTGCTCCTTCTTCTCTTTATAGCATCCATTTGAGTCTTGTGGGTCCCACTGGTCATATCCCACCAATAAAAATATACATTTGATGAGTCTTGTCTTACTTATTAATTTGGAGGGAAATAGGATTTTTGACCACTTGGGGTCTGTAACAGATGCCATAGGGGGGGGTGGCATTAAATGACCTTGTGATGTGGAAGGGATAAGGGTTGATGGTGGATAGGGCAAGTGGTGCAAGAGGAGGGGGAAAACCAGGGGTGGTATTGGTGGTTTGGCTGTGGGAGGGAAAGTGAAGGTGGAGGCGGTTTTGACCGGGGTCAAACCTGGGGGTGGATTGGTTTTTATTATTTAGGAAGTGGGCTGGGGTTTGGGCCAGGCCAAAAGGGTGGGATTGGGTTGTTTTATTTGTGGTTTGTATTTGGATTGGTTTTTGATAATATAAAGAGTCCGTTTGGTTTAAAATACCACAAGGATCAAAAGTGCAATTCCATCAAACTTAGGGACTGAACCTGTAAATTTTACAAAGTTGTAATAAGGACCAATTTTGCCAATCACCAATATCCAAGAACCATTTTTCACTTTTAAAATTCCCGAGGACCATTTATGTAATTTTCCAAAGTTTAAGGACCAAATTTGTAAACTTTTCAAAACTTTCACTCAGGGATCAATACTGATAACTTTTGATTTCCCAAGGACCCAATTGACTTTCTTTCACAAATATTTCACCAGGGACTGGTTTTGTCAAGTTCTGAAAGTTCAGGGACCTTTTATGCCCATTTTGGATTTTGAGGGGTAAAAATTGCCAGTTTGTGTAAACTTTCATCCAGGGACTATTTGTGAACATGTTTGACTTCCCATGGACTAAAGTTGACTTTTTATTAATTTTAAACCTTCAGGGACTAGTTTTGCCAATTTATGAAACTTGAGGGACTGAAACTGCCAATTATGCAAACTTTGTGCGTTTTTCATCTGTTTTTTATTGTTTTGCATTTGAAACATATAAAACACATTCCTGGGATATTTTTACTATTTTGATACAATATTGAGTGTTTTTAGATGTTTTGGCATCTCAGAAAAGGTAAAAATGATGAGTATTTACACACTCATCAAGGAACATATGATCCAATACCTCGACAAGAACAAGTCCCTAATACAAAATTTTGACAGGTTCACCATCAAACAAGTTCCTAGAGGAGAAAACAGAAAAGCAGATGCGCTTAGCAAGATTGTATCAACAAGCTTTGTGCACCTGTTAAAACAGGTATTGGTGGAAACTCTAAAGAATAAATCAATCTCGGAGATTGAAATATCCATGGTGATAGAGGAACAAGATCCCGCATGGATGACACCTATCATTGAATTCATAAGCAAAGGGATCTTGCCACAGGAACAGAAGGACGCTCGTAGGGTACGGCGCACAACGCAGAGGTTTGAACTCCGAGATGGTATCCTTTATCGACGTTCATTCCTACAACCATGGCTTCGGTGCGTGATGCGTGGGAATTGCACCAGACTTTACCTCTCGAGGGATCTCGAGAAGCTTACAACCCCCACCAGGCAGTGTACCTGATCGTTGTAGTATAGTATAGTGACAAGTACCGGGGGATTGATCGTTCAACTCAGGAATAGTGTCGCTAGGATTAGAAAGCCTAAAAACTAGGTCTTGAGGTGAGGGATGATTCTTTTTGTATTTTTTATATTTTATAAAAGCAAGTAAAAATCTCGGGTTTTAGAGGAGTGGGCGGAATTAGTTGCTAGTCAACTAACCCAATAACTAAGATGCAATCAAAATAAAATAACAAAAATGAAAATAAACTAATGGTGTGAGCAATATATGGGAGAATTGTGTTTACTTAGATTTCACTACTCCCTAGATATCTTTTATAGGTTAATTACTTGTTACAGTTGCATGGATGACGGATTGTATTCCTTAATACCATTCATGGGGTGGCGTACTTACTTCCCCAATCCTATAAGCTCCTACTTCACTCCTATGTCGAGCTGGCTAAGAAGCTCTTAACATGAGATCACTAGAATTCGCTCATGCATTAAATACAACCATAAAAACCTAGTAAACATCGGTTCATGTTTCTTAAGACGTTCAAGCAAGTTACACAATGGAGCTCTGCCAGTTTTCTTAAGCCTAACATTGAAATCATTCATCCATTACAACTATAAACAAGCAATCAACCTATAATCAACATCTAGGTTTCATTACATCTAAGCAAACACACAAAAGATCTAGCCTAGCATGTTAAAATCAAGACAAGCATAAGATATATTCAAACAACACATAGACATATTGAATGAATTGAAGGAAAACTTATCTCAATTGAACATGAAGGGTTTCAAGGGGTGAAAACCCTTGAAAATACTGTTACAAACGAGCTAGGGTTTATAAAGTTCGACCCTAATATTCTCCTCACAAGTTCCTCTTTAATGAATGAAAATTAGAAAAGTATATATAGATTTTGTAAGGTGACGGCGTCAAGAGGAAAAATCTGACGCCGTCATCTCGCCGCCAATAAAGTTCTCGGACTGCCTAGATCCAAAGCTGACGCCGTCATGTATGTTTCTACTCTGGGCCGTCACCAAAATTACTCTTGACGCCCTTGTGCTGACGCCGTCATGTTTTCTCTGGGCCGTCATCCATTTTGCTCTTGACGCCGTCAAAAAATTCTTCTTGACGCCGTCAGGTACTGTTCCCAGCAAGGAAAATTAAGACTTTGCCGTTTTCTTCACTTTTATGCTCCAAAAACGTCCAAAATGCTTCCTTTTCCAGAATTCACTCCCAAAGTACCTAAAATCACAAAAGGAACGATTTAGGGCAATATTTGATCAAATAAATTCAATTCCGGGCATAAATGACCCCTTAAAAATGGTTCATTTTTCGCCTCATCAGTGCGTCAGACCTCTTCAGGCAGATTACGTACTCCGAGAGATCCATGCTGGCTCATGCAGTATGCACTCAGGACTACGGTCTGTTGTAGCACAAGCCTTGCGGTCAGGATACTATTGGCCTACTATGCACCGCGATGCACGGGATATGATAAAGAAATGCAGCGACTGCCAAGTCCACTTGCCCATCCCGCGCCGACCACAGCAAGAGCTGACACCCATCACCTCTCCATGGCCATTCCATAAATAGGGCATTGATATTGCAGGACCTTTCCCAGTTGCAGCGGGGGGACTAAAATTCCTCATAGTGGCCATAGATTATTTCACTAAGTGGATTGAGGCAAAAGCAGTGGCAAGTATCACGGGCAACCAAGTCAAACGCTTCGTTTGGGACAACATTATATGCCGCTTTGGCATACCTGGAGAAATTATTTCGGATAACGAAAAACAATTCCGTGATAATCCGTTCAAAGATTGGTGCGCGCAGCTGAATATTGCAAACATTTCGCGTCAGTCAAACACCCACAAACCAATGGTCTAGCTGAACGCGCAAACCGTAGCCTGGGAGAAGGAATAAAAACGCGCCTAGACAAACACAAAGGCAGATGGGTAGATGAATTATCGCATGTTTTATGGGCGCACCGCACGACAATAAAGACTAGCACTGGAGATACACCATTCTCTCTTGTCTATGGGACAAAAGCTGTTATACCAGCCGAGATTGGAATGCCAACCATCCGCACGGCGGAAGTCAATCTTGCAACTAATGACGACGAGCGACGTATAGACTTGGATCTGTTAAAAGAATGGCGCGAACGTGCAGCTATACGAGAAGCAAAGGCTAAGTCAAATATGAAGAAGTATTATGATGCAAAAGTCAGAAACACTTCTTTCAGGCCAGGAGACTTTGTATACCGCGCCAATGATGCAAGCCACGCGGAGGACACAGGAAAGCTTGGACCCAAATGGGAAGGACCCTATGAGGTCACAGACACACTAGGCAATGGTGCATACAAGTTGCGTGATATGGAAGGCCATGAGCTAGCACGCACTTGGAATATCTACAATCTCAAGAGATGCTATATTTAGGAAAGACTACGGCCCACGCGCAGACAACTCTGCACTTTAGTACGTGCCTAATAAATGTCTGTGTATTTGAATTTTTTTTTTAGGAAATTGTCTTCTATTTTCAAAAACTTGCAAGTATTAATAAAACGTTGTGGTTTCTAGCTAACTTCATAACACATTTAACTTTATTGCTTACATTTTCTTTATTATGTTTCAATATTGTCATTTTATATTTTGCCTACATGGCGTGCATGCATTTACTAAGACCCACGACGGCAGAAAGGATGAGTAAACCTAATAAATAACCCGTTGAGTAAGAGGGTTGTAAACCCATCAACATTGGATCACGTATCCTTGTTAAACACCTTATTCTCAAGACGTTGAAATAAGTTCAAATGCGCATCCCACGATGGTTACACAACAATACACACAGTGCACGTTTAACGAACTAGGAGTCGAGACACTTGACTCCTTAATATAGCATTTGCAGTACGCTGCAAGGCTATCTATACACTTACGAATTTTTATTCACACATATTTATTAAGTTATGGACTTGATACACATTCTCCCTAGTACGTTTCAATTTTGACTCTTGGAAAGTCTTTCACGAAAAGACAAAATCTAAGTACAAAATGCTACAAACAAGACGTACAAAAGATAAATATTATTATTCATAAAAACCATAAGTTTCTACAAGTTACAAAATCAAAAAGATGATATCTACAGGCTGTGAGCACGTTTATCCCCTGAGCTACTAGCTGTAGACACCAACTCCCCAGCCTCACTCAGCCTTCTCAACAGGCTGCTATCATCCTGAGATATTGTCGATACGCTGACGGGAATCCCATCAGACCGGGGAAGATGGGCTGCACCAACACCACACAAAATGGCTTTCCCTTTCACGCCCTTCTTGTGCGCAAGCCTTGTAAGATGGGCCTCCAAGGACTTCTTGAGAGAAATTTCCTTCTCAAGGGCGAAGGGGTTGAGCATGTGGCGGGGGCGAGCAAAAATAGGCATCTTTAGTTGCGACTCATCCGGCTTCAAAAAGAAGTCAGGCTGTGCCTCCGTATCCTCGGCTATGTGTCTGGCCAGAGTCAAGCCCTGCATGATCAAACTGATAGGATAATCTTGATCACGCTCTAACCGAGCGATATGGGGAAAATCGAAGACCTTCATCTTCTCCATGGCCTCCACAAGCTCATCATAGGCATCCGCCTTATAACCAGATACTTCAGCAAGCGGCACCGTCAGCATTTTGCTCTCATGGAGCTCCTCCACAGCCTGCGCCTTGCCATGCGGCATGGCGCACTCTAAAACCTTCCCAAAGGCCTCCACAACCTCCTGGGACTCCAGCATGCCCATGGCTGATCAACCACCTGCACATACAACAACGCACGCGTTAGAAGATATTATGACACATAGTGGTGAACAAAGAATTAAAAAAGAAGATACATACCTGCGCTCAGCAATAACAGACATAAGATGAGGATACAACTCCTCATCATACTCGATACTCAACTTGCGCAGCTTGCTCTCCTGCACCTTCAGAGCCTCCTCCACACGTTCGCGAAGTTCATCGAGATTGGCGAAGTGCTGGACTCTATTCTCTTGAAGGTACCTTAAGCCCCACGCACAGTTGGCCCTGTGCTGGTCAGTCTCAGCGTGCTCTCGCTTCACCTCAGCCATCAAAGACAGCTTCTCATCCGCGAGTCTCCTAGCATATGCAGTTGTGGACTCTACATCTGCTCACGCATAAGCTAACTGTGCCCTAAGCAGAGCAATCTCCTCATCCTTCTGAGTGAGACTGCTACCTTCACCAACATACTGCGCCTTAAGCTGAGTAACCAACTCAGCCTGGCGCTCAGCAGCTGCACCCAACTCCTCCATCAGCTGTTGCGCATACATCTCCTCATTTATCTTCAACGGCTCCTCCACATGCTCATGAGCCGCTTGGGGTGGCACCGACCCCTCAACAAACGCTGCATCACCCCCTGCAACACTGTCGCTACACGCAAACACAAAGAAGTTAAGAAATGGCACTGCGTACAAAACATATATATATATATATATATATATATATATATATATATATATATATATATATATATATATATATATATATACTCAAACAATGGTTACTTACCTAGGAGGTGAGGTCTCAGCATTCTTCTGCGCAGCAAAAGACAATGACGTCTCCTCATCTGTGGACTCATCCACAATGATGGTATGACGTCTGCGCTTGGAGGTACCCTCACCACCATCACCAGCAGCTTTGCGCTTCGCACCTTGGCGCTCCTCTTCAAAGTCAGTGTCCACTTTGAGGATCCCAACACTAGTAGACGACTCAGCGCGTACGGGCTCAGGCGCCACCACTCCCTGCGCAGGAACAGTCTGCACTGGTGTCGCATTCATAACAGGTTGTAATACGTAAGAAGACTCTTCTTGTGCAAGCTCCAGAAGGCATCCAGCGGTAGCCTCCAAGATGGGCAATTCACCTTCCCTCAGGGGGCGCACGCCCACAGTCACCTGCGTAGGCTTTGTCAACTTCACTACGGAAAATAGATCCATTTCTGCGCAACACATGAACAAACAAAAAAGGAACAAGTTAGTTGATAAAGCTAAAATATACAAGAGAGCTTACATTATAAAGGCGATGATAAGAAAGGACAAGCACCCACCCCGGCCGCTTTCATCCAAAAATGTTGGCACTTCATCGCTTGCCCCAAAGTAATTGCGGCTCATCCTCATATGAACCAAGAATTCCTAGGGATAGGAGCAGATTGGGATGCGGTTACCACTAATGGTTTTCGCATCCCCCACGTTGTACGTACCGGGATCTGGGCGCTCATCCTTTGGAAGCGTCCCTTGGGTATAAAACACAGAGAGCGTGGTGAATACCCTATCATCTATCCAGAAAAACTTCTCCCTCCAACCCCTAAGGGAGTCTACCTTTTCAGTATAACACTGATAGCGCCCTGGGCGCTTGGAAAACGTCACCCACCCGTTCGACCACGACGTATGGTAAAACACGCAGAAAAGGTTGATAGTAGGTCTTACTACGAGTAAACGACAGTTTACCTCGAAATTCGTTATTTTTGCCGCACCTATACAGTGCAGCTGCGAAATATGGAGGCGATAAAAGTTGAGCACGTCGCTAAAAAATAGGGATATAGGCACGCGCTGGTTTGCGAACTCAAAAAAGCGCGTGTATACCCCTATTTTCCCCTCAGGGAAGTCCGCGATACATGCGTCCGCATTCGGTACTTCCGGATGCACCGCAAGGGGGATAAAATAATCAGAGGTGAACTGCCGTAGTTCATCCTCATCCATCTCAGAGTGGAACTCTTCTAATTGGCGAACCATTTTTTCTACAAGGCGCGCACACAATTACCTTGGAAGATAATAGTTTTTTCTTGCACAAAGATTTGTAATGTGGAGGAAATAGTATTTTTTCACTGTGGTACACATAGTGAAAATGGGGACCCTTTATATAGGGTTTCCCCTTGCTGTGGATGGAGGACACGTGGATCCCACTATCTCCATTGTGTGGTTGGCATACAAACAGGTACATGCACTTTTTCACGTATCTCAAGGGATACGTGGGATATTTTGAGACTAGATACATCGTATCCCTCTTTTTAGCGGGAAATATACGCTACGCTTGCCGCTAATATCATTAGTCTAGCATCCGTGGTAAATACCTATGCATACTAGACTGGGGGGACATGATGACGTATAGTCCATATTCGGGTCATGAACCCGATTAATGAACATTACTAAGACCCAAACCCACCATGAGTGGGCTATCATAACAATGATTGGGCTACCATATTAACGGTTTGGGCTCACGAAAGCCCAAGCCCAAAGTTATTTATAGTTGTGATATGGATATCTCTTATTTAAGGGATATATATCAAACCGGATATACATCGAAGAGTAAGGAGCACGTATCCAATAAGGATTACGTGCCTATATAAACAATGTCATAACTCTCGTTTAAGGTACAACTTACAACCCTAACTTTTCAATATAACCCTAAAAACCGATTACTTACTCTCACGCCGGAGGATAATCGTGGGAGATAATCCCACGATAAGCCTAACGGTGTTTGTTTGCTTTCTTAGTGCGCAGGTCTCAAGCATTAAGATCTGATTGGTACGAGAACAAGAACCCAAACAAGGAACGCCCAACTTTTGTATCAACACACTTTCTTTGAGTAATCTAAAGGGAGGTGATATATACATTATTTTAAACCACACATCATAAGTGTTGTGCATTGTGTTCTATATCTTGTTTAAGAAGGTGTATTTAACATAAATTATTGTATTTATCTCTTCTTTGGCATAAAATCAAAATTTGTGACGTTTTTAAAGATTTTACATGAGTAAATTACATGGATGTTCTAATGGTTTGCATTGACTTTCACTTATAGTCCGTTGACATTTTTTTAGACTCAAATAGTTTCCAAGTTTGAAATCCTTAACACCCACAATCCATTGACCAAAGTGACATTAAGTTTGACCGTTAAAGCCCTCATTTAGGCCTATTTATTAGAGCATCCACTATAAGAGGTCCATGAATAGGTTTAAGAAACTTGAAAATGTTTATATTTTGTTTCAAACATAGTGAGAAATTTAGGTGGCATGAAAAGGTCCTAGTTCTTGGACCTCTTCATAAACTCAACACAATTAATGCATGTGTAATGTGGAGCATGTATAAAGTTGTAACACATTTTTAATCATAGTGAGAAAAGGTTTATAAACTTAAAAGGTTTATAATTTATTGATATGTGATGACATGAAACACTTATAAAGCTTTATAAATTTTAACCATAGTGGATGCCCTTAGGTCCATATTTCACATCTCTTTCCTTTTCAAAAATGATAGATGGGCATAATAAATAGGCCTAAAAATAGACCTAATGCATTAATGACATGTACATTTGATCATGTACATATCATTAATGCATTAGTTCCATTATCATGTACATGTCATTAATGCATTAGTTCTATTTTTAGGCCTATTTATTAGGTCCATATATCACATCTCTTGTCTTTTTTAGTCTTACTCCACCACCTGCCAAACGCAAAGTGACAAAATACACTCTAGCTTTCTCTTTTATTTTTTGTCCTACCACCAACAATTCCCACATACAAGGATTTATGGAGATGTGCAACATCTACTACTGTTCATATGTTTGACAAGAACATGGAAGCACTTACTCATAACAAAGAAGCTTATGAGTAGTTGAAGAAGATTCCACCACAACATTAGTCTAGAGCTCACTTTTCTGGTATATTATCCTATTTATTTTAGTGAAATTGATTAAGTTTTGAATGACAAAAGATTTAAAACTACTAATTCATGAAATTGCAGGCAGGCGAAACTGTGATATCCTTTTGAACAACATGTGTGAAGTTTTAAACATGAAACTGGTAGATGGAAGGGACAAGCCAATCATCACTTGTTTGGAATTTATAAAGGAATACATTATGAAAAGGATAGTAAATGTTTAGAAGGTAATAAGCAAGTCTAATTGTCCTCTTACACCTAATGCTGCTAGAGTGTTCAAGGTTATTGTTAAAGAAGCATGACATTTAAAGGTAACTAGCCAATCTATGAAATTTTATATGTTAATGGTCTTAGGGCGTGTTTCTTTTTTTGGTTGAATTAAGAGGTTTATAGAAAGTAGTCCCCATTCTCTTATGGCCATTGAATGACGAGGGGTGTTATTTTCACTCTCTAGTGATACATATGATAAAAGGGAAATTTAGTGGACCCAAATAAAAATTAGTAGGACCAAGTGGTGATTCAGAGGATACAAGCAAAAAGTAAACACGCCCTTAGAGTGAACTAGTCAATTTATATAATTTTATAGTTTGAGTGGGATAGGGGTAACTTGTATTAAGTAAATGGTCCTTGGGGTGATCAGTGTGCAGTGAAAATGAGGGATAAAATGTGTACTTGTAGAAAGTGGGAGTTGACTGTGATACCCTGCAAACATGAAATTTCATCCATATGGAACATGACCAGCAATGGGATAGAAACTGGAATACTATAGTCATATTCTCATCCATCTCATTGGCTATCAACATGGCAATGTATAGATCATCACCCACAAATTAGAAGGCCATGAAAGAAGAGGAAAAAGACAAATCAAATGGCAAAAAGATGGAAGTTGAGCAGGGTAGGTAAGAGTGTTACATGCAAGTTGTGTAAACAGGTTAGTCACAACCAAAGAAGATGCAAAATTTAAACCACTGGTGGTGGTTCACATAATGCTAGTGTTGGTTCACAGCCATCACAAACTGCACATGACCCTGCACAGACTGTAAGTGTCCCCGCACATGCCACAAGTGTCCCTGCACAGGTTTCTCAGACTTAAATTCCATCACAAAGTGTAAGTGTGAGACCACACCCTTTAGTCCTACATGCATCACCAACAAAGCTGACAAAGGCAAGTGCAAGAAGGATGGTTTGAAGTGTTTTGGTCATAAACTGTTATTTTTGTGATTAGCACTTTGGTTAAGTCATACTTATGTTATGTTTGTGTTAGTACTTTGCTTTGGTCAAAAACTCTCATTTTATGTTTTGGTATTTTGGTCAAGACTTTTTGGATGTTTGTGTTTTATTTGTATTGGCTAACTGTAATTAATACTTTTATAGATGGTTTGGTTTTAAATGTTTGTGTTTTGGTCATAATGCTTAAATGCGGTGTGGTAGGAATACTTGGTCAATAATGCTTAAATGCAATGTGGCTGGCTTGGTTTTAATTAGAAATTCATGACATGAACTTATAACACACTGTGGTAGAAAAGACTAAACCTTCAACATTTTTCATTCATAAATTACTAAACTTGATAAACTACATTTTTCATTCATAAACTGCAACATTTTTTCATTCAACTTGATAAACTACAACATCCTTTGATTACCAAAATACACCATTCTTTCATTCATTCATTACCAAACTGCAAAATGCTTTCATACATTTTTCAACCAGCTGATAACCAAAATACAACCAACTGATTCATTACCAGAAGCAGATCACTTAAAAAAAATAAAAAATAACAAAAAACAACCAACTGATAACCAACATCATCTTCATTCTTTTAGTTTCAACAGTTTTTTGGTGCAGTGCTTCTTGTTAGCCGTTCATTGAACGTAAAAGACCCAGAATGATTTGCACAACTCTTTCACACATAGGAGGATCATACCAATCAATAATCCTACAATTTGTTCCCTATTAAAAAGAAGATAAATAAATTAGGTCAAATTAGGGTTATTTTACAAAATAAGAAAACTTACTCTTTTACTACAACAATAAAATCGTCTGCTTGGGTTGATTGCATGAAGTTTTTATGACGGATTATGCTCCAAAGTTATTGCATCTCACCATTGTGGAATTATTGTGTGTTTATGCGTGGGTTTTCTAGTGTTAGAAGGTGAGAAGTAAGGAAGAAACACTGAAAAATATATAAAATTAAGTCAGGAAACAAAGAAAGACTATAATACCCCCACTTGTTAGCCGCGTCACACAATTTAACGAGACAATTGACGATCGTTAGTCTTAGCGATCAAATCCGTTACGGGTCAAAACCATGGGGAAGGAATCTAGGAAAAAAGAAGTCTAGGGGCAATTTTCATTACACCCGACAAACGACATGGACGATTTAAGTAACTAACTCTTAAAGACATCTTGTCTAAACATCTTGGATTTTTGCATATTATAGCTGTTGTAACTTGTTTCTTTAGGAGAGAGATATTTTTTCTTTAAGCTGTGGTGTTTTTGTTTGTGGATTTTGAGGAGATAGTGGTAGATGATAATAAAAAGGTTGTGTAAGTTGAGTGGACAATGGGTGAAGATATCAAGCTTAACGTTAGTTTGGTCAAGAGACCGTGGGTGTTTAAGGTTTCAGAGTTAGGAACGTAAGGTGAGTGGACAATGTGTGAAGATATCAAGCTTAACGTTAGTTTGGTCAAGAGACCGTGGGCGTTTAAGGTTTCAAAGTTAGGAACGATCCGAGTCAGGAAAAAAATAAAAATAAAAATCAAAGGACCATAAGTGAAAGCTAACGCTATGTTTGGCACACAAGATTGCTGGGAGATTGTGCTTATTTATTCAAAAAATAAGCTACTTAAAAAATAATCTTTGTTTGGCAGACATAACTTATAAGAGATTCTAAAAAAAAATAATCTTTCGTAATCTCTTAAAACCAAAGGTTACTTCATTTAGCTTATAAAAATAATCTCTTTTTATAATCTCCAGCACCAACACCAGTTCCAGCAACAGTTACTTTCGCCATAACTATCGCTATAATTTACTCTTTTTTACATCAAGGAACCTACCGACTACCAAAGCAAGTACCAACCTAAAAACTTAACCTGAGAAAAAGAAGACAACCATAACCATAATAACCACAACATCATTCGTAAAAATCTTTCTTTCCAATATCTCATGGGTGATCATCATATTATAAATGTTTGTTTAATGAATAATGAAAAAACCACCCTTTATGGATGGTGCAGTTGCATTCATTTCACACACCAATAATCACAGCAACCCATTTAAAGACGAGAGCTTTTTTAATTTAAGCTCTCTTTGAGGTTAATGGTGGTCTCAATTTGGTTCATTTTTTTACTTTTCAGCTTCATTCATGGAAATAAAGGTATCATCCTCTTATTTTTCATATATTTTGAAATACCCATTTTGCTTTATTTGGAAGTTTTGTAGTTTTCTATGAATCTTGATTAGCCCTAATCTTTATTGTAATAACCGCGGTTTCCGACCTTTTGGTCGACTAATACACGGGGTTTGAGCCTGCCATCACACTCAAACCGGGTAAAGTTGCCACTTAAGAGTTGTTTTGCACCTATTAGGAATTGAACTAGACACCTCTCACATTTTAGTGATGATAGGTCATATGCTTTTTACCACTAGGCCACCTAAGCGGCTTGTGATATTGCTTGACCATGTGAAACCTGTGATACCCATTTATTAATTTGAGCTTAATTGGTTTCGTTATGGTTTTAGATACCAGTTAAGTAGATTTTCACGAATGGTCTTTGAGGGTGTTTTGAATTGTGTTTTAAAAGTGGTTATAGGGTTTTCAAGTAACGCAAAATTGATTTTCTAGTTTTTGGGTATACGGAGATTATGTAATTATTTAGAGATCAGGTTGGATAAGGAGTTTAGGAAAACTTAAGGGGTGTTTCAGATTGCTTATTATAGTACTAACTTTGGTTATTGTTTTTTTGCATTAAGTAATGGAATATGCAAGTATTCATAACAACGTTGTTCACTCACTAAGAGTCAAATTGGATATCTAACCCGAGATACCCTCAAAAGTGCTTAGGCGTTGTATCAAATTAGAAAATAAGCATATAAGCAGTTTTTATAAGCAATCCCAAATATCACTTTTTTAAGGGCATTTTACAGGCAATATTCAGAATTTTCTGGGTACTCAACAGCTGATTATCCGTTATAACTACTTGCAACAGCAAAAGCATGTTCGACCACTATCTGTAACAACCAATGGATTATCTGAATCTGCTTATTCTGTGTCAAACAATTTTTCAGGGAATGTAGATGCACATAGTAGCAACTTCACTAACACTACTACATATCCACATATCGAAGAGCAAGCTCAAACTCATCCAGATAGGGCGGTTTTAGAGCCCAATGTATCTGGGAAGCCGAGTGATTCTGTGTCTCATGATCTTAATTTTGTAGATACTGACAAGAACCCTCTTCAAGGATTTAGTCCAGTAGAAGAAATAGTTTCAAAAGTTTTAGGTTACCCTGCATTAGTTTGTGAGCAAGAATTTCAAGATAGACGTGTGGAAAAGAAACAAGGCAACTTACAGAACGGGAAGACCCATCACACGTATCTCAATATTGATGAGTTTAGAAACATTACAAAGCAAGAGAACAGTTCAAGTAGCGTACCGAGTGGTGCAGCAAGTGGGTTGAAGAACATAACACACCGGCTTGAGCCTGATGGGACAGATTACAACTACGCCTCTGCATCCAAAGGTGCTAAAGTTGTCGCTCATAATAAGGAAGCAAATGGAGCAAGCAATATCTTGGGTTTAGACCATGACAAGTACTTGAGAAACCCATGTTCTGTTGTTGATAAATACGTCATCATCGAGCTTGCAGAAGAAACTTTAGTAGATGCTGTGAAGATTGCAAATTTTGAACACCATTCTTCTAATTTTAAGCAATTTTCATTGTCGGGTAGTTTGGTTTTCCCAAGTGAAACATGGTACCCTCTTGGAACTTTTGTTGCTGAAAACGTTAAACACCGTCAATACTTCAAGTTACCCGAGCCCAAATGGGCTCGATACTTAAAGTTGACTTTAGTTAGCCATTACGGGTCAGAGTTTTACTGCACATTAAATGTGATTGAAGTTTATGGTGTAGATGCAATTGAAAGGATGCTTGAAGATCTTATTGTGACATCAGAAGAATCCGCAAATGTTAGTTCAACCGCATCTCCTGGTTCAGCAAAAACTACGGGTTCCAAAAATGGCAAAACAAATGGTGAAAAAAGAAACTCGGATGAAGCTACTAGTAGAAAGATAGAAGGTGTTGATGATGGTAAAAGGGGTGACGATGATGTGGCAAAGAAACCCGAGAGTGCCACGAAAATTCCTGAACTTGTGACAAAAGGTAATGGAAGAATACACGGTGATGCTGTTTTGAAGATTTTGATGCAAAAGGTCAGATTACTCGAAAAGAACTTATCTTTACTGGAAGATTACATTAGAGAATTGAATAAGAGACAAGGGGACGTTCTTCCTCAAGTTGATGTTGAGCTTGTGAAATATACGTCGGTTGTAGAAAAAGCCCGATTAGAAGTTAAGGAGCTTTTGCTATGGAAGGCGACTATGGTGAGTTGTTTCCTTTTTGTAAAGTTTTGAGCATATAAACTTATATTCACCTAAAATCATCAATATTTCAGGAAAAAGAAATTGCTGACTTGGAGTCGTGGAAGGCTTTTGTGTCATCCCATCTGAAGTTGATTGTTACAGAGAACGCCATGCTCAGGTTATAGATATATTATACTCACATATTTAATGCAGTAAATATGGGTAGTTTTACAAATCAAATTGCAAGATTGACATCGGGTTTCCTTTTTTTGTCCCCAAAATCTTCGGTCAAATAAAAAATTACATTGCATGTGATTGTTTTATTTTTATCATTATGATAATCAAATAAAAGCAGTGTTGGAGGTTGTATTACCTTAAAATTAGACTTCGGACGATTTTCAGCTTTCTTCATTCGACCCATTTGACCTTTTCTTGACCCACTTGATAAAAAAACACAATCTAAAGTGTTCATTCATAAGTAAATGAGTAGGAAGTGTCACCTTTATATGACAGCTATTACATATTTACATTGACTTTCTACTAAAATTCAAATCTTTTTTCATTTTCTTCTGATACCTTCTCTGCAGGCAAACTATTGAGAAGGTTGCAAGTGATCAAGAAAATCTGGAAAAGGCCGAGCTCACTGTGCTGGCCGTGTGCTTTTCTTTTGCCATTGCGGCCATCCTAAAGATCATTTCTGATCGAATCTTTAGCTCGCCTTACTGCAAACTAGTCGGGAACAAAAGAAGTTGGTAATTGCTACTTGTTACATGTGTTGTCACAGCAGTTGTTCTGAACTTCTTTTAGTAATTTTACCAAAGTTGTATTTTGCAGTTCAAGAAAATATAACAGATAGAGATCTTTAGGACTATAGTATCTTCGTAGTGTTTTTAGAGTTTACATTTGTGGCATTTTGGTTCTACAGATAGCCACAGTTAACCCATCTCTAGAAATAGATTATCAACAGCATCCGAATGAGAGTTTGAACATTTCTGTCATGATATGTATTTTGGATGCATGTTTGATATGTATATTGGCTTTTCTTCAGATTTAACATCATTTCTTATATCTGAGTTATTACAACAGATCCTGTTTGTGCCTCAAGACCTTTGAAAACTTTGGCGCGCTTATGTATTGTACATTCATACATATGGTTTCGAGTTTAGGTTTCATTTAAGGGTTGATTAGGCTATAACAAAAGAAAAGATTACAAGTTGCCTGGGTGCAGCAAGAAGTTAACTACAGAGTGAATGTGGACAGTATAAACCTTTTATTACTCTTTTGTCTCGGGAAAAACTTCAACCTATATAACCTACTGGTTTAATGGGCAACACAAATACCACCAGGGCAAATACATGGTTGCCTATATCAGTAAATGTAAGGTTTACGACGATTCAGTTATCGATTTCAATTGAAAATATATCAATTTCTAATTCTAGATTACAAAACGTTTCCACCTTAGACTCTCTGTAACAAATGGTATCCAGATGATGAATAACATTTAGACTAACGTCTTCACGTCCCTTTAACCATGACGTTACACAATTTATCTCTATGTATTGGCGTGAAATGACCTTCACTGGATCATTTACCCACAAAAAAAGTTACTGAAATAGAGTGATACAAATAAATAGTATTAAACTCTTTCCATTAATAAACGATAGCGTCATGCAAAATAAGTTGCTCTAATTAAAAAAGATTTGGCTAATCTCTTTCTTTAGCAAAAAAACTACTCTGAAGATATAGCGTGTGTGACCATCTCATACCTTAAAACAAAAATATTTTGACTTTTCGAAATGAGAAAATGACCCTTCAATCCCATCCAAACAACCATCAAATGACCCATTTAGTAAACTAGCAAGAGTGAGCGCTAAATACATATTTGAGTGTAGCGAGAGAAAAAGTTGAAAGGAGACGGAATACTTTAGTTACACCACATACATATGAGTCAAAAGACTTGCCCAACTTGAAAAGTTGTTTGTTTAAGCTTATACAACGCGCTTATAACATATGTGGTGTTCACCTTATTTTTTATAAGCTCATTTTTCTGATTTATGGTATGTTTAGCAAAAATAATTGTTACTGAAACTAAATATGGAGATGGAGATTAAGGTTATAAAAATAGATCATTTGTATAAAGTGCATGAAATGACATTTAATTTTCAGCTATTATGAAATATTATTTTTATAATTTATTATAAGTTTTGTTTGGCAAACAAATCTTATATTTTAAGTAGTTAAAAAAAATAAAAATAATAAATAAATAAAAAATTCTCAATAATCTCATGTACCAAATATACTCTTATTTTTAAACTTTTTGATTTATATAAGTTTAATAAACTTATGTACAAAAAATAAAACTTATCTATATTATCTATAAAGCATTTATACCATTTTTCTTATTCCTTAATTTTTAAACTTTAATTTCTAAAATATCTTTAATTAAAAATGGCAATAACATAGATTCTAAATTAATATTTTAAATATTATTTAATCCTTAAACTTATATCATTTTTCATTTATAATCCATAATATATTTTTTCTAGCAATAACTATATATTAAACTCGTAAGTTGCATAAAGGGTCATCTCAAAACAGAATTTCGTAAATATATTTATTTACTGATATACATTGTCGCTTTACGCGGGCATTTCGCGTGACAAATCATGAGCCTAAAAGGCTAAAACCAATAAACCATAAACTCTACTTAACACTGTCCAAAAAACAAATTCACCATCGTTTTATTACACTTTCACCATCATCATTTACCCTTTTCTTTCACCCTCTAAAAAAAACCCCAAATTTTCTCTCTAAAACCCCCACCCCCCACTCACGTGACCAAAAACAATTAGGGTTCATAATTTCTCATATATAAATCAATTCCTTACATCTTTTATAAAAAAAAATTTATAAATTTTATAAATTATTTCTAGGGCTTGTAATTAAAAAACACTAATGGTTAATTTCATGTCTCATCAAAATCATCACCAATGGATATCACCTTCATTTCCTTAATCCTAGCCCTAATCATAACCCTAATTTCATTCAAATTCATTAAACCTAATAACAATAAATCAAAACCTTGTGTTAATTGTAATTGTGGTGGTGAATCAATGGCTGCTGTAACTGCTGCAAGGATGATGAACGGTGGTGGTGGTGGTGGTGATGGAGGTGGAGGACACGTGGCAGGTGTTGGTGATAGGGAGATTGGTGCGTCTATGATGGAACAGTTGGTTCCGGAAATTACAACTCACGCGTTGAGTTATTTGGATTATCCGAGTTTGTGTCGGTTGAGTATGACGAATAGCTCCATGAGGCGAGCGGCTAATGATGATAATGCGTGGAAGGCGCTTTATCATAAGGTTGTTGTGGCTTTTTTAACTTATATTTGGCTTGTTTGTTGTAATTTAGTAGCGTTTAGCATTTAGCTTTAGGATTTAGTTTAAACGCCCCTGTTTGAAACACTATAACGAGCTTTTTAGAGCGTTCTAGAGGTTCAATGTTTATAGTAGCAACAAATGTTTAGTTTTTGGCTTTAGTCTGAACGCTCCTATTTGAAACGTTGATAAAAGGAGTGTTAGTGTTTAGTGCTCATTTTGCACAATTGATAATTATAGCTGCAACTATGTTGCCGAACGCTTTTATAGAACAAACAGCTACTGGTTTTTGCCAAATGTAGCGTTAATGGATCTTTATGATGTGTTGTTTACTGAATGGATTTGGATAATATATGGTTGAGCTAGGTTTCGTGTATTGTATTTGACCATATGTTTGTTGATGTACTGCGGCTAGTTAAGGATTAGGAATGTTTATTAAGCGAACAGTCATAATAAATATGTGTTTGATACGAGCACGTTGTTAGGGATTTGGAATTGTTACGAGTATAGTGGATGCTGAAAACTGAATTAGGGAGCATCTGTCAGTTGAGTTTGATGAGGAAGAATTGTTTTGTATAGCTGTCCGTCGAGTTTTAGCCTTTAGGGCATTTACTACAACACTCGTTTGCACTGTTTACTACACTCGCTTGCGTTGTTTAGGTGTCAGTCAACTGATTCCTGCGTAAAGCATTTGAAATTGATGTGAGGTCGAGGAGGTAATTGCAGTGGAAAAAGCACTTTGCGTAGATTTGCTAACTAATCCCAGGGCGACTACCCTTTTGGGTTTCCGATTCGCTAACTAGGTGAGGCGTTCGAAAGTTTTGATTTTTGGAAAGTATTTGGATGATATATTTTACATTAAGTGATAGGAAGAAACTTCAAGTATATGTTACGTTGCGTTCTTGGAACGTCGAACGATCATTAACAAGAACTTAATGAGAAATTCTCTCTGATAACATTTGGAAAGACCAAATGTTTGCATATAGGGTGGAGAGATAATGCTCCCTGCATCCTACAAAAGAATGTGATACGTTACTTGAAATATAGTTTTATAAATGTTTGATTATTTTAGATGTCTTCCCTGCTCCTTAGTACTGACATAATAATGAAAAGTCGGGGAGAAGAATCAAAGTTATTATTTTCATGTAATGATTACGAAGGGGAAAAAAACAAAAAATACAGTTAAGGACTTAACTTAGAATTTATTTATTTTCTTTATTTTTTGGGATAAAAAATAAAATGGAAAGTGTTGTTCTTTAGAGGGAGTGCGTAGTATTTTGTAGCCAGTTGATGTCTAGCATATGTATAGTTATCAGGAAATGGCATGAGGCTGTTATCCAAATTCTTAGAATGGTATGGATAAGAATAATGTCTAGTGTCATTAACAAGACTGTCACTCTGAATGTGTAGTTGAAGTTCCATACATGATATATTTGCAAACTGCTTGTGAATTGCGATGACTATGTAAACATGTAACCAAAGTGCAACTATTCACTGATGACTGACCGTAGCTCTTAATTAACTTTCATATTATCCAAATCAACGCAGTTGTTTTTATAGAAAGTGACAAATAAGGTATTAGAGACCTATCAGTTATTACTTACTTTGTACGCGTTCTGTACAGACTTGTACCATTCCATTAATAAGCCATGTACCTCCTATCTGGATCTTTATTTGACTTTTGACTGTCAAGTTGGTCATAATTTGGAATTGCGAATGAAATTTGAGAGAATTTAGATACATTTGCTGATGTTTCCTAGTTGATCTGAGTAAGCACACTGATATGTGAAAGAAAGGTGGTGAAACCTTACCAGTTTTTCTAATTAATATTGTAATTGATTTTTGCACTCTTCAGCTTTGAAATATAGAATGTATTTCAACAAGATGATTGTTTCTCCAGATTTTTTTTTTTTTTTTTTTTGGAATGTCTTACGCAACTCTGATATGAATATCTAGTTGATAAAGGAACTCAAATTTAATTTATTAACTAGAGGGATCCACAGTTAGCATAAGATGATCTCAGAGTTTTACTGATTTCTTATCAATTTGTTAGTTAATACCTATCTCTTATTGTAAAGTTCTTATATTAAAACTAATCATTTTGTCCAAATTATCATCTACGAATTGTAGTCTATGGCTTATAATATCCAGAGGTTGCTATTAGCCCAAGTGGACTGTGTTTATATATTTTCCAGAGTTGAATGCAACAATTCATGTCCAATGGTGCTATATGCATATGTCTGAGTTTTAAAATACATATGTAGAATGTCTGTATGTTTTCAATTAAAAAAGTATTGGGAGATGGATATGTATCATATGACCTGTTTATGCTCACCAAGTATGAATATTCTTGTTTGGATCTTTATGTTACTCTAAATTTGGTTTTGAAGTTGGAACTCTCCTACACTCTTGTTAAAGATAGTAGCCATTGGATCTTCTGTTTAGCTTTAACATTTGCTTTGAAGTTGCGCGTATATGGAACATACATAGTGAGCCATGTTTTTTCATAAGATGTTGCCACATGTAGCTTGTTGGTCACCTATATATTGCATGTTCCCTGATATCAGTTGTCCTGAACATGTACTGCAGTGCATTTATTTGAACAACTTCTGAAATTACTATATTTGCTGGATGAAAATAAATGTTTTCTTGTTGAAATATCTGTAGGAAACATGTAACAGTAAGTAGGTTTCGGGGTTTGTCCCGCCAGACCAACTCAACTAAGAGGACATGCCGGGTGGGAGTCTCGCCTTTAGGTGTAAACGATTTTTTGTGATGTATAATATTAGCGGAGGTTCGGCCCTTCTATTGAGTAATTAGGTATCTACTGATGAATGTGTTTTTGATAATTCATGTACCTAATAGGTGTCATGTATTCTGCCTTTCATCTTCCAGTTTTAATTAAAAGCACCTGTTTTTCCTACTAGTTGGATCCTTAGCGACTTGCAAGTGCCTTGGAACTCATAAGGCTTTCTTAGTTCTTCTCTGTCTGTCTCAAACTCTCTCCTTTATGAACAATAAGAATCCTTTGCCTCTTTAGAACTTGATTCAGTACATATGGGCTCATCGTCTTAGACTCTTAGTGTTATCAAAGGCTAGGTTTAGTAGCTTTTTTTTAATTGTTAGCTGTTAATCTTGTTAATTATTAGCTGTTAATCTTGTTAATTATTAGTTGTTAATCTTGTTTCCATAGCTTTTCTTTCATTTTATACTTGTTTAGCCTTGTAGATATAAGTAGTGGGTGGTCGGGTTTGCTCATAGGAGTAATGTGTTTATCTTTTTTAGTGCATATTTTTAGTGTTCTAGTTTAAAATGGCTATGGCTTATGAAGACATTTTAATTTGGATTGTGTCTCACTCTGCAACTTTGCCACATTTTCAGGATTTTACAACCGAACAATACAGTGTGATACCTGCTAATGGATGGAAGGCCTACTATGCAACAACAAGAGCAATTGTGAATATCAATCAACATTTTTTTGACATCATTAGAGAAAGATCTCTTCCAGATATGGGTCGTCTTTGGCTTAACGCAGATTATGTCAAATGTTTTCATGCCTCTGGGGAATATTTTTCTGGGTGAGTTGCTCATCACTCTTTACTTTAGTTTTATTTTATTTTTATTTTTTTCTCAATTTTATTACACTCTTTTAGTTCTAGTTCCACTTTGATGTCATATCAGCTGATATACAAATTTTATATTAAAGCGTAAGATTATATGTTTATAGTGTTTTTGGAATGCAGGTATAGTGGGGTTTTAAGGAGCTGGCAGCTGGCTTTAAATTGGGAGCCAGGTGTCAATTTTCAAGTTCGTGATGTAAGGTCGCGGGTACTGCCAGGTGTGGCTTGGGTGACAATGAAGGCCTATGTTGGGATGGAGCACAACCACAACCACAACAACAACCACCCTATGAGCATGACGAATGTGTTTGAGCTTCACAATGGTCAATGGTTCATGGTCCATCACCATAGCTCTGTGATGCTTGCGGATGGTGAAGTTGCTGATCAACCAGCTATCCTGGGATGACAACTGAAAACCAAGAGGCTTCTTTTTTATTATGAGTTTAGGTGATACCTTTTTAAGAAAAGCGAAAAAAGGAAAATGGTACAGATTTTAGTAGGTTTGCAGGGTTCTTGAATGGATGGATATATGTTGGTTTTACTTTGGAATTTGGATATGATTATCGTATATGAATTTCTCTTTATCGAAGTCAATCTAGTTTTTGACTGGCATCCAATTCCAAATGTGCACCGAAGGTTTGTTTATATTATACCTGAGGTTGTATTTGATTTTGACTGGCATCCCAGTCAAATAGGTTGTATTTGATTTTGAAAGGTTGCGAAATGAATCAAAGGTTGGGCAATGTGTACTTAATTTGTCAATTTGGCTCTTCCAGTAGAGCAATCATTGGTCTGCGATGTCAAGCAAATGCCTTTACTTAAGAAAATAGTTCAGGGTTGTTTGGTACAACTTATAACTAATGTTTTGATAAGCTGTTTTCAGCAGCGTATTTGAGTGGGGATAAGCAAATACGAAAATTATCTACCGCATGCTAATTTTGATTATAAAATATGTTTATAGTTTAAAAAAAAAAAAAATGTAAATAAGCATCTACATAAACTTTTCTAAACATCTTTTAAGCCCATAAATAACTTTACATTTTTCTTTTAAAAATAACATTACTTAAGCAGTTTGAGATACTGAGAGATGTAAACAGTTAAAATAAGCTATCCAAAAGCAGATAACGGTTTTTTAAATAATCAATCCAAACGCCCTCTTTTTGTACAAGTAAATCACTTCTCAGCCTCACATCAAAGATACCACCTTCTCTTATCACCCTCTCAAAAGTTTAACAGGGGAAATGGCTTCTACTACCATTTTCTCTGGGCCAATATACCCAGTTTCTTCCATCAAGTCGCAGCAGCCGAAATATCCGGTCTTCGTGCTCCGAGCTTCTTCGTCACCTTCCAGCGTGGAGAAACAAGAAAATGAAGAAAGCAGCAGCTCTTCTACTTCTTCTCAATCTCAACCAATCAGTTCGATACCTTCCGGGTACTTAATAAAGTTTATATATCTTAGCTTAATTTGCAAACAGTGTAAGAGGGTTTGGTATTGCTTATAAGTAGAAGCAGATAAGCTTAAAAATAAGCACTTCGGGTAGTAATCCTTAATTTCTCTTATTCCGTGTAAAAAATTTATATAAATAAGGAGAAATCTAACTTTTATAAAGGAATAATCACACCTTAAAGATAAGCAGCTCCCAGCCTTCCAACTTGCTTATTGAAAACTGCTTATCTTTCTTCAAAACAAGCAGTTTGATTTCCAAATTGCTTATCTCAAGCAGCTAAGCTGTTAAGCACAAAATATAAGCTATCTCAAAGACCCTCAAAATATATAGTTATTTGTGATGAATGTAGGGGTTGCCAGGCATGTGGAAAATCAGAGGTAGAGAGGGGATGTAACGGTGAAGGAAGGATGCAAGGTGGTATTGCAACTGTACCGGGCTTCGGTTGGTGGCCGATCAAAGCTTACAGACCTTGTCCCTCTTTTGTTGCCACTGGTGGTCGTTACCGCCGACAAGGCCAGAGCATGGATGAGGTTGCTGGCTTTGGATCTGTCCCTAGAATTGGACCTGTCACCACCACCACCTCTGCTGCTGCTGCCCCTGCTGCTGGTGAAACTCAGTCAAGGTAGCCTATGGATTACCATTATTAAGTATTAACTTTGTTGATAGATTGTTATGAGATAACCAATCTGATGTTACATAACCAATCTGATGTTACATAAATTGTGATTATTTAGCGATCTTAGGTTGTATTTGGTATTCTTATTTGCATTGTCTAAACACGTAAGTCATAAGCAATCCCAAACATTCTTATAAACTGTTTCTATGGTTGTTACGAAATTAGCATCTTTGCACATGGTTATTTTCATAAGCAGACCGTTAGAATTATAAATTCTAAACACCCAATGTAAAATAGAGACTTGCAAATAAAATGAAAAAAATCAGATTTGTTGAAGCTAATTCTACACTGATTTTCCGAAGCTGATTAGTTGACCACTAGTTATAATCAGCCATTCAAGATAACCCCTAAAACGTATGAGTATCTACATTATGTAAGCATATCAATCTTGAAATGATCATTATCAAAGTTTGAATTTTAATGTAATGAACTTGACTTAAAAAGTCAAAGTGCAGCTAGTTTATCAGACTTTTGGTTTTGACATCCTTGTATTCTTGCAGCGAGAAGAAACAAGGGCCTAGGAAGTTTAAGAGATAAAGATGATATCTCACATCTTCAAAGAAGTTGATCTCAGTGGCTTATGATTTCCGTTACAGATAGTTAAGGTGGCTCATTTTAAGTTAATATAGAAGCTCCCAACTGAAAATTGCAGATGACAATCCAAAATGGGTTAATCGATACTTGTGATATTTTTTATCATTGGGTTGTGATTTTTTGCAAATACCCGTATGAAGATTATGTAATTTTTTTCCCTTCGTGGTGGCTTTAACAATGGTGTATACAATTATATATGCACATTTCTAGCATCTTTTGGGGGGATATGGAGGGTAATGAGTATTTTAGCGTCAAATTTTTCTTGTTCTCACTAGATGTTGGTAAAGTTAATTGTGACCTTATGGTTAACATAGTACTAGTAGTAATTTTGCCTTGATCAAAGATATTGTAGGTCTTAAACTAATAAGACAAGACATGTTCTTGACAATGAAGTCGCACGTCTTCAAAGTTAAAATGTACAAAAACATTCTTGGTGAGCTAAACTTTCAGTGATCTTGAACATTTGATGAGGCCTTCTTGTTCCAGCAATCATATTGCTAAGTGTGTGAGGATGTTGCTGCACACCGGGTGATATCGGGTGTGTGTAATAAAGGAGGAAATGTTGTCTATGTTTGAGATATCCTTAAAGTGGTGAATAGGTGAATGAAGTGGTCTTGTAAGAGATTAATGTGATGTTTCTTGAAAGAGGAATAATGCTTGTATATTTTCATTGTATTTTGTTTGCTGCATCTGGTCTGTTTGGGACATGTCCAAGCGCATCATGTTTGGCAGTTTCATTGTAGATATTGGTTTGGTTTATATAAATTCAGCGTTTACCAAATAAAGAGGGAGCATTTAGTTTGGTGAGTTTGAAATCACGGGTGGTTATACAAGGTACATGTGAAAATGCTGGGGCTAACTACTTAAGTTTATGTTTTTGGTTAAAATATAGCCATTTAGTTAACTAATTAACCATGGCCAAAACACACCAAAATACACATATACACAGCGAAAACACACAATCTCAACGTCATTGGGGCGACACTGTCACCTTAACGCAAAGAATGACGTTGGCCCCTCCATGGCATAACACCAGCGTCATCACAACACTCAGGCTATGAGTTTGTGAATATGTAGTACCATATGCTCTTATTATTATATCACTCACACGGGTTTTCTTTCTTTTATATAATAACTCAAGTCTAAACCACTGAGTCACACCTTCTATACTAGATTATAATGCATTTGAGACTATTCTATAGTTAGAAAGGCTTAAAATTCAGACTTTTTATTTTTTATTAAAAAAAGATTTCAAATATTGATTGAAGAAGGATTTTAAACATTAATTGCAGAAAACTGAAAACTGAAAAACTAGAAATTGAAAAACTGAAAACTAGAACAACAAAAAATCTGAAAACTGAAAAACTCAAAAAACTGAAAGACTGAAAACTTGAAAACCTGAAAACCCGAAAAACTGAAAACAAAAAACAAAATTGTAAAAGCAGAAAAAATCTCTACTTATAAAGCATGAAGACAATTACACGTGTAACCGACCACAAAATATAATCACATGGTACCCGCCACCGCATTACGCGGGTACCGTTCTAATATTTATAAAGAGATAAACTTTTGTTTTCTTATTTATAAACCATCTTACCCATCACACGTTTTTGTTTGGGCTGGTAATCCCAATAAGCCCATGCCCAATAGGCCCAATATAAAAAACTCAAATAGCAAAACATTCTTCCCAAAAATTACTAAATCAGCACAAAAACACAAAAACACTCACTCCAGACACCCAAAAATAACAAAGAAACCCTTTATATACAAAAAAAAAATGGAACCAGAATTAAAATCAAAAATAGAAGAAACAGTTTTAGAAATACTAAAATCTTCCGACATGGAATCAACGACAGAATACAAGGTAAGGAAATCAGCATCTGAGAAGCTTGGAATTGACTTGTCGGAGCCTGACAGGAAGAAGCTTGTTAGGAACGTTGTTCAGACTTATCTTCAAGAACAACAAAAGCAGGATGAAGAACAACAGGAGGTTGAAGAGGAGGAGGAGAGTGAGGAGGATGAGAAGAAGAAGGGTGGGAAGGAGTATGATGATGATGGTGATCTTATTGTTTGCAGGGTATGTTTTATTAAACCCTTATTTATAATGTTTAGGTTTGGTTGGACTTGTTTGGTTAATATTGGGGTTTTGGTTGGTTGGTTGGTTGGTTGGTTTAGGGGATGTTTTACTAAGCTTATGGATTCGGCTTATGCGCTTATGTTATATAAGTAGCTTATTAGGGAGTAGGGACATTGGTTAAATATGAAGCTTAGATTAATTTAATTGAGGGTAAAATGGTAATTTTTAATGGAGTATGTTATATAAGCCCAACCTAAGGCCTTTGGTCTAGCGGTGTGTGAGTTGCTCAACAACCTAGAGGTTCTGTGTTCAAGCCTCACCGGAGGCATTTGTGAGGTATATTATGAGATAAGTAGTATAGGGTGTGTGATATAAACCCTAATTTCTTATGTTTAGGTTAGGTTGAATTTGTTTGGTTAATTTTCGGGTTTTGGTTGTTTGGATTGCGCTTATGCTTATGTTATATAAGTAGCTTATTGCTTATATATCTTTAATAAGCATGTAAACTCAAGTGTTTGGTTTAGGTTATGTTGGTATATGACCAAAAGGGACATTGCTTAAGAAAATATGGAGCTTAGGTTAAGTTTTTTTTGGATAACTATGGTTTCCGACCTTTTGGGCCGACTAAGCCACGGGTCACAGACTCAAACTAGTTAAAGCTCACCTTTTTTCAGGAAAGCTTAGCTTAAGCTGATTGAGGGTAAAATGGTAATTTGTAATGGAGTATGTTATATAAGCCCAACCCCTCTTAAGAAAGCCACAGTTTTGAGGCTTATCAAAACCCTCTTATATAACCTCATACAAGCTTAGCCAAATACTTAGTTTTTGCTTATTTGATTCATATAAGCTAATAAACTCATAAGCTCATCATATAAGCTTAGCCAAACACCCCCTAAGCTTTTTTGTGGGCTTATGATCTCATATAACTTTGGCTTATATTTCATAACTCCAAATTTTTCTAGCTTATTTTTGAGATTTTAGCGTTTATGTAAGTTTATTTATTATAATAAACTTATAATATTAGGCTTATATAAATAGGTCTCAAAATAAGCTAGAAAATTTAGGTTTATGAAATATTAAAGCGGAATTAAGCTCATAAGCCCGCAAATAAGCTTAAACAAACACCTACTAAGTGGTTGGAAGTTCAAGAACTAATATGATTTTGTAAAATTATAATTTTTGTACATTGGTGAATTTAGTGGCCATTAAGATTTTTTAGGTTAACTAATGAGTATCATCACTAAAATGTGAGAGGTCTCAAGTTCAATCCCCGCTAGATGCAAACAACCAACAACCCTGAAGTGACCACGCCAACCTCCCAAAAAAGTGGGGTTTTATTTGGTTTGAGTGTGTGTGGTGATGAGTTCAAACCCCATGGATTAGTGCCAAAAGCCGGAAATGGTTACCCTTTTTAAGGTTGAATTTGGTGAATTTTAACATAAAAACTATAAAGTGTGAGTTTGTTAATTGTGTGTTATTATTGTTCTGGATGAAGTGATGAACCGAAAATGTGGACAATTCAGGGATTGCTTGGGTAAAAAGCAGCTTATTGCATTTTGATACATCTGATGAGCATTTTTTGTGCCTTTGGATAGAGCCAAATAGCTTAGGCTTTTTCATTATATTAGCACTTTTATACAAGCTTATACATAAATAAGCCGATAAGGCAATCCTAACACTATCTGCTCCACACAAGATAATAAGTTGTTCAAATAAACTTTCGTGAACAACCCCTTCCGATATATAAGGTAGAGAAATATCACAAGAATCAGTTGAAATGATTATGAGTTGTGTATTAATGCTTATGGTTATTCTTTTAACCACACCAAAGTGGTCTAGTGTTTAGGCACCTAATGTCCTCACAAGAGGTCTAAGATTCAAGCCTCGCTAGGTACACATCCGGGGGTGGCTAGGGAAAGGGTTGGATACGGTCACGGGGATACCCCAGTTATGTAGATGCTTTTATTATGGAGTTGAACCCTTGTGTGATGAAGGATTTTAGATGTGTGCAGCACTCCTATTCAAATGATCATCTTATTATGGTTATAGACAATCTTTCTCGTGTTTGGGTATAATCAAACGGTTTCTGGTTATCTGATTAGTTAGGGGTCAAATAATTTTGTCTAGCTGTATCTATACCCTGCACCAAAACTGATTCTGATTAACGATTAATCTATTATTTAGTGCTCGTTATACATGTAACTTATTAAATAACAAAGAATTTGCTAAACGCTTATCTGATTTACAAAACTTTAAACACCTACAAAGTGTACATCACAGCATTATCTCCTGCATCTTGTTTTGTTAGAGATTATCGTCTGTTTCTGATTATTTTATATCTTCTAATAACTTTTAAATTGCAATGCCAGACACAATAGCTGTTGAGTTCTATTATTCCTGCGTTAGGTATTGTATTGTAGAGCTTCCAAAGCCCTCGTAAAAGTTATCCGGAAATGTTGTAACTCTGATATGATCGGTCTTAATACTGATCTTTTTGTATTACTCCTTCTTGCAGCTTTCAGATAAGAGAAGAGTGACTCTTACTGAATTCAAAGGGAAAAGTTTGGTGTCTATAAGGGAGTACTACAGGAAAGATGGCAAAGAGCTTCCTAGTTCGAAAGGTATTGCTGTTTCAAGTATTGGATGTCCAGTTTTTAGTGATCTTAGATTGTCGTTCTGATTGATTTCCTAATAAGGGCTGTAATTCTTATTTGAAGATTTGTTTTGTAAGATTATAATGTCCAGCTCTCCATATTAGTTCCCTAGTTTATTGAGCTAGTCAAATTTTGTTAGTTTATACAAAAATACAATTCGTAACTGTCACCATTAGGTAAGAGAAGATATATATCTATCTCTTTTAGATTAAGGTTCAAATTTAGGGTAATTTAAGTATTTAACTACTCTAGGAGGCTTTTTTTTTTTTTTTTGCCTGCTTAGTCTTATTTAGATTATAACTCGATTAAGTTGTGTGTTTAATAACTCAAGATTGTTGCTTTGTGTTCCGAAAATTTTCATGTTATATCCAAATCAAAACTCTGGATTTTCTTATTACTCTAATACTCTGAGAATTTTGACGTTTGACTTTATAGCTATTTACATAAAAATGTTGGAGTATTAGTTAATTATCTGAATGCATTCGATGAGTAATATTATCGATTTAGTTGCAGCGACAATAATGGGTAATGATTTATATTATTTTTTTAGTTGATGAGAAAAATTATTTAATCTATGACAAGCCCAATGGTAAAATTAGAACTTTTTAGCTGATAGCCAACTTGATACATTGTGTTTATGATTGGTTTATTCCCATATTTTTGTTGTGTATGTCGATCATTGAAGCATGAGTTTCTACTTGGCTGCTGTGATATAGGTATCAGCTTGACTGCTGAGCAATGGTCAAACTTCAGTAAGAATGTACCTGCAATCGAGAAGGCCATCAAGAAAATGGAAGCAAAGTGTTGATCTTGCAACTTGATGGTATTATGTATCAGCTTAACATGCAACTTGGAGCTCCATGGCAACTTAATCTAGCAAAGAACCTTATGTATAACTCTGAGGACCATGTTTTGTTTAATTACTTTTTTTTAATGTTGTCGTCCATTTCTAGTGGCATTTTAAGAACCTGCAAGCAGGTAATGTAGACGCATGCGCGATAGCTCTTATGCAAACTTTACCTTGCTACTTAATTGGTACCTTCAGATGAATGTAGATTAATATTCGCAGTTTTCAGTTTCCTTTTATTGGTAGCATATACCGTGCTGCAAAATCGGTAAGATTCTTACAAAAGCATGGACTCTTTTAGTAACGGAGAAATATGCATGTATTTGGTTGGTTTAATTGAGTGTTGAATTCAAAATGGGTGAAAAAATGTTTTGGCTGAGCTGGGTTGATTATGAAAACAATTTTTATAAACTTGCTTACCAAAAAACTTGGATTAAGCTAAAAAAGTGAATATTACATAAAACTGGAATAAGGAGTTCCATTACATTCCATGATGCTACAAAAGTCATTTGGTTTGCTGCTGCAACAAAGGACTAACTGACTTAGGTGATGAACAATCGTCAACCACCATCTTATTCATCACATTACAAAAAATCGGCTTCAAGTTTATTCCCCAATAACCCTTGCTCCGCCTTGGACCCACCATCGTTGAGCTAGCTGCCGCTATCCGCATCTGCTCAATCAACGCCTCCGTGTTCACTTCCTCCGACAATATGTCCACCAACTGTTTTGTATTTATTGCTAGTTTCACTTTCCAAACCCCCTTTCTAGGCGCGGGTAGTACTTCAAATCCCGACCTATCTGATAAATTTTTGGTCACACATTGCAACGCCACAGCACTTGTCGACATTCTCACAGGCTCCACTTCAGCTACACTCGATACTCTAACAGGCTCCAATCCGCTTGACGCCTTTTCCTTCATGTTTTGGTCTTTTTCATCTGAAGCCAGTGGAAAAAGATAGTATAATTTACCTCCAACGAGTAGCTCACGGTGGTCTAATGGCGACAACAATTGATCTCGTCCAAAAACACCATGGCCAGGAAAGTTTTGAAGGACTTCTGAGACAGGTTTCGCGCTGTTAAACTCTAGTACTTGACCCGAGGGTGTCATGACCCTTATCGGGTCAAGACATGTATCAAAACCTTTGTAAGAACAATTGCCCATGTATGTGTGTTATGTTAGAGACTTGGAAATGGTGCAACATGTATATATATATATATAAAGGTTTGAAGTTCGATGAAGATAGAAAACAAAACATAAACAAACAAATATAATTTTTAAAAATTTGAATTAGTCATATAATTATTATAGGCGGGACAAGACCGTTGGGAAGGCATCATATTTCACTGATCCAACGAGGAGAATAAAAGACGCTAACATGTTTTAAATAAATTGTATTGTTTGGTGATGGTTAATTTAATAGTAACAGTTAATGTTGAATAACATCACCCATGTGCACCACTTTTGAAAAACATATTAATGTAACCACGTTCATATGTTTTCTATATCATTGAAGTGATCAAATAGGTCGTTTAACGGATAAAAATGGAGCGTAAGCATTTAAAAAAAAAAAAAAAAAAAAAAAAAAAAATTAAGATGACTTTCATGTGGGACATAATTCTATGTTATCTAAGATTTTGAAGTTCACCCTTTAGAGTGAACGGTGCAATATGTTATACGCTCTCGTTATAGCATTTTTTGTGTTATAGTGGCGCCACTATTGCACCGCATTTCCATGTTATAGGTTCTTGTCTGTAAGTGGATAATTAGGGTAATGATTTCTTATCATTCATTGAACAATACCGGTACAATATATGATGATACAAAAAGATGATTCTAGAACCGGACTTGAGCCCAAAACACACTACAACATAATAATACGGGCTAACACTCCCCCGCAGTACGAGTGGCGAAATCGCGAAAGCTCGGACTAGAGTAGTAAACTAGAAATAAAAGACAAACAAAACATTAACCTAATAAAAAGAATATAACTTGAGCGAAACTCTTCAAGCATCAGCATCACAACCGAAGAAGACAAATAATATGCTCGTGATCTAAAGCACGAACAACACAATAATAATGTGTGGATTTGTCACCTTAGCACAAATCAACAACACACAGGCTCGCGACCTAAAGCACGAACAACACAATAATAATGTGTAGATTTGTGACCTTAGCACAAATCACCAACACAACAGAAAGATGAGAAAACTAAAGTTAGTTCTAAAACTTCAACCCCCAAAGAACCTTCCGAATAAATAGGGCGTGTTTTTCCCTAGAAAAACATAAATATCACATATTTAGAAGAAGTTGTGGTTTATTTTGGTTACGGCTTAAAGTGAGCCCTCCGAACCTCCGGCATGTAGCCGGCGGCCAGAGGCGACAGCGGAGAATTTTAGATTTTGTGGATCTTATGACCTGATACCATGTAAGTGGATAATTAGGGTAATGATTTCTTATCATTCATTGAACAATACCGGTACAATATATGGTGATACAAAGATGATTATAGAACCGGGCTTGAGCCCAAAACATAATGCAACATAATAATACGGGCTAACATTACTAACCCATCACTACTGTTTTCTAGTTATTATTATTATTATTATTATTATTATTATTATTATTATTATTATTTATTTTTATTTTTTTTGGCTTTTTGTTTTTTGTGAGTGTTTGAGGTATTTTTTGGTAGTGTGTTATAAGAATTTAATTAAGGAGTGATGTTATATTATGCTAAGGTGACGTGCCTTATAAATTTTATAGAGCACTACTGCACCTAGCTCTCTTAACTTGAGTTCGTGAATATATAGAGGATCCACATTTTTTTTTTTATCTAAATGAGCCAAAATAATTGTCTGTAATAAATTATTTGGTGATGGGAAAATTGCATAGCCTAAGGGTGAGCATCGGTCCAAAATCGGACCTGACGGGTTAAAATCAGACCGGATCGAGGCCGAATTAGGCCAAAACCGTAGACCGAGGATCAGACCGAATGTGTTCGGTCTGGTCCGGTCCGGTCCTTTGGTCGATCCGGCCCAAGAAGGTATAATGGTCGGTTTTTACGTAAGACCGGTCCGGACCGGACCGAGATCGAAATAAGGAAAGAGAAAATTCTGAGACTAGACCAGTCGCTCAACTTTTATATCTTTTATAGACCAAAAAAGGTGCTCTTCCCAAACGACTGAACGACCTGCGACTTTTTTTTACTTTTGATCGGAAGTCGATAAGTGGCACAAAAAAATCGCTTAAAAGTACAAAAGTCGCTTAATTTAGGTCAAAAAAAGTACAAAAAGTAAAGTAAAAAAAAATAAAAAAAAATAAAAATTGCTTACTCTTTGTGCCACTTGGTGACTTCTAATTAAAAGTAAAAAAAATCGCAAGTCGCTCGGTCTAGTTTGGGAAGAACACTTTTTTTGGTCTAAAGAAGGTATAAAAGTTGAGCGACTGATCTAGTATCGGAAATTTCTCATAAAGAAAATGGGACCGATGGTCCTTTCGTTCGGTTCAGTCAGTCCGGTTGGTTCTCGGTCTCAGTTGGTATTGAGTCTGCGATGCTCAGCCTTAAGGTAACCTACTACGAGTTTAGTTATAGTTTGCTTAAGACATTCTCCATTTTACTTATAATTAATGAGGGTGTTAAACATGTTGATAATTCATAATTTGATATTGTTGTTTAATTATATATCACTGTAACTTATAATTATTTGTATGTGATTTTATGATGCATATTTCACATCAGTATATATTTGTTTCTATTAGTCAAATATTTGATATAGATAATAATGTATCTTTGGTCAATATATGAGTCCTGATATCCTGTATAGTTTGTTATCAGTTGTTAAGTAGTCAATAGGGTTTCCACATGTATAGGAGTTCCCTGTGTATATATATCTATCATCTATCAATGAGAAAGGCATCAAGATTTCTCAAATTACATGGTATCAGGCCTTCTCATAGCTGATCCATAACAATCCCACTTATCCTTCTTTTTCCAGCTTCACACTAATCCCATGGTAGACTCTAAAATTCATCCTGCTGTCACAGTCAATAACATCAAAAATTTCATCCCCATCACTCTTGAGATGGAGAAAAGTCAGTACTCCTCATGGGCTGAACTTTTCAAGATCCATTGTCGTGCATATCAAGTCATTGATCACCTTAATTCTGGCACACCACCCACACTACCCGTCACCACCCCACCCACCCCCGCTATCCCAATTGACACCTGGAACCGACTTGATGCCATTGTCCTTCAATGGATATACGACACCATCTCCAATGATCTTCTCCATACCATTCTTGAACCAGACTCCACTGCCAAGAAAGCATGGGATCGATTGAAAGATATCTTCCAAGATAACAAAAACTCACGGGCGGTTTATCTTGAACATCAATTCTCCAACACTCAACTTGACAATTTCCCTAATGTCTCAGCGTATTGTCAAGAGCTTAAAATGCTTGCTGATCAACTCTTAAATGTTGGTGCACCTGTTACTAACCAACGTTTGGTTTTGCAATTAATTGCTGGACTAAATAAAAGTTATGATGGTGTTGCCACCATCATTCAGCACACCGATCCCCTTCCACCCTTCTATGAAGCCCGTTCTAAACTTATCTTGGAAGAAACTCGCAAAGTAAAATAAGCAACCACTGCTGCTATAACAGCAGGAACCGCGTTAATCACCACCACCACCTCAAACAATAACACAAAACAGGTTGCTATTGGGAGTCATGACACCTCTTGTGCATCTCACGGGAATGGACCTTCCAATGGACGTGGTCGTGGTGGGCGTACTGGTGGACGTGGACGTGGAAACGGAGGACGTGGCCGTGGTCGTGGAGGTAATCATCACACAAGAAGCAATAATCATTCGGCCACACAAAACCACAACAACACTCGTCAGGCTAACTGGGCACCATGGACTTGGCAACAATTTTGGGCTAACATGCCACCGTGTCCCTACCCGACTACAGGCTGGTCTCGGCCCACTGGCCCATCTGCTGGTATTCTTGGACCACGTCCCAGTCAAGCTTATGCAGCTTCTGTGGCTCCTTCTTTAGCCTATGCTCCTAATAATGAACTTGAAAGTGCCATGCACACAATGACACTAAATCCTCCCGACGAGAATTGGTACATGGATACGGGAGCCTCTTCTCACATGACAGGTTCGCAAGGTACACTCTCATCTTATTCTCATATGAGCATTCCTAAACACATAATTGTTGGTAATGGTCATGCTATTCCAATCCAAGGTCTAGGAAACACAATTCTTTCTGCTCCCTACCCTCCTTTAAAATTAAACAATGTCTTACATGCTCCTCATCTAATTAAAAACTTAATCACGGTCCGTCGTTTATCTACTGACAATAATATTTCTATTACTTTTGACCCTTTTGGTTTTACTTTGAAGGACTTCCTGACGGGGATCCAACTCATGAGATGTGATAGTAGCGGGGATCTATATCCTCTCACCACTACCGCTCTTCAACAACTTCAACCTCCCTCTGCTTTTGCTGCGTTTTCTCAAAATCTATGGCATAGGCGTCTAGGACATCCAAACGCCAATGTTTTACGTTTGCTTAGAAATAAAAATTCCATTACCTGTAATCGTACTAAAGACTTATCTGTTTGTGAACCTTGTGTTTTTGGTAAACACATTAAGTTGCCTTTCTATGAATCTACTTCGTTTACGTTATCTCCGTTTAATATACTTCATAGTGATGTATGGACATCCCCAATTTTGAGTTCCGGTGGTCACAAATACTATGTCTTGTTTCTTGATGGTTACTCAAATTTTTTGTGGACATTCCCATTAAGCCAAAAAATCTCAAGTATTTAACACTTTTCTTGCTTTTAGTGTCTATATTCGCAATCAGTTTTCTACCAATATAAAAGCGTTTCAATGTGATAATGGGCGTGAATATAACAATGCATCATTTCATCAATTTTGCAAAAATAACTATATGGTTTTTCGCTTTTCATGTCCACATACATCATCCCAAAACGGCAGAGCCGAAAGAAAAATACGTGCAATTAACAATATAATTCGCACTCTTTTAGCTCACTCATCAGTCCCATCTCACTTTTGGCATCATGCCTTAGCTATGGCCTCGTATCTTATTAACATCCTGCCAACTAAACTTCTCTCTAATAACTCTCCAACCCAAATCCTTTATCAACAAAATCCTTCGTATGATCACCTACGCGTTTTCGGATGCCTATGTTACCCATTACTTCCCTCTACAACTATCCACAAACTCCAATCCCGTTCTACACCTTGTGTTTTTCTCAGATACCCTCCTAATCACCGTGGGTATAAGTGTTACAACATACAAACAAAAACGATTATAATTTCCCATCATGTTATATTTGATGAAACACAATTTCCTTTCGCACAAACTATACCTACTGAACCAGAAAACTATCAATTCTTACATGATAGTAGTCTTCATCCATCATTACTTCATTCAAATGAATCACCTGCTGTTTCCATCCCTAACCCAAGTCAACCCTCACCATCTCGAATGAACAGCCCCCTTCATGCTCAACATACTCCTCCCCCCACTCGCAATCTACATAGTACTACTCCAGTTTCTCCTAGTTCTGGTCCCTCCTCTTCTCAGCCCACGAGATCAGCCCAAACTCTTGAGTCTCACACCCAAAGTAGACCCTCTCAAACTCGAGCCACATCTCAATCCTCTCTAATACATTCTCCAGTAACTCGCTCTACCTCACGGCCAATTCCACCATCTACAAATGCTTGTACCATCACGACTCGTAGCATGTCAGGTATCCACAAACCAAAAGCTCCATTTAATCTTTCTGTTTCTGTCACCCCATCTCCTCTTCCTACTAACCTAAAAATGGCATTCTTAGACCCTAACTGGAAGCATGCCATGAATGATGAATTCAATGCTCTTATTCAGAATAAGACGTGGGAACTTGTACCACGCAAACCTAATATGCATATTATTCGCTCCATGTGGATATTTAAACATAAAATGAATCTGATGGTTCTTTTGAGCGGTATAAAGCTCGTTTGGTTGGTGATGGCAGGTCACAACAGGTGGGTGTTGATTGTACCGAAACGTTTAGCCCGGTTGTCAAACCGGCCACTATACGGGTTGTTCTTAGCTTGGCTCTATCTAAATCATGGTCTATTCATCAACTAGATGTAAAAATGCCTTCTTGCATGGAAATTTAAGTGAAACAGTCTACATGCACCAACCAATGGGTTTTCGGGATCCCGTTTATCCCGATTACGTATGTCGACTCAAGAAGTCTCTTTATGGCCTCAAACAAGCTCCGCGAGCATGGTACCAAAGGTTTGCAGATTATGTTTCGTCTATTAGGTTCGTTCACAGCCGGTCGGATCATTCCTTATTCATATATAAGAATGGTCGGGATATTGCTTATCTTTTACTTTATGTTGATGATATCATACTAACCGCTTCTTCAGATTCGCTTAGTCAACATATCATGAAAGTTCTGGCAGCTGAGTTTGCAATGAAAGACCTTGGTCCCCTAAGTTATTTTTTGGGTATTGTTGTTTCCGATACCACAGATGGATTGTTTCTTAATCAAACCAAGTATGCTCGTGAAATTTTGGAACGTGCAGGTATGGCCACTTGTAAACCATCTCATACACCTGTTGACATAAAGGCTAAACTAAGTTATGTAGTTGATTCTCCTATTTCTGATCCAACACAGTTTCGTAGTCAGCCGGGGCTTTACAATACCTCACTTTTACTCGTCCGGACATATCCTATGCGGTTCAACAAATCTGCCTCCATATGCATGATCCTCAGGATGGTCATATGGCTGCCATGAAGCATATTCTACGAGATATACAAGGTACTTTACACTACGGTTTAAACATGTATAAATCCTCTACTAGTGACCTGGTCTCGTACACCGATGCGGATTGGGTCGGTTGCCCGGATACTAGACGTTCAACATCAGGGTATTGTGTTTATCTCGGTGACAACTTGGTCTCTTGGTCATCAAAACGCCAGCCCACTCTATCACGTTCAAGTGCTGAAGCCGAATATCGAGGAGTTGCTAATGTTGTCTCCGAGTCATGTTGGCTACGTAATCTCTTACTTGAACTCCAAATTCCTCTTCGTAAAGCCACCATTGTGTATTGTGATAATGTAAGTGTCATATACCTCTCAAGCAACCCAATTCAACATCAACGGACCAAGCATATCGAGATGGATATACATTTTGTTCGTGAAAAGGTGGCCCGTGGCGAGGTTAGAGTTCTTCATGTCCCCTCGCGTTCCCAAATTGCGGACATTTTCACCAAGGGCCTTCCAAAAGTTCTATTCGATGACTTTCGTGACAGCCTCAACGTCCGGTCTTCTCCCGTTTCGACTGTGGGGGTATATTAGTCAAATATTTGATATAGATAATAATGTATCTTTGGTCAATATATGAGTCCTGATATCCTGTATAGTTTGTTATCAGTTGTTAAGTAGTCAATAGGGTTTCCACATGTATAGGAGTTCCCTATGTATATATATCTATCATCTATCAATGCGAAAGGCATCAAGATTTCTCAAATTACAGTTTCGGTTATAAATTCTATTTTCTTACGAAGTATTAAGACTCAGTGTAATAAGGAGAAAACACTCGGTCGGTTTCTCCATGAAGACTAGTCCTACTCAGTCTCACTTATTATACATTGGCATGGAGGACACGTCCCTTAGGGATGAAATGGAGAAGAGGGTCGGCCAGGTGACCGACTTGTGCATTTGTTTATGTGTATGGGTATGTACTTAAAATGTATTTTTGTTGGGTATGTTTTTTGTGGTGTCGGTCTCCTTATTATACTGGTTGGTCATGTTGTTTTGAAGAGAGAAAGCCGAGATGACATGGGAAACGTATGCCACTTAGAGGTCCTTATTACACTTTAAAAGACTAGTTTCAGGCAACAGTAGTTACCGACGACAAATAAAAGACTAGATTCAGGCAACACGACAAAACTATCAATACAATGTTAATTTGTAAGTCGATGGATATAAACGTGAAGTGCTATGAAAAAAATATTAGTCGCAAAAATATATTGACACGGTTAATTGATTTAATTCCCAAAGATTTCTATTTCTATTTATTTTTATTTATTTATTTATTTATTTTTGGTTTGGCCTACTTAGGATGGCCCAAAGTTGTCATCATTTCGGCTTATCTGCAAGACTTGACCCATTCAATTATTTGTACCTTGCAACGCGGCCCATAATAGCATACAAATTAGACGGAAGATGATAAGTACACTAATAAAAATGATGTGCACACAGTAAAATCACATTAGATTGCCCATAACAACAATTTTTATTTTTTCTGTCACACCAGTGGCGACCTTCTTTTCTTTTTTTCTATTTTTTTTTTCTAGATGTTTTTACTTACAAATACCCATTAATTCACCAATTTTTAAACACCAACTCACAACACTCTTTCATCATTTTATACAAAAATGTCTCAAGAAAGCACTCCCTGAAACAATCCCTGACAACCGAAGGAACGTTTAATCTAGGAAATACTACCCCCTAAAACCCCGACTACGGTTCATCATCACAACAACATACGCACCAATCCATGTCTCTCATTTCTTCATTTCCAACGGTAGAGGAATCAGTTGATGAACGTGAGATATGTGATGAATATGAAGCTGAAAGTTATGAAAATGCTAATGGATTTCTTACTAAGGAACAAGAACAACAACTTATTCTGGATAAAGAGACATTAAGAGAAACATTAGAAGAAGAAGCAATGGCTGAAAAAGAGTGGGAGGAGAGAATTAGGGAAGAACAAGCTCATGATGAGTTATTCAAGTCGGAATTTGGGGTGTATTCTAATTCGGAATCAGATTAATGTAAAAGTTGAATAATTCCTCTAGCTAACGAACTTATGTGTTTTAATTTCCGTATCATAGTTAATATTTTTATTTCAATGTCGTATTCTACTTTGCTGATGTAATGATAAAAGTTCTTATTCTACTTTGGTTCTTCATACTCGAAAAAAAATTTCTATTCATTTAAATAAAAATAGACATTACAATACGAAATTTAAAAAACAATACAAAAACACAGTACTCCTATTTATTTTTTAGATGCATCCAAACAAATTTATAATTCGTTTGTTGTTCTAATTTCCTGCCTTTCTAAACAAAGCATTATGCATCTCGTAATCGAGATCAAATGGTTGATTCAAATAAGCGTAGATCAAAGTACGTTTCTCTTGTGGAATGTCACTGCGTTCAGCATATGCTTTCCCAGATCATCTTTAGCTATGCATGCATTATCAAATTCTCCGGCTAAGTTCATAAGGACTTGCTGACGAGTTTTATCCTCGTCGATTTGTTTTTGAACCATAGCTTTGATTTTATCGACATTGTGTGGAAGCGAATAAACCATTTATAAAAGTTAATGAAAGTGTATATAAAATGATAAGATAAATGAGATATTTATACGGCAAAAGAGGATTAAATTTTAAAAAGTTTCTTTTTTCTTTTTTCATTTTATAATACCCTGCTACAAACCAAACGGTCCAAAAATTTTAAACCAAAATTCAAGCCACGACATTGGTCGAGTTCATGACCGAAATCTCTTGGCGACCTACAGCGACCGGTTGGACCACACCAGGGCGACCGAGATCGACCGACATTGGTGCCTTTGTAACGCACTTGTTACAACTATACACATGCATATTTGTGATATGCATATTGCAGTCGCGAACCGTAACTTATTTTCCATTCACAAATACTCCGAAATTCAATTTAATAGATTAATACTAACGAAACATAATTTAAGGCATAAGAAGCACGGTGTCACCTTACAATCCACAATCAAATGACCCGAATTTGGGACCGCGACAAATGCTATCATAACTTGCCCACCACAAAAAAACATTCAACTCCCATGCAACCAACCCCAGCCTACCTAAAATCCAAAAAGATAAAACTCTAATTTCATTTAAACCACAAATATAATAAACTATACCTGATAACTATATATCATATCTTCTTATTTTTCATTTTTCAAACATTTGCTTATCTCAAACTCTTAACGCAATCATGGGTTGTACTTCATCTAAACAAGTTGATGTTGTCGACGTATATCGTCCTGCATCCACTAGTGTTGCGGTTTTTGATATTAATGCTATCAAAGAGCCATGGTTAGCTGTTGAAGAACAAGAAGATGAAAAGTCGCAACCCGATAAACCCATAACTCATTTACCTGCCCCAATCCTTGAGAAACTCGATAAGAACGAAGAAGCTCCAAGGTCGTGGGACGAAGTTAGCAAGGAGTTAGAAGATCTTAAACCAACGTTAAACTCTCCGGGGCCAGCGAAGCATGTTCCTACTACCCCGGATGATACACCATCGCCTACACAGTCACCAACACCCGCCAAAAAGGTAATAAAGTACTTTCTTTTTTAACTTTTTAAAAGACAATTAACTATCTCACAATTTTTACACTACAAATCTATCTCACATGTCTAAAACAGACTTGAACTCTCAACCATTTGATTGATGATCTTTTCACACAACTCTTGCTAGTAATAAGTACGTAGTACTTAATTTAGATAGTTAAAGACAGTTGATACAAACATAGTTGCGTTGCAAAGTGAGTAAACATATATTCTTAAAAATAAAAAGGTGAAAAGTAAATCATAGTTTGTGAAGAAAAATGTAATTTTTATGTGACTAGATAAAAAAGTCAAAATTTGGACATAGATAAAAAGGCCAAAGTCTAAGGACTAAGATGGTAAGATTTTAAAGTAGTATTCGTAACTCCCGGAGAGCAAGCGACTCGAGATGTTGTCGAGTAACTCGATCTCGAATTGACGCGAGCTTTATCAAGCTTGAACCGAAATAGGAAGCTAAAATGTTTAACGAGTCTAGCTAGAGTTTATATAGTCTCGGCTCGAGTAATCATCGAGCTATTCGAACTTTTTAGTGATATATAACTTGAAGTCTTGAACACTACCAAAGTTGGACTCTATTCAAAATTCCATACATTATAGTAATATTTGTGGATTAATTTTACCTAGCTATATGTTCATTAAACGTTACCTAATTCATCTACTTTGTTATATAGGTGAAACGTAGAAGTTTCTCATTCCACACACTCGAAGAACTCGAAAACAAAACAAAAGCCGCAAATAAGCCAGCTCCCGGGCTGAAAAAAACCGAATCATCTAACGACCTTACCAAATTCGGTGCACGTTTAAAACGAACTGACCCAGGCACCAAGTCGAACTCACAAACCGGGTCGTTTCCACCACCGGTACCAGAAGGATACAAGTCATTAAAAGAAAACCCGTTTTTGTTACGAGACAAGTTAGAAAGGGAGCAACAAGGTTTACCACCACTTTTTATTAAGAGGGATCCACTCGAGGATTACCCGGAAATCTGCCCACCCGGCGGGGAGGATAAAGTTATTATTTATTCGACCTCGCTAGGTGGGGTACGAAGGACTTATGAGGATTGTAACCGGGTTAGGTCTATTATGGAGCTTCATGGGTTTGTGTATGAAGAACGTGACATATCTTTGCACGGTGAGTTTAGAACTCAGTTACGAGAGTTACTTGTTGACAAGGTGAGTGACTCCGTAAGTGTACCAAGAATGTTTGTAAAAGGTAGGTATATAGGTGGAGTTGATGAGATTGTGGGATTAAATGAAACGGGTCGACTCAGAAGAATTCTGAGTCGAGTTGGGATCGAGAAACAAGTTGGTAGGCAAGCGTGTGAAGGGTGTGGTGGAGCGAGGTTTGTGCCTTGCTTGGAATGTGGAGGAAGTTGTAAGATCGTGGTGGGCGACAAGAAAGAAAAGGAAAGATGTCCCGAATGTAACGAAAATGGGTTGATGTATTGTCCTATGTGTTCATGAAACATGTTGTTCCGATTAAAATGTGATCGGACTTGTAGAGGGTTGAGTCGCATTGTACTTATGTTTTACGTACCCTTGTTGATTTTTTTGTTTTGTTTGTAATGTTAAGCTAATAGAAAGCGAGAAGACATATACGATTGTGAATGATATAAAGTGAACTTTAATTTGTACATTGGACCGAGACTTGTACAAATGTGTATGCTCAATCTTAATTAGCACTCCAAGAATTCAAGCGAAAAGTTTGTTTATTCGGATAGTAGCGCTATAGCAACATTCCTCGAGTACCATATATATTTACAACGTACGTAAAACACCTTTCAGCTCAATTAAAACTATATATATAGATAACTCTATGCCTCGCAAACCAAAAGAAGAAAAAAAATTCCTAGGCAAGTATCATTTTGTGTATGTCATTCATGAGTGCCCGAAAGCCTGGAAACCCCTAATTAACTCGTTCGCTCTTCAGTTTTTCTTCTCTTCGAATATGTCCAAAAGTGAGAGAGCCTGCAAATTTACCAAAAATTTTTTAAAAAAAGGTGTTAACTTTGGTGTTGAAACAGATGACAATTTGGTGAGACTTTAATGATCAAGAAATTACCTCTGGAATGTTGAGTTCAAGGCGGAACTTAGGTCCATCATAATGGTGAAGAATTGGCCTGAATGAGTCTTCCTCTAATGGCTCATAGAGGTTCCTTGTGATGACTCGCACCTATAATATAACCAACAAACACCCTCATAAGTTAATTAGCGATTTCCTTGAGTTTAAGATTATGTGGGTACAGGAACAGAGGTTACCTGAGCAGGAAAGCGGGATTCGCCTTGGTTTTTCTTGTCCTCCCAAGCAGTTGGATCAATGTTTGTACCCCCAAAGCTAGCAGCCTGCATAATCAACAACTCAATTTTGCTCAGCAAATAACACTTAATACATCTTCAAACACTGGTCATGTTTAAGTAAGAACGATTATAAATACCTCAAAGACTCCATGAAGCTGGTGAGTGGAATAATTGTATAGGAACAGGGGTAAACCAGGGGTGATTTGCCTCACTGAGTCGCGATAACGTGGTGGTAAACCTGCCAAGCCAACCAAACATGTTAAAACTAGACACTAATTATGATCAATTTCACTTGTTAGTTCAAAAGTACTACTTTAATAGTTAGACAGGTCACTGCATCAAGTATCAACCATATGCACAAATTACTTAAGAGCATCACTAATACATTAGTTGCATATATGATCATATTCTCAAGCATATTAGACATGTTACAAAACTACATAGTACTAACACGTTACAAACCATTTAACTAACATAAAACTTACACGAAAATGAAATAAGCATAAAGTAACTTACCAAAGAGTTGCCTCTTGAGATTCTCTTCCATGGTATCATTGTTACAAACAAAAATATAACCACCAACAGTTTCATTCCTAGGCAAAGATTCTGATGGAGGCAAAGTCTTGAACCTCTTATCCACAACATTCTTACCACCATCTTTTTCACCATTTCCAACATTATTATTACCATGATTCTTTTTGTTCTTCCCATGTGATTTACTCCCATAACCATGCTTCTCCTCACCTCCACCATTTTTACCACTCACAGTTTTACTGTTACTGTTAAAACCATGGTTAATATTATTCATATTAGCCTTTGTATAGACCCCTTTATTAAAACCACCATTAATCCCATAATCACCACCCGGGTTCAAGTTCATATTACTTGACCCGATCTTCCAATCAAAGTTGAACCCATTAAAGTCTGACTTTGGTTGACCAGAACTATTACTATTACTAGTACTATTATTACTGATGACGTCACCACCGACACGGATGTCGAAATTCCTGCGATCTTTTTCGGGGCGTTTTGACACGTAGGATGTGCTCCAGATTGAGTCATTTAGTGACAGATTTGATAAGGTGTTGCTCTGAACACGAAGCTGGTCACTAAATTGCCAAAAAGATGACTGGTTGTTGTTGTTCTCCATCGTTAAAGATCGTTAAAAGTTGCAACTTTTTTTATACCCAGATGAAAAAAAGTTATGAAAACTTGTTTTTTTATAAAAAAAACTAACACCCAGATGAAAAAAAGCTATGAAAACGAGTTTTTTTTTTTATAAAAATATTGATACCCAGATGAAAAAGATTGTGAATTTGATCAAGTTTTTAATACCTAGAGAGAAAAAGAGTGAATTCTTGTGAGTGAAGACTGAGGTGGTGAAAGAAGATATATAGGAAGGTTGATGAAAGTATGCTAGGAAATACGTGTTGAAAATAGGAAGGAAATTATATAAAAATTTAAATGATGATGTGAAATGATGGCACCAAAACGCGTAATCAAGACTTGGTGATTAAGGAGACGTTTTCTTGACAGTGACATTTTTTTTTTTTTTTTTTGAATAGGACATATTTTCTTCCGAGAAGTTCAGTATCAATCAAGTTATATAAAAATATATAAGAAAAATAATTTAGACACGACCATTGCAAATATAATAAGGACTAGGGTGAGTAAATGGAAAGAGAACCGAATTGGTACTGACTCAACCCGAACTGCATTTTAAAACCGAGGTCTGGTTCTCGGTTCTTAGATATTGCAAATGTCGGTTCTCGGTCAGTTCGATCCGAAACCGTGAGTGTCGGTTCCGAAACCGAAGAACCACACGACTTTTCAATATATAGGATGTTTACGGGACATTTAGTTTTTTAAGTTCACAATTACATATATATGTCTTCGTGCTAGTTGAAACTTTATCGCCCAAGTGGAGCTAGCGGTTGACAAAGTTATAAATAATAATGAAGTAATGAAAATGAACAAATTGATGATAGTTTTGAAAAGTAATGAAAACTTTGATGATTGTATTTTAAAAAGTTTAAATGTCGATAAATAATTGGATAGTGAGATGAGGACCACAATATCTTGTTTTAATGAAGAATGCTACATCCACATACATTTTACAAAAACAAATTCACACAAAGGAGATGGCAACATGTGATTGATGTGATGAAAGAGAAAAGGGACAAGGGGTATGGTAGGCTCGCATCATAGGACCAAAACGCGCCCTATAACGCACTGTATTTGTTCTCGAGTTTTAAAAGAGAGTAAATAACAATAACAATAACAATAACAATAATACATGAAGTGTTAGTTCAAATGTTCTTAAATAATGAAAAGAAAAAGGAACTATAACCCTAACTAATTTTCTTGAATCGAAGGAAAGGAAAAAGAAATTGTTTAAATTACATGTATGTCATTCAATTGTTAGTATCAATTCTTTTAAAAAGAAGCATTTAATTTTTACCCAGGAAGGTTTTTTTTTGAAATATTTCTTTTATTTTCTTATAACTTCTTTTTCTTTTCTTTAAAATAAAAAAACAATTTCATATCTCCCCTTCTTTAATTTTATAATTTTCATAACCCAAACATATTTTTAAAACATTGTACATTATATATTCAATGATTGCAGTTGGGTGTATATGAAATTAAAGAATATGAAAACCATTCGTTTTCTTTCATTTCCCTTTAAATTTTAACTTAAGACTACTCATAGTAAGGCCTTCATGATCGATCCTTTTGTCGATCCCAATCGATCAGTCTTACTGTGGAACCGTTTCTCCATTCGATCGATCGCCACATTATTTTGCATAAGGGTCATGCCTGCGATCAATTTAATATTTGTGAAGTATGTTTTTTTATAGTATAGGTCGACTTACTGTGTCAATCAATCACAGAAGAGATAAAGTTGACATGACGGATAAAATGAAAGTTAATCCATCCCCTTTTTGTGTTTAGCCTAAGAACAAGTGTATAAGTTTATGTGTTGGTAAAATGTCTCTTTACCTTTTTAAGTTTAAGGTTTTAATATGTGTAAAGTATGATTAATTAGTCATACACGTTAGTAGTAATGATAGGAAATGATACATCAAATATATAGTATAGGGTGCGTTTGGTATGGTACTAAGGGAATGGAACTATGACTATCATAGTGATTAATGATGTTTGTTTTAGTTGAGAGGGCCCACAACTATGACTATGAAAGTTCAATATTATCCATACTCCATATACCTCAAACTAGAGGGGAATGAAACTTTCATAGTTGAGGACCCACCACTACTATCAAACTCATACTCATTGTCATTACTCGCAGCATACCAAACGCACCCTTAAGTGGGATAAACAATTTGTTTATGGTATGGTTGTTAGCATTTCATTAATTTTAGTATGTAAGCTCTACTTTAAAAACTTTGGTAAACAAAAGAAGTGTCTGAGGTTATATCCTTTCGTATGTACTCTTGTTTAATTAGTGGATTTAGTAGATTCTTGCTTTTGTGTGTTGTTCAATTAGTATTTTTCCGTCTGGTTTCCACGTTTGTTGCTTTTATACAACAAAGAAATATTATAAATATTCTTCTAGAGCAAAACAAAGTTTTGGAGAGGAAAAATAAGATAGAAACTCTTTTTCTCAACTACCAAATGAACTGCGTTCTAAGTCTTCTTTCCAAATGAGACATGTTCATCCTCTCTATGTTAAGTACTGTTCCCATTTACTTAAAAATTACTACGTAACCTGTTCGACAAAGACATATGGTTTAATCGAGGTTACTTTCCGCTTAATGTGATAATGTTTAAGAGCAAAACTTAAGTCTCTAAAAATGCATTGTCCATATGTGTTTTTTACTACAAGGTAAACAGATGACGTTCTTCTAGTTCTGTTTTTTACTACGAGCTAATACTTAATATGACTAATAAAGTCAAATGGTATAGCTTAAGTATCTGCAAATGCATTGTTCATAATTCATATGACTCAATCTTTGATTATACTATAAGGGTGCCCGCGTAATGCGGCAGGTACCCGGTGACTATGTTTGTGTCGAGTAAATGTTTTTCATTTTAAACTTTTCTTATTTAATATTGTCTCCAATACTTTAAAACGTAGTAGATATATGTTTTTTAAAAGTAGAACATTAAACTTATTAATAGTGTAATATGTGTTTAAAAACTCAGATGAAATTGTGTTAGTTTGTGGGTTAGTTTGTAGGCTTTATATATATGAAATATGCATTAAAAGATAGTTATTGTATAGACATTTCTTTTTTTTAAATCATATTGCAGTTTTTTTATTTTTTTATTTAATTTTATTAATTGGATTGTTATATCAGATTCATTAAATGAGTTATTGCAAGTTAATGAGGTTTATAAATATTAGTGGCTCCTACAATTAAAGATATTAAAATTCATAATGTAACTTAACTGCTATTTATATGTAGTTAAGATTAGTTTGAAATTCTTCCAATTAAAAGAATGTTTTTTGTCTTATTTTTTAAGATTTCGTTTTTAAGAATTGACTAAATGCATTATAATGTAGTTAAAATTATAAATATGCTCAATGTTTACAAACTTATGTACCGTATGTCCGTATATGTTTGAGTTTTGTTTCAAGAGTTATGATCCATTCTGCGTTACCAAGAACGAACTTATTCAGATTTCTTTAGCTAAGACTCAATCGCTTTATTTTTCTAAGATTTAAATAGCTTCTAGAGACCCTAGTGACTCATTATAAAGTGTAACTAAACATGTAAGTCAAAATAGTTGATAGTGAGCTAACAATAACTATTTATATATAAATTATAGAAAAAGAGCTAGTTTTAGCAAACCGTTGTGTTTATGGGTGCATAAACATAAATTAAAGATTTGCGAAAGGAACATAGAGATTCCTACGAAGGTGTATGTGTTCACACTTCACACTCACACAAGGGCCATAACTCACTTCTCTTTACTTCCATGCTAAGATAAAGGCAAACACCAAACACAACAGTCTCTATCTTTTTGTTTCAATACGTGTGCTATATAGATGGAAATAAATTTTAAAGAAATTGTAGTTTACAATATCTATCTCCGTATGTAACTAAACTATGAATCATACAATACTAGTTTACAAATTTGGTGTATTCTACACCGTCTACATTTAATATTATTGAACAATGAAAGTAGCCAGCTCAGTGTATACTAGCAATTGTACGTATTGCATGTATATAAACAAAGGCTTAGCTGGGGTGGGGAAATGCTCCTCCAAAAGCTTATAGTAGTACTTATCTGGTGTGGGCTATGGCTCATCCAAAACTATATGCATATATAGGTTGTTTACTTATCTGGTGTGGGCTATGGCTCGTCCAAAACTATATGCATAGGTTGTTTACATGGGCAATTTTATCCTTACGTACTCAAATTAAGTTGACCTGGTAAACCTCATAGTCTATGAGCCATTCTGGAACGTAGTAATTCTTTAACTCGACCTATAGGCTTCCGTATTAGTACATGGTTAAGACGGGTGATTTTTTGCAGCTTACGAAATCGAATGTGTTATCTTATATTAGGTCTCACAAGTTCTTACCTAGTTACGGCTATTGACCCAATTGATATTTGTCTAACTTGTATTCTTATAAGTCCCAATTGATATTTGTCTAACTTGTATTCTTATAAGTTACATGTTATATAGTTTTTCAACAGTTGGTTATATGCCATGTTTGTGTGAGTGCACTGTGGTATATTATATCTAAAGTATAATAAGCGGGATACCCGACCCGTCTTATTTTTTGGCCGAATATCTTATAACCGACCCGTTCCTTACCCAACCCGTTCTTTTCTTCTTCCTTCAATACTCACAGTTAACTATCCGGTTCAGATCCGACTGTTTAGATCCTCTTGCTTTCTTCATGTTACTCCGACCCGGTCTAATGAACAGTGTTAGCTACAGTGGTCTCCACCTCATGCTCAAAGTTGTGTCACGCTTCAATATATCGTTTTTCAACATGCATTCCTGTGCAATATGTTAAAAAAGTCTCGCACTATATATAGTAGCCCGATATTAAGAAATATTGACACTCTTTTTCTAAATCACATTGGCTAATTTGGGTCACGCGTAGAAATATCAGAATCTTCGCTATGCGACTATGTAAGGTGAAAAAATATATATATGAATTACATCTTGTTATGTGTTTATCCTAGTTTAGCATAAAGCTGAAAGCAGAAACAATTATGAACCTTTTTTATAAAGTTAAAGCCATTAAACGATATACAAACAAAATGTGACTTTAACTGTATAGATGCTTCTTCACCAGGACTCTTCACTTGGTCTATAATAACTATTTGGGCATTGCTTTATTTGGTTTAAAACTTTATAAGTAATTAATCTTAATTCTTAAGCTCAACTAGGTCACATGATGGGCTTGCGTAGTCTACTAATCTTTCAGCCTATTGAGCTAATAGCCCATAAAATAGTCGTGTTTATAAACCTTTGTTGATTTTGTATTTAATTGTAATCAGCACACAATGTTTAGTTGTCACGAAGTTTGAAACAACGTTTAATGTAAGAAGACGAGTATACATGCAAAAAGGGGTTACCAACTACCTTCACCAAAATAATTAGTCATTAACCTTTCACAAGAGTGTTTCAACATTTCACAACATATTTTGGTTTATTTCTATACTGTCATCTTGCCTTTGGTCAAGAAAGTAGACTTGCGAGAAATGGCAGCAGCCGCTTGTTATTATGGTTTGATGTTTAGCAGAAAAGATTCGGGAAACAATGCTGATTATATGCTTAAATATAGCTGTTTTAGAGGTTAATGATCTCTTTAAGCTATTGACAATAATATATTGATGTTTTTGAAACTTTAACTTTCACGATGTTTCTTGTTCTCAGCTTCGAAATCTAGAGCCATCAAGGCCATGGCTGCACCAACCGTTTCACCCCCCAAACGAGAAACGAACCCAAAAAAGAGAGTTGTCATCACTGGCATGGGAATTGTTTCAGTTTTTGGCAATGATGTTAATACTTACTATGAAAAACTTTTGGAGGGTCAAAGTGGAATAAGTCTTATAGACAAGTTTGATGCTTCGACCTTTACTGTCCGTTTTGCTGGTCAAATTCGCGACTTTTCATCAGTAGGGTACATTGATGGGAAAAATGATCGCCGTCTTGATGACTGTTGGAGGTATTGTTTGGTTGCTGGTAGAAAAGCCCTTGATGATGCCAGTCTCGGCCAACAAGTTCTTGAAACGGTGATCAGTCTTTTGTTTCTTTTCTTTTACTCAATCTTGCATAGTCAAATGCTTTCTATTCGATTACGTGAACACATTATACTTATGTTTATAAGTAGAAGTAGATAATCTATTTACTGAAAACAACTTTCTTAACTTTACTAGTAAAATGTAACTACTAATCCATCAATATTAATCAGTTTGAAAAGAAAATAAAAACGGTTAGCTATCTGCAAGGATAGGCAATCCCGAACACCCTCTAAAAGCGTTAAAGGTTATTTTCATATCAAATTGTATGCAACAGATGGACCGAACAAAGATAGGAGTTCTTGTGGGATCAGGTATGGGAGGCCTAACAACATTTAGCAATGGCGTGGAAGCACTTATTCAGAAGGGATTCAAGAAAATCACTCCATTTTTTATTCCTTACACGATTACCAACATGGGATCAGCATTGTTAGCGATAGATACAGGCTTAATGGGACCTAACTACTCCATATCAACAGCTTGTGCAACCGCAAACTTTTGCTTTAATGCGGCTGGAAACCATATTAGAAGAGGAGAAGCAGATATTATGGTAGTTGGTGGCACTGAGGCTGCTATCAATCCTACAGGGGTTGGCGGGTTTATAGCTTGTAGAGCATTGTCTCAAAGAAATGACGAGCCCCAAAAGGCTTCACGACCATGGGACCAATATCGTGATGGGTTTGTTATTGGTGAAGGTGCTGGTGTCTTGGTATGCAACTCCTAGACTTTCTATGTAAAAACAAATCAAATCCCAAAACGACAGACTTTGTGAGAAAAGGTTGGAGAATTAATGTCTGAACGAACCCAACCCGAGATCCAGCCCAAAGTTGGTCGCACAAATCAACCAATACATGAATACATAACACACGCTTCAAGTGTTTGAACAAACAATAGATAAAAACACACTTTGAAGAAAAGTATATGAAATTTAGGCGCACAATGTGTTCTGTATGACGAAAATTACTATTTCTGGTAGGTTTAACCAAATTCAAGATTAAAATATCTGATATAGTGAAAATTTTCAGCGATTTTCAAAAACTCTCACGGTCATGTGTTGTACATTTTTCAAGATACAAAATTTAAAACTTGTTCTCCTAAAAACTTTAGCAATAGTTGAATTCGGGCCTAACTATTAGACCAAAATAGTAAGTCTTTAAGTCAGTCTCTCTGGATGACTAGATATTAGGCTTTATAAAAACCTTTATATGGGCTAGCTGATCATGGACTTTAACTTAAATGAAGATGGATTATTGACAGGTTATGGAAAGCTTGGAGCATGCATCTAAAAGAGGAGCCAATATTGTTGCTGAGTATTTGGGAGGTGCCATAACCTGCGATGCTCATCACATGACGGATCCTCGCAAAGATGGTCTTGGAATTTCGTCTTGTATCTCCAAATGTTTAGAAGATGCCGGTGTTTCTCCAGAAGAGGTTACACTTCTATAACCTAGCTACCGTCCTACGTTATTATACAACACATTCTAAAGTCTAAATAACCCAAACTTCATATATTTTAAGGTGAACTATGTGAATTGTCATGCAACATCTACCCTAGCTGGTGATATCGCCGAGGTTCATGCCATTAAAAAGATCTTTAAGAATACATCTGAAATGAAGATGAATGGGACTAAGGCAAGAAACCTTAACATCCATTGCTTTGAAATGCCTAGCAACTAGATATAACATATAACGCTAAAGCTAATACTCCGTAAATGTTTTTCATGCACGATTAACTGTTTTAGTCAATGATCGGACATGGTCTTGGAGCTGCTGGTGGATTGGAAGCCATTGCTTGCATTAAAGCAATCAACACCGGCTGGCTACACCCCACAATTAACCAAGACGTAATACTAAAAAAGCTTAATTACACCTTATAGCTATTTCAACTATCAATTCATGCAATTGTGTTCATACTGATTATTAATCATTTTGTTCGTATACGTAGACCTTGGATCCTCAAGTTGATATTGATACTGTCCCAAATGTGAAGAAACAACATGAAGTTAATGTTGGTATGTGTTCGTTTGGATGTATATTTTCATCGATCTGAAACATTTTCTTTTTAACAAATTATTTCATTACTAATTCGATGTATTTAAAACTTATGCTGTCTTTCTGCAGCCATCTCTAACTCATTCGGATTTGGTGGGCACAATTCTGTGGTTGCATTCGCTCCTTTCACTCCTTGAACAGGTTTTCGACATTTGATACTCATTTCCACCTCATAATGAATCCTCAGTGAATACATGAATTCAAGATCCACAAAGCTAATGACAATTACATCAGAGACATAGACAAAACTATCACCAATTGTTGTTCAGATGAGTGCAAGCCATAAAGTCTGGTCTAGCATTAGTCATTAACTTTAAAGTATGTTTATCAATATTAATTCTTGTTTTCTAATGAAAAGCCATTGTTAAACAACGTCATTAGTATCGTCATACACAACATTTAACTAATTATTTGCTCCTAAATAATATTTTGTAAAAGAAGAGAACTCAATTTATTTGCAAGTTGATTAATCTTTAATTTCTTTCCCAGCTGGAAGTGGACTATTAAAGTTGTTGCTTTCATAAGACCTTCTGTTTTTAGTGAATGTAATATCAAGATTAAGCCATTAGTTTATTAATAATCAAACGTTAAACAACATTATTAAATCTAGACAAAGCAATGGTTGAAACTACTTGACATTGACATGTGGAGGTTAACTTTGTCATTAATAAAATTTTGCAATTGTTTCCTTGTTATTTCCTATGAATACAACATAGATAATGTCATCAAGTTTTGTCCTAAATTCCCTCTACTGCTTTTCTATGCACGCTGACTAATCGGCTATCCCGTGACCATTTTCAAACTCTTGCATCGGCCACTCAAAAAAATGCTTACCGAACTAAGTCCAAACCTAAGACCTCTTGTAAGGATATCGACACGCTTAACCAAAGGCCACCTTGATGGTCACATACTCACATATATCATATAATTATAACTTAGTTAATTACTAGTAGTATATTGCAGTTTGATCTATTCATACTTCAACTCTTTATTTAATATTAAATAGTTAGTCAATTATGCAATAATCATGAATAATTAAAAGAACCTACCTCCATTTAAGCAAAAGATAATTATAATATCAGGAACTATAATTTGCCTCAACAACTAGCGGTGCTTAATGTTGGCTGGTAAGCCATCATTAGACTCTGATATTATTATATTATTTTCTTGAATATACAATATGTGATTTCAACGTCATTAAGTAGTAATCAAAAAAATATTGTTTTTCATTTCAAACATGAATATTCCACAGAGATATTCCAAACCTTTTGATCGATCTAGTTGCTAGGAAACTGCGGTTCAATCTCCGAAGTTGTCCATATTATAGAGTGTCTTTTACATATTAAAACTAACATTAGTAGCGAGCAATAGCTATTTTTTTTTTTTTTATAAATACATTTGATAACGTAACTGTAAATGTAATCATAATGTGTAAAACAGTTCTTAAATACTCAACGCACCTAAGGATGTATTTGGCGTAGAGCATTTATGAGCATTTAAGAAAGGTGAGCATTAAGTGTTATGATTTTTAATATACGATTAAAATAAATAAATAAATAAAAACATTTTTAGCTTTTCTTCACCAAAATGCCGAGAAAATCAAGTTTCGCCAAAATACCTTTATCACAAACTGCAATTTACGTGATATTTTTTGCAAAAAAGTCACTAATTACTAAAAGAATTGCACGGATCTAAATAAAAAAATTGCATATTTGTAAAGGAAAAAAATAGATATATGGCATATTGGTAAAAGCTTTTTTTGAGTATTTTGTGATAGAAGATCTGCAAGACATGTATTTTTGTCAAAAAGAATTTGAAAGTTTCACTTTAAGTACGTTTAATCTCAATCTAAACATCTTTTTTTACGTATAAAAATGTGAAATTGGTTAGATATGTGATCGTGCGTAAAGAAGAATAAGGTGGCGTCCACTTTTGATTGATGCCTTAATTGACCTAATCTGCTACACTAATTTCATCACTAATAGGGTTTTGGTCAGCAAATCAGTGTGCATTAATGTGCCTCTTTGACTTTATTAATTAGTGATCTTTAATATTTGATTATTCTCTTTGACCTATCTTAACCATCATCAAATAATCTAGTGTTAAGTCATTTAACCTTTTTACAATAGGTCAAGTATTGAAAAATTTTACAGGATATACATTTGAGGTGATCAGAGAATAGTAGAAAACGGCCACAAGATATCCCGGTTAAACTAACCCCGTTTGTTTCCTTAACCCATCTTATAGTTTTTGATTCCGAGTTTAGTTTGCACAATTTGTTCTACTTGTAACCACTTTTGTTTATCACCATTCCTTTTTACCCAAACTGGTTTGGCCATCAATGTCATGCTCAAGTACTCATCCTTGAAGTTTGGGAACAGATAAAAGATCATTTGTGGAGTTATAAAAAGATAAAGTTTGTAATGTTGTTTGCATGTAAAAAGGACTTGTTTTCTTTCTTGAGCACTTACTTTTATTAAAGGAAGGTTATCCTTATATTGTAATTTTTTTTTTTTTTTTTTTTTTTTAAAAGGGAACTTCCACCCTTGTAAAATATATTAACCAAAAAAACCGTTTCAAGTACAGTGGAATGTGGCTGAAACGCCACATTAACCTCAAGCAACCGCTTGAATAACCACTATATCATTTATGACATGCCATAAATGAACAACTAGCTACCAACAACTAGAACAACCATTGAAAACAAAAACGACATGCAAAACAAATAAACAAATCCAAATAAAAGATTACTTCCTCGAACAGCCTTGAAGCTTGAAATCAAACTGCTTATTATATTCCTCAAATTGCCCAGGTAAATCAAAGACCTGGGCCGCATAATCATCAGAAAGATAGCCTTCAAGCTCGTTATGTCCTCCTGCTGATGAAATGTAACTGTCCATAGGATCATTTGGCTCAAACACCTCATCATCACTATCATAATCAACCACTTCACCCACCTTAGAGAATGGGTTGCCCTTCCTTATACCATCAGCCACCGAAACGGGTTTACCATTATCATCCACAAGGGTGCCTTTCCCATCAATAATAAGTTGTTCAAGCTTCCCAATTTTCTCAACAATAGGAGTGGTCTTCATAGGCGACGGAGAAGTAGTTTTTGAAGAACTAGAAGTAACTTCAGGAGTATCAGTAGTGCCAATCACAGGTTCTAAAACCGAATCTTGTTCCTTAAGCACATCAAAGTTGTTCTTCAAATCAACAAAGTTTATATCCTCCACCCAATTATTATTCTTACCTTGGTCATCCCGGGAAGGAGTCGTACTAATAGTAGGATCAATAGTAGGTTCGTTACAAGAAATAGAACCTACATTAACTGTTGGAGAACCTGTATTTGATTGGTTAGACGTCGACGCTCCTCCATTCTTTGGCTTAGTAACCGGCCTATAGTAATACGAGACTTTAGGCTTATACTGTAATTTTGTAAACCTAATTTATCATTTTCAGTATTAAGTTTGCATAAAAGTAGCTTTAAACCTTTAAGTGATGCCACATCGTACGTACGTACATGGAGTATTGCTATGTTAAAATAGAATTCGTTAAATAAAAAAACCCTCGTTTGCTCTAGAGAAAAAAGCGACAGTGATTTCACCTAATCCCTAACATCCTTAAATCGAATTTTTCTTTTCTAATCGATGTTCAATCCCTACCTTAACATGTCGACAATAGATTCTATCTGTTTCGGTATTGTCTTGTTAGGGTTTTGTCTTAACGATTACGGATTTAAACGTTATTTAGGGTTTTTCTTGAATTGATTTTTGTTTCGCCTACATTTATTACTGATTCTGCTACTATTAATATCATGATTGGCGTTTAATTACATGATCTTTATTTTCCAAACTCTAGGTTTCTAAGGTTTCTTCGTTTATTGAAGATTTAAACGTGTATTTGTTCTTCTGGTTTTCGTTGCAAGTGTATGGTACGAGTATGAGAAGTGCTTTTTCTATGCGGGAGGGAGTAAAGATAAGAAAAAGAAAAAGAAACTAGTTTGGCCGATCAAACTATGGACAAGGGAGGAAAGATGACTGATTAGACTGATGACCATAATGGTAATCAAATTCCAACTTCCTTAGCTAGAAAACTTCAAGATATTGAAAAACTAATGCTCGAGGGGAAGCTCATGCTAGTGGGTGATGATGAAAATCTGATAAAACCTATTAGTCAAATACAAGAGGATCCATCATCTCTCGTGCGTGACACAAGGTTTGAGAGTAACCCATTGTCGTTTAATGTTCCTTCGAAGGATACTACTACTTTTAGTGGAAGTGATGCTAATTAGTCTAATGCATTGAACAGGATTGACACTATTGGTCCAACCGGTCCTAATAATGTGGACACAAACTCATCTACTCTTCTAACGAAGGTAAAAATGTTCCAACAAGTCATGTTAATTGTACTAACTCGAATGTGGAACCAAGAATTAACTATATTACGAAGCCGGATTCGTATGCGAGTGCTGCTAATTCTGAGACAAGGAAAACTAAAGCTAATTTTCGTCCTTTGGAAGTTGAGAACAAGTGTAAGGGTACCGATCTTGCAATCTCATTCAAGGCAGTCGAAGAGGTGAGTGCCAGATTTGAAAACACTATTTACGGCCATTTTATTGGTAAAAGAATTGTCTTTCCCGTTGTTGAATAGTATGTTCGAAACATGTAGGCAAAGTACGATATTTCGAGGATTATGATGAATGCTAAAGGATTCTTCTTTTTCAAATTTAATTTGAATGAGGATTTGGAGGATATTCTTGAAGGTGGTCCATTGATGAAACGCAATATTCCTATCATCCATTAACCATGGACGGTGAACATAAAGCTGTTGAAAGAAGAATTAACCCATATTCCAATGTGGGTCAAACTTCATGATGTTCCATTGACTGCATTTTCTGAGGATGGACTAAATCTTATTGCGACTAAAATAGGTACACCAAAAATGCTCGACTTTTTTACAAGCACAATGTGTATGGAATCTTAGGGTTGTAGTGGCTTTGCTCGTGCCTTAATTGAGATATAGGTTCAAAATAATTTTAAAACGAGTTTAACAGTTGTTGTTCCCTTATGGATGGGTCGAGATTCTCTAAAGAAATTGTTAGAGTTGAATGCGAGTGGAAGCCACCAAGGTGTTCTTCATGTAAGATATTTTGCCATATGTATGATCAATGTACAAAAACTGTCGTGGTCACTACTCAAACTATTGAGAAGTCGAATGATGGCTTTCAAGTCGTGGGTAATAGGCATAATAATGGGAAGAATGGCAATGCGAAAGGTATGTAGACGGTTGGTTTAAGCGTGGGCTCTAAGCTCCAATACCGACCAAAGGCTAAAACGACTATTTCTATGACACCTAGCACGTCTAATATGGGTAAGGTTACCGGTAATTATAACATATCTAAAAGTGGTAAGGTAAATTTTTCGTGTTCCAAGACTGTGGTTAATACGTCGAATAAATATGATTTACAATTGAATGAATTTGACATTGTCTTTAAGGAAAATAAAGCAACTTGTAATGAAATTGGAACGAGAAAGGTGCAGGAAGGTGTGGACACTAGTGATGAAAGCAACGGTGAGGTGGAGAAAGTTGATAATGAAATTGAAAATTTTATGGCATCGGGAAGTGGAAGTGGATATGGGACCAAGAGCTTGTATGAATAATGGAAGAAAACTATGGATGATGATTATGATCCATCTGATGATGACTTGTATGATGATCATGGTATCTATGAAGATCAGCAAGCTTTCTATGACGCCTGGGGTATCAAGGTTCACGGTCGAAAGAAGAAGTAGATTACATTTGATATCATGTTGAGTCGTTTGTATAGAAGTAGGTTTGCTTTCTTATATTAGCCTTATCGTCTAGTTAACAGGCTGAGATGTGGGAGTCACCCACATCCGTTGTACTTAAACGTTTTTTGGAGTAATATATTTAACGGGAAAAACCTTGTACCCAAAAGAAACAGAATCCGTTAAATTGGGTACTTCTATTATACTAAACGATTATCCGCGAATAACGGCGATAAGGTATAGTAGTGTTAATTTTTGTGTGCAATTTTTTTGTGTATATATGAGCGTGGAGTAAGTGAGAGTGAAAAATGTTAATTGTTTAAATTGTAAAGTGATTAAATATTTAATATAATATTGTATTTCCTTTTATTAGTACCCATATTTTAGTTTAATACATTACCCACTTTTTAGGTTTTAAGCAAACGCGGTTTTTTTTATATATGGTTTATGATGTTTGGACATCTTTTATTGACCATGTGATGTTTTATCAATTGCGCTACTTGTTTGTGGAAATATGATATGAAAATCATTGTTTTTATCGCGCATTAATACATTGATTTTGGTCGACACTTATAATAATAAAAATAGTACTAAACATGTCATTTTCATGTTTCAACTATATATTGTCTTCGTGGTAGAAATTATCATCCGGACATCACTATAACGTATTGACACTGTTGATGAGAAAGTGACATATGCTTATGTTTTATCTACCAAGTAAAAAATGTCACATGTTACTCTCTCTACCCTTTTTTTTTATATATGCATTGACAATCACCTAAGAATTCAAGTTACAACAAAAACATGAATTCTAATGTTTCTATATATGTATGACCTCATTTTTGTTCCGGCACATGTGATTAAGGTTTGGCCATATAAGGGAAAAAGGGAGATCTTGGGGTTGCAAAAATACCTAGAATGATTAAAGCAAGAATTTTATCCTATGTCATTTTCTTTCCTTTTTTGTATACAGAGAAAAAAGGGATTGAATGGATCCATAGTCCATGGGCTAAGACCATATCCACATCAAGGTTCCTGTGCTTCAGCAATGAAAAGACTTGGGCTTGGTCAAAAGTTGGTCAGACCTTCAACTACTTCTTTGGGGACCATAATCCCACTCAACTAACCCCAAACTTTATTTTTACTTTATTTTGTCCTTAACAATAGATATTACCAATTTGGTCCTTAGTATCTACTAGTTGAAATCTTACATGTGTCTATCAAGTTATGAAACTAAGCTTCATGACAATTTGAAGTGCATTTTCTCTATTATTAGTAAATCAACCTTAGAGACAAACAACAACAACATATCAAATTCCGTCGGATCGAGATATGAGGGATGTGAAATGTAAACAGATCTTATCATTAGCTTCAGGATAAACCCAGAAATAAAGATACTGCTTTTAAGGAGATATCCGGCCAGTGTAAGTGTGAAGGTGTGTATCGTCGACTTAAAAGATAAAAGTGTCTATAAATCAAAACAGTCCCCAAAGAAAAAGTAACTATAAATCAAAACGGTGTCGACATTCATGATATTCTTTTCATTTTAACTTTTTTACGTCTTACACAAAAAAAAGGAACATCAAGCGCTGCAACTTTGGGACGTAACATGGTCCACCTTAAAGTTAAACTTAAAACACAATATGATTTTTGTCCTTGCTCATTAGATTTAAAAGTTTCACCTACCATGAGCTTTGAGACATCCGGATAAAAGCCTATTTAATCAGCTTATTGTGTTGCGAAAATGCAATAAGCTAGCAATTTTCAGTTTTTAGAATGATGATGATTACGTGTTTACATGTTGGAACATATATGTCTTTCCAAAAAGTTGGTTAGAAAGTGCTACATGCGACGCCATAACGCAAAAACATGATTTCATACTCATGGATTCATCATATTTGCCGGTAGATTAATGAAGATCTACATGACAAGTGATCACATGCGATGTTGTTTTACAACAAAAATGAAATAATTGAAATCTGGCTTTAGGTGCATGTATTCTTCAAATTTTTCAGCCATTCCAAGGCTCAAACTTGATTGATGTTGAAATGTAAGTCTATGTAAATGCATGTACAAAAATTATGCTAGCCAAAGTTGACGATAATATATGACCATCCGTAGTCGATGGCCGGCCACAAGGTTGGTCGCCTCATAGAACGATCCCCCCAACCCTCCCTCGTTCCTTTACGCATGCTCCACCAGATGTGTCCCCCATAGAAAAATAGGAGGACTCGGTCGCATGGGCGACCGAATGTTTGCGAGTGTTGTGGGTGAGTGTTTATTAATTAAATTATTTTATGGGGTACATTTGTGTTTAAGTTGAGTATGTTTTTTGTGATGACTGTGGTCAACTTATTACATGAATTTGAGCGTGCAAAATGTTTTAAAGAGAGAAAACCGAAATGACACTGAGTTGACATGGATGACCGCGTTCACTTGCGTTCACCATTACTCCTCTTTCACCATTACTAGTACTAAGTGCAAAAAATATAAAACTAAACGAACCATAGTAGAAGCTACTCCGTATATGGCAATCCTTTCTATACTATTTTGGTAGAAATTTTGTGTAATGATTATTATGCTATTTAGCCAATTTGACTTTTTTAATAATATTGAAAAGAAAAGGAATGATCAAGTGTTCATGTAACCAAAAATTAAAGAACAAGCTTTAATATAGACGAAGCATTTTACTATGTAGTTAGACTAAACGCACATGGGGAAGTAAAAGTATATGTGGGGACAATCATAAAAGTTTTTTTTCAGGTATTCTTAAAACACATTAAATAATTACTAGCAAAATGTTTTGCACTTTAATTAATCTTTCAACTAAAGTCATGAAACATTGAAACCAAATGACAACAAAGAGAAAAAGATTTAGTTTTTTTTCTTTTTTCTTTTTTTCTATTCATATTCGACCGGTTTTATATATGGATGAAAACCTACGAATTCTAAACTTATTTTTATACATTGTATTTAACAAAACATCATAAATCATTGATAAACAAATTATAGAATATTTATTACTATATGAAAATAGATTCCTATGGGATCTAAGCCTCAAAGCAGGTTGATCCACTTGAGAAAATCCTTTTCGCTATTCCCATAATTGTCTTCACATGGATTCCAACTCAAAGTTGTAATCACCTCAACCTTAATCATAAAAGTTGTATATCACCTCAACCTTAATCATTTTTTTTCTTTGAACCAACTTTGTTGGTACCAATTGAGGGTTCTTTAGCTAAGGAACACCAACTAAATTGGTCTCACATGGGGTGTGCATTCTAAAATAATTATAACTATCAATCATAATTCTCATTGTCCTTTATCTATTTACAAATCACATTATGACTTATATGTATTAATCTAACTTTTTGGTAAAAGGTTTTTACATTCAATGAATACATATTACTCTAAAAGTCAAGTCGTTTAAGTATATATAACGCGGATGAATTCTACATCACAGCACGTTACATAAGCGGTAAAACTTATGTAACAAGGACACAACTACCTTCAAAGAAGGAAAACATGACTAACCACTAGAATACATTTGACCAAACTGAACCGAATATATCTAACGTCTAATTTGACCACAAAGACTAATATGAAACACGTCAAAAAAGCAAGTTGTTTTTCCGTTAAATCTTCATGTTCCTCATCACCGTCATATGGGTCATCTATTAGTGGATAATTAAGCCCAATCCCAGTTTGTGGATTTTGGGTATTATGGTTTCACTATTTTATATAGTGGTCATTAATAAAGTTATACCTACGAGTTTTTAATGTAAACATATGATCTTACACACGCCCGATTTGTGAGTTTTGGGTTTAATCATCCAATAATATCAACATCATAATCATCTTTCTCACTCTCATATAAACTCTTTCCACCCGTTCCACCTCCATTTTTCGAAGAGCTTGGACCCTTGAAACTTTTCGATGCCATGAAACTCGTTGTTTCGTTATCATCCTCTTCCGCGTCATTCTCGTTATTACTATCCTCATTATCCAAGTTTACCTCTTTACTATTTTCTACAATCACATCATCACCTTTCGAGTTGACCGACTCACTAGGAGTAACCCCAACATCCTTTTCCTCCATATTAAGCACATCAAACTGATTCAATGTCATAATTTTTGTACAACTTGAACTAGCCACAATAACCATAGATTTCTAACCAGACTTCTTACTATCACTTACCTCATTAGATTCCATGTCTTTTTGTTTAGCCTGTCTGTTATTTGTCTTCTTGAGAGTCGTATTTTGAACAAGTCTATAGACTAGGCGAGACTTAGGACCATCAAGAGTCATATGCTTTTATTATAGTCTATTTTGTTTTTTGTATGAAGAATGTCAGGTTTAGAAGTTTAGTATCAATGTTGACTTGGTCTTTTATCTTGTTGGCCCTTATTGACCATGTTTGATTTTTGCAAGGGAAAGTAGTAAGAAAATATATAATATTATTTTTTATGATCATATGCGCAAGTTACTTGGGCTATTTATAAATCTACTCCTTTTGTGCCAAAGTAACTTTGCTTAACAGCACAATGTTAACCAAATAATTTAGAACCGATGTAGTGTATAATTGAAGAGATGTTACTTATATAAATATTTTATGGAGATTAAAAAGCATCCCTTTTTTTGAGGGATGGTGGGGAACCTATGTCATGTCTCTTGGGGGGACTATAGAGGGGATCTCAAAGGTCCTTGTCCCTTGACAGCTTCAACACATGATTAAACTCGATTATAAAACACTATGAGAAGGTTTGCATATCAATTTTATATTTTCACACGTCAAGCTATGCTATAAGTATTTATACATTTATTATATGATAATTTTACAGATTATACGTGCAAAAAAGAAATGAAAATTTGTCAATCAACTTCTTAAAACAATGCCTTTGATATTTTATTACTAACTCGTGTCATTTTTATTATCTATCTTTCATTTTTCAATATGTTCCAAAATTATTGTCTACTACTAAATATTAGTAATTAGAAACTTAGAATTGTTTAATTTTACTGTATAATGTTTAATCAAAGATATTATTTACAAAACTAAATGAATTCACTAATTAGTTGTTAAGGGTTAAAACTGTCTTTTGTATCTGTAGACAATAATTGTGGCACGGGTGTAGTATTATTTTAAGTAATAACTAGTTATACTGCCCGCGCACGCGTGGGTTTTTTTTAAATTTTTTGAATCACATATTTTTATTTATTAAAAAACAAATAATTTAATCTTTGTTTTGTTTGATTTATAATGTTTAATTATAGTTTTTTATTATTAAAGATAATTATTTAAAAATTTTAATCCTATTGTTAATTGCGTCCTATCTATATTTTTTGTATTTATCTTCCACTTGTGTTATGGATAAATATAAAATGTTACCTAATAAGAAAATAATCATTTTTTTAAATAAAATTATTAATAAATAATGTATGATTTGATTTTTTTGAAATGAAAAAGTCCCCACTTGAAGTTTTATTTTATTATATAAAAGATTACAATTATTAGCAAGAGATTTAATTTTAAAAAGTAGTTATACATAATTATATGCATTAGAGTATAATATACACTCCTTACTTATACTACTACTAATTAACAAAGCTCATGACCTGATAAAGTGGAATATATTAGTTACTTTAATTTATTTCAACGACGGCAATATAAATTTAAAAAATTGTCACTATTTAGACATTCAAACTAATTTAATAAAAGATGGTAGATCGTATAAAGTGTATCAATGAATTTATATTATTTATGTTGCACAAGGATGCTCCTCTAATACTTCAAGTATCAAAAGTTCAGAACTTCATACGGAGTATTAAATACTCTACTCCTACAATTTACTGAAATATATAAATATAATAATTATAGTAGTATAATTCAATAATAAGCAATTACAGAAAAGTTACAACATGAATGCAATGTATATGCTTAAAAGTTAAAACTAAGTAGTAAATTATAAGCATGATTGTATTAGTTAATAAAGAAACTCGTTTTAGTTGGTACAGAAAGGTCACTTTATAGTGTAAATTGTAATTAGTGACACTAATGAACAAATGCTCACGTAACCTAAAGGTGATTGGTTTGTCTCTAATCTTGTCCATAATGAGTTTAAACCTTTTTCCTTTTCTTTATTGTAAATGTTTTATAACAAAATTTTACGAACTATACATTTTTTTATAATACATGCAAATATATTCATGTGAATCATGTGATGGCGTAATGTATCTATTCCAATAATGTTCTCTAATCTTTTTGTTTTTTTACACGTCGGGTTTCTCCTTGCATCAAAAATAGGACCAACCTAAATGATTGTCTCTCATCGACTACGACTATATATGGACAATGACGGATCTGGCACGAAGGCAAAGAATAAGCAAATAAGTGGTTCAAATCACCGATTGAAATTCATTTTTGTACGACTGTACGTGTATGTGTGAATATGTTTTGAGTATGTTGGGGGATATATGTGCATGTTAAGTAGGTATATATATGTGAATGGTAAGACAAGAGATGATCATCAAGTCACTTAAGTTAGTGGAAATGACAGATAATATGTGATGTTAACGTAAAGTTGATTAAAAATCTTTATCAGTTTTATCACTTCAACTGGCATAATAAATACTTGTATTCAAACACGTTTTTTCAAGTTTTGTATAAACAATAATACTAATACTATGAAAAGCATAGATTAAGCAAAACAAACTTCCATGCAAAAGATTTGTCTATCAACAAAAATTGTGAATTCTTTCTTATAAATTATAATAATGTGGAATCCAATAACCAGTATTGAATGAAAAAAAAAAAAAAAAACATATAAGGTCGATTAATCGTCACTTAGGCGTTAATCGGTCATCAACCTTTTTTATTTATGTAAATCGGTCAACCGTGGTCAACGATGATCAAACTTGCCGGAAACATCCAAATTTAGTTAGAAATACTTAAAATTCGCCGTAAACTTGTTTTAATCACTTATAGTCGTTGTTTATATCTATTACAAGTTGTTTTTCAACAAAAATCTTGGCCGGAAATATCTATAACTTACCGAAAACACTCAAAACGTGTCGAAAATGCCAACCGATTAATCCGCCTAGACCGATTACAAGCTACAAAAAGATCGACCGACCGATTACAGATTTACGGTTTTTACAACCTTGCTAATAACACTGAAGTTAGAAAACTTCATTCGTTGAATGTTGTTCGACTATTTAGAAAAAAATTCCACAATATCCCATCTCCCCTTTTTTTTCTTAAAGATTATAGGACGTATTGTAAATAATAACTTAGCTCTACTATGCATGTGAATAACGAACTAACGAATCGAAAGAGAAAATATTGGCATCCATGAAAGATAAGATAGGGACAAATGGTAGCTTAAATGTGTAATAAGATGCAAAGTTTTGTTGAAGATTAATTAAACAATTGATTAGTTTTTGGCTTTTAGATGTTCTCTTGAGATAAGATACTCATATACGAGTATTTCTTTGTTCGGAATGAAAATATTCTGATTTTTTTTTTTAAAGTCTTCTTTTGACTATAAATCCATAATTTAATATTTTTTGAAACCAAAGTCTACATCGTGATTTTATAATCAAATTAAGCAACGAATTTTCGACAGGATAGCATGCTGATTTAATGTAAAAAGTTAATTAATATATTGTGTTTGAAAACTTAAAGGGTGTTTGTTTCGGCTTATATATGGGCTTATTAACTTATATGAGTTCGGCTTATAAAACATAAGCCACAATTTTGAGTCTTATTTTGACATTTATGAATTTACATAACATTGACAATGTTATATAAGAATAAGCCCATAAATGTCAAAATTAGCCACAAAATTGTGGCTTATTTTATATAAGCCGAACACAACTTATGTTATATAAGTTTCAACACACGCCCCTTTAGTATAATTCTATTATGCGAAGTTGTGATAATCATCCATAAGCTCATTTTCTGATTTAGCCATCTACATTCTACTTATCAATCATTCATAGGCTCATATATAATACCACATTTCTCATTTGGAAAATGCTAGAAAATGAAAGAAAATATTTTTCAATTAAACGTCACCTAAATGTTCCTATAAAATCAACCTACTTCTATGCTACCCAATAAGTTTTGACACTTAGAAAAGTGATTTGATGAATTGATGAGAGAAAATAAGTAAATTCACATATCATGTTTTAAAATGGGTAGAAGATAATTAGGAAAAAAAGTAAAAGGATATAACAATGATCTTCTCACTCATGTTATATGATTGACGCATGACAGTAAGAGGCCAAGTGAGTATCAAGATTCAGGTTGCGTTTAGTTGCAGAGAAATACCTCATTTTTGTAAGAAATTTTCAAAAAAAAATTAAAAACATTAAATTCTTTTAGCTACAAATTTATGAGAAATTTTTCTAAAATAATGAAAATCTCATTTCTCAAATTTAACTAGAAATCTGAAAAGTCCAATTTACCTTTCTTTACTTTTCTTTTCACGGGAAATGAAAAATGTAACACTATCTAAACGGGTTTTCTAAGTGTTTAACCCTTTACTACAATAAACACAATTAGCAAATGGCTAAATATGTTATTTTTACCAATGTTGCAAAAATCGTGAATCGGTAGTCGGGCGGTCGACCACCCTGCAGCCTGTAATCGGTCAAGGCAGTGATTAATCGGTGATTAATCGGTTTGGCATTTCCTGCATGTTTTGGGAATTTCTGGAGAGCAAACTAAAGATCTTAACTGATTCCAAGCCTTCTATGTTTACAAACCTCAATAAAAGGCTTCAATTCTGATTATGAGGCCCATTGTACGTTATAAGTGAAATAAACGATCCGCAAATTAAGTAAAATGCCTAAATTTCTATTTTTTTAAAATTGACCGATTCGGCCGATTTTTGGCCGATTCGACCAATTTTTTGCCGATTCGGCCGATTTTTGACCGATTTTTTCTGATTTTTTTGCCTAGGCCGATTTTTTCACCGATTTTCGAAAATCGACAAGGTGCAATACCGATTAGCGATTAATCGGCCGATTCGGCCGATTTTTGCAACATTGATTTTTACTATAAGTCTATAGTTCAAAAGCATGTAAGAAAGTGTTTGTTTAGTTTGAACGAGAATGAGTCTTTGTTTTCATTTCACGTAAGTGAGAGTAGTACCGGTTTGGGTGACCGACCGGGAAGTCCTGATCACTTGGAACCACAAGCTCTAATGATATCAGGCGAATCGGGAATAGGAGTAGGGTTATCCCCTAAAAAGAGGCTCGCGGTTGGTATCTTTGCCCGAGGATGCGACACTAACTCGAGCCAACAACTAACATCTAACAACTAACCCGTCGTTCAAAAAAAAAAAAAAAAAAAAAAATTGTATATTGTCAATATCATTTATCTCTTTATCAATAAATATCGAGGACAATAACACCAATAATAGGACTTGTGTACTATCATATCCAGGTACGACTGTAGAGTCTCGCATCGCATGGACCATTCTCTAACTTAAGGACTAAACTATTAGCCAATTATATGTTGGAGAATTGTGTCTAATGTTACAAGGTACAATATTAAATTTGATTTCTTATATTTGAAATGTGATAGTTTGGTTTCACTTTTTCATAAATGAGTAGGCTTCAATAATATTTTGTACATATTCTGTCAATTCTAAAGTCTTAGGTGGTGTTTGTTTTTAAAAAGTTATAGCTTTTTAATCTGACTCGTTCAGACGCGGTTAGACATTTTGGTCATTAAGTGCGTTTGTTTTTTTCTTCTCGTTCAGAGTCAGTTAGAGGTTCAAACCTCTTAACCAACAAGATTTGTAAGGGATATCTTCTTGCCTGTTAATGTCTTTAGATGCTAATGTGTCGTAAGAATAAATTTGCATCATATTCATATCATTCAGATATTTTTTTACAAAAAAAAAAAAAAAACAATGTTATTTCATTCAGATTCAGACATTTACGCCTCAGATTCAGATTCAGAGCCTCTAAATAAACAAACAGCACCTTAGCAACAATAAGAAACAAAATAAGTTAGTGGCCGGTTTTTTTTTTTTTTTTTTTTTTAACTAAAAGAATGTGTGAGGTTCATGTGGGCCCATGTCTAATTTTGCTTCTTGTTGGGAGGGATTCATTTTTTATCTTTTGTAGATATAGAAGATTATAAGTAAAATAATGGGGAGGGAAAAAGAAACAGCCCCTTAGTCTAAGTGGAATAAGGAAGTTAGGATGCGTTATGCATTAAAAACACACCTTCTATCCACTCGTGGTTCATGGAAAATATGGAGAAGTCAGTTGGTTGGTAGATCAACTTTGGCAAAGACGATGTTTGTTTGATTTTGATTTTTGTGAGGTATTACTTGAGTTTTAAGAGGAATATGTTTGGGTGGCGAAGATGGTTTTCCTATTGCACTATGCTGGTGATGAAGTGAAAAGTTGATCTGACACTGATTTAGCGGTGATGATGTATAAATATTTTTGGAGCTAATGTTTAGATTTCCTTATTCTGTAAAGGGTGAAAAAGTATTTGTAAAAATAATTCTTTTGATAAAATTTTCAAGTATTTTTTTATAAAAGGTTTTCAATCAAACAATATAGTAAATGGTAATTTGAATTAAATTTTAAACAAATACGAAATAAGCAGTTCTTTAACTGGTTATGAATAATTGCTTTTTTGCTTATATATGCGAAAATTGTTTGATGAAAAAACCCCAATTTTGTTCCTAAAAGCTAGATAAGCAAAAACAACATGATAAATAACCAATCTCAAACAGCTTCTAAAGGCAATCACAAACCATGGTCTTTAGGCCATCTCAAACCATGGTCTCTAAATGCACTTTTACTTCATTTTTGAAGAATGGAGCACAAAAACTCATCCACTACCATCTGTTATATTTGGAGAGCATTGCTCAATATATTTTATATTTGGAGGATCACTTTTAATCCTTCAAATTTATAAAGTAATCGGACAAAAATAAATCATTTTAGCAGATAAAGGTTTTGAAGTATAAGTTTGGAGTATGTGGTTAGAGAGGATAATTTTTTGAAGGATGAATGTACGTAAAAGATGTCATGTTTTCTTCAAATTTGAAGAATTTTTTAAGGTTGATATGGTTGTGGATGGCCTTAAACAACTTATTTCTTCATATATGAAGAATAGAAAACACTAAAACATCTGTAACCATGCTCTATATTTAAAGATTTTTTTGAAACATTATTAAGAATCCTTTATATTTGAAGAATCACTATTTATCATTCAATTCGTAAAATAATTTAATATATACATTAGTAATAATGTTATATAAATACATCATGTTATTGGTTAAAAGCATATTAGTTTAGTATTAAATGATTTAAAGTAAAGATGTGGAGTATATGGTTGGAGAACACAGATTTTTAAAGGAAAACTGTTAATAAACTATACTTTAAAAAAAAATGAAGATTTTTTGAAATATAAGTTAGGAGGTGACATAAGATAACTTGTATTTTGAAAATTAACAAACTTACAAGCCATTTGTTTTGAGGGTTTTGAATCAAAAGAATGAAATCAATCTCATATTAATGTGTTTGGTACAAAAATCAAGTGTCAAATCAAGGATTTAACAATCAAAACTCATTCCTTTCAAAGTTGAAAGTTTTCGACGAAAACCACTAACAAATTGTACGAGGTTAAATTACAACCACACAATTCTTATTTTGGATTTTTTAGTTGCATAAAATAACAACTCAGTGTTTATTTTATTTATAAAATAAATTTATTAATCATTTATTTTATCTCTTTATTTAATTCAAATATTTCAAATCCAAATTATAAACCCATCTACAAACCAGACGAGCCCATATATTCTTTGTGATCTTATGGCTATCACTTATCTACTTGACATGCTTTCTGGCTAGCATTTTGTGACAAGCACTAGCGGAACCTAGCTAGCGATGCATCATGCTAACGTCGTCTGAATCTGAAGAAAAAAAAATATAAAAAGCTATCTTATAAGTTAATCTATATTTACATACGCATATAAACTCAACAAATAAGTTCACACAAACACCCCTAGATATAAATATCATATGACACTTTTGACTATCAGTGTTACAAGTCAATGCAATTTTGACACAAGTCACACAACACATATCGCATGAAAGTTTCGCTTTAACTTTAATCAGCAAGCTAAGTTATTTATATAAGAACAACTATACAAATTTGTTATGTCTTTTTGACTTTAGTCCCTTATAGGCTTATAGTAATATTTTTACACAGTTAGTTCTTTTAAGTTCGCAATGTTAGTCCTTAAATTGTATAAAATTTAGTTTTAATGTAATACTTTATTTTATTTAAATTATATAATATTTTTTATTAAAATGTGTTGTTTAATTATATAGTTGGAAAAAAAATGTGAAATCCGAGCGTGTTTTATAACTTAAGTGATGAGAGTTTTTTTTTTTTTTTTTTTTGTTTTTTGTAAGTTAGGTCTTGAGTTATATAAAGTTAAAAGTTGACGTGATAGTACCTATTATACGGCTCCGAATACACCTTGTCCTCTCAGACGCATGTTGTAAGGTTACTTGAGCTGTTAAACAATACAACGTCCTAACAATACACCTTATCTTTTGAGACACATGTTGTGCGTTAATCTCATCCACCAATACCTCTGGGCCTAACGTAACCCTTGTTACCCTAGCTTCTGCGGAGGGCCTTTATAGCGTGTAATGACTTTCCTAATCATTCGTAAGAAATAAACTAAGAGAGCGTTTGATTCAAGATATTTAATGATGCTATTTAAAATTCTAAGCAAATTTAATTGCTTCTCAAGTGAAAGAAATTTAAATTAGCCCACTTTTAACCTCATTAATGCAATTAAAATTACTGAGCTCACGTTTTTATTATGAACCAAACAAGGCTATTTGAGCAATTTTAATTTTAAATTACCTCAATTGCCTTCAATTTATCCCAACCAAACGCCCCCTAAGAATTATTTATCTCCTCGTGAGTATTAGGAGCAGATGATACCTCATTAATCATATTATGTTCACTTGAGGTTATTATTGTAAACATTAAAGAGGTTATAAATCAATTAGTTAAAGTTAAAACTTATCATTTTGCAAAAAGTAAAATGTTAGACCAACAAAATAATTTATAAAAGGAGGTATCACTCTCTGATTTGTTTATTTTTCTATAGTTTTTCTCTTTTCTTTTTAATTAAGACAATCAGAGAGTGACTCATCCTTTTGTGGATGACTTTGTGAGTTTATTTTTGTAGTTCTAGTATTTTCCTTAATTATATCGTGTGTTTTTTGTCGACTTACAATTATTTTGAGACTGAGTAAGTAACTTATTAAATCAAAATAATTATAACAAAATTTTATTTTGATTAAAAAAAAGTAAAACATGAAAATATGAAATATCTCGACTCTCGAGTACGCACCAACCATCATTGTACGTCGTCGTCTGTCCATCGACTGTGGTCATCTGAGACGCATGCTGTACGGTTAGTTGAGCTGTAAAACAAGTCGTAAATTTTTTTAAAAAAAATAAGAAAATATTTGGATGCATACCAAACCCAAAACAGTGAGTCATTCAGTTGTGGTCCAATGTCGACCCAAACAGGAGACAAAAGAGGTGAGGATGAAATGGACAATTGACTACTCAGTTGGGCCCACTTGCGTAACACGTGGCAACATTCTAGGACGGGTACTCAGAAATTGTGGGGACCATGAAATAGGTAAAAAGGTTGGGTTTCCTCAGTATAAACCATAAACCAACCTACTACTTCCCACGTGCTAAGGGTGGTTCCACAACATGTCACACCATTTGGAACACTTTTCTTCATAATCTTTTATAAAAAAGAAAACAATAGTAATAATAACAAGATAAATGTTAAATCCTTCTACCTAAACTTACTACTTATACTTCTACTTATGAAATTGTGACAAGTGTCAGATGGTTTAAATAAAGAAAGAGAATGAGTAAAAAAATATATATAATATTGTTGTATGTGTAAAAAGATTAGCAAAAGGATATGTAGGAGGCTTTAATAATAATCATCTTTAACCCTTATATTTTCCTGACGGTAATCACAGAAAAATAATTTAGGGAGAAGAAAATTAAAATAATTTTTAGTCACACATTTTAAATAAAATAAATAATTAAAAAAATTACTTTTATAAATATATCTAAAATATATGATTATAATTTTTTCTCTATAATTTTTATTTAATTTTTTTTTTTCTTATCCTATCTAATTTCTCCCGGTTTAAAGTGTTCTAATAGGTTTACTTTTGCCATGCAATAGATGGCTAAACAGTTGAAGTAAGTAAACAAAAAAATAATCAAGGATACATGTGAAGATGAACTTTAGTTATCCATACATGCCGTTGTTACTAATGACGATCTTTACATGACATTGTTACAAAAATATTAATAATTAAGTTACGGAGTATATCTTATTCTATAGAAGTATATGAAAAAATGATTTGCTGTTTAAATACTATGAATAATTTTAAGACTAGTAGTAGCGGAACCAAATGGTTCGGTCTCTTTGGCCAAAACACACGCGTCTTCTTTAGACAAATGCACTTGTTTAGTCTGTCAAAAAATGGTTCAGTTTGTGTGTATTTTGTTTTAATTTATTTTTGTGAGGTTGTTTTTTGTTGTGACTGCAATCTCTTTACTATAGGGGTTTGATTTGTGGGAAAAGATTTTCTCAAGTTTAAGATCACTCAAGTTAGACAAATATCAACCATTCGATCAAATCAAATGGCTTAAATCAAAAGAATATGAGATGATTTGAGCCATTGGATTTGATCCAATGGTTGATAATTGTAACTTGATCAATCAAGTTATCCTAAACTTGAGAGGGATCTTCTTCCTTGATTTGTGTTTGGTATAAGAGAGAGAAAACTGAGTTAACGCGGATATGATGGGGTTGTTTGTGGTCTTGCTACTAGTAGTCTAACACTCGTATAACATAGGGAGAATGATTCTCTAAAGTTGTTTTTACAACTTTAGTGAAGTTAATGGGATGTGAGTAATTGGATTTGATCCAATAGATCAAATCAAAAAAACTTCTTTTGTTTTGAGTCATTATATCAAATCTAATGGTACACATGTTCAACTTCACTAAAGTTGTAAAAATAACTTTAGAGAATCATTCTCCATAACATAGTGACAAATAAGTGAAGTGTTTGTACTAGGAGAGAGATCCTCTCAAGTTATTTATAACTTGATTGATCAAGTTGTAATTATCAATCATTGAAATCTAAAGCTCAAATCATCTTATATTTTTTTGATTTTAGACATTGATTTAATACAATGATTGATAATTGCCCAACTTGATCGATCAAGTTATAAATTATTCGAGAGGATCTCTTCCCTTTGTAAGTTGTAACGTGGATACAATCATTTTTTCTAATTTTTTTTATCCAAAGATTTGAGATATGTATCTATCTATCGTGTTGTTTTGAAAGAATGTGGGTTAGACACTTGTAACATTATTTGCTTTATTTTGTCTATAACTTCTTGAGTTCTAGTTGTCTTGTCTTTTTTTTGGATTAAAATGTAGGTTAGAGTGTTAGACACTTGTAACATTATTTCTTAATGGTCAAACAATTCCTGTACTTCTTTTAAACTTTGAAAGTGAAATGGGCACCAGCAAAATTAGTTCTCACACATTCATGAACCTACATATTTGTATTTCCTTATTTTTGTAAAAAGATGTTGTATTAATTATGAATCACAAATGATTCAAAAGATGATTCACGCAAAGGATCGAATATGACATCTTAAAATTACACTAGCTTTAGAACAAAGTTGAAATTGCAATCATCGCTCATAAAATTGAAACTAATTGTTATCGACAAAGTGTAAACTAGTAACTAAAATTAAGCTTTTGAACGTAACTTGAAATCTCGAGCAACCTAGCTAGTTGAACTTTAGAATATGGATATCATCGGTTTTGTTAAATAAAAAATCTTACTAGTATATCGGTGATTAAAGAAGGTGACGTTTTCCCGATGAATAAACTAAAACGGGAAAAATTATCCAAGAATACTGAAGTTTTTTCACAACGTATTGTAGATAAAATCATTGTCACAGAAAATAAAATTATTTTTTATGATGATAAAAACATGTTCTTTGTTTATCAATTTCATTGTTCATTATTTTATTTTATTTTTCTTTTTATAAAGTAATGTGTAACTTTTTCTTTAAATTTAGCAATTTTATGTTTGTTTGGATCCAAACAAATTTTTTTAAGACTTTGTATGTTTATGAAGTGGTTCCTTTTTAGTATTAAATTGGTTTTTTTCCATTTGAGCCTCATTCGTAGATACGTGTTCATTTTGTTCGAGTGTATCCTTTCTTTTGGCTGTTTGCTTTTGCTCAATGCATTTTACTCAACTGGAAATATGGTGAGTGTTTCGTTGTCAAAGATGATTAAGCCATCTTCATCATGTTAGTGTGTTGGCACTTGGCTTCATTTCGTTCTTTGGCTTATTAAAGGTCAATAACATCCGATATCCTTTTCAAATACTTATCTCAACTTAACTACTGTGCAATATTTATCACGAAAGATATACTAGACTTGCAATATTGATGTTGCTTCATAAAGAGCTTTGACTTTTTATTTGACAATATTATTGTGTCAATGGTTGATTAGGTCTTATACAGTAACTGTAATTAATCTCATCATTATACAAGTTATGGCATCCTTGTCTTGTCTATGTGTACAAGAATTGATTAATTCGGCAATAAATTAACTTTAAAAGAAAGCAAGATTAAGGAAGTTGTTTATTATTATTATTATTATTATTATTATTATTTTTTTTTTTTTTTTTTTTTTTTTTTTTTTTTTTTGTTTTTTGTTTTTATTTTTTTTTTATTTTTTTTTTTTTGTGAATAAGACTTAATAACTAGAAAATTATTTGAAGAGGTTAAGTATGCTAATGAGAGGTATATCGTGAGTCTTCGGGTATACGATAATGTTTTGTATTAAGGTATTCTAATCCGTTAAGAGGTTGGTGAGAGAACTTAAAAGAGTTGAGATACGCTATTTTTAGTTGTGATTACTGATTATTATTAGTGATGTAATGGCGTAACAAGTTTGAGAGAGCCCGACGGGTAAAATTGTGATGTTTTGCGTTGTTTTCCGTTTTTTTTATTCGTTAGCTATTACAGTACTTGTGTTGGTAACTTGCAAGTGATATTGAATCGCAGTTTATCGATTAAAAAATATTATTTTGTGCCTAAATTGCATTTTCAAAAATACGTCTAACTAATGTATACATGTATAATTAATTAATTGATTATTCTAATGGCTTTAACATATGTATCTTTTTAAAAACACATTAAAGTTGTTGTGCTAATGGCTACACTCAAATACGGATTACATCTTTCTTTCTTTTTTTTTCTTTTTTTTTTTTTTTCACACTCATATTTGGATATACGCTGTATTAAATATATCACAAATATCTATACCTATACTGTATATAAAGTACGAATAACTTTTATTCAAAACTTAAAACACTTAAGTAATGTGTTATATAAAAGTACATTTTAAATTTTCAAATTCCTTTTTATATACTTTTAATTAAAAATGATAACGACGTATACAACTAATTTAATAGTTTAAATATTGTTTAATCACCAAACTTTTATATTTTTCGTTTCCTGTAACTTTATTTCTAGCAATGGTTACAAATTGAACCCGCAAAGTTTACACCAAAAGCACAAGTTTACAGGTATAATTATTTGCCGTTATACACCGTCGTTTAACACAGGTATTCTTCTAGTTTTTAATAAAACATTAACGCATAATTCATTCGTAGATTGAGGTGGCAATTTATTATCAAAGTAGTAATAATAATAATAATAATAATAATAATAATAATAATTAAAAGTTAAATTGGTACAAATGGACATATATTTTTTTTTAATTAAAGAAAATTACAATTGTTTAAAAAAAGATATAGATATAAAATATATTTTTTTAATATAAATAATGTGTTACTTTTGATAAATTTATTTTGTAATTTTAGGTCTTTTTTAAAGCGATTCATATAACATGCGTTCGTTTTGCTTGTACCCGTTTAACCCGTGATTCGTGCCCGCACGGCGTGCCCGTTTTGCCACGTCCACGTCCGTAGATTGACACATTCGGATACTAGTATAACAAAATCCGTGAGTTTAAGACTCTATTTTAACTAATTAAATAAACCCAAAATTTATTTATAAAAGAAAGAAAGAAAAAAAAAAGTTATAATAGAAACTCACACAAGTTATATACACTTGCAAGTATTTATAGTTTTTTTTTTTTTTTTTCTTTTTTCTTCCTGCGAAATACTGGTGTAGGAAAGCATGAAAAGGGAGAGGGGGCACGTGAGAGTGGGGCAGGGGGAGTGGCAGTGTTTGTAATTAAGGGTGACAGTGGAGGTGAAAATGAAACGTGAATATATATAAAAGGAAAGAGAAATTCTGTGCCGGGTTTAGTCTAGCCAACCTTGTTACCTTCTCATGGAACACTCTCTGCCAACGCTCCCATGACATCACCTACCCCTTAACATTTTCACATGCCTTCGTTTCAGTTAACAAAAGAAAATACGGAGTATATATTTACAAGATAAAATATGAAGAAAAATTAAAAATATATATATATAAAAATTAAATGCATCTTTTTTTAAAATAAGTTTTTTTTATTTAAAATATATAATTTTAAATCTTTTTTATTTTTCTCACCAAATTTTTGTATTTACATTATTATTCTTTTTAACATTGCATTTGTTTTATTTTTTTATTTATTTTATTTTTTTTTGATGCAAAATACATTTACTTCTAACTTTATAAAAATACATGACAGAAAATAAGTTGATTGCGTGTGTAAAATATTAGAGTGCATAAAATGAAAGAAATAAAAAAAAAATGGTATTTTTAAGGAAATTGAAAATATACATTATACGAAAAATGCATGAATACAGAAACGCTCGTCCATTATTAAACATTTATATATCTTACGAGTTAACAACGATCAACATCTAATCTAAAATATGATGTTAAATTCATTTTATAAATCATCTCCTCATGTAACATGTGTAAACTCGATTCTACCTAATGAAGAAGATGTATAAACAAAAGGGGGAAAAAATAGCAGGAGGTGTTAAGCATAATGTATGAGAGCTATAGCACTCATAAGTCACAAATGAAAATTGTAAGTAACAAACATAAAATAAGTTACACAACTTATTTAGGACATAAAAATTGTTACATATTCCAAAAACATTTTACTTCTTATCTTTACTACTTATAAAAAATTTCTTGAAACTTAAAATTTAATTAACCTACTTGACTAGTTATCATATAAACATTCGTTACCATATATTGATCTAACGAGATTTTGAACCCGCGCGTTGCCGCGGGGTTTTTGTATACGCAAGTTAGCACAAAAAAAAGAAGCGTCAATGGAATTCATGACGTGTCATACTTACAGAGGGTTTTTTTTTTTAACAATTAATTTAAGTTATGTAGACAAAGTGAAACATCATTATCCAATAGTGCATACTTAGGCAACATTTTGTAACAAAGTGAACCAATTTTGTTTCATATATATCAGTTTTTTCAATTCTTTTCACAAAGGAAACCAAACATATACAAAATTAAGTTGCTTACTAACGACCTTAATGCTTCATATCTAGTGAACTGATGATTGACGATACAATGCCCATTCCAAGTTCAATATGCGGCAACCATCTCGGCCTCCATTTCATCCTTCAATCCCACATTCATTTCAGCCCCCAAAATGACCCATTTTAACCCCCATTTCAGGCCCCAATCCCATATCAACTGCCCCGAAACTGGCCCATTTCAGTCCCATTTCATCAGCAAACCCACCATTCTAGCACTCAAAAGCATCCACTGTGGCCTCCAAATCAGCACCCAAATGCACCCATCTCAACCCAGCCCCGTGAGCTGCAAACGTAACCATATCAGTCCGCATTTCAGTAGCTGTAAAGTAGTTAGTTATGGCGAAAAGGGACGATTCAAAATGGTCTACTCTTTTATTATGTCTATGTGGTATATTTGTACACCACTTTATATCGGTATTTTTATAGATACGAACGATTTTCAAGACTCGATTTTTTGAGTGCTTCCCAAATTTAGAAGTGTAAAATTCCAGAATTGAAAGAGACTTTTATTTCTTATAAATGTCTATACAAATGTTATGTTGCAGATTAGTGGTACCCTGGTAACATTGCTAAAATAAAAGGCTTTATTATGCCTTAACAGTTGTTTAGCAATTGAAAAGAAAATACCTATATTTTATGGTTGTATCCTTCCACTTTTACTTGTCTGGAGCAATCAAACTCTGGTGTGAAAGGCTGTCATATTTTTATTGCCTGAAATGCATACACCCAGGTGTTGTACTAATTGCTTTTCCACATTTTTGATATCTTTTATGTGGTTTTCATGTGTCTTAAATAGAGCAAATTCTGATTGAAAGTTATCTAGCAACTGCGACTTTGTAGGCTCTTCACATCTTCCTGATAGAGCGGGTCTTGCGTCACTGGATGTACATACTTGTAACAATATAATGCTAGATTCGGTTTCTCACTAAATCAAAACATCAATATGGCCAAAAAAACACAAACAGTAACGTCTTTTCCTGTAAAAAATAAATCAATGAAACAATTATTCTGGTGCTGGAAATCATTATGCCGAAAATACGACACATCGTGTCTTGTTCAAAATTAATATGTAATTTGACATTGATTTTTATGTTTCTAGGCAATACTTGCTTCTGTTAAAGTTACCATAAACATAATGGGTGTTTGGATAAGGTACATTTATGCACTGACCTCATAGTCACAACAATTCAGGCCGACCATATTGAACTTGGAATGGCCATTGCGTTCACTTGAGATGATCCTGCCATCCTAGTTACCAGTTTCAATGTGTGCAGGAAATTATCAAACGCACATAATGTAAAAAGTACCATAACAGTAAATGAAGTACATTTGCACGTAACATCATGAATATCAGCAGCAGGTGAGTTAGCAAAAGTTTCGCATACTAACTATGGTAAGTTCCATTATCAGCTTTCCGACTAATCACCAACTAAATTTTTCCCAAAAAAATTTGCACATTCAAATTGTAAATTTGTCACTACATCATCCAAGTCTGGGAAGTGGTCTGAAACTCGATCCTTATAAAGTGACTATTTGGATATCACTAATGCCAATTTCAGACTAAGAAAAGTGGTATTAATAGGTAATATAAGTACCACATATGATTAAACAATAATTATCGCTCATTTCGTGTAGCCCCATAGCAAAAACAGATTATATTGAAATGACATATAATAGGGTAAGAACCCTATTTTGAGTCACTATGTTTTTTGCTCCAACACAATGGTTTCAGTCCCGGCCAAGTTCAATAGATATAATTCCGAAACTTGAACTTATTGTTTCATTGTTTATATAAATATGGCACAACTCGAATCCACCCATTGAAATGCAAATTCGTTAAAATGCATAAAAAAAAGCAGGTAAAATCATGGTATTTTGGGTTACTCCTAATAACAACACTTTAAGGCTAATTAGTAGCTACTGAAATTAGCTATTCAAACTGCCCCTAATAAGCATGATTCAAGGTTAATTAGTTGCAACAGTAAGCTATCCAAATAGCCCCTACATCAACCTATTTTACCGGTCAGTAATTTAAAATTGGTTGTAATTATAATGTTCATGTAATCATATTCGTATTTAACCCACTCCCACCTGTTATGCACTTAAATCACCCGTTTCAACCTGAGTCTATTTACCCATCTGGCCACTACACAACACAATAATCAGAATCTTTTGTTCAACAGAAGTTTATCCAAGGGTTCTTTTGGATAGACATCTAGCGCTGGATCACTCCGTGACAAATTGCCACTACAACACAAAGTAATAATTTTACTTAAATAGTAGAATAAAAAGGTTTAAAACTACACATGAAGAAACATAGTAGTGCTTTAAATGGCAAAAAAATAAAAGAAAAAAAAATTACCTTAAAAACATATATTGCCATCCCATAAAGTATCTGCATTTTTCAAAAAATAAAAATAAAAAATAAAAAATAAAAATGTAATTTTAGTTGCATTGTGTAAAGATTTTTTAAATAATGAAATTCGCCGAACAATCACATGTCTAATTATGTAAATATTACAACTTCAAGCAGCCAAAGCACATCGAAACAATCTTTATTCAACCCTTTTATCAACACAGATAAATATCCCATTAGAATAACAAATACCAGAAAATTGCAGGAATAAGATGTACCTGAAAGAAAACTTCAAATTGGCTAGTTGGTGAGTTTCATCTTTTCCTAGATTGCACCCGATTTGCAACTATTCTTAACCTGCGCCCTAAATCCCAATAGCAAGATTGGACACACGAATCCCAGAAACATAAACATAGTACACCTAATTCAACCTGCAAAAAATCAAATCCTCCGAAGAATCTGTGCTCCGACAATTTACGGATATGTGTATGTTTGTGTTTGTGTTTTCTGAGTGTGTGCCTGATGAGGCAAAAAATGATCTGTTTTTAGGGGGTCATTTAAGCCCGGAATTGAATTTATTTGATCAAATATTGCCCTAAATCATTTCTTTTGTGATTTTAGGTACTTTTGGAGTGAATTCTGGAAAAGGAAGCATTTTGGACGTTTTTAGAGCATAAAAGTGAAGAAAACAGCAAAGTCTTAATTTTCCTTGCTGGGAACAGTACCTGACGGCGTCACCAAGCTCTACATGACGACGTCAAGAGTATTACAAGAGGTGAAGTGGATAGAGTCCGTGACGGTCCAGAGAGTTTTACACTAAGGGTCATGACGGCGTCACCATAGGCAGTCATGGTCCCATTACACATGACGCCCAGAGGAAAATTGCTCTTGAAGGCGTCAGATCTGGATCTAGGCAATCCGATATTATTATGAGCGGCGAGTTGACGGTGTCAGATTTCTCTTCTTGACGCCGTCACGTTGGAAAATCTATATATAGTTTTGTAATTTTCATTTATTAAGAGAGGACATTTAGAGGGATAACTTGGAGAAACCCTAGCACAATTTTATCAGTCTTTTCAAGGGTTTTTACCCTTTGAAACCTTTCATGTTCAATTAAGATAAGTATCCTTTCAATTCATTCAATATGTCTATGTGTTGTTTGAATATATCTTACGCTTTTCTTGATTTTAACATGCTAGGCTAGATCTCTTGTGTGTTTGCTTAGATGTAGTGAAACCTAGATGTTGATTATGGGTTGATTGCTTGTTTATAGTTGTTACGGATGAATGATTTCGATGTTAGGCTTAAGAAAACTAGCAGACTTCCATAGGGTAACTTGCTTGAACGTCTTAAGAAACATGAACCAATGCGTACTAGGTTTTTATGGTTATATTTAATGCATGAGCGAATTCTAATGATCCCATGTTAGGAGCTTCTTACAGGCTCGACATAGGAGTGAAGTAGGAGCTTATAGAGTTGGGGAAGTACATACGCCACCCCACGATTGGTATTAAGGAATATAACCCGTCATCCACGCAATTATAACAAACTATCAACCTGTAAAAGATATCTAGGGAGTAATGAAATCTAAGTAAACACAATTTTCTCGTTTGTTGTTCACACCATATTAGTAATTAGCTTTATTTTCATTTTTGTTATTTTATTATAATTGCATCTTAGTTATTGGGTTAATTGACTAGCAACTAATTCCGCCCACTCTTCCAAAACCCAAGATTTTAATTGCTTTCATAAAAATATAAAAATACAAAAAGAATCATCCCTCACCTCTAGACTTAATTTCTAGGCTTCCTAATCCTAGCGACACTATTCCTGAGTTGAACGGTCAATCCCCCGGTACTTGTCACTATACTATACTACAACGATCAGGTACACTGCCTGGTGGGGGTTGTAAGCTTCTCGAGATCCCTTGTGAGGTAAAGCCTGGTGCAATTCCCATGCATCAGTGCCGTACCTTTTCTATGATAAGATTGTGTTTCTGGATCTGTGATTAGCAACATGAAAAATCAAAACCAATATAACAGCAAGCTTTGATTGGCCATAAGCATACAACTGCTGAAATGCTGCTGCCTTGATATTGGTGGCAAGGACAGGATGTGTACATACATTGGTTCATGACGCACAACTTCTGTAACCAACTGGAACCATGAGTCTTCTTAACCAACTCAACTGGAGATTTTGTACATCGCAGCCATGGTATTCTATAAATCCAAATGCTCTATACACCTGAAAAACAACATAACTTTTAGCGTCACTTCTTATAATTCTAAAATACTTTAACACATGAAATGCAAAAACAAACATTTCAAACATGCCATAAAAGTTGGTCCACACTGTATGTATAGGTAAACGCTTATGCTTAGACACAAAAAGAATATATGTAGTTGTCTCTGTACATAGAAGTTGGAAAATATTAGAAGTTTAAAGAATGATGTTATTTACATCTTCGCAGTTACTTACGTAATTACTCCACAAACCGGGACAGAGAATGTTGCTCCAGCATCAGGAGAAGGCGTGGGGGCATTTGTTCGAGCTAATTCTGCGGATCAACAAAACAAAAATTTATTTTGCGAAACAAATAAGCAGCAAGTAAGAAAAATAACCTGCAATCTCTTTGCTTTCTCTGTGCACCTATGATTCTGCCAATTTTTTCTTTGTTTACGTAGTTTTTGGTAGCTAAGAAGCAAAAAAAGTCAATAATAAAGCTAATCTTACTGGTAACACGCGTACAAAATATAGTTTTAGAAAAGGTAGCGGCCCTTTTTTATAAGACGCAGGTTGGTTGTACCACTTAAATGAGTATGTTTTCTACAATCTGGTCATGCTGTAACCATTCCAAACCGTTTTGACCCGTTATTTAATCCGGTAGACCAGAAATATAAGCAAGAGCAGCTTTCGGTTTGTGGTGTAATAAATGATTAGGCTCAAATATGTATATAATTGTCATGTCATAGAAGAACCCCCGTTGCACAACAGCCATTTATGCTATGCTATCCGGTCATTGCGCCGCCAAGCTAAGCTCAGATCTTCAATGACTCATTTCATTTCCTCATATTATAACAATCATCACAGCCTATTTGGAATGCAAGCAACAAATACCATCGCCAAACATGGTCCATGGCTGCAACCACCAAACACAGCGGTTACCTTGCCAAAAGACAAACATGGGCAACGATATTTTAACAAATGCAGTAATACCAGCCATGCCTGCAAACCTGATCTCAAACAGGTTGTCCTGTCAGCACACCGAAAATAACCATGTCACTTGCCACCATGTGACTTGCCAGCCAAGATATGGGATTGCAAACAGTCTCAAAAACCAAACACCAACCATATTCTGCAATGATAGCGGCGTAAACACCTACTATGGCTGATGATGAGACGAAAAGTGTGCCGCTTTTAGGGGGTCATTTAAGCCCTAAGTCGAGATTATTTGATCAAATATTGTCCTAAATTGTTCCTTTTGTCATTTTAGGTACTTTGGAGAAGAAATCTGGAAAAGGAAGCATTTTGGACGTTTTTGGGGCGAAAAGTGAATAAAACGACACAGTCTCTAAATCAAGCTGAAAATAGTACATGACGGCGTCACGTTATGGCAAAGAGGTGGATAAAAAGTATAACGAGATGCGCCAGAATGATTTTGGGAATTAAAGAGTGACGGCGTCACCAAAGCCGTCAAGAGCAAAAACACACGTGATGGCCAAGAGTTGATTAATATGAGACGACGTCAGATCTGGATCTAGGCAATCCGAGGATACCTTTGGCGGCGAGTTGACGACGTCAGGATTACAACGTGACGCCGTCAGACATCAAAATCTATATATAGTTTTCTAAGTTTCATGTATTAAGACGAGAATTTTATAGAGACTTTTGGGAGAACTTGTGGAGAAACCCTAGGTCGAATTTTACAGGGTTTTTCACCCTTTTATCATCCATGTTTTAATAAAGATAAGTCTTTCAATAATCATTCAATATGTCTATGTGTTGTTAGATTTTATCTTATGCTTGTCTTTACTTTAACATGCTAGGCTAGGTTTTCTTTGTGTTTGTTTAGATGTAATAAAACCTAGCTATTGATTATTGGTTGGTTGTTTGTTATTAATTGTATTGAATGAATGATATCGATGTTAGGCTTAAGAAAACTGGCAGACTTCTAATTGGTAACATGCTTGAACGTCTTAAGAAACATGAATCGGATGTATACTACGATTAATTGGTTATATTTAATGCATGAGTAACTACTAAGGAGGCCATGTTAGGATCTAGTTGTCGGCTCGACATAGGAAGAGGTAGAAACTTATAGAGTTGGGGAAGATCGTACACGGCCCCATGAATGGTATTAAGGAATATAACATGTCATCCTTGCAATTGTGACAAACTAATCAACTAATAAAAGATAGCTAGAGAGTAGTGAAATCTAAGTAAACACGTTTCTCTCATTATTGTTTTTCTCCACATTTATTTTTTTGTTATTTTATTTTCATTGCTTTAGTAGATATTTTGAAACGCCCAGGTTAATTTTTTTTAATAGACCAACTTAATATAACACCAACACTTATATTAATATATAAAATTGTACATAACATATATCATTCGCCTTGACCCGTACATGATCAAAATGGGTCAATATGGGCAAGAATGGCACTGTGCCAAACACCCTTTAAACTATAAAGAAATTACTTAACTACTTGATCATTACATAACCATGAGTTTATATGTTCGTACATAAAAGCATACAACCTAGGGCGTTTCTTGATAAGAGAGCGTGTAGGGAAAAAGGCTCCATACCCAAGTATTTCACCGAGGTCTAGTTCTCGGTCTTCGTACCCTTGATTGCACTACCACTAGCTTCACCTATAATAAACATAACGAAGCAACATAAGCAATAGCTTAGTGAGATAACCTATAAAAGATACTAATCATAACATGGTATAATACTATGGTTGCTTCGTATTGTTATTATATACTAGTCGCCCACTAAGGACGTTGTGAACCCATATTGGTTCAATATAACTGAAAATGTTCTAGTCATCCACTTAGGACATCTAAGTCATATATTCCATGACTTTGAGCCGCTTATACACACTGATCATCCACAAAGGATGTCTAAGTCCCATTAAACGAGATGAGACACTAATAAAGGCTCGGTCATCCACTAAGGATGTTTAGGCTCTTTATCAGAGCATGTGATGACATAATAACATGTGTCGTCCACTTAGGACGTCTATACCCATAATTCAGGTCATAATGCATATACTTATGCAAATCGCCCACTTAGGATGGCTAATTTTGCTATGTCGTCCACTTAGGACGCAATACAAGTAGTATCGTGGAAATAGAGTTAAAATCACATAACTAAACCCAAACGGGTCATTTGGGGCTGTTTTGACCCGTCTAGCACAATTCATATATAAACATACTACAAGTAACTCATTTAGGCACGTAACATATAACTGTAACACCATGAGTTTGTAACTCAAATATATTAGATGAACCTTAACATGAATACCACAATTAAAGTGGCACACTAAAGGGTTACCAAGGACCCGTTTCTATGCTTAAATATGTTACTCACCTCGAAAACGCTTGAATAGAACACGAGCTCCCTTAAAGATGTTCCTGGCTAACTCTTATAACCTTAAATAAGATGATGGAAACCCTAACTTATTCGTTTATAAGCTTCTATAGGATGATATCTTGATCAAAACTAACTTGAATTCAAACCCTAGAATCACAAGGATAGAGATGAGTGTAAGTCGTGAAGTAGCAGGAAAGGGAGGGAAAAGTATCGATGTTTCTGGATATTCATTCTCCTGAATGAAGTATCTTATTTAGTTATTAATATAAGTTTCCGCCTTTGACAAGTCTAGTCCCTGGTGAGGAAATTGTTACAAGTTTAGTACCTGAAAAGATTGGGGTGTTACATATTTGTGTTAGTTGATTAGCAACTAATTCCGTCCACTCTTCCAAAACCCGAGATTTTTACTTGCTTTTTAAAAAACCATAAAAATACAAAAAGAATCATCCCTCACCTCTAGACCTAGTTTAATTAAGTTTTGATCCTAACGACACTATTCCCCGAGAGAACGATCAATCCCCCGGTACTTACCAGTTACCACTACACTATACTACATCGGTCAGGTACACAGCCTGGAGGGGATTGCAAGCTTCTCAAGATCCCTTGAGAGGTAAAACCTTTTGCGTAGGCGCAATCCCACGCATCAAGTTTTTGGCGCCGTTTCCGAGGAATAGTTATTGTTTAGGTTGAAATTCTTTTTATTAGGTCTAATTGCTAGATTCCTTTCTAGTAAGATTTTTATTTTATTTTTATAGGTTTCTTTAGTCTGGCTTTTTTCTTTGTTCCTTTGTTCATAACCATTGCCATCCGCCATCATGGAAGGTGGTAATCTCTTTGATCCCGTCAACCCACCACAACCAAACCAACCTCCTAGACCCCGCACTTTAGGAAAGTACTCCCGTCCTAGCCACCAAGGCTATCGAAACATCATTGAGCTCACTTAAGGAGCCAATGTGTCACCCTTGCGATCCGACACCATCCGATTGGTGCAAAGCGGATGTGCATTCCATGGACTTCGTTCCGAAGATCCTAATCAACATTTCAAGGATTCCCTCAAAATCATAGATTCCATAGATCTTGATGTTGAAACTCGAGAGACGACCCGATTGCGTCTCTCCCAATTCTCTCTACGTGACCAAGCTAGTCAATGGCTTGAGCGTTTACCCGCGGGATCCATCACCTCTTAGGATGATCTCACCACTCGTTTCCTTGCTCAATTTTTCCCACCGGGGAGAACCACCAAATTAAGAAATGACATCTTGATGTTCCAACAACGTCAAGGTGAAACTCTCTATGAAGC